>JBBGZY010000655.1:3355000-3955000 GCA_037952925.1 Lithobates clamitans | reverse complement strand
TATGGATATACACTCACTGGAAACTTTATTAGGTACACCTTGCTAGTAAGGGGTTGGACTCCCCTTTTGCCTTCAGAACTGCCTTCATTCTTCAAGGCATAGTTTCAACAGGGTGTTGGAAATATTCTTCAGAGATTTTGGTTCATATTGACATTAAAGCATCACGCAGTTGCTGCAGATTTGTCGGCTGCACATCCATGATGCCATTCTCCCATTTCACCAAATCCCAAAGGTGCTCTATTGGATTGAGATCTGGTGACCGTGGACATTGGAGTACAGTGATCTCATTGTCATGTCATGTTCCAGGAAACAGTTTGAGATAATTTGAGCTTTGTGACATGGTGCATTATCCTGCTGGAAGTAGCCATCAGAAGATGGGTACTCTGTAGTCATAAAGGGATGGACATGGTCGACAACAATACTCAGGTAGGCTGTGGCATTTAAATGATGCTCAATTGGTATTAAGGGACCCAAAGTGTGCAAAGAAAATATCCCCCACACCATTTCACCACCAGCCTGAATTGTTGATACAAGGCAGGATGGATCCATGCTTTCATGTGGTTTGTGCCAAATCCTGAGCTGCTGTAGTACATACCAGTTATATACACCATTTACTTACAGTGTAAGAGGAGGAGGAGGATCGGGGCCCCTCTGTGCAAAACCCTTGCACAGAGGAGGTAAGTATGACATGTTTGTTATTTAAAACAAAACAAAAAAACGAATCTTTACAACCCCTTTGAATGCAAGTAGTAAAAGCACCTGAATTTGACCTGGTATCAGTCTCCTACAGTCCCTGTACAGCAGAGTTCAGTGAGAGAAGAAAAAAGCAACATTAGGAGCCAGTCTGTATGCTTACATGGAGCATGCTCATAGCAGAAGTGTGAAAGAATGACAGATGAGCCCACCACTGTCCTGCTTCTCCATCACTCTTCTGCTTCTCCATCACTGTCTAATCACGGCTGGGGGAGGATCTGTGTCAACCTGGACTCTCTAATCACGGCTGGGGGAGGATCTGTGTCAACCTGGACTCAGAAGAAGTGGGTTAAATGATGCTAATCTTCATTCAATCTGGGAGACTAAGGGCATCTAGTGGTAGAAAAAAGTACTGTCATTAGAAGACTCAGATTACAGACACAATGTATAGAGCCGATCTGAGTGGCTCTGTACCTTGTGATCACTGTGCTGACCACAGTGATCGCAAATGTACACACTGTTTTGTACTTCTGAGGGCCACCCCCTTCCTGTAATAACAGAGGAAGGGAGGAAGTACAATGTATCAATGAATGAAGGGATCATTAGAAGCAGATTCATGGTTAAGGTGTTTTAATTGATTGTGGAATCTTTTTATAAACCTTTTACCCCCACCCCCTTTCTTCTGTACATTTAATCTCTCTGTTGATTCAGTGTGACCTGTTTATTAAACCTTCAGTTCCCTTATTCTGCACATTAACCTCCTCATGTCCATCCTTTGACCTGACATGAACCAGTTCATTTCCTTCAGGTGTGTACTGAAACATTGTGGTTACCTGAATTAAATGCCTGTCTTTTTTTTTTTATACTCCAATACTCCAAAGACCATGACAGTAGCAATTCAAGTGGTGATACAGAAACAAAAATGTCTGCCACAAGTAACAAAGGTAAGCAAACATAGAGAATTAAAGAAATCATTTGTACATTTATAACAGAGTTTGGGCCCTCTTTTGGGGGGGTTATGACAAATGTCCCTCCCCAAACAAGATAATGCGCTAAACGTGAAGGTAAATAGAAGAACCAGAACCTTCGCTAAGTGGAAGAATGGGTTTGATAATGAAATTGGCAGTGCCTCCACCCAGGACAAGGCCTCTGTAAACAGAGGGAATTCATTTCCTGGGAAATTAACAAGCAATCTAATCAAAGTAATTGGGAGCAGAGGAACTACTGCAACCAGCATAAAACATTTACCATAATTATATAGATGCACACCAGTATGGAAATAATACAAGCTATATATAAGAAAAAATCAATAATAGTACATACATCCAATGTACAAACAGGTATTACCAGCAAAGAGCCCAACAAGAGACCTGGTAGAATTGTGCACATATACACAAGGATGATCACAATGCAGCATCCATTTTGGTGTCGGACACCTGAAGACAACCATTGTAAAACCAGCCTGGAACACAGCTTCTCACCAGCACAAACTGTGGTGTGGCACTGTAATTCAGGGTCAGTCTATCTACTCTGCACCAGGGTTAACTAAAATAACAGGCACTGTATATAAACTCTATTTCAATAGACAGGTTCATATACTAACATACAGCAAGATGACCACTGATTTTTTTTTTTAATTGTAACTAAACTTTTAGGGCTTCTTAAACTCTGCAAAATCAAATGTCTGTACGATGTTAGTTACCAAGAATGGGAGTAGCAAAGGTTGTTTTACATAACATACTCAATATGTTTTCACCTACTTGGCAGAATAATGATACATTATAGTGTACTGTACACTGGTGGCAGAGGTAAAGCTCAGCTAGGATAGGAGAAGTCCTTATTGTTCTGGTCTGATTCAACCCAAAAACCCAGTTTCCAACATGAATATCCAATGCAGTATGTACATTTAAATTTTTTTTTTCTCTCCGAGAGCAATAAAATTTCTGGCTTGCTGGGAATGAATCTACATTATGTAGAATCAATCTACATAATCCATGTCTAACCACTTCCCGCCCAGCCCATAGCAGATGACGGCTGGGCAGTGGTTCAGTTATCCTGACTGGGCATCATATGACGTCCAGCAGGATAACATGCCGTCTCGTGCCCTCGGGGGCACGCATCGCGGCGATCGGTGGATTGGTGTGTCAGTCTGACACACCGCTACACCGATCTTGGTAAAGAGCCTCCGGTGGAGGCTCTTTACCACGTGATCAGCTGTGTCCAATCACGGCTGATCACGATGTCAATAGGAAGAGCCGTTGATCGGCTTTTCCTCACTCGCATCTGACAGACGCGAGTAGAGGAGAGCCGATCGGCGGTTCTCCTGACAGGGAGGTCTGCGCTGATTGTTTATCAGCGCAGTCCCCCCTCAGATCACCAAACTGGACCACCAGGGATCGCCACTAGGACCACCAGGGAGAGGGGCAACATGTAGATGACCAGGTATGTACCCCATGGCCATCCACATGTGCCCAGTCAATGCCCAATCTGTGCCAATCAGTGCCCACAAATGGGCACTGATTGGCACCATTATATAGCACTGATGCCCAGCAATGCCACCCTTAGGGGCATCAGTGCCATCAGTCAGTGTCATCAGTGCCACCCATCAGTGTCCATCGGTGCCACCTGTCAGTGCCCATCCGTGCCCATCAGTGCCCACCTATCAGTGCCCATCCGTGCCATCTATCAGTGCCACCAATAAGTACCCATCAGTGCCACCCATAAGTACCCATCAATGCCACCTACAAATGCCCATGAGTGCCGCCTATAAGTGCCCATCGGTGCCGCATACCAGTGCCACCTATCAGTGCCCATCAGTGCCACCTATCAGTGCCCATCAGTGCCACCTATCAGTGCTCATCATCAGTGCCCGTTTGTGCCACCTCATCAGTGCCAGCTCATTGGTGCCACCTCATTGGTGCCCATCAGTGCCACCGTATCAGTGCCCGTCAGTGCAGCCATATCAGTGCCCGTCATTGAAGAAGAAAACATACTTATTTCCAAAAAATTTTAACAGAAACAAAGAAAAACTTGTTTTTTTTCCAAATTTTTGGTCTTTTTTTATTTGTTGCGCAAAAAATAAAAACCGCAGAGGTGATCAAATACCACCAAAAGAAAGCTCTATTTGTGGGAACAAAATGATAAAAAAATTGTTCGGTACAGTGTAGCATGACCGCGCAATTGTCATTCAAATTGCGACAGTGCTGAAAGCTGAAAATTGGTCTGGGCGGGAAGGTGTCTAAGTGCCTGGTATTGAAGTGGCTAGAGACCATCTGAGGCCCGCGGGCGGCACTGAGATGGACAGATCGGTGCTGCTTAGCTAAGATTATTAGCTTACCCATCTGTTCCGTCAGGCCGTGCTCTCCGAGTGGTGTAAAACCGGAAGTGACGGTTCCATGATAAGCCCCGCCTACCGTCCACCAGGCCCACTAATCAGGAGTGTTCAGGGTGGATCGCCTGCACCCTGTTTACACTCAAAACACCGCCCAATGAAGCTTTTCTCCTGCAATCACCTGATTGCAGCAGTCAAGCTTCTAGTGGACAGCTCGGTGTCCGGTGACCGGATGCTCTTAAAGGACCACTTTTTTTTTTCATGTCCAGCTTTGGGAGGGCAGCACCTGGGGACCCCCCATTGATGGGTCGTCACTGACGTAGAGTACAGTTATAAAAATTTGTTTTGCAAAATAAATATACACCATAACTTCATGAAATGTTCCATTTTGGAATTATTTTAAAAGATCACATTGTGTACTAAATTTTCAGTACGTGTCTGTGTTTGTGTTAGTGCAGTCTGGAGGGCAACCATCCAGTGCACCTAGACTTCACTAATATAAATTAAGACACACATTGAAAGCTTGCTAGAGCAGATACCTTTTCCTTTGCTTAGTCAGACACTCTTCTGCATGTCCAAGCCCTGAAGAATGAGGCTTTAGTTTTCCTTTCCCTGAAACATGTTGGCTTTCAAGGTCTCTCAGTGGGTTGTAGAAACATTAGTTTAGCAACCTTTGAACTGCTATTTTGATCCTACTAAACCTACAGTTCTCAATATCATCAGGAACTTAGAAATTCATTAGATCCAAGGCTGCCCCTGACCAAACCCTTTGTGTATATGGATATACACTCACTGGAAACTTTATTAGGTACACCTTGCTAGTAATGGGTTGGACCCGCCTTTTTCCTTCAGAACTGCCTTCATTCTTCAAGGCATAGTTTCAACAAGGTGTTGGAAATATTCTTCAGAGATTTTGGTTCATATTGACATTATAGCATCACGCAGTTGCTGCAGATTTGTCGGCTGCACATCCATGATGCGATTCTCCCATTTCACCAAATCCCAAAGGTGCTATTGGATTGAGATCTGGTGACTGTGGAGGCCATTGGAGTACAGTGACCTCATTGTCATGTTCAAGGAACCAGTTTGAGATAATTTGAGCTTTGTGACATGGTGCATTATCCTGCTGGAAGTAGCCATCAGAAGATGGGTACTCTGTAGTCATAAAGGGATGGACATGGTCGACAACAATACTCAGGTAGGCTGTGGCATTTAAATGATGCTCAATTGGTATTAAGGGACCCAAAGTGTGCCAAGAAAATATCCCCCACACCATTACACCACCAGCCTGATTTGTTGATACAAGGCAGGATGGATCCATGCTTTCATGTTGTTTATGCCAAATCCTGAGCTGCTGTAGTACATACCAGTTATATACACCATTTACTTACAGTGTAAGAGGAGGAGGAGGATCGGGGCCTCTCTGTGCAAAACCCTTGCACAGAGAAGGTAAGTATGACATGTTTGTTATTTAAAAAAAAAAAAAAAACAAATCTTTACAACCCCTTTGAATGCAAGTAGTAAAGGCACCTGAATTTGACCTGGTATCAGTCTCCTACAGTCCCTGTACAGCAGAGTTCAGTGAGAGAAGAAAAAGCAGCACAAGGAGCCAGTCTGTATGCTTACATGGAGCATGCTGATAGGAGAAGAAAGTGTGAAAGAATGACAGATGAGCCCACCACTGTCCTGCTTCTCCATCACTCTTCTGCTTCTCCTTCACTGTCTAATCACGGCTGGGGGAGGATCTGTGTCAACCTGCACTCAGAAGAAGTGGGTTAAATGATGATAATCTTCATTCAATCTGGGAGACTAAGGACATCCAGTGGTAGAAAAAAGTACTGTCATTAGAAGGCTCAGATTACAGACACAATGTACATTTAATCTCTCTGTTGATTCAGTGTGACCTGTTTATTAAACCTTCAGTTCCCTTATTCTGCACATTAACCTCCTCATGTCCATCCTTTGACCTGACATGAACCAGTTCATTTCCTTCAGGTGTGTACTGAAACATTGTGGTTACCTGAATTAAATGCCTGTCTTTTTTTATACTTCAAGACTCCAATGACCATGACAGTAGCAATTCAAGTGGTGATGCAGAAAAAATGTCTGCCACAAGTAACAAAGGTAAGCAAACATAGAGAATTAGAGAAATCATTTGTACATTTATATCAGAGTTTGGGCCCTCTTTTGGGGGGTTATGACAAATGTCTCTCCCCAAACAAGACAATGCGCTAAACTTGAAGGTAAATAGAAGAACCAGAACCTTCGTCGAGTGGAAGAATGGGTTTGATAATAAAGTTGGCAGTGCCTCCACCCAGGACAAGGCCTCTGTAAACAGAGGGGATTCATTTCCTGGGAAATTAACAAGCAATCTAATCAAAGTAATTGGGAGCAGAGGAACTACTGCAACCAGCATAAAAACATTTACCATATGTATATAGATGCACACCAGTATGGAAATAATACAAGCTATATATAAGAAAAAATCAATAATAGTACATACATCCAATGTACAAACAGGTATTACCAGCAAAGGGCCCAACAAGAGTCCTGGCAGAATTGTGCACATATACAAAATAACAGGCACTGTATATAAACTCTATTTCAATAGACAGGTTCATATACTAACATACAGCAAGATGACCACTGATTTTTTTTTAATTATAACTAAACTTTAAGGGCTTCTTAAACTCTGCAAAATGAAATGTCTGTACGATGTTAGTTACCAAGAATGGGAGTAGCAAAGGTTGTTTTACCTAACATACCCAATATGTTTTCACCTACTTGGCAGAATAATGATACATTATAGTGTACACTGGTGGCAGAGGTAAAGCTCAGCTAGGATAAGAGAAGTCCTTATGGTTCTGGTCTGATTCAACCCAAAAACACAGTTTCCAACATGAATATCCACTGCAGTATGTACATTTAAAAAAGAATTTTCTCTCCGAGAGCAATAAAATAATTTCTCTACTGAAGTCCCACACACCTCAATTTTTACATGATACACAGGTAGAAACGCTACCCCGATTTCAAAATACTATAGTGAAAAAGAAATATACAGGCCTGGTTTTCCAGTTAGGTACACACAAGCACTGTGCCTAGGGCAAACAAATATAAAATTGTATAGGGGACACCGATAAAAGAGAGAATTGCTTGCAACTAGCAACATCTTCCTCCAGCCACTTCTTAAAATTAAAAAAAAGGTGCACTAGAAATGCAGCTAGTGCGATATGGAAATAGTTCCAAGGTCCAGGTGTGCCAGTAGGCAAAGTTCATTTACTGAGACCAGATCAGGGTTTAGGGGTTCTGATCTGCATCAGTGTAGACAGCCAGCTGTAGAGAGCAGAAGCGACTGTGTGGATATGGGTGAGAGAGAGAGAGAAGCAGCGCCACTCTAAGTGCAGTATGTCAGTTAAAATTCAATGTTTAATAAAAGTAAGATCAACTCACATTTTGGTGAGATATAATGTGCATGGCATAAGTAGCTTGGGCTCCTGTAGTCCAGCTGGGCAGCGGTGGTGGTCAGCAGTTCCAGGCTCCAGTGGTTCTAGAGGCTCCGAGGCTGAAGACGGTCACACAACAAGCACGTCAGCGGTGATGGACGGGAGGCATGGTCGAGCTCCTGTTCGGAGCATGCGTGCTCCTTCATCAGGCGCTTCTGTAGCCTGCAGCCATGAACACTCTGTGTATGCATTGTGGCTGAAAAATTCCCCTAGTGAGACCAAGGCAGGACTACCAGATTTACTTTCTGCTCTACGCTGAGTAAAGTACAGTGCGTAATTGAAATGCATGTGCACGAAACATGGCTGCCAGAGCAAGAACACATGGCAGCTGTACAGAAATTACCTGTTTCCAGAATGTGATGGTTAGATGATAATAGCATACTTTTGTTTGTGAGGATTTTTAGTCGCCATATCTGTTGTTTGAATTGTCCAGCTTTTTATGATATGTCTAGCTGAATAATTCTAACAAACACGAGGATTGGTCAGCTGGATCTTTAACAGACCTGACCATACATACACTGCATCCAAAATAAACATTTCTGTTGCATAAATACGGATGGAGCCAATAATGACCACATATATTGACAGATGTGGCCATTCTACAATCAGATCTTCTATGCCATTTGATACATAATCATCATCTTTGGACCATCAATTATTGCTATTTGTGATAGAAGGAAGGGGGAGTATGGCCAGGAAAGAGATCAGGCCATCACCCCACGTATAGAAAATGAAAAAAAAACAACCCTTAAGGCTGGGTTCACATATGAGCACGCAGCAGCTCACAGCAGGAGTCTGGTTCATCCTCGTTCACCGTTTCAGGTCCAATTTCAGGCCGAATTTTAGGCTGAATTCAGACCTGAAATGGACCAAAAGACGCACAGGGCTCCTGTGCAAATCGCACCGGAGCCGCTGCGGAGATATGTGAACCGGCTCCATAGAGAGCCAGCACAATCTCCTGCTGTGCAAATTGGATGCGGGGAAACCCACATCCAATTTGTACTAGTGTGAACCCAGCCTAAAGGGACTTTAAAAGCCTAAAATTGTGAGTCAATCCATCAATAATGATTTACATTTTGTAATGAAAGTATAACATTTCAAGTATTTTATTAAACAGTGTAAAAAAAAAAGTCATTAAAAAGATTGCGGCGGGCGTATTGTTATTACATTTACAACAAAGCAGAAAATATGCATGTGAACAATGCTTTACATATCCTGTTAGCCCCGCGGTATACAGTAAAACCTTGGATTGAGAGTAACTTGGTCTGAGAGTCTTTTGCAAGACAATCACATTTTTTTAATTAATTCTGACTTGATAAACGAGCTATGTCTTGATATACAAATAGTGTCACGTCACAACTGAGTATAAAAGAGAAGAGAGGCGCCTCTAAGTGTAGCAATGTATGGTTACCTTTAATGAAGGTACAACATTTAGCAACTCACATGGTTAATGATTAAAAGAGGCACATCTAAATATGCAGCATCCGGGATGAACCTGTCCACATAGACCATCCTCCGCACCACCTTATACGTCATCCCTTCCACGCTGCACTCCACAAGCCCTTCAATCCTCGCTTTCAGATCGCTCTACTGCAGGGTAGATTGCAGACTGACAGCAGCGAAAGCCCGCGGTGCAGAGCAAGGTCTTATGTGGACAGCTTTACCCCAGATGCTGCATACTTAGATGTGCCTCTTTTAATCCTCAACTATGTGAGTTGCTAAATGTTGTACCTTCATTAAATGTAACCATATTGCTACACATAGAGGCGCCTCTCTTCTCTTTTATACTCTGTAGCTCCTGCTGGATTTTGCTTCTAATCCCCTTGTGGAGGCTGCCATTTGTGGATGGACATTTTATGGTTACACAACCTGGTCACATTGCTATAATCTTTTTATATGGACTATTGACTGAAGTGCTTATGAAAAAATAGTTGTGGGACGAATCATCTGAGTTTCCATTATTTCTTATGGGGAAATTTGCTTTGATATATGATTGCTTTGGATTACAAGCATGTTTCCAGAACGAATTATGCTCACAATCCAAAGTTTTATTGTATATACCGTGACTGAGCATAGACAGAATCATCCGACGCGTTTCAGGAGTACATTCTTTCTTCAGGGGTGTATAGCAGAACAGAGTCACTTCTACGGATAAAACAAACGTATACGCACACTATTATCGTGTCTCATAAGTCTCACAATTGTTAATTTATTATTGTTTATTGCAATCACATGTTGTTTGGAATGAAATATTTCTACAGCAGCTGACAAAATTAAAAACAGGCGATAATATCTATCCTGTCACCAGGGAGAGATGACATGTTTGCTGCGCCACTCTAGGGAGATCAAACAAGGACCACTATGGGGGCACACCAGTGGGAGACCAAAGTCGCCCAGCAGGATGCAATTTAGTATCAAAAAAAATATTAATGCAAATATAGTAATACAGTATAACCTAGGGGAATTGCTCCATAAAAAACACTATAGTTGACCATATATGAATGCGTTTGTAGATCAAATCCTGCTTGCAACATTCAAAACTGAAAGGTTTAAAATATCCTTCTCTGAAAAAACAAATTGGAGGTTATGGAACTCGAAGCAGCCCTGTCACCACAGGGTCACTTCTTCACACAAGGCTGGCAGAAAAGCGAATAGGTATGCTTGGCTTTCCAGTGGACCTTGTGTTGGGAGTACACTGCCTTGCTGCTTCCAGGCTGCTACTTAGATTGTAAGCTCCTATAGACAGGGCCCTCTTAACTCTCTTGTACTTTACTGTATTGTAACTGTACTTCCTCCCTTTTATGTTGTAAAGTGCTGCGTAAACTGTTGGTGCTATATAAATCTGTATAATATTAATAATAATAATATCTGAGCTGTCTGCATGTGCCACCACTGGAGTGATTTCACTCACCTCAACCCCAGTTGATCAGTTCCAAAGGGTACAATAGGTGATAAAATGTCTATTATGACTTGGGCTAAGCTTCAGTGATCATCCTATCACTATTGCTTTATGAATGGTGTCCCTTCTGGCTTTGGAACCCTTTTTTCTGTGGAGGTACCAAATACTGACCTTATTAGCCATGCATGGAATTCTTTCAGTTCGGAGCCAAATATGAAGACCTTGGTTGTTACTTGGCCTGGTTTTAATACATATTTGACAGGCTGTTTACTGCTCCTAACATCAGTTAATAAACTGCTTTAATCATTTTTTAATATCAATTGTTTGCTTAGTTGGGATGGTAATTGTACTTATATTGTTTTAAACAGAACATTATTGTATTAGCTTTATTATAATACTGTACGTCTCAACACATGTACATTAAACATGTATTAGGTATTAGATTGCTTGTAATAACAATGAAGAAATCTCATTGACCCAATTGTTTTTTTTATGTGAAACTGAAAACATAGTAAGATCTGTATTATTAATTACACTTTTTTTTTGCAGGAATTAAAATTGGAGCAGGGTGTGTTGCAGCTGTTATCTCCGTTATTGTCTTAGTAATTATCTACAAAATATGTCAGAAAAAGCCCCCAGGTAAGAAAAATCTTAGAAGAATTTTAGTGTTCTGGTGCATGACTGGATGTTTTTAATTAAAGTTAACTGGTTGTTATAGATCTGAGCACTTATACTTATTAATTGTGCTTTTATTTAAGGTGTATCTCTAGTTTTTTTTAGTTTATTGCTGTCCCTATTTTGGAGATTCAGTCTAGTTTTACTGGTAACCATTGTTACTGAAACAGAAAGAGGGGAAATCCAGCATTTTAGAGTTGTCCTCAGAGCAAGCAATGAGGGGAGATCTTCTAATGGGGACACATATTCTGGGAGAGCTAGTAGTAGTAGAGCTAGTAGTTTCACAAAAAAAATTCCTAGCATGGGATTTAACCCTTCCCTACGCTATGTAAAATGTGAAAAAAGGTGTGAGCTATATATACACTTTAAAGAAAAACTTCATTCTTTCAATCAGCATTGACTATTTTAAATCCTTATGATGCTAGCAATAGTAAATGGATAGGAAAGTATATCATATTTGCTTGTTTTAAACTTTTTTTTTTAACATTTCTTCAGCCTGAACTAAGGGCAGGTGGTTTCCAGGAAGTAAATGTTACCTGAAGCATCTTCCCATACTCAAGATGGCCACAGCCAGAAATAGGGATCATTACAGAGTATGGATCTGTGGGGAGGGACCTAGCAGATCCTCCCACTAAAGGCTGCCTGCAGAGAACTATGCGGAGGGGGGGGCGAATACAAGACCAGTCATCCTGTACAAGGGGAAAGAGCAGTAGTGACTGGTCTTTAGTACAGGAAGTTCCTGAGGAAAAATTCACACAGTATTACTGCATAGATAGATACATAGATTCAAGTAAGAATATGCATGACTCTTGTATTTAGACCAAGGTTTCTCAACCAGGGTTCCTCCAGAGGTTGCAAGGGCTTTCTTAAGCAATGAGCAATTTTTGCCTTTCTGAACATTTCCCAATGACCACAAGTGAAAGGAGCATTCTTCCCATTGATCATCACACTAATGTATCATGGCTTATGAGTTATAGCCATTTTTAGCAGGGGTTCCTTGAGACCGAAAATATATTTTAAGGGGTCTTCTGTGTCGAAAGCGTTGAAAAAGGCTGATTTAGGCAATAGTTGCTTATCCCAGAGTTCAACTTTAATATGAAGGTCGTGCTGCATGTGCATAGACAGATTTTGCTTGTATATTACCTTTGTTTCCACATGTTTTCAAATGAATAATAGTATTTGAAGTCATTTCATTCAATCGATTCTCTTCTAGCTGCAGAGAATGCTGAAGAAAAAGCGTAAGTAATCTTCTGCCATTTCTTCATTAAAAGGTATCATTATCTAAAGACCAGAAGTGAACGTCTTTGTGAACTGTATGTTTTGTTCTATGAATGCATTGAAGGAACTTTCAGAAATGTCAGTTGCCTTTACAATGCTAGCACAACTTCCAACCCACTAAAGTTTTTAAATTAAATTTATCATGTTTTATCTTTGAAATGTGGGAAATATAAAGTGTAAAAAAACACAGTAAATAATAGCATTAATTGCAGTGTCATTGCTGTAATGGCTTCATTCTGTTCTCATTATAAAATTTGTGATGATGACAATATTAATAATTGAAGTAATTGTGTATTGATATTACAGGAGAAAGAAATAAAGCAAGTATCAACAGTAAAAATTATACACCCGCACTGTAATAATAATGAAGTAATAATTACAATCTTCAATCAAATATTGCCTTTTCTACAGCACATGCTTTGAATAGCATTTCAAGGCTGCAAAAATAGACTTTTTTTCAGATATTAATGTTATGCTGTAAAGCACAGACTTAGGAGTCTGTCTAGTTGTTCTTGTCTGTGTTATTAGTTTTATTATTAGTTTACAGCTTTTTAAATGAAGGTAAACCCCTGAAGACTAGCATTTCAGTTATAGGTGGATTCTGATGGATTAAATCACTGAGGCTGGGTTCACACTGCAGCACACTTCGGCTCACAGTAGGTGTCCAGTGCGTCCATTGGGCTCTATCACTAAGCCAGTGTTGCCAACCTACCAGACTGAAATTTACTGACACAACACCAAAAATTTACTGGCACAGCCAAATTTTTCCTGGCTATTCCAAAAGTTAAAAAACTACAGTTTTAAGTGCAAATTTGAGCATTTAGACTACAAAGGTAGATAATAAGGCAAAAAACATTTTTCTTATTTTATTTTCTATTATAGTAAGTAGGTAGCTCAGGGACAGACCTCGGGAGAGCAATAAATTAGAATGGGCAGCACACACACATAAAATTGACTCTCACAGTGACACTAACAGCAGTGTGCAGTAGCACAGATGATGATGACACCTCACTGACATGTCCCCTCCTGAGTCACAGTGGCAGTCTCTCTCCAAGCCAAGTGATCCCTCCAGTCCACTCCAGTCTACACAGCACTGACTGTCCCAGCCTGCCTTGCTCCCATACTGCAGACCCGCACACGAGGCCCTGGCCGCTCTGCTTGGCTCCGTTGCACAATGACATCACACGACACACAACAGAGCCACTGATCCCACTGTAGTAGGCACTCAGATGGTTTCACCTGGCTCCGGATCAAGCCAAGCGTCACAGCCAAATTTTTTACTGGAAACCTTTTACTTTTAATGGCATTTACTGGCAGGAGAAAATTGCCTGTTTTTTACTGGCTGCCAGTAAAAATACTGACGGTTGGCAGCACTGCTCTGGGCTGCCTTTCTGCTATGACGAGGCATACAAGTGATTAAAAGCACACACCTATCATCTAGAGGTAATGCTACCCTACAGCCCTAACATCATATGGTTTTTATGTTACCTGCAGACAGGCAGCATAATAGACAAGTACAGAACAGTTGCCTGCAGCCTCTCACCTTGTGACTTGCTAAAAAAAGTTAAAATATAACAATCTGATCATGGAGAGCAGGGGAGGAGGAGGGGGTGTTGGCAAGGAGACTAAGGAAATTCATGCAAACTAGTGACAGTGTGCAGGATTTAATAAAACCGTAGATTGCAAAATCTGGTGCCGCTCTGCATAGAAACCAATCAAATTCCAATTTAGTTTTTTTTTGTCAAAGCTTTATCAAACAAGTTAGAAGCTCTTTGGCTACCATGCACAGCTGCACCAGATTTTGCACTCTCCAGTTTTAGTAAATTAACCCCAGTAGCTCAACCAAGGCAAAGTTACTTATTTGTATATTTTGACATGTCAGCAGTGCTGTCTTTTGGCCTAGGCTGACAAGGCCCAGGCCTAGGGCGGCACTTTGCGGGGGGGCGGCAGGAAAGCTGCCCCCCCCCACAAGAAAAGCTCCCCCGACCTGTCCTACCGAGTTCCGGCTCCCGCGGCCTCCCCCGTGACTGCCTCCCCCCTCCCGTCTTTATGTAGTGCAGCACTAATATGGGCAGCAGTCGTGTGGGCGTGCTTGTCCGAGGGGGGTGGAGTGACTAGCGTCCCCATAAGCGGCCGGTGACTGGCTGCTTTCCATCTGACTGGCGGAGGCGGAGCCTAATGCTCCGCTTACCCTCCTCCGTGCGGCTTTCGTTTCCTGGCTGTATCTTCTCCACGGCCCGGGTGTGTCTGTGATGATAGGAGCCGGAGGAGGAGTAGAGAGAGAGGAGCATGAGGGGAACCCCAGGCAGCGGCCAGGACAGCAGGTGAATCTAATTTCTATTGCTATGCTATAGCAGAAATGAGCAGTGCTCATTTCTGCTATATTTTTATGTTTGGATCTCATCTGAATTTTTTAGCAGCTGCCTATAGACTGGATGGTTGATTCTCACTCACTTGATACATTTAATCCTCATTATTTCCATTATTTCCTAAAGCATTTTGTTCACATCTATTTCAATAAATTTATATTACTATTGTAATGTGCATGTGCCAAGCAGCCAATCACTTAGTGCTCAATCTGTAAATACACAGATCATGATATTGCAAAGTGCTCCATGCTACAAACTCATTAAACCGTCCACATTCAGTGAAAGTTCATGTACTGCAAACTTTGCAGTGCATGAACTTTCACTGAATGTGGATGGTTTAATGAGTTTGCATTGATTTCATGTGCAAAGTGCCCCATGCATACTGAAATCAATGCAAACTCATTAAAGAGGAGTTCCGCACCCACCACCCCCCGTGATAAAATTAAACGGTCTCTTTCACACAGGTGGTCCTCCCGATGGACTCAGCTTTGCTCAGCGGGTGATCGCTCTGTTGATCCCCGCTGAGCAGGCAGATGACAGGTCCGTCTCCGCTCACTGTGCAGGGACAGACCTGTCAGAGCCCCGCTGTCCTGTATGGGGAGATCCGATGAAAACGGATCTGCCTGTCCATTTTCATCCGATCCGCCAGACGGATGGAAAATCAGGTCTCCATCCGTCTGGATTTTGCAGACAGGATCGGATCAGGTAGCAGCGGGTGTCAGCAGACATGTCACCGCTCCATAGGAGTGAATAAAGTGTCCGATCAGGTCCGACTGAAAAAGTGACAGACTGACCTGATCAGACAGCCTATGTGAAAGGGCCCAAAGTCAGCAGCTACAAATACTGTAGCTGCTGACTTTCAATATTAGGACACTTACCTATCCAGGGTTCCCGCGATGTCGACACCCCAGCCAATTTGTGGATTGGCTCTCGAGCGCTGCTGCCACCATTATGTCCCATTCCCTAATGCACATGTGCGAAGCGCGCTGCGCTTTCCGAATGTTGCGGCGGAGGAGGGGGTGTGGTTTACAGATTTTAGGGTGGGTTTTAAACAGTAAGGGGTGTGGCCTTGACAGGGAGGGGTGGGTCATATTTAAATTAGGGGGTGCACGAGTTCAGTCAGGCCTAGGGCAGCACAAAACCTAAACACACCACTGCATGTCAGCAGACTTGTAATGTGCAGTGTACTAAAAACGTAAGGCATTTGGGAGACAGAACTATCTGGTAAGAAAATCTAAAAAAAGAAAAAAAAATTAAAAAATAATGTGTTATAGGAAAAAAGTTAGGCTGGGTTCACACTATTGCAAATTGGATGCGGATTTTCCCTGCATCCAATTCGCATAGCAGGAGATTGTGACCGCCTCTCTATGGAGCCGATTCACACATCTCTGCAGGGGCTCTTGTGCGAACTGCGAATTCAGCCAAAAATTCGGGCTCAAACAGTGGAGCAATTGACGGAGAGGAGTAGCAGACACAGAGCGGTTGCTAAGGTGGATGAGTCTGGCAACCGCATTCATGATGGATTGAAGGGGGGATAGACTATGTAGAGGTAAGCCAATGAGGAGGGAGTTGCAGTAGCCGAGGCGAGAGATGACCAGGGAGTGAATTAAGAGCTTTGTTGTCATTAGTTAGAAAGGGGCATATTTTGGAGATGTTGCGGAGGTTGAGGCGGCAAGATTTGGACAGTGATTGGGCGTGGGGCTTAAAGGAGAGTTCAGAGTCCAGGACTACACTTAGGGCCTTGGCATGCGGGGAAGGGCTTATGGTTGTGCCACCGATTTTGACAGAGAGATCAGGGGAAGAGGAATGTGGGGGAATAAAAATGATACCTTCAGTTTTGCATAGATTAAGTTTGAGGAAGTGGTGTGACATCCAGACTGATATATCTGATAGTAAATGTATTCATACGTGAGCAGACTGAGGGAGTGAGCTGAGGGGTAGAGAAATAAATTTGGGTGTGGTCAGTGTAGAGGTGGTATTGGAAGCCATGGGAGGCTATCAGCTGACCCAGGGAGGAGGTGTAGATTGAAAATAGGAGAGGTCCAAGAACAGAACCTTGGGGGACGCCAACAGAGAAAGGAAGAGGAGAGGAGGAAGTAGAATTGTAAGTAATGCTAAAAGTGTGGTTGGATAAGTAGGAAGAGAACCAGCGAAGAGTACAGTCACGGAGACCAAAGGCATGGAGTATTTTGAAGAGGACGGGGTGGTCAACCGTATCAAAGGCAGCAGGGAGGTCAAGGAGTAGGAGTACATTGGTTTTGACCATTAGTAGAGCGTTTGTTAGTTTTAGGAGAGCAGTTTCTGTGGAGTGTTTAGGACGAAATCCAGACTGAAGGGGAACAAGAAGGCTATTATCCGCAAGGTGGTTGCTCAGTTGGTTGTAGACCAGACGTTCAAGGAGTTTGGATAAGAAGGGGAGCAAGGAGATGGGGCGTAGGTTAAGATTGGATGGGTTCAGTGAGGGCTTTTTAAGTATGGGGCTGACAAGTGCATGTTTTAGAGAGTTGGGGAAGATGCCAGAAGAGAGGGAGAGATTGAAGATGTGGGTTATAGAGTGTAGAATAGAGCCAGAGGGTGAACATAGCATTTGCGAGGGAACAGGATCCAGAGAGCAGGTGTTAAGATGGATATTAGCAAGTAGTTTAGCAACCTCGTCTATAGTGGTGGGGTTGAAAGAAGGAAGTAATTATTGTACCTGTGGGCATGAAGTGTAAAGTATGGAGGATATCTGAACAGTAGAGATCTCCTCACGAAAAGTCCTCTGAGATGAATACTATCAAGGCCCATTGCTTTATTAGTTGGGAAGGGTGTAGGTGTGGCGCTGTTCCTCTTAGAGAAACTTATATATGTAATGTTAAAGTGCTTAAAGTGAATAAAGTGCTGAAAAAAATATCCAAAAGATCAATATGAAGACCTAGATAAATGTGTGTGACAGTCTTTGCATAAAATTAAAGTGATATGTGCTTATGTGTTACACCCTCTGCAGAGTGCAACACTCAAAAAGTTTAAAGTGTCTTCAGGGTTAATGGTGACATGTGCTAATGGCGTATTTGAAAATTGAAGCCCCTAAGTGCTCTTAATTTGGGAGGGGGGGATCAGTAGCAGTCTTCATACTGATATTTTGGATATTTTTCACTTTATTCACTTTAAGCACTTTAACATTACATATATAAGTTTCTCTAAGAGGAACAGCACCACACCTACACCCTTCCCAACCAATTTATCTGTACTTCACCTAGGTGACAGTATTTTGTAGGGGCAGAAGTTCTCTTACATTTCTCATCTGCCTTGTACATTCTTCTGCGCGGAATCACACATAACCTTTCCATTGCTTTATTAAGCTTTAACTAAGTGAGTTTCTCTCCTACATCTGTGTCTAGAAATTATAATTTTATAATATACATTATATATACTGTACCATAAAAGGGAGATCCTACACCCAGGACTTTCCATGAAGCAGCTCAGTGTACATTTTTTTTTAGAAAACCAAATTCATAAACCCAGGGCTTTTTTTTTTCAGAAAAAAGGTGCAGGAACTAACCCCCCTCCTAGGTCACGCCCCTACCCACCCCATAGAACCACCCCCTCCTATGTCACGCCCCTAGAACCACCCCTCCCTAAAACCACCCAGTCCAGCAAGAGACAGCCCAGGCCAGCAAGAGACAGCCCAGTCCAGCAACAGTTAATAGGAGACTAGCGAGGAGGAGAATAGGCTACCTACCCACATCAGCCATCCAGGGCCATCTTTAATATTGTTTGGACCCTGGGTGAAAATTTTCTTTGGGCCCACCTGCATGCAATTTTGCTCTCCACCTGCTATAAACTTACAATAAATAGCAGCTAAACTCAGTTTAGTGTAGCAGATGAGGCAGTAATTGTGATTGGTTGCTAGAGGTTACAGCATAACATTGCCACTCACTGATTAGTTGCTAGAGGTTACAGCACAGGGTCAGTGGAATGGCTAGTGGAGAGATGGGATCAGTGGCAGTGCTTGGGGGGAGGGGGGATCAGTAGCAGTGCTTGGGGGAAGGGGGAGATCAGTGGCAGTGCTTGGGGGGAGGGGGAGATCAGTAGCAGGGCTTGGAGGGAGGGGGAGATCAGTAGCAGTGCTTGGGGGGAGGGGGGAATCAGTAGCAGTGCTTGGGAGGGGGGAATCAGTAGCAGTGCTGGGGGGGATCAGTAGAAGTGCTTGGGAGGGGGGGGATTCAGTAGCAGTGCTTGGGGGGGGGGGGATCAGTAGCAGTGCTTGGGAGGGGGGATCAGTATCAGTGCTTGGGGGGGAATCAGTAGCAGTGCTTGGGAGGGGGGATCAGTAGCAGTGCTTGGGGGGGATCAGTAACAATGCTTGGGAGGGGGGGATTAGTAGCAGTGCTTGGGAGGGGGGGAATCAGTAGCAGTGCTTGGGAGGGGGGGAATCAGTAGCAGTGCTTGGGAGGGGGGATCAGTAGCAGTGCTTGGGAGGGGGGGATCAGTAGCAGTGCTTGGGAGGGGGGATCAGTAGCAGTGCTTGGGAGAGGGGGGTCAGTAGCAGTGCTTGGGAGGGGGGGTCAGTAGCAGTGCTTGGGAGGGGGAGATCAGTAGCAGTGCTTAAGAGGGGGGGATTAGTAGCAGTGCTTGGTGCAGATCAGTGACACTCACTTGTCCACTCAGTTCCCCCTTCCTGCATGTGTGAGAGAGAGAGAGGTCACAGAGAGGGTGGGAGAGGTATGAGAGAGATACCCAGTACCTTCCATAGGAGATTCATTATGGCCAGCAGCGGGTAGGGTCCATTCTCCTTCTGGGTGAGGTGCTCTGCTCCTTCCAGCGGAGTCCCAGTCTGCATGCGCCTCCCACCGGTCCTCAGGGAGCCCAATCCGCCTGTCCTCCAGCCCGCTGTCAGTGCTGGCAGTGGAGAGGAGAGCCGATAGCAGTCCCTGGCCGCCCTGAACTTCACTCACACAAAAAACAAGCTTTCGGCTGGTCTGTATTGAGAGGCAGAGGGAGTGCAGATTATTCCGCCTTCCGCTCTCATAGGCAGCAGTTGTTTGATCCCCCAGCGGCCACCGGTGCTCTGGTGAAGGTGCCCCAGAGGAGGTAGCTTAGGGGCGGGTGCCCCAGCGGCAGGAAGTGCTCTGGCGGAGGTGCCCCAGAGGCGGGGAGTGCTCTGGTGGAGGTGCCCCAGCGGAGGGGAGTGCTCTGGCGGAAGTGCCCCAGTGGCGGGGAGTGCTCTGGCGGAGGTGCCTCCACGTTTGATCCTTCCACAGCCGTCAGTGCCTAATTACAGGCGGCAGCACAGCAGGCTTCACAGATTTGGACACGGGAGTTCTCTGGCGGAGGTGTGAAAAAAAGCCCTGCATAAACCATGTTAATTGTAAAAGTCATTAACAGCAGCTATAACCATGTAAAACAAATGATTTATAAATATAGTAATAGTGTGTGTGTGTGTGTGTGTGTATATATATATATATATATATATATATATATATATATATATATATATATATATATATATATACACACTGTATACAGGTGCATCTCAAAAAATTTGAATATCATCAAAAAGTTATTTTTTTTTAGTAGTTCAATTCAAGAAATGAAACTCATATACTATATAGATTCATTACACACAGAGTGATATATTTCAGGCATTTCTTTCTTTTAATTTTGATGATTATGGCTTACAGCTAGTGAAAACCCCAAATTCAGAATCTCAGAAAATTAGAATATTGTGCAAAAGTTTAATATTGTAGACTCATGGTGTCACACTCTAATCAGATAATTAACTGAAAACACTTGTAAGGGTTTCCTGCGCCTTTAAATGGTCTCTCGGTCTGGTTCAGTAGGTTATGGGGAAGACTGCTGACCTGACAGTTGTCCAGAAGACAGTCATTGACACCCTCCACAAGGGTAAGGGAGGGTAAGTCACAAAAGGTCATTGCTAAAGAAGCTGGCTGTTCACAAAGTGCTGTATCCAAGCATATTGATTGGAAGGAAAAGGTGTAGTAGAAAAAGATGCACAAGCAGCAGTGATAACCGCAGCCTTGAAAGGATTGTGAAGCAAAGGCAATTCAAGAATTTGGGGGCAATTCACAAGGAGTGGACTACAGCTGGTGTCAGTGCTTCAAGAGCCACCACACACAGACGTATCCAGAACATGGGCTACAACTGTTGCATTCATTGTGTCAAGCCACTCTTGAACTAGAGGCAACATCAGAAGCGTCTTACCTGGGCTAAGGAGAAAAAGGACTGAACTGTTGCTCAGTGGTCCAAAGTTCTCTTTTCGGATTAAAGTACATTTTGCATTTAATTTGGAAATCAAGATCCCAGAGTCTAGAGAAAGAGTGGAGAGGCACAGAATCCATGAGGTCCAGTGTGAAGTTTTCACAGTCAATGATGATTTGGGGAGCCATGTCTTCTGCTGGTGTTGGTTCACTTTTTTTTATCAAGTTCAAAGTCACTGCAACCCCCTACCAGAATTTTACAGCACTTTATGCTTCCATCTGCTGATCAGCTTTATTGCGATCCTGATTTAATTTTTCAGCAGGACTTGGCACCTGCCCACACTGCCAAAAGTACCAATACTTGGTTTAATCATCATGGTATCACTCTGCTTGATTGGCCAGCAAACTGGCCTGACCTAAACCCCATACAGAATCTGTGGGGTATTGTCAAGAGGAAGATGAGAGACACCAGACCCAATAATGCAGATGAGCTGAAGGCCGCTATCAAAGCAAGCTGGGATTCCATAACATCTCAACGTTGATGCAGTAATTCATACAAAAGGAGCCCCGACCATGTATTGAGTGCATACTATACTGTTCATGGACATGCTTTTCAGTAAGACAGCATTTCTGTAATAAAAATCCTTTTTTTATTGGTCTTATGTAATATTCAAATTTTCTGAGATACTGAATTTTGGGTTTTCACTAGCTGTAAGCCATAATCAAAATCAAAATGGAAAGAAAAAACGCTTGAAATATATCACTCTGTGTGTAATCAATCTATATAATATGAGTTTCACTTTTTGAATTGAATTACTGAAAAAAGTTTACTTTTTGATGATATTCAAATTTTTTGAGAAGCACATGTGTGTGTGTGTGTGTGTATATATATATATATATATATATATATATATATATATATATATATATATATATATACAGTTGTGCTTATAAGTTTACATACATGGCAGAATTTATGATTTCTTGGCCATTTTTCGGAGAATATGAATGATAACACAAGAACATTTCTTTCCCTCATGGTTAGTGTTTGGCTGAAGCCATTTATTATCAACTTTTGATCAGTGTCATTTGGGTAGTTTCTGTTGTCATTATGATTTAAAAAGCGTAAACACAGTTGATTGATAATAAATGGCTTCAGCCAAACAATAACCATGAGTGAAAGAAAAGTTTTTGTGTTATCATTCATATTCTCTGAAAAATGGCCAAGAAATCATACATTTTGCCAGGGTATGTAAACTTATGAGCACAAATGTATATATACTGTATACAGTGGGGACGGAAAGTATTCAGACCCCCTTAAATTTTCACTCTTTGTTATATTGCAGCCATTTGCTAAAACCATTTAAGTTCTTTTTTTTTTTCCTCATTAATGTATACACAGCACCCCATATTGACAGAAAAACACAGAATTGTTGACATTTTTGCAGATTTATTAAAAAAGAAAAACTGAAATATCACATGGTCCTAAGTATTCAGACCCTTTGCTGTGACACTCATATATTTAACTCAGGTGCTGTCCATTTCTTCTGATCATCCTTGAGATGGTTCTACACCTTCATTTGAGTCCAGCTGTGTTTGATTATACTGATTAGACTTGATTAGGAAAGCCACACACCTGTCTATATAAGACCTTACAGCTCACAGTGCATGTCAGAGCAAATGTGAATCATAAGGTCAAAGAAACTTCCTGAAGAGCTCAGAGACAGAATTGTGGCAAGGCACAGATCTGGCCAAGGATACAGCAAAAATTTCTGCTGCACGTAAGGTTCCTAAGAGCACAGTGGCCTCCATAATCCTTAAATGGAAGACGTTTGGGATGACCAGAACCCTTCCTAGAGCTGGCCGTCCGGCCAAACTGAGCTATCGGGGGAGAAGAGCCTTGGTGAGAGAGGTAAAGAAGAACCCAAAGATCACTGTGGCTGAGCTCCAGAGATGCAGTCGGGAGATGGGAGAAAGTTGTAGAAAGTCAACCATCACTGCAGCCATCCACCAGTCGGGGCTTTATGGCAGAGTGGCCCGACGGAAGCCTCTCCTCAGTGCAAGACACATGGAAGCCCGCATGGAGTTTGCTAAAAAACACCTGAAGGACTCCAAGATGGTGAGAAATAAGATTCTCTGGTCTGATGAGACCAAGATAGAACTTTTTGGCCTTAATTCTAAGCGATATGTGTGGAGAAAACCAGGCACTGCTCATCACCTGTCCAATACAGTCCCAACAGTAAAGCATGGTGGTGGCAGTATCATGCTGTGGGGGTGTTTTTCAGCTGCAGGGACAGGACGACTAGTTGCAATCAAGGGAAAGATGAATGCGGCCAAGTACAGGGATATCCTGTACGAAAACCTTCTCCAGAGTGCTCAGGAACTCAGACTGGGCCAAATGTTTACCTTCCAACAAAATAATGACCCTAAGCACACAGCTAAAATAAAGAAGGAGTGGCTTCACCAAAACTCCGTGACTGTTCTTGAATGGCCCAGCCAGAGCCCTGACCTAAACCCAATTGAGCATCTCTGGAGAGACCTAAAAATGGCTGTTCACCAACGTTTACCATCCAACCTGACAGAACTGGAGAGGATCTGCAAGGAGGAATGGCAGAGGATCCCCAAATCCAGGTGTGAAAAGCTTGTTGCATCTTTCCCAAAAAGACTCATGGCTGTATTAGATCAAAAGGGTGCTTCTACTAAATACTGAGCAAAGGGTCTGAATACTTAGGACCATGTGATATTTCAGTTTTTCTTTTTTAATCAATCTGGAAAAATGTCAACAACTCTGTGTTTTTCTGTCAATATGGGGTAGTGTGTGTACATTAATGAGGAAAAAATGAACTTAAATGATTTTAGCAAATGGCTGCAATATAACAAAGAGTGACAAATTAAAGGGGGTCTGAATACTTTCTGTCCCCACTGTATATACTGTACATAGACAAAGGTATAAATAAATATATATTTTATTTAAAAATGCAGTATTACGTATTATAATGCTAACAATCATGTAGACATTATTTATTAATGTCTTTACATCTTAATCTGCATCATGGTTAGCCACTTTTAATCAGTCAACACACAGAGATTAAAACCACTTCCGGACCACCCAACGTGGATTTACGTCGCTACTTTGACGTTAAATACCGTTGCTATAGCAGCAGATAGCTACCATAACTCCGGTATTTTCTTCAATGGTGGGCGGTTCACTTTGAGGTAAAAGTGGTCTCCGCAGTGGATTTACTGCAAGATCACTTTTATTGGCGGCGGGAGAGGTGCCCACCCCCCTCCACCGCGTCCCGGTCATCTCCACCGCTTACCGGATGCATCGGTAGCGGCAGAGACGATCTGATGTTTTCCCCTCAAGTGAAGGAATGATGGCCCCCACTCGACTCTATGCCATTGGATGACAGGAGCGACGTCAAACGTCACTTCCACCTAACGGCCTTAAGAGGACAATTTTTTTTTATTGAAAAAAAATATATTTTTTATGCGTTATTGCTTTTAAGTGTAAATGTGAGATCTTAGGTCTTTTTGACCCCAGAGCTCACAATAAAGAGGTCTTGTCATGCTTTTGTTTTTCTATTACAAGGAATGTTTACATTCCTTGTAATAGGAATAATAGTTGAGGTATCGCCGCGATTGTTAGAGCAGGAGCAATAATTCTAGCAAAATACCTCCTCTGTAACTCAAAACTGGTAAACTGTAGAGATTTTTAAACAACGCCTATGGAGATTTTTAAGTGTCAAAGTTTGTCGCCATTCCACGAGTGGGCGCAGTTTTGAAGCATGACATGTTGTGTATCAATTTACTTGGCGTAACATTATCTTTCACAATACAGAGACGAGAACAAGCCCAGCAGCTCCAGCTGCTGTCTCGGGTCCTCATCTGATAGGTTGATAGCAGCAGGAGCCATTGGTTCCTGCTGCTATCAATAAAATACAGTGACATGGAAGCCGGGGGACGGGACCGAGTCCTGCTGTCTGTGTCAATGGACGCAGCAGCAGGACTCGGGAGCACGCCCGCACGAGTGCCCCCAGGAAAAGTGACTCTCTGTCGGGGCACTCGAGAAGAGGAGGGGCCAGGAGCGCCGCGGAGGGACCCCAGAAGAGGAGGATCGGGCCACTCTGAAGTAAGTATGACATGTTTGTTATTTTATTTATTTTTTAAACCAAACCTTTACAACCACTGTACGTGGTTAAGTACTTTCTTTGATATAACACCAATTTACCCCTGTAATCTGGTACTAAGTGAATGAAATCCTTCCCATGAGCTTTTGACTTAATTAACTTTGGAAATATTACCCTGGTTGCATCCTCTGTGGAGTATATATTTACAGTATTTTGAAAAACAGTAGATTATCAGACATTAAACAGCAGGATTTAGACATCCTGCATGATTGCGACCTCATAAAGTCAAGGAAAACATTTCAATTACAACCTTGTATATCTAGGAGTAAAACTATCTATTTTCATTTGAAACATAATTGTGTTACATAAATTTATTTGATCACATAGCACATAATTATTATTGTAATTTACATAGGAAACTGTTGCCATGGCTGTTATGTATTTCAACCAAGGCTCCTGTCTAGTGTTGGAAGCTGCCAGTGGTCATCTCTGGAAGTGGGGTAGTTCTTGAGCAGAGCGGGTTTGCACACAATGATGTCCCTGCCATGCAAATAGCATCATTCTTGAAGTTAGGAAACAGCAACCTCAAAGCTTAATGAGACTTTAAACTATAATAGATAACACCTATTTTGTCAGGTTCCCTTTTGAAGTACAGACTATGGACATTATGGGGTTGATTTACTAAAGGAAAATAGACTGTGCACTTTGCAAAGTGCAGTTGCACTCTGCAAGTGCAATTGCTCAAAAGCTTAGTAAATGAGATGAGAGTTCACTTTCCAAAAAATACCCAATCACATGCAAGGAAAAAAAAACAAAAAAATAGCATTTTTGCTTGCACATGCTCATTTACTAAGCTCTGGAGCAACTGCACCCTTAGAGTGCAACTGCACTTTGCAAAGTACACAGGCTATTTGCTTTTAGTAAATCAACCCCTATATATGAGCAATATTTACATATTCTGAACAAGCAGTAAACAAGCTTGAAAACAAGTCATCCCTGACCTATCTAGCTGCTTGTATTGGGAAGCAATTCATTCTCAAAGATCCTCAATGATCACTGCTAATAATTTAAAGTCAGGTTTCAGTCATTTTATAATAGCTTAAGGCCTGGTTCACAGTAGTGCGATTTCAGAGTCGCACAGAATTGGATGACATTAAAATCACATTATACGTTATGATGCCCATTCACATCAATGCAGCACAGTATTTTCTGCAAAAGCGTCATCTGTTATTTCGGTGTGGTTGCATTTTGGCCCCATAGACTTCAATGGAAGTGCACCAAAAACACACGCGCATGCGTTTTTGCTGCGTTTTTGCAGGTTGTTAAGGAGACGGCTCTTGCCCGCATCCTAATAACCAGTAACTCATACCTGCTCTCAAACAGCAAGGATGAGACATTGGTTGATAAGGAGCTGGTACCCACCGTGTTAAGGAGCTGGCACCCGCCTAAACACTGGTGACCTGGTAGTTTACAAAATGCAACCTTAAAGTGGACCTTCTTCCTAACTGTGGGTTGTCCTTGATCATGAGAGAACTGCACAAAGACCGCTATTGGGGAAGCTGTAAACCTTCCCTGTCTTTGTGCATGCGCAGCATTTCCACGGTGTATACGCAGACAGTCTCTGCCAGGACTCAAAGCCAGTCGGAGCCCATGGGCACATCTGCACACGTGCCATAATAGCGGCACTTGGGGGGCGAAGCCACTTAACAAGGCGGATTGAAGGTCAGCTTTAAAGTACACCTGTGCTATGAGAAACATATACAGTAGACAGTTATGGCTAACTAGATAGTTAATGCTAGTTAACTAGCTATATCCGATTTCAATACTTAGATTCATTGATCCAGAACAAGCTTGCAGCAAGAGAAATCAAAGCAAGGTCGGAACTCTCGATTTGCATACTTGTGTGCATGGAGTACTAAAGTCACTATGTGGAAGCCAGATAGTTAACAATTTTATTAAACAGGAACATCAATAGCAACTTAGATAATTCCTTAATGCAGGTTTCCTTTAAGGTGCCAAAAAACAAAAATGTTGAAATTAAAATTAGAGATAAAATTGCTTAATTTGACTAAATATAAAATTATCCAAAAGTCCTGCATCATCCCACATCACCACCATATCTATCTGTGATTTACTAGTTATGTTGGTCATGGAGAATATACATGTTCAATGTAATAACCTGCTTATTAAAGGCGCCATATACTGTATACTTGCATCTTGCTTCATAGTCTTTATTAGTTAAGTACTATTACAGAGAGTTATATGCTGCAACAGGGGAATGAAGTTTATCGGAAAAAAAAAAAATTAAAGAAGAGGATACGTTTCTTGAACAATTGCTTTTATTTATTGTTAAAGTGTAACTAAAGGCAAAACTTTTTCTTTTCATTTTGGATAGAGTAAGGTAGGTTTTTTTTTTTTTTGTTTTTTTTTTGCTATCTATGTCCCATTGGGGATATTTTCCTTCACATCCTGAAGTAATGCCGGTGTGTCACCAGAGTCCTCAGAATTAGTGTCCCCATTGGAAAATGTCCCCTCTAGTATTTTTCCAATGTCAACCCAAAATTTGGGATTTTTTTTACTTTCACTCTTGATGATGAAGGTAAACAGGACAAATAGGGTGAATCTCCCCAATGGGGGCACAGACAGCAATAAAGACCTGACAGGGGTTTTAATTCCTTTCCACTTTATCCAAAACAAAAAAGAAAAGCTTTGCCTTTAGTTAAACTTTAACGTGTTGAGTTGAAATATAATTGACATTTCTGTGTTTTTTTTTTTTTTCATTTACTGGTAAAGGTGTGCTGAAACTAAGGAGAATGTTAAACTGATTTCAGTAAAAACAGAAAGTCCTACTGGTAAGTGTCCAAAAGCAATCGTTATCACTGTCTTTATACAGCATGTCATGCATTTTTAATGGGAATGAAAGAAATGTGGACAATTTCAAACAGGAAAAATTGCTGTCAGCCCACCTAAAAGTCTAATATTCCATAGGTTAAATTACCTGTTTGCTTCTTATACTTTCTGATAACTGTTATCATGCATCTTAAAGCGGTTATAAATGGCAGGTGATTAAAAAAAAAAAAAAAAATTAAAAATCCCTGCAAGGCAATGTCATAATGTGCTAGTATGCATTGTATACTAGCACATTATGATAGAATTACCTGACAACGAAGCACTCCAGCGCCACAATGCCACCCATAAGATGGCTGACACCTTCCCCCGGTACTCCTTCCAGGTTTGCGGACTCTGGCTACATGTGTGGCCGAGGGTGCGATGATGTCACTTTTCTGGCACAGGCTCCGAAGGTCCGGCACTGTCCTCAGCTGCATGCACTCTGAATATCTCCTAAACGGTGCAAGTTTAGGAGATTTTCACAGTATCTACAGGTAAGCCTTATTATAGGCTTGCCTGTAGGTACAAGTGGTAGTGCAGAGTTTACTACCACTTTAGAGGGTAAGTTCACCTTTACAGAAAAATCTGTAAGGTGACCCCCTCCTCACCCCCCCCCCAGTCCCGCTGACCCGCAGTGCGGCGATCTCCCATTCTGGGCCCCGATATAGCCGCCTCACGGCTCCGGGACTTAGAAATCCCCGGAGCTTAACCACCTCAATACAGGGCATTTTAACCCCCTTCTTTGAATGACAATTGCGGGGTCATACAACACTGTACCAAAATGAAATTTTTATTATTTTTTCCCCACAAATAGAGCATTATTTTGGTGGTACTTGATCACATCTGCGGTTTTTATTTTTTGCGCTATAAACAAAAGAAGAGGGACAAGTTTGAAAAAAACAATATTTTTTACTTTTTGTTATAATAAATATCCATTTTTTTTTTTTTTAAACAAATTTTTTCCTCAGTTTAGGCCGATACGTATTCTTCTACATATTTATGGTAAAAAAAAAATCGCAATAAGCGTATATTGATTGGTTTGCGCAAAAGTTATAGCGTCTACAAAATAGGGGATAGATTTATAGCATTTTTATTATTATTTTTTTTTTACTAGTCATGGCGGCGATCTGCGATTTTTATTGTGACTGCGATATTGTGGCAGACACATCGGACACTTTTGACACATTTTTGGGACCATTCACATTTATACAGCAATCATTGCTATAAAAATGCACTGATTACTGTATAAATGTGACTGGCAGGGAAGGGGTTAACACTAGGGGGTGATCGAGGGGTTAACTGTGTTCCTAGGGAATGTTTCAAACTGAAGGGGGAGGGGACTCACAAGGGGAGGAGACCGATCTGTGTTGCTCTGTACTGAGAACACAGATCGGTCACCTCTCCTCTCTGACAGGACGTGGATCTGTGTGTTTACATACACAGATCCACGTCCTGCCGTGTTACCGGGCAATTGCGTGTGCCCGGCGGACATCGCGGCCACCGGGTATGCGCATCGGGTGCCCAGTGACACGGCGGGCGCGCCTGATTGCCGTTGGCGGCGCGCGCGTGCCCCCTGGTGGGTAGGGAAGGCGAGGGTGTCATATGACGCCCTCCCAGAACGAGAGCCGCGCCGACTCGCCGTCATATGACAGCCGGCGGGCGGCAAGCGGTTAATCTGCTAAACGTACCCCGTCAGGAGGGATGTTTCATTACATATGCTTTTCTACACACTGTCTACCTCAAATTAGAACTTTATTAAAATAATCAGTGACTACTTAGCCAGCAACCAGCAACTGTTGGCAAAAAAAAAAGTCAAGAGTATATAATATACTGGAGTGCGGGGGTCAGGAGTAAGTAATGTACAGATCTCAGATGTCAAAAGTGCATAATGTACAGAGCACAGGGATCAAGAGTGCAAAACATGCACAGAGGACAGGGGTCAGGAGTGCATAACTCACAGAGTATAGGGTTAAGGAGTGCCTAATGCACGAATGCATTATTTAGTAATGCGTAATGCAAGACACAAGGTCAGGGATGGGTAAGGCACAGAGCACAAGGGTCAGGAGTGTGTAAGGCACAGGGAACTGGGGTCAGGAGTGTGTAGTGCGGGGGTCAGGAATGCATAAAGCACAGAGTGCAGGGGTCTGGAATGCATAATACATTAAATGCAAAGTTCAGGAGTGCATAAAGCACATGGGTGCAGGGGTCAGGAGTATGTAATGCAAAAAGCAGGGACCAGGGATATGTATCGCTCAGGCCAGTGTACACAGTTGAGCAAAAAAAACTACTCACACCTCTTAGTAAAAATCTCCCCAGTACAGATTTCTCTCCCCAAATTTCCCCAAAGTACAGCCCCCCCACCAATGCCACCCAATACGGACTTCTAATACAAATCCATCAACATGGGGACAAGGCGCTTTGGGGTGGGGGGGAATCAGCACCCACCCCATGTTGAGGGCATGTGGCCTAGTATGGTTCAGGAGGGGAACAGGCACTGTCTCGTTCCCCCCTTTCCTGGCCTGCCAGGCTGCATGCTTGGATAAGAGTCTGGTATGGATTTTGGGGGGGACCCATTTTTTTTTAAATTTTGGCATGAGGTTTCCCTTAAAATCCATACCAGACCCTTATCCAAGGGCCTGGTATGACCCCACCCATTCTTTTTTTCACTTTTTTATTCAGCTGTCAGCGAGAAAGACAGCTGATGACTCATCGGTTGTTAAGAACGGCACCTCCAGCTTCCCAGCCTGCTCCTTAACAAACAGCTATTCACTGCACCCTGATTGGGCAAAGCTTTGCCCAATCAGGGCTTAGAATGCACAATGCACTGGTGGGGCAAACACCTGCCGAACGCCCTGAAAATTAGGATGTTCGCTGAACAGGTGATGTTTGGGCGGAACTTTTGCTCGACCCATACCATTCACCAAACTCTAGTGGCAGACACTAGCAACACCCATGATTATCTGGCTAGGTGGAGAATTCCAAATCACTTAGCTGGCAAGACTGAACACAAGAGTAATTTCAGATTTATCTCTGGATAACCCCATCCCCCAAATTGACATGTTTGTTAGCTAGCTGTAATCCCATTGGTCTGTAGCCTCAATAGAAGATTTGCTAAATAGTTCTGTATACGGGAACCTATTCAGTTTAAAATAGAAATTCAAGGCAAAATGTTTATATATATATATATATATATATATATATATATATACACACACACACACACACACACACACACACACACACACACACACACACACACACACACATTGCCAAAAGTATTGGGACGCCTGCTTTACCTGAACTTTACTGCCATTGAGTTGGCCAACCCTTTGCAGCTATAACAGCTTCAACACTTCTGGGAAATGCATTTGTAAGGTCAGGCACTGATGTAGACAAGAAGGCCTGGCTCGCAGTCTCAGCTATAATTCACCCCAAAGGTGTTCTATTTGGTACAGGTCAGGACTCTGTGCAAGCCAGTCAAGTTCCTCCACCCCGAAAGTCCCTAGCTATACTCCTGTCATTAGATGCCGAAAAGGCTTTTGACAGGGTGGACTGGGGATTTATGATGGATACAATAGAAAACCTGGGAATAGGACCCAAAATGACTAAATAGATCAAAAACTAATACAACCACCCCACTGTGTCATTAAAGGTAAACGGAAGTATGTTGCCATCCTTTGAAATGTTCAATGGAACAAGACAAGGATGTCCACTGTCACCCCTCCTATATGTGCTGTCGTTAGAACCTTTACTGGCAACCATACGAAACAACACAGATGTGGGTGGGGTGAAGGTGGGAGAAGAAGAACATAAGGTAGCGGCATATGCGGATGATATTTTGTTTTATATCTCCAACCCAAGAACAACACTCCCAAATTTAATAAAAGAATTGAAGAAATATGGGGAGCTCTCAAATTTTAAAATCAACCCAATTAAATTGGAATTTTTAAATATAGATTTAAACAAAAAGGAAGCATTAGCACTACAGAGGGAATTCCCATTCACCTGGGGGGGAAAGGAACTAAAATACCTCAGAATAAAATGAATAACTTCACTGGGGAAAATGTATCGAGCTACTTACATCCCACTACTTAATTAGATCAAAGTAGAGATTAGGAAAATAGAAACACGTCCGTCCACTCTCGTGGCCGGGAAGAATAAACATGGTAAAAATGGTAAAATTCCGAAAATATTGTACAAGTTCCAGACGATACCAATGGCACGTCCCCAGACATTTTTCCAGAGATTAAAGACAATGATATCAAGATGCATAGGGCAGGGGAAAAAGCCAAAGATACAATTTCCACTATAGAGTAGCGATAAGAGACACCGGGGGGTTAGCAGCACCTGACATGAAAAGATATTAAAATTCAGTAATAATAGCACGAATGATAGAATGCACTAACACAAAAAGCCAAAAAAGATGGGTTAAGTTGCAAAACACAATAAGTAAAACACTGTTAAGTAAGAATTAGGGATGAGCTGAACACCCCCCCGGTTGCTCGCGGCTGTAATGTACTCCCGGCAATATAGTTAAAAATACCAAAAAAATGGCGTGGATGTCCCCCCCAAAATCCATACCAGGCCCTTCAGGTCTAGTATGGATATTAAGGGAAACCCCGCACCAAAATTAAAAAAAAAATAAATGGCATGGGGGTCCCCCAGGCACTATATACTCTGATTTTTCGGGCTCTTCTCAGTTTGGCCAGATGGCCAGCTCTAGGAAGGGTTCTGGTCATCCCAAACATCTTCCATTTAAGGATTATGGAGGCCACTGTGCTCTTAGGAACCTTAAGTGCAGCAGAAATGTTTGCTGTATCCTTGGCCAGATCTGTGCCTTGCCACAATTCTGTCTCTGTGCTCTGACATGCACTGTGAGCTGTAAGGTCTTATATAGACAGATGTGTGGCTTTCCTAATCAAGTCCAATCAGTATAATCAAACAAAGCTGGACTCAAATGAAGGTGTAGAACCATCTCAAGGATGATCAGAAGAAATGGACAGCACCTGAGTTAAATATATGAGTGTCACAGCAAAGGGTCTGAATACTTAGGACCAAGTGATATTTCAGTTTTTGTTTTTTAATAAATCTGCAAAAATGTCAACAATTCTGTGTTTTTCTGTCAATATGGGGTGCTGTGTGTACATTAATGAGGAAAAAAAATGAACTTAAATGATTTTAGCAAATGGCTACAATATAACAAAGAGTGAAAAATTTAAGGGGGTCTGAATACTTTCCGTCCCCACTGTATATATATAGAGATATATATATAGATATATCTATATATATATCTCTATATATATACATTATAAATACTTTTTTTATACATAATCACATAACTTATATTCTCCGCTGCATAAGGGGCTTGGAGAGCTGGGGGTGGGGACTGCAGGGGGGCATGTCAGCAGAAGGCAGAGGAAAAGCAGTACACTAATCTTCCCTGTGATTAGCTGTGCAGGGGGTGTATTTGCAGAAATCTGACCAATTCAGGACAGATAGGCTGTCCTCACAGCACAGCCAGAAAGCTGACCACACTGGGATGGATGTGCTTTTATGCCTAGCATGGTCAGGGTCACCAGGTATTCTCTATTAGTCTCAATTAATGAAATAACTGGTGTTTTTATTTGAGTATATAGCATGAAGTAAGCTGCATATATTGTAACATAACATTACATAATTTAATTTGTATTCTTTTGCATTTTACAAGACATGAAAAGGACAAACCAGATGGAATCTATTGAATGTTGAAGACTAAGTGACCACGCTTTTTAAAACAGATTTTAATGTATTCCCTAAACTACAATGAGTTGCCTCTGTTATAGCTGTACACAGTTAATAAAGAATACATTGTTTTTGCATCCTAGAATGTCAGTATTCCAAAACTAGAAATGGCAATGATTAGTTGTTACCTTTGTTTTATTTCTTTAAAGTGAACCTGTCAGCCATGTTAGATTTTTTAAAAAGATTTATTTTTAAAATGTATGTAAACTTAACAATGAACTTCTCTTATCTGCTCTATTTTGGTCTGTTAAATACCCCAATTAAAGTGTTTTGTTATGTCATTTATTAAGTGCAAAAAATACATGTTATGCCAGACTTTTAGAGATGTCCTATGTCCTCTGCACACTTCTTGTGTTGTTTCAAGGAGTCTTCAGTTCTTTTCTTGCACTACATAATGATCTCTATGATGTAAAGTTTATGTGAAACAATTCAGCAATGGCAGCATTCATAATTCTATAACGATAGATTGCTTTTACGTGCACATACAGCAAAATCAGCAGTAAAATATCCTGGGATATAAGTGATAGGTTCCAAATGTTTGCACAACAAATATTTCATATATGTATGTATGACATATGACCGGTTGGCTTTATGATATTAACCCTTTTGATAATATACAATAGGCGCAATTCTCTTTTTAATAAAAACATTTGTTCTAACCTTTACATGCTGCATACCATTTTGCACCCCTAGTATAGTAATATGGTGGAGTCACCTTCACACAGTACCTTTTGTACTGGGTAGTTTATAAATGAGAGCTTTTAACATTTTTTTTTTTATTAAACATTTAACCCTTGAGCAACTTCTTTGGTAAACAGGGGTAACTTTTGTTACCTTGTCTCATGTAAACTAAATTCCAGTCCTTCAGATATAACGCAGCCCTCCATAAACAATTATAAAAAAAAAGGCACAATTCTGCTTTTCACCTCTTTCTTAAGAGTATACACATGTCAGAAACAGTGGGCGATTTTAGTTTAAACTAAAGAGCGGACTGCTTCTGCAGCAGAAATACTGTGTTTGCTAATCCATAAATGCAAAAATATGTGATAGGACATTAAATACTCCTCCAATGAACAAATACATGTGTCAAAGAATTAAAAAAATATATATACAAATCTTTATTTCATCCAATAAAAATCTAGATAAAAACATACATCATTTGTACATGGGCATTATTACTACCTCTTATCTCTCATTAAGGGAAGTGAAGGATGTATAGCATGGTAGTCCTTAGAGACTATAATGTGTAGGCTGACGTGTTTCGTGGAAAGATTCGCTTCCTCTGGACCTCAAATCTCATGTATAAGCCTCAGTTGTATCCTAAGATGAGAACATATTTAAATGTTCTGTTATTGATCTTATTAAACCAGCTGATCTTTCTTCTATTTCTGTCTGACTTTGGGATGTTCATACTATACATTGTCTTTTGCCATTTTTTACATTTTTAATTAAAAGAATAAAAAACTATGTATTTTCCATGTGAGTGTGTGCATTACTCCATTCATCCAAATGCATTTTTAACAGTATCATTGTGTTAAAGGGTAGTGTGAGTATAGGGGCCAGGTTTGTTTGCCGCCCACCCCCCCAAAATAATGAGCACCGGCCACCGCTGCATCTGAGGCCAAAAATAGCAGCTGTAAAAACGTCCAATGTGCATGAGGCCTTGGGTTTAATCATGTCTAAAGGGATTCAGACCCTGCAATTCTGCTCATTAGAAAAAGCATCAGCTGATTGATAATGAAAAAGCCACTCTCCCTCACATTCACTGTGCACATTGAAAAAAAGAGGTTGATTTACTAAAGGCAAATAGATTGTGCAGGTGCACTCTGCAAGAGCAGTTGCCCCAGAGCTTAGTAAATGAAGTAATGCTTCACTTTGCAAAGAATACCTAATCATATGCAAGGAAAATAAAAAAAACCAGCAATTTTGCTTGCACATGATTGAAAGATAGAAGTCAGCAGAGCTTCTGTTCATTTACAAAGGTATGGAGCATCTGCACTTTGCAAAGTGCACAGCCTATTTGCCTTTAGTAAATCAACCCCTAACAGATTGCTTTTCCTTCAGAGCAACAAAAGGTAGGAATTGGCAACAAAGTTTGTTGAAACCCTTGCAATGTCATAGATCACCTAGAGGGGAATGATTTTTTCTCAACAAAAGTGGAGTTAATCTTTAAGGAACAGTTTTACAGTGGTAGTAAAGGCAAAAATCAAAAATGATATACCGTATTTATCGGCGTATAACACTCACTTTTTTCCCCTTAAAATCAGGGGAAAATCGTGGGTGCGTGTTATACGCTGATCCCCTGCGATCCGGAGCTGCCAGATTTTCAAAATCGCCGACCGCGATTTGAAAATGGCGCCGCCGGCGCCGAAATACACAGTGCCGGTCCTCGGCTCTTCTCGGCCATTTTCGTCTTCACTCGAGCGCCGCCCGAACCTAGCCGAGTGTACTCGGCTAGGTTCGGATAGCTCCGCTCGGGACTACGAGTGGAGCCGAAAGTAAACAAGAGCCGCCGAGAAGAGCCGAGGACCGGCTCTGTGTATTTCGGCGCCGGCGGCGCCATTTTCAAATCACGGTCAGCGATTTTGAAAGACAGGATGGCAGGGATCCGGGATCACAGGATGCGAGGCTGCACTGGGGAAGGCTGCACTGGGGAAGGCTGCACTGACGAAGGCTGCACTGGGGAAGGCTGCAGTGACAAGGCTGCACTGACAAGGCTGCACTGGGGAAGGCTGCACTGACAAGGCTGCACTGACAAGGCTGCACTGACAAGGCTGCACTGACAAGGCTGCACTGGGGAAGGCTGCACTGACAAGGCTGCACTGACATGGCTGCACTGACATGGCTGCTCTGGGGCAAGGCTGCACTGAGAAGGCTGCAATGATGGGCATTTAAATGTAAGTTTTTTTTCCTTCAACTTCCCTTCTAAAAGTTTTTTTTTCCTTAAAATTCCCTCCTAAATTGGGGTGCGTGTTATACGCCGGTGCGTGTTACACGCCGATAAATACGGTATATGTGAGATGCAGTCTGTCACTAATATTAATACAGTGCCCCCCCACCCCCAGTTTTTTCACTTGTTGATCCTGCTATTATTTTTCAGCTTCATTTATCAGATCAAGCTGTGCAGCAAAAGTTAAAGGGTTGAGACAAACAATTTAACACTGATGGGTGCTTACAATGGTCAGATTTTTTCATTTACTTAAAACCTTTATTTCCTATAAGGACTTAGAAGATGGCCCGGCAGATGAGTCTGCTTCTGAGGAATATGGGCCAGAAGATGTCCAGTTGGTATCAGCCTCTCAGTTGCAGAGGCTTTTGATCTGGACTCTTACCGAGATGGTTTGTTCTGCCTTTAAGTTACCTCCTGCAAAGGTTTCTGAGCCTCCCTTGCACTTTTTGGGGTTCCTGAAGCCTCCTCAGGCTGCACAGGCTTTTCCCTTGCACCAGCCAGGGGCAAGCCGCAGGGCCAGAAAAAACCCTAGGTCTAGAACTCTTCTAAACCCGGCACCAAGCCCTCCTTTTGAGGGGACGCCGCAACTCTATTGGGTGGGGGGAAGGCTGCTTCAATTTGTGGACATTTGGAGAACAGTGGTGCAGGACGAGTGGGTCACCTTAACAGTGTCCCGCGGTTACAAGCTGGAATTATGGAGTTTTCTAAGATCCCACGTTCCTGCGGATCCTCCAAAAAGAAACGTATTGTTTCAAGCACTAGAACAGTTAGTGCATCAGAAAGTGATCATACAGGTTTCGGTGTCTAAAAGAGGCACAGGGTTTTATTAACATAAGGCCAATCTTGGACCTAGGATCCCTGAACCAACACCTGTTAATCCAATCCTTCAGGATGGAGTCAGTCCGCTCGGTAGTAGCTTCGCTCCAGTTGGGAGACTTCTTAGCCTCCATCGATATCAAGAACGCATATTTACACGTACCTATCTTTCAGCCTCATCAGAGGTTCCTGGGATTTGCAGTAGAGGAACGTAATTTCCAGTTTGTGGCACTGCCCTTCAGGCTTGCCACAGGACCTCGGGTGTTTACAAACAACCTAGCACCTGCACTGGGTCTTTTAAGGGCCCGGGGGATCTTGGTGCTAGGATACTTGGATGACCTCCTGCTCAGAGATCACTCACTACAGGCCCTGGAACACAGTGTAGCCTGCACAGTGCAGTATTTAGAAAACCTGGGCTGGGTCATAAATACCGAAAAGTCAATCTTGAGACTAGCTCGGAGTCTCAAGTATCTAGGTCTGATCCTGGATACGGTCCAGGCAAAGGTATTTCTGCCACCCGTAAAAAATCTGTGCCCTGAAGGATCAGGTGCATCAGGTAAGGGGCACCAGGCAACCCTCCATTCAGCTCTGTATGAGTCTTCTGGGAAGGATGGTGTCCTTCTTCTAGGCAGTTCACTACGCTCAATTCAATTCCAGGCCTATACAACAAGACATCTTGTCGGCTTGGAACAGGAGAGCACAAGCCCTGGACTACCCCATGTCCTCATCTCCCCGAGCATGCTTAAGCCTAAGCTGGTGGAAGATCCTTCCTCCCGGTGTCTAAGAGAGTGTTGACCACAAACGCCAGTCTCTCGGGCTGGGGAGCGACCCTAGAGGGGCTCACAGCTCAGGGGACATGGACATGGACATGGAGCTTCAGGACTCTCTCATCAGGGTTCAGTCCAACAATGCCACTGCAGTGGCCTATATCAATCATCAGGGCGGTACCAAAAGCCGTTCAACTCAGGAGGAGGTGATCCATATATTGATCTGGGCAGATGGACATGTGCCGGTTCTATCCGCATTTTTATCCCGGGAGTAGAGAACTGGAAGGCAGATTGTCTCAGCCACCAGCAGATCTGCCCGGGGGAATGGTCCCTACACCCGAAGGTGTTTTGGGAAAACTGTCAGCGTTGGGCATGGCCAGAGGTCGATCTACTGTCATCCAGGTTCAACAACAAGCTAAAGCAGTTTGTATCCCGAACAAGGGATCCCCTGTCAATCGGAGCAGATGCTCTAGTAGCTCCATGGAACCAGTTCTCCCTGATTTATGTTTTCCCCCCCATCCCTCTCCTTCCACATTTGTTGCGCAGGATTCAGAGAGAGGGGGTTCCAGTCACCCTGGTGGCACCAGCCTGGCCCAGAAGACCCTGGTTCCCAGAGATCCGCACCGACCCGATCTACTGTCTTAAGGTCCTATATTCCACCCCAATTTTCAGTCTCTAAATTTGACGGCATGGCTATTGATGCCAGGGTGTTAAAGGATTGTGGCATCTTGGGACCGGTGGTGTCTACCCTAGTAAATGCCAGAAAAACGGTCACTAAGAAGATCTATTATAGGATCTGGAAAGCCTATATTGCTTGGTGCGAAGCCAGAAAATGGCATCCTCTGAAATACGTGATTGGGTGAATTCTCTCTTTTTTACAGTCGGCTGTTGAAATCAGATCAGCTTTGAGTATAATCAGGGGTTAGATTTTGGCCTTGTTAGGATTCTTCCAAAGGCCCTTAGCCTCCCATTCACTGATCCGAACCTTTATGCAGGGGGCAACTCGTTTTCTTTCCCCCATTAGGTCACCTTGGGACTTAAAGGGGTTGTAAAGGTAATTTTTTTTTTTTTTTAAATAACAAACATGTTATACTTACTTTCACTGTGCAGCTCATTTTGCACAGCGTGGCCCCGAACCTGGTCTTCTGGGGTCCCTCAGCGGCTGTTTCAGCTCCTCCCCGCAAGAACTAACCACCTTAATTGCGAGCTCCCTCGCATGGTGGTTAGTTCTTGCGGGCGCTCCCGTGATACAGCTGGCGGCTATAGCTGCTCACTGTATCACTCAGCCCCGCCCCCCGGCGCGCCGCATCATTGGATGTGATTGACAGCCAATGGCTGCGCTGCTTTCAATCCATCCACTGTAGCCAATCAGCGGCCAGGCTGAGCAGCGAAATGGATGTCGGGAGCGAGCGACTGACTTTCGAGGGGTCAGGTAAGTAAAACGGGGGGGCTGGGGGCGACGGTATTGTCGGAAGTTTTTTCACCTTAATGCATAGAATGCATTAGGGTGAAAAAATGTTTTCCTTTACAACCCCTTTAAATTTGGTGCTGTCTGTGCTACAGAAACAAACATTTGAGCCTATCAAGGAAATTCCATTAGTCTCGCTGTCACGCAAGCTAGCCTTCCTAATGGGCATCACCTCAGCTAGAAGGGTTTCGAAATTGGCAGCCCTTTCATGTAGGGGACCCTACCTAATCCTTCACCACGACAATGTGGCATTGCGTCCTATTCCACCCTTCTTGCCAAAGGTGGTGTTGCCCTTTCATTTAAATCATGACATTGTTTTGCCTTCTTTTTTCTCTTGGCCTCATTCTGTCAGCCTCAATAATAGCCTCACTCTGTGTCCCGTTATGTATGAAAAAGAAAATAGGATTTTTTCATCATGCTTACCTGTAAAATCCTTTTCTTTGAGTACATCATGGGACACAGAGGTCCCTCCCCTCTTTTTGAGGATTCAGTGCTTGCTTCAAAACTGAAGTACTTCCTGTATGGGAGGGGTTATATAGGGGATCACTTCCTGTCTAAAGACCTTTGGTCTACCATTGTCCATTCACCTGGAGATGAAGTATAACTCAGTAAGTAACACTCTGTGTCCCATAACTCAGAGAAAAGGATTTTACAGGTAAATATGACGAAAAAAATCCTATTTTCCTGGTATTTAGCAACCACAGATTTTGTTGTTTTACTTTATAAAGGAAAAAAGACCAACAACTTTGAGAACAAACTGTGCAAAGAGGCCTAGTCAAGCGTGCTGACGTTCGTGAGGTAGGCTACGCCCCTATGCGCTTTGTCATAAAATGACATCATCAGGGGATTCCAGCCAGTGCTCGTTTGATACATGCTTGTTGAAGATTTTGTATGTAAGTGCATTACTGGATTTAAATAAATAATAATTGTGATGGTTTTACACTATCTTTGGACCCTTTCTTTTGTATATGCCACTTTATGGGAGACAAGAGATCCAGAGCTGCTTGTGGAGCTTGTGACGCTGGATACTGACAGCTGCTGTGAGAAGCACTTTTGATTGATCTCATGTGCATTATGACTTTTCATAACTAGATGGTCATGATGTTCTGGTAAGCGGCTTTGAGTTTTTATTGCAGTCATACAGAAGCCCCTCTGTTTTCCAGCTTGGGATACATGCTCTGTTTTCTTCTTACCTGGACTTTTATCACCATTCACCTTTTTTGAATGTATATATATATAATTTAGCTTCATTAATTGGATTGTACGGACATTACATTTATTGTATATGCACGTTTTACATTGGATTGCAATATATGACATAGCGTCATGTGATGTTTTATGAACATAGCGCTGTCTATGGCTACTCCTTCCGCATTTGTATGCACTGCATGGTGTCAGCCCTGCTCAGTCGTCTTTTACTAAACTACTCAAACCTTCTCCCTGTCATGTTCTCCACAACATAGACACTGATTATTGTATAGTCCAAGATACCAACTAGGAGGGCTAATTAAACTCCTTGAGCTAACACAGGAAGTATTTACAGAACACAGGACAGCTCAGAATTACTGGTATTTTTCCATTTACTGGACAAATATGCTTTCAATGGTATATTTACCAAATAAAAGAGGTTCATTGTTAAGAATTGTATAGACTTTAGGATTAAAGACAAATTAAAGTTTTTTCTTTTTTTTTTCTAAATGTAAGCAAAAGACACATTTTGTAATTAAAAATGTACTAAACCTAAACTAGTTTATTTTAAGGTTGTGCAAGCTAATCAATACAGTTACAATACAAAATTTGTAACTATGCTCCCAGTGGCAAGTTTAATTATTTGTAACTGTGTAAAAGCAAATTGTAGATGACAGCAATGAGGCATGCATTCATGCATCAGGGAGAATAAACATGCCCAAATGATCTTCTGAATCACCGTGACACAAGCTATGCTAGTAGGCAGGATAAATTTTGTCTTCGGCTTTTTGAATGGCAAGTAATGTTAATGTGTAAAATATGGCACATTTCTGCAAATGCAAGCACATTTGTTAAGATCTAATAATAATCTGTTAATTTGGCTTTTAAATGCTGCTCTGAAATCCCAAGTACCCCTCTTCATCTCTCTGTAACATAGAGGAGAGGTGTTCTGTAGTCCAGCAGGGGGGAAAACAGCGAGGGAGGACAACAATGCTTCAGATTTTAATGTAGCAGAGCAAAGTTGTCAGCTTCCTATAGGAAGCTAGGAGCTCCCTGGATTTTTTGCAGGATTAGTGGGCTTGTTCCTGTGTTTGCAGAGTTTTTGGAGATAACCATGGGGGCATGTGCATGCATTGCAGGGATGCACTAAATATGTTTTTGCCCATGCACATTAAATGCACATTATATTTTATGGTGGTTCAGTATTGCCATTTCTGAGAAGTGACTACTGTTAATTCTTACCAGAAAGAATTGGGATTTTTTTTTTTTTTGGCAGAATGAAGTCTAATATTTGTTAAAGTGTTACTTAACCCAGGAGCCTGCATCCCAATATATGTATATAGATTGGTTTGCGCAAAAGTTATACAGTCTACAAACGATGGGATATATATACACACACAAGAAAAAGCAGCGTTAAAAAAATGAAATAATATAATACAAATATTAAAAGTATTATCATGCAGTGCAATTATATGTATGAATATCTAAATGAGTCCATAATATTGCAGCTAAATTAATTCTGTGGTTCAGTAAAATGAGATTGTCCAAAAATGAGGTTAAATTTCCACTTTCAAGATGATATGCTGTTACAAACACCACCACACGTGTAGAAGGTCCCCCTCCTGTGACTTCACCATTAATATCAACAACACAACCATTGGTCCCTCCACACATGCCAGAGTCCTGGGTGTAATCCTTGACTCTGACCTCTCCTTCAGCCCCCATATCCAATCACTGGCTAAATCCTGCCGCCTTAACCTCCGCAACATCTCCAAAATTCGACCCTTCCTGACTAATGACACTACAAAACAACTCATTCACTCCTTGATTATTTCCCGCCTCGACTACTGCAACTCTCTCCTTAATGGCCTACCCTTAAGCAGGCTATCCCCCCTTCAGTCTATTATGAATGCTGCTGCTAGACTAACACACCTCACTAATCGATCCGTGACTGCTGCTCCTCTCTGCCAATCCCTTCACTGGCTTCCCCTACCCCACCGTGTAAAATTCAAAATGCTAACCATAACATACAAGGCCATTCACAACATCGCCCCCACCTACATCACCAACCTCATCTGCAGATATCGCCCAAATCGCCCCCTCCGCTCCTCCCAGGACCTCCTGCTCTCTAGCTCCCTTGTTACCTCCTCCCATGCTCGCCTTCAGGACTTCTCCAGAGCCTCTCCCATCCTCTGGAATTCCCTGCCCCAGTATGTCCGATCAGCCCCTACCCTGTCCACCTTTAGGAGATCCTTGAAAACTCATTTATTCAGGGAAGCCTATCCCACACCCACATAACTGTCCCTGAGCCACCCCCATCAAATCATTCTTTGCAGCTATTCCCTTTTGTACCACCACCCCCTCCCTTTAGAATGTAAGCTCTACAAGCAGGGCCCTCCTGTACCTTTTGTATTGAACTGTACTGTAATTGTGTTGTCCCCCTTATACATTGTAAAGCGCTGAGTAAACTGTTGGCGCTATATAAATCTCGTATAATAATAATAATAATAATAATAATAAGTAGGGGGGTACAAACATCCCCCTTCAAAATAAACTCTTACCAGAATCAACTGGATCACAAGGAAAAACACATGGGTTTGATCTCTCGATCTCCAAACTCCCAGGAGCACTGCATCAACGGGTTGGATCACACAATAATGGGCTCAATTCAGATCAAAAAAGAAAAAAAAGAAACTCCATAGTGTAGTCTATTTAAAACAATTGTTTTCCTCCTCTTAAGAATTGCACTTACAAAATCAAGTTGCAAACAGGCATATCGTTACATACGATCGCAACAGCAGACTGTGCGGAAATAGCGTGGTGTCTCCTACCACGTTCGGCTGTATTTTCCAGCGGTGGTGAACACTGTGTCCCCGAGCGGTGTGCTGACGTTATTGATGGTCGTCTTAAAGCCACACCCTGGCGCGTGTCGTCATCCATGACATCATATATGGGATATATTTATGGAATTTTTATTTATTTATTTTTTACTAGTAATGGCGGCGATCAGCGACTGCGATATTGCAGCAGACAAATCAGCCACTATCTGACACGTTTGACACTTTTTTGGGAACTAGTGACACTAATACAGTGATCAGTGCAAAAAATATGCACTGTCACTGTACTAATGACACTGGCTGGGAAGGGGTTAACATCAGGGGCGATCAAAGGGTTAACTGTATTCCTAGCCAGTGTTTGTGTAAAGTGGGGGAGGTGCTTTTACTAGGGGAAATCATTGATCCATGTCCCTGAACAGCAATCTGCCTTGTCTACATAGGCAGACTGCCATTCTGCCTGTGTACTGAACGATTGGCGAGTGCCGGCAGTTGTCGTTATCCGCTGAATGTCTCCCTCTGTGCATAATCACAGCGGGAGCTAGGCGCCGTTGGCGCACATTCACGCCTGCTACCCGGAAGTGCAGGATTACGTATATATACGTGATCCTGCGCACAGACGCAGTCCTGTAGCAGTAGAACTGCTATAGGGTAGTCAGCAAGTGGTTAAGCTTTGCTGCATTTCTTTTGTATTTCTGCTGCCCTAATGAACAAATATAATAATATAAAAAACAGTCCATCAAGTCAATATGGCGCTAATGCACCGTGATTCCAGGGGCCCAGAAAATGGACATCCTTTTTGAAATATATAGGTTAAAGTATGTGCGTCAGTTTAATAGCTTTATCTGTTATTAAATACATCATACACCTTACAATATAAATAACACACACTACAGATTGCAAAAAAAAAAGCTTAACGAACGTTTGGTAGCAGATTGATTTTGTATTACATTTAAATTGTATGGTCTTTCTGGTTCCAAATATTTAAGGTATTGCTTCCATTAGCAAGTTCTGAATATTTTAACACACTAAATTCTGCAGGGACTCCACAGCCAGTTCCGATCCATTAAAACTTAAAGCAGTCAGTTAATGTACCAGCATTATTAAGTTATGAACATCTACATATGTAAAAGGCCTGAAAGTGAATTATTCAATTTCTTAAAGCGTAACTCCACTTTTGTTGAGAAAAAAACATTCCCTCTGGGTGATCTATGTACATTGCAAGGATTATAACAAACTTTGTTGCAGATTCCTATCTTTTGTTATTCTGAAGAAATTAATTTGTGTTTCTCTGTGCCTCTGTTCTGAGTGGGTCTAATTGGTTTCATAATTAACTGTCAGGCGTGGAGCTGCAGAGCTCTAATGAGGAAATCTGCTGGGCCTGCATCCCTTTAGATGTGTTCCTATTGAAAGTATCTTTCCAAAAATGACATTTTTGTTGCAGGGGATGCCTGAAATCTGACTTGTATCTTAGGCATACTTCTGGGAAAATTAGTGAACCAATCACACAAGTAGAAAATTTTATTTCTGGGGGTTGGTCAGTACATACTCTGTGTACAGAAAACTCCAGGTAGCCATATTGCAATGTATTCTCAGAAAATTACATTGGCTGCAGATTGAAAAGGAAAGGTCATTTTTAATAACATTCAATTACAAAATAATTAGTGTCACAATCATATGTGCTATTTTATTTTTTCTTTATTTGCTATTTTTTTCCCCACGAAAGTGGAGTTACCCTTTAAGCATTTAAGTTTCTTTATAATCTGCTCAGTAATCAACTATTTCAAATATGTTCCTTATCTCTGCAAAACTTGCAGTCCAAAATCTGCTGTTAGTAAAGGGCAAGTGTTTCATTCTTGTTGGAAGTTAGCAGATAATCCTTATCATTTTATAGGGATTGCCACTATTTTATTGAAAGAAGTGACACATGACTCTCACAGGAAGAGTTGTGATGTTTTCAATGAGATGGCTTTGATTGGCAGCCTGGCTTTACCTTCTCTATGGCGTACAAGAGGCAAGATGGCAGTGCTTGGGGAAGATGGGGGTGGGGGGTTGGATAACTGGGACTGCAAAGAAATAGCTGAGATTTTTATGCTAATTGTGCACCAGTGAACTATTTAAAGGAATTTAGTTCATATTTGACAGCAAATTCTGAAGACATTTTCAAATTAAAGGATTGATTTAATGGCATCTGCTTCTTTTTTTTTACATTTTTAACTTAAAGTGATACTAAAGGTTCCTTTTAAAAAAAAAAAAAATAACAAACATATCATACTTACCTCCACTGTGCAGCTCGTTTTGCACAGAGTGACCCCGAACCTGCTCTTCTGGGGTCCCTCGGTGGCTCTCTCGGCTCCTCCCCACATTAGATAACCCCCTGGGAGAAGCGCTCTCCTGGGTGATTACCTTGCGGGCGTGCTCCCGAGTCCAGCATTCGGTGTCCATAGACGATGAAAGCAGGACTCGGCCCCACCCCCCGGCGGCCGCGTCATTGGATTTGATTGACATCAGCGCGAGCCAATGGCTACGCTGCTATCAATCTATCCAATCAACAGCAGAGAGATGGCGCGTCCCCGTGGGACAAGTTCGTGGGCTCAGGTAAGTAGAACGGCGGGGGCTGGGAGCCGGTCACTGCCAGGTGTTTTTTCACCTTAATGCATAGGATGCATTATGGTGAAAAAACATGAACATTTACAACCCCTTGAAAGCAGTAGCGAACCCAATTTTTTCCCCCCTAAAATAAAAAAAACAGGTTTATACTTACCTACTCTGTGCAATGGTATTGCAGAGAGTGGTACGGGAACCTCCTCTTCTGGGGTCCCCTGCCAGCGCTCTCTGCTCCTTGCCTTCTATGAGTGCCCCCATAGCAAGCCACTTGCTATGGAAGCACTCATGCGTATGTGCTCCCGAGCCGGGCAGTGTGTATAATCAGTGATATTTTTTATTGGTCTGACTAAAAGATGAAAAAAAAATATTAAATGGTAATTTAAGCCCTGAACATAAAAACTCTGTACCTTTCCTTTAACATTCAAAAATGTATGTACTCTAACACCCCAACAAAAAAATACCAAACTTTTTCAGGTACTCAGAATAAAGTGAAATATAAATGGTATACTGCGTTCTAGGCTTTCTTGGTACAGAAATTACGAAATTATACCGGGGGTTAATAAATGTGTTTCAGAATCATAAGCTAAAAGATGATGTTCTAAGATGATGTTCTAAATTGCATTACATCAGAGAAAACACATTGAGTTACTCACTAGGTACAGAAAGGATTTTACCAGCACAAATGTCAGCTTGTATATTCATTGTGCATAGAAGACGTCATTAGATACCCATATGACATTACTCTCAGAAGATATTGACTGTGCATCCCCATTCATTTCAATAATATTCTGGAGAACCAACTGTAGGCCTCATCTATTAAAAAACACAGGCGAATCTCACAGTTTGAATTGATGATGTTAATTCAATTACTGGACAAAATGCAAGCAGTTCATCCCCACATAAAAATATTATCAGACGTTTCAACAGCTTGCGATCAGTAGCATGTGACCATAAACCTGTCATCCCAATAAACTAGGAAAGCATTACAGCAAACTTTGCATTTTGTTCTTTGTTTCTCCATCTTTATAAAAACACATACAAAAAAAAAAATCAATTTGCACCTTAAAGTGGTTGTAAACTTAAACCTGCAAGACAAAGGCATAATGAGCTAGTATGCATCGTATACTAGCTCATTATGAAATACTTAAATTAGATTGAAGCTGTTGCAGCAGTCCCCGCACACCGCTCTGACCGGTGACATGTCTCCCGGAGTTATTTCCGGGTTCGCGGGCTCCAGCGCTGTGAATGGCCGGGGCCGCGATGACCTCACTCCCGCGCATGCGCGTGGGAGCCGCCGCTCACGGCACGGCTACTGAAGAAACAGCACGAGCGACCGTTTCTTCAGTGCTTATGTGCTGATGATGTGGGCACATGCGGATTCAGTGAATATCTCTTAAACTGTGCAAGTTTAGGAGATATTCACAGTACCTACTGGTAAGCCTTATTATAGGCTTACATATATGTTAATTACTCAGGATTTTCTCTGTGCCTTGCAGTGCTACACAATGATTGTGATTTACTGTTCAGTTCAGTGCTACTCTGTCGGTCAGGGCTGTGGATAAGGCAGTACAGCCAGTCCTCCTGTACTGGGCCCAGGCCCCATTGGTCCAAAAGAGGCGCCCGGGCACCTGCTGAGCAGGGCTACAGCTGTGCTGGCTTTTTGCCATCTCTTGTGGCTCCCCCTGCATCTCTGCTGGCTTCTCCTCCCTTTTCTTTTTCCGGCTGCGCTGCAGAGGGATTGCAATCTGCATCCCTACCCCCCTGCTGTCTGGGCCTCCCTGTGTGTCCCCATCCCCTGCAGCATTGCCAGCTTCCCTCTTCTCCTCTCTCACCAGCATCTGCTGAGGGCACACATGGGAATGTTTCAGAATGGAGAGCGGGGGGTGTGCAGTAAATATTTCCTATTTACTGTTCCCTTTCTTTCCTGAATGAACACAGTGTGCGATTGGCACTGATCACTCACTGTGTCCATTCATCACTGATGCATAGTAAATTGTGTTTACTATGCTTCCATTTGTGAATGAACCGGGAGCCCCAGAGCGCTTCCCATTAATTCACTGTCCAGTGCAGCTGAGGCTGCAGAGAAAGGGGCTGGAGAATCTCTGTACCTTTCTCTGTCTCAAATGTGAGACATCAGGGGTCTGATGTTTCACCAAAGCTCCCCAACATTGATGTTAAAAACATGTAAAACAAAAAGGGGGGGGGCCCTGTCAGGTGGGCTGTACGGGGCCCTATGATTTCTAACAGCAGCCCTGGAGTCAGTAATCTGACTGAAAACAATGCATTCCCTGTGTGACTGATTTTACCAGCTGTCTGGTAGTGAGGAAGAGTCATTTAGAAGCTAATCTAATCTGCTTCTGGTTACCAATCTATAGCTATATGTGTAGGGGACCCTGTTCTAAGCAGGAGTGTTTCTAAGGTAAATTTAGTGCTGCTAGGCTGTAGTCCACCTTAGCATGAATTGATAGTTCTGCTTTCCTTGGGTTCAGTGTTATTGTTTGCTTCTGCCTGCTGTTGGAGAGTGTCACTGGTAATATTGTGTCTCTGTTGCCAACCATTAGGAGGTTTATTTTAAGTGTGGCATGCTGGAGAAAGAGTATGTTGCAGAAGCTCTCTTTTCTCTTTCTTTCCAGGCCTGCTGCCTATGTAGGGTGTGTTGTGCTAGAGAGAGATCAAAGCATGAAGCTTCCCACTGTCTTTCTGGAGAGTATACCCAGGGGAGGAGGTACAGGAAGGCAGCTACCTGGATCCAAGAGCCTGTGATTAAACTTTTTGTGTCCAAAAAACTGAGTACAAGCAGTGGACATTGCAAGGAGCTCTACTGGCTCATCCAAGGAGCATGTGTGCTGCCTCATAGTTGCTCTTTCTTCTGTATTGACTGTAAATAGTCTGCAATTGTGTCATTTCCGGGTATCCTGTGTCCTAATCGTTCTTTTCCTGGGTTTATTGGCTTTTTGAGCTCTTCCTAATTTCTTCCACCCTAAAGAGTCAAGAATTTTGCTCTGAGGTGAATTGCTACCATATGAAGCCACCTGGGGATCCACCACCACTATCTAGGGGTAAGGGGTTGCTACACATACATTTAATACAAATGCATAAATCTGGAAAAGCATGCATTTACAAATGTGAAACTTTCTTAAAAGTACATAGCCACCTTCCATATACTACCGCCCCAGTCTTCCCACCCACACCTATTTTTTAAAAAGTTTCCCGAAATTTATAATGTAATGTCAGCTGTCTTCTTGCCTGTCCTGTGATGTCACATGCCCTTCTACGTCTTGATTGGTGTCAGCGCTAGGCAGTCCTTACTGCAACACTGAATGGTACTCATTTTAGGACATATAGGAGTGTCATTCAGTGTGATTGCCATTCTGTGAAGCAGTACTGTAACCCCAGGTTCCCAAGATTATGCATCCCTGGAGTGTGTCCACTAGGGATGGGCCGAACACCCCCCCGTTCGGTTCGCACCAGAACTTGTGAACAGGCAAAAAATTTGTTCGAACACGCAAACACCGTTAAAGTCTATGGGACACGAACATGAAAAATCAAAAGTGCTAATTTTAAAGCCCTGCCCCCCTCTGACGCTACAGGGGAAGCCATAGGGATGTCCCTGTGCGTCAGAGGGGGACGGGGTCATCCGGCGACGACACCGTGTGGCCCCGCCCACAGTTTTAAAAGAGCTGTCACCTGCGAGGATGCGTCATATGGCGTGTGCCTCCCATGGAGGCAGATCTTCTTTATTTTTTTTTCGGTCCATCGGCAGAGGTGAATGGACTACGTGGGACAGTTTTATTTTTTAATAAAGGACTTCTCCCACAGTGTGTGTTGTTTTTTTTACCATTTTCACACCTTTTTTGTGAAATGGTACGGGTACAATGTACCTGTTACCATTTCAAATGGGGGGGCCGGGATCTGGGGGTCCCCTTGTTGAAGGGGGCTTCCAGATTCCGATAAGCCCCCTGCCCACAGACCCCCACAACCACTGGGCAAGGGTTGTGGGGATGAGGCCTTTCTTCCCATCAACATGGTGACAAGGTGCTTTGGGGGGCTACCCCAAAGCACCCTCCCAAGGTTCAGGGCATGTGGCCTGGTACGGTTCAGGAGGGGGGGCGCTCTCTCGTCCCCCCTCTTTTTCTGTGGCCTGCCAGGTTGCGTGCTCAGGTAAGGGTCTGGTATTTTGGGGGGACCCCACGCAATTTTTTTTTAAATTTTGGCGCGGGGTTCCCCTTAAAATCCATACCAATTTTGAGGGGGGACCCCCATGCCATTTTAAAAAAAATTTGGGCGCGGGGTTCCCCTTAACATCCATACCGGACCTGAAGGGCCTGGTATGTAATTTAGGGGGAACTCCACTCATTTTTTTTTTTAATTTTGGTTCGGGTTCCCCTGTGGGGGAATCCCATGCCGTTTTTATCAATAAACTTTTATGTGTATTGCCGGACCGACAGTTCATTATAGCCATTAGTAGTTTTAAATGACTTGTTTTCCTTTAGAAATGTCATTTTGCTGTCAGACTGTTCTAAACACAGGAAACATGAGCCACTTTACAGGCATACTATAGACACCCCCCAGGTACGAAATTTTAAGGAATATTACACTTTTATTGATTCACTTTAAGCATTATTAAAATCACTGCTCCCGAAAAAAACTGCCTTTTTTAAAACTTTTTTTTGCATTGATACATGTCCCCTGGGGCAAGATCCAGGTCCCAAAACACTTTTTATGACAATAACTTGCATATTAACCTTTAAAATTAGCACTTTTGATTTCACCCATAGACTTTTCCATGGCTTTCGAATTTGCCACCAACACCCCAAATAGTGTACTAAAACTTTTATCCGATCTATAAATTATTGCATTTGTTAAAAGAGAACACTTGTGCTTTTTATTAGTCCATTTTTTTGTGTTTTATTTCTTTGTGGACCATGCATACTGAACTAAAAGGCATCCCTTCTTCTCATCTCAGAAAGTTGGGAGGTATGCAAAGGTGTTGAATGGCACTGACTAGAAGTGACACCCATCACTTCACACAAGGAAGGAGGACTGGGAGTGTAATTAGTGCTTAAAAAAAACCCAATATATTTTAACACAGGAGGGTGTTTGAAAAAAAATACATAATTCTGCTTAAAGGTATTGTGGAGGATCAGCCTGGGACAGGGCTACAAGGGAGTCAATTTGAAAGGACAGATAATATACCCTATAGCCAGCCCTGCCTATTACCACTTTAAGACCAGACTGTTTTACCCCCTTCCTGCCCAGGCCATTGTTTAGTTTTTAAATGGTAAAGATCAGCAGTGATTAGGAGATCCTCCAACTGCTGTCCAACCAGCCTGGAACAAAGATTCTCACCTGCAGAAACTATTGTGTAGTACTAGGACTCAGAGTCAGTCTATCTACTCTTCATTTTGGTTCCTAGTAGTTTCTAATCTGTCATGCAACTGAACCTCTAACTACCAGAAGTGGTCTTCAGATGCCTAACCTGTCTCTAACTCATGCTCGTTAATATGCTCTAAGCTAAAACTATCTATAGAATCCCAGACTAGAAGGGACAGGGTTAACTAAAACAACAGGAGCTGCATATAAACCTATTGCAACAAACAGGTTTACTTACTAATATACTTAAAAGTGATCACTGCACGGACAGTGGCAAAGACCTAGCTATCTGTGAGATAATACCAGGGATCCCGGGACGAAGTCGCAATGACAAAATGTGTCAGGGTGTGGCTGTACGGCAACCGGAAGTGACGCTCCGTGTGTACTGGCTTGTTGGTCGAGTGAGATAAGGTGTTCAGCCTATGTCCGTCGTGACTAGGTTATGCCTGACATCTGCTTATCATACCAATGCGTGTTTTATCTGCCTTCTTATAAGTGCATTACAATTAGGCCTTCTGTTCTTAATAAATTACATTTTTAACGTTATTGGAGTTATTTTGGAGTTTTATTTTCCTTCGCATATTACGGATACCTTCTGGTCTCTGGATGCTTGGAACGATTCATGGGATATCCACAACCCTGAGGGGTGCAATGCTCTTTTAGCCAAACATGAGAGTGTGAGGCAAATAGTGTTGGTGAGTTTACATCTAACTGGGGAAGTGGAGACACAGGGGTTGATTTACTAAAACTGGAGAGTGCAAAATCTGCTGCAGCTGTGCATAGAAACCAATCAGCTTCCAGGTTTTTTCTTAAACTGTCATTGAACAAGCTAAAGTTAGAGGCTGATTGGCTACCATGCAGATTCTGCAATCTCCAGTCTTAGTAAATCAACCCCACAGTATTTATCACGTGGTGTGGTGTCAGATCATTCAATCAACTATCTATCACGGATTATTTACCCAGAATTGGAGATCACCTCTTGTGGGCTATTTTTTTCTGGCATATTTTTTATACACTACTATTCACTGGGTGTGTATGGCCACTATTTACTTATAACCTGTGTTTAGTAGATGCTCTTCATATATATTTTCTTTTAAAGTGGCTGCTCTATTTACATTAGGTTTCTCCTTGGCGCAGTGATAAGATCTTGGGTAGCAGCACATTGTGAGATCTTATTTTGTATAATTCATGGGAAAGGGTTAAGAAACAGCTCCGCAACTGCGTGTCATTTTTTAAAAGATATTCTTTCCCTTTTCAAAACTGTCTTTCCCTAAATGATGCAGCCACTTGTTTGTCAGTACCAATATGCTGCAGTATGGCTCAAGATCTCCACTGCAGCACAGCACTTCCTAATTGGCTATGCAGCTTAGATATGATCATGCAGCATTTCCAGTCATCCAGAAATATCGTATTCATCTTCTTTGTCTTCTTTTTCACTGCTTTTTCCAAGTTCCAATTTATGGTGCCATTCATAGAATTTTAATAGCGCCTGTCATTTTAATCAGGAAACCAGCATTTATTAATAATAAAGATACCACTTACAAAATACAGATCAGTATATGATAACGAAGGTGATTTGTACAAAGATATGAGAAATTAAACGTGCTACGTGTACTAGGCAATTAGATTACCTGCACGTAGGGCCCTGGCTAGTGTTACAACATGACAATGAATTCAGTGTGTGTTTATTTTGAATGGTCATTCCACTGCTCTGGCACTAAACAGTGCCTTGAAAAATTATTCATACCCCTTGAACATTCCACATTTTGTCATGTTACAACCAAAACCGTAAATGTATTTTATTGGGATTTTATGTGACAAACACAAAGTGGCACATAATTGTGAAGTGGAAGTAAAATGATAAAAGTTTTTCAAATTTTTTTACAAATAAATATGTGAAAAGTGTGGCGTACATTTGTATTCAGCCCCTCTGAGTCAATATTTTGTAGAACCCCCTTTCACTGCAATTACAGCTGCAAGTCTTTTTGGGGATGTCTCTACCAGATTTGCACATCTAGAGAGTGACATTTTTGCCCATTCTTCTTTGCAAAATAGCTCAAGCTCTGTCAGATTGGATGGAGAGAATCTGTGAACAGCAATTTTCATGTCTTGCCACAGATTCTCAATTGAATTGACTGGGTCATTCTAACACATGAATATGCTTTGATCTAAACAATTCCATTGTATATTTAGGGTCATTGTCCTGCTGGAAGGTGAACCTCCACACCAGTCTCAAATCTTTTGCAGATTCTAAGGCCTCTTTCACACGGCCGATCCGTTCAAGTCCGCCTGTCAGTTTTTTAGGCGGACCTGAACGGACACTCCATGGAGGTCTATGGAGCGTCGGAAGTCAGCGGTGACATGTGACCCGCTCCGATCCGAAAAAGTGTGACGGAGGAAATACCTACTTTTCCATCCGTCTGCGGATCAGATCGGGTGACGACGGACTCTATGGCTTGTCATCATGCAATCCCCCATAGGGGAGAGCGGCGCTCTGACAGGTCCGTCGCTGCACACTGTGCAGCGACGGACCTGTCATCTGCCTGCTCAGTGGGGATCGACGGAGCGATCCCCCGCTGAGCAGAGCGGGCTCCGTACACGGACACATCCTGTACTTTGACTGGGTCAACACATGAATATGCTTTTATCTAAACCTTTCCATTGTAGCTCTGGCTGTATGTTTAGGGTTGTTGTCCTGCTGGAAGGTGGACCTCTGCCCCATCTCAAGTATTTTGCAGACTCTAACAGGTTTTCTTCTAAGGTTGCCCTGTTTTTGGCTCCATCCATCTTCCCATCAACTCTGACCAGCTTCCCTGTCCCTGCTGAAGAAAAGCATCCCCACAACATGATGCTGCCACCACCATGTTTTACGGTGGGGATGGTGTATTCAGGGTGATGTGCAGTGTTAGTTTTCCGCCACACATAGCGTTTTGCTTTTAGGCCAAAAAGTTCAATTTTGGTCTCATCTGACCAGAGCACCTTTTTCCACATCTTTGCTGTGTCCCCCACATGGCTTATCACAAACTGCAAACAGGACTTCTTATAGCTTTCTTTCAACAGTGACTTTCCTTTTGCCATTATTCCATAAAGGTCAGATTTGTGGTGTGCATGACTAACAGTTGTCCTGTGGACAGATTCTCCCACCTAAGCTGTGGATCTCTGCAGCTCCCCCAGAGTTACCATGGACCTCTTGGCTGCTTCTCTGAATAATGCTCTCCTTGCCCAGCCTGTCAGTTTAGGAGGACAGCCATGTCATTTTTGGATGATGGATTGAACAGTGCTCCATGAGATGTTTAAAGCTTGGTATATTTTTTTATAACCTAACCCTGCTTTAAACTTCTCTACAACTTTATCCCTGACCTGTCTGGTGTGTTCCTTGGCCTTCCTGGTGCTGTTTGTTCACTGAGGTTCTCTAACAAACCTCTGAGGGCTTCACAGAACAGCCATATTTATACTGAGATTAAATTACACACAGGTGGACTCTATTTACTAATTAGGTGACTTCTGAAGGCAATTGGTTCCACTAGATTTTAGTTAGGAGTATCAGAGTAAAGGGGGCTGAATACAAATCCACGCCACACTTTACACATATTTATTTGTAAAAAAATTCGAAAACCATTTATCATTTTCCTTCCACTTCATAATTATGTGCCACTTTGTATTGGTCTCACACATAAAATCCCAATAAAATACATTTATGTTTTTGGTTGTAACATGACAAAATGTGGAAATTGTCAAGGGGTATAAATACTTTTTCTAGGCACTGTATATATCACATAATGCAACCAAGGTGGCAACCTAGTTCTTTGCTAACATCAACATCCTTGAATTCCTCTAGTTTAACTCACAAGTAATGAGCTGAGCCAAGCAAAACTATAACAGTTTACCAAATAAACACCTCACATGTACTTGCAAAATATGAAAATGGTTTAGGTAGGAAAAATATTCAGTTATTGTCGAGTTATCTGGCACATACTAAAAGCGCTGATTTTGGTCTGGGTATCTATGCATACATGACATCTGATTATATAAAAGGGTAAATGTCATAAATTGGTGTCAGCTTTTGTCAACATTGATAGCAGATTCTTCATGAGACCTACCAAAAATGTATTTCTCATTTACTTATCAAGTAGTCATCTTAATACGGATACAATATTACATCTGTGTAAGAGAATATATATTGGCATTCCTGCAGAGTATCCTTTTTCATGCTGTAAGGAGAGGCATTATATTCTCCCCATGAAGTGACAAATATCAACAACTGTGACAAGGGCCCTGCAGCTCCAGAGATGATTGACTGGAGAGATCATTCTTTTTCTGCAATCATTTTATACATTCTGTAATGATTACATTGTGGAGAACACTGTGTGCTGCATTAATCACATACATTTGGATTGTATTAGGATATCTAGTATATCAGCATATTCTTACTGCAATGTATTCAGGTTTAGCGACAGTGCCTGCTTCAAATTGCATTATCATTGGAGCAGGTGTCAGTTAGCTCATTTTTAAATTCCCAGCAGCATGATGGATTACCCAGCTGCCTACATGATCAGATTCCTATTTGTTTTATTTCTGCTGAATAGCTCAAAAACTTTTTTCTTTTTGGCAAGTGATATCTGAAACATATATCATCTGAAGAAAGACAACAGCTATTTCTGCAACGATAATAGCTAAATGCTGGTTGATGTTCATGTTGGTAGATAATGACAAATAATAGATGCTTTCTTGCTGGGGAAATGTCTAATTAGGAATCCTGGCGTACGATTTAAGAAATATGTTGGCTTCCATTGTTGCCTTCCTTACAGTATAAAAGCCTGAATTTACACTTTTTAAGTGCATTATGGTACCTGTCAATGTGCATTGCAGGAAGGCAGTCCATTCCATTCCAATACACTCTAACAATACATAACGCTCTCATTTTTTTCCCCCATGCACTACAATGCACCCAGGGTTTACATTTGTGCACTGTGATCAGGGGATCCCTCACAGTCACGGAATCCCCTGATGAAGTCACGTGACCGTGATGTCACCCGTAGGGACGGGATAGGCATCCAAGACTGATATATGCAAACAAGCTCGCTGCTCGTAGGAGATAAGTTTTCTGTGTGTGTTTTCTTGTAAGTGAAGTGAGTACCCTCACCATTGTTTTAATAAAAACCAACCTCTGGTTGAAATACTACACTATCTGGCCCCTTCTTTCCTTTAATCCCCCTCCTGCTCCACTGAGAGACAAAGATCCACTAACAGCTCCATCCAGCCCAGGAATCTAAGTGAGAGGCAGTTAGGAGTACAAGGGAGAAGCAGCCATTACCAGCAACTTTATGCGGTTCCCTCTTTACCGCAAGGTAAGAGGCCACTTCACACCACTGTGTGTCCTGTGCACGAAGAGGAGATCACCCCCATGCTCTCAGCACCTTATTGCACTTTTTTGCACATTTTCTGATTAGCCACATTAAGAGTCCAATTATATATTTTGCACACGTTTGCCTTTGTTTGAATTTGTTTGAATTTTCACAAGTTCTACAGTGGACTTATTTTGGTTATATGTTTATTATACACTGCATTTGCGATTTTTGCACATATTGATGGCAAAACTCATCTCTTCAGAGAAGCCTATCTGGCCCCCACTTAACAACTGTACATTTATCTTCTCAATCAGCACATCACCCATAGTTATTACCTCTTGTATCTCTTGACCTTCCCTCTTAGATTGTAAGCTCTAAGGAGCAGGGCCCTCTGATTCCTACTGTATCAAATTGTATTGTATTTGTACTGTCTACCCTCAAGTTGTAAAGTGCTACGTAAACTGTTGGCGCTATTTAAATACTGTATAATAATAATAATGTTGCACATTTAATTTATTAATGGCTGTTTTTTGCACAATGTTTTTTGCCTACTTGCACGATCCATTGAGGTTTTTAGTGATTGTATATTGATTTTAGTGTTTCCAGTAAGATACTTATCACATCTGGCCTTAAGTCTTTATTGAATGATTTTCTTGCACTTTGCACTTTGCTATTACCACCGATTATTGTGGAATATCATACTGCACCTATTGGGTATAAAAGTGTTATATATTGATTGTACTTATTCTTATATTGTTTCTGGTTTTTTATATGTTTATATTATTTTACGTGTTCATTTACCTTTGTACTACTACCTCTAGCAGCATAGGTTTTTTTTTGGTTTTTTTTAAAGAACCGAGCAGCACCAATTTTTACATACCTTACTTCTATTGCTGTATGGGCTGAGTTTGACCCATATTCTGTGCTTGCAGCAGTTCAACGTTCATTGCCCTTCGTTTACATGGTAGAGCAGGAATAACTATACATTTCAAAGGGACAGATAAACAATCATCCATCAAACTTTCACTTTTTAATACTTGGTTGCAAATCCTTTGCAGTCAATTACAGCCTAAAGTCTGGAACCCATAGACATCACCAGACGCTGGGTTTCATCCCTAGTGATGTTCTGCCAGGTCTCTACTGCAACTGTCTTCATTTCCTGCTTGTTCTTGGGGCATTTTCCCTTCAGCTTTGTCTTCAGCAAGTGAAATGCATGCTCAATCGAATTCAGGTCAGGTAATTGACTTGGCCATTGCATAACATTCCACTTCTTTCCCTTAAAAAACTCTTTGGTTGCTTTCGCAGTATGCTTCGGGTCATTGTCCATCTGCACTGTGAAGCGCCGTCCAATGAGTTCTGAAGCATTTTGCTGAAGAATATGAGCAGATAATATTGCCCGAAACACTTCAGAATTCATCCTGCTGCTTTTGTCAGCAGTCACATCATCAATAAATACAAGAGAACCAGTTCCGTTGGCAGCCATACATGCCCACGCCATGACACTACCACCACCATGCTTTGAGGTGGTATGCTTTGGATCATGAGCAGTTCCTTTCCTTCTCCATACTCTTCTCTTCCCATCACTCTGGTACAAGTTGATCTTGGTCTCATCTGTCCACAGGATGTTGTTCCAGAACTGTGAAGGCTTTTTTAGATGTTGGTTGGCAAACTCTAATCTGTCCCATTACTTTTGGTCCCTTAAAAAGTGGGAGGCACATATACAAACTGTTGTAATTCCTACACAGTTCACCTGATTTGGATGTAAATACCCACAAATTAAAGCTGAAAGTCTGCAGTTAAAGCACATCTTGTTTGTTTCATTTCAAATCTATTGTGGTGGTGTATTATAGAGCCAAAAAGATTAGAATTGTGTCGCTGTCCCAATATTTATGGACCTGACTGTATATTAAGAAAAGAAAGACTAGCATATAAACACAGAGGACTCCCTCAAAAATGTAATAAAATATGGTACTATTGGCTTGACTCAAGTAACTTATTGTACGATGGTTCATGTGGAGGGGTTGGTGAGAGGGAGGAGGGGGAGAGAAGGTTGCAGATGGGGGTGAGGACATTGATATATAACAAATTAAGAATTTGAGAATTGTACAATACAAATGGAATTGGAAATCAATCTAGAGGTGTATGTTTTTTGTTGGTTTGTCTTGTTAGATTTTCATTTTTTCCTTTTTTTTTGTTTTTTTTTGTTTGTGTTTTTTGTTGTTTGTTGCTTTTTTCTTGTATATGTATACTTAGAAACAAAATGAAATGATGGTAATCCTTTATGTTTATTGCTTCCTTGCTTACATTTTTGTACGGAATAAGCATGATAAAAATAAAAAAGACTATTTGATGTAAAAAAAAAAAAAAAAGATATGCAAACATTGTATGTATCTGTTTAGATGCAGCTGACAATATTCCACGCAGCTCCTTACATTTTTCAGGATGTTGGACAGGAGATGGCCAACAGGGCCACCCATGGAATGAACTTTGGCTGATTCCTCAAGAACTGTCTGCAATTGGCACAGTGTATGGCCAGCTTTACAATGCATATTTGTTTGCATTGCAATTTGCTTGCATATTTATGGCCTCCATTGTTATCCCAATGACAAGGAAACTGTTGTAGAATAGAAGCAACATTTATCCATCTCAGAAAGGACTAATATCAGTTGCTTTTTTTCCAAATACATAGTTTTGTACCTATATTCAAGTTAAAACCCACATAACTGGAATGGTAAAACACTACCCAAAAATACTTAAAAACACTACTTAAAAAATATATTCAATAACATCACTAAGATGACATGTCAGTGGTTTTGGCTGGAATTACACTTTAAAGAGAAATTATTTTATTATATATACACAGTATCTTACAAAAGTGAGTACACTCCCATTTTTGTAAATATTTTATTATATCTTTTCATGTGACAACACTGAAGAAATGACACTTTGCTACAATGTAAAGTAGTGAGTGTACAGATTGTATAACAGTGTAAATTTGCTGTCCCCTCAAAATAATGCAACACACAGCCATTATTGTCTAAACTTCTGGCAACAAAAGTAAGTACACTCCTAAGTGAAAACATCCAAATTGGGCTCAAAGTGTCAATATTTTGTGTGGCCACCGGCCACAATTATTTTCCAGCACTGCCTTAACCCTCTTGGGCATGGAGTTCACCAGAGCTGCACAGGTTGCCACTGGAGTTCTCTTCCACTCCTCCATGATGACATTGCGGCCCAGTCTCTGAAGGGAAGGGATCATGCTCTGCTTCAGTATGTCACAATACATGTTGGCATTCATGGTTCCCTCAATGAACTGTAGCTCCCCAGTGCCAGCAGCACTAATGCAGCCCCAGACCATGACACTCCCACCACCATGGTTGACTGTAGGCAAGACACCCTTGCCTTTGTACTCCTTACCTGGTTGGCGCCACACACGCTTGACACCATTTTCCAGTAATCCATGTCCTTTGTCTGCTTGTTTTCAGCAAATTGTTTGCAGGCTTTCTTGTGTATCATCCATAGAAGAGGCTTCCTTCTGGGATGACAGCCATGCAGACCAATTTGATGCAGTGTGCGGCGTATGGTCTGAGCACTGACAGGCTGAAACCCCACCCCTTCAACCTCTGCAGCAATGCTGGCAGCACTCATACAACTACTTTCCAAAGGCAACCTCTGGATATGACACTGAGCATGTGCACTCAATTTCTTTGGTCAACCATGGCGAGGCCTGTTCTGAGTGGAACCTGTCCTGTTAAACTACTGTATGGTCTTGGCCAGCGTGCTGCAGCTCAGTTATAGGGTCTTTGCAATCTTCTTATAGCCTAGGCCATCTTTATGTAGTGCAACAATTCTTTTTTTCAGATCCTCAGAGAGTTGCCATGAGGTGCCATGCTGAACTTCCAATGAATACAAAAGAAGAGGTCCTAGTATCTCTACCGGGATCAAATGGCGGCTACTTAGGCAAAAAAAAGGCTACACCTGGGTATGTTTCTATAAAATTACAAAATTTATTAAACTCATATTGGGAGCGTGCTACAAAAATTAATTAAAATACACCTATAATTGATGAAACAGCTTTACACTTCAGGCTTCTCGAGGTTCTCTCAAAAAGAAGTACCCCAAAGAAGAATAATTTGATGAACACATTCAGAAAAATAAAATAAAATAAAATAACACACATAACAAAACATACAAAAACATAATCAACAACCACAACACAGAAGGTCCGGACACCAACCTACCATCCACAGTGAAATTGATATGCGATTAACTCGCATTGATGCGACAAAAACATGTAAAAAGGGAAAAAGGGAATAATCCCAGATTCAATTGTCCCCAAGGGGACTTCTTACAATTTCAATATGAATGCCCCCCCCCCAGGGGCTCCTAGAGCATGATATCAAAGGAATAGCTTATGTATTGATGTTGGAAAAGATTGGATGAGTAATGCTGACTCATGGATGATTAGGATACTGCTATTGGGATAAATAAATCTAGCTCCATGATAGATGTTCATCTTTAACTGGAATACTCGCTGTCATGTTTTTGGTTATTGCCTTTAACTTTATATTTCACCACCTAATAAATGGTCACCAACTTCCAATGACCAGTATGAGAGAGTGAGAGCGATAACACCAAATTTAACGCACCTGAGTGTTACACCTAAAACCTTGTAACACTAACGAGTCACATGACACCTGGGAGGGAAAATGGCTAATTGGGTCCAATTTGGACATTTTCACTTAGGGGTGCACTCACTTTTGGTTGCCAGCGGTTTATACATTAATGGCTGTGTGTTGAGTCATTTTGAGGGAACAGCAAATTTACACTGTTATACAAGCTGTACACTCACTACTTTACATTGTAGCAAAGTGTCATTTCTTCAGTGTTGTCACATGAAAAGAAAATATTTACAAAAACGTGAGGGGTGTACTCACTTTTGAGAGATACTGTATATATATATATATATATATATATATATATATATATATATATATACACACACACCTTAATGGAAGCCGTAGGGCTGCCACAGGGCAGGATTTTAATGGAAGTCTCCCAGTTTTAGCAACCTTTTCCTGAGGCACTTGGCTATGGTGGCCTGTATTCTATTTTTCATAACTGAATAAAAATACTCCTTATCATTGGTGGCCTTCTGCACTCATGAAAAGAAAATTTTTCTTTTTGTTCAAAATAATAATGTGATTAAGTAATTTGGACATGTGCCCCAATGATTCTTGTGAAGTGTGAATTTAAATAATGGTCCACTTCAGGAACAAATAAAATAATAACCCCTATTATGATTAAGATGAAACTCTGGAGCTTGGAATAATCATTTGAAGCACTGGCTACATCTTTCAGTCAGTATAATGTGACTTTACTGCACTTGGCTTCTTTGAAACCACTTTTAAAAGCCTTGGTTTAGAACTGCTGAGTCATTAGAACATGTATCTGTAAAGCACAGAACTCATATATATTCATGTATTAATGATGAAATGGAAGAGATATTGCAGAAGTTATTTTAAATGAAAAAGTACATTTAACTTGGACATAAAATTGTTCACATTTGGCAGGATTACACTTTGTAAATCCTGCCACAATATAAAGTAGTGAGTGTACAGCTTGTATAACAGTGTAAATCCATGTGTCGGGATGAATAACGTTATGACAGATAAAATGTAAGAAATAAACAATTAATACAGTGTAATAAATATCACCTCTCATACTTCCCAACTAGACATAGGCCGAACGACCCCCGGTTCGGTTCGCGGCAGAACTTTCGAACATCACAAAAGTTCGGAACCGATTAACGAACCCCATTGAAGTTTATGGGACCCGAGCTGGAAAAAGGGTATGGGGGTCCGGGTACTTTGTAAAAAACATAATTTTTCTCCACCGAACCTCTTTTAACCAACAGAAGCCTCAAAACTATGTTTTCCATGAGACTGTAACCTACCAGAGTCTGAAAGGCATTACATAAACTCCCCTTTAAGTGGAGCTCCACCAAAAAGTGGAAGTTCCACTTTAAGGACTCCTGACCCCCTGACATGCCACATTTGGCATGTCATTTTTTTTGGGGGGGGAGGGGGTACCTAGTTTTGACAGGTACCCAGCTCCCACTTTCGCTCCTAAGCGACTCAAGCAGAAGTTCTCCTCTCCCCCTCCCTCCCTGCAATCTTCTGAGACAGGTCCCAGAAGATTGCCTGGCCATTCAGGACAAGCAGTATGACTCGCGCATGCGCAGTGCGCACCCAGCTGTGAAGCCACAAGTCCAAGCCCACACTAGTGGTGCCGTGGAGAGGCGGGGGGGGGGGGAACTAAGGCTTTGGGCGCCCACATCGCTCTGTGGGACAGGTGAGTGTGTGTTTATTAAAAGTCAGCAGCTACACTTTTTGTAGCTGCTGACTTTTTATAAACACAGAAACGGCTGGACCTCTGCTTTAAGGTGTCCTCAAGAGAATTAATCTTATGCTCCCTCTGTGGGGATGGGATGAGTTCTGAGACTTTCCCCTTGGTGGTCAAAGAGGATTGCCAACCAATAGTGATCCTTCTCCTGGACACGTATTCTTGGGTCCTTTCGCAGGCTATTCTCGGGTCCTTTCAGGGTCACTGAGGATTACAGTATCTGGAACTGCCTCCTCACAGCCAGGTACTACTGTCAAGGGTTCTGGGGATGGAAAACCATCTTTTAAGGGTTGGCGTATATCTTCCTCTGCTTCAGTGCCTCCAAAACTGCCAAAATACTCCTTCTCCCTGTCCTCTTGTGTGTTGTGTGGGGTCGCAAAAATGGTGTCTGCTTAAAGCGGGCCTTGAGAGGAAAGGATGTCCTCCCCTTCCTCCCGCTGCTCTGCCTCGAGTGCCCTGTCCATAATGCCATGCAGAGTCTGCTCCAGCAGGAAAACAACATTGTCACGGCTCATCATCCTTGTTGTCTCCTCAAATGGTGACAGTACAGTGTATGCATCCTTTTATCAGCAGTCATTGTCGAAAAAAAGCCAACTCGGCCTGAGCCTGTCGTTGTGCCATACTCACACAGGTACTTGTTGACAGCCCTCTGCTGCATGTGCAGCCGCTGCAGCATTGCCAAAGTCAAGTTTCACCTGGTGGGCATGTAAAAAATCAGGCGGTTTACGGGCAGGTGGAATTCCCGCTGAATTTCAGCCAACCCAGCACTGGCTGTGTATGACCACCTGAAATAGCTACAGAATCTTCTGGTCTGCTATAGCAGATCTTCCCACCCTGGGTACCTGCTTAAGAAATAATGCACCACCAAATTAAGGACACGTGCCAGGCATGGCACATGTGTCAACTTTCCCTGTCTAAAGGTGGACAGGAGGTTTGTGCCATTATCGCACATCACCATTCCTGCCTCCAGCTGGCCTGGCGTGAACCACCTCTGGGCCTGCCCCTGCAGAGCTGCAGGAATCTCTGCTTTGATGTGGCTCCTGCCCCTTACATAGACAAGCTGAAGCACTGCATGGCACCTTGTGGTGATTCAGAGGACAATTCAGAAGACAATTCAGCAGAGTGGTAGAGCTGACAAATCTCGCATCATCACCAGTAGCTGTACGGAGACATGACAGCACAACAAGCTGCAGCGCTGAGAACTCTCCTGCATCCTTCCAAGTTGCAAGCAGAGTTACCCAGTGTGCTGTGAACGAAATGTAGCGTCCCTGACCATGCTTGCTGGACCACATGTGTCAGCAGTAGAGTGGACCTTGCTGCTGACTGCCTTGCCCAACAATACCACAACATTGCCTTCTACATAATTGTATAGAGTTGGAATGGCCTTACGTGAAAATAAATAGTGACTGGGAACCTGCCATTGTGGGACAGTACATTCTGAAAAATCATGGGAGGGGGCAGAATCCACTAGATGGAAAGGCAGGAGTTGTAAAGCCAGTAGCTTTGACAAGCTTGAATTTAGACGCTGGGCATGTGGGTGGTAGTGACTGTATTTTTTTTTTTCTGCTGCAGTAGATCGGGCAGAGAAATTTGCCTGCTATAGTCTACAGCTGGTGGTGTGCTACTGGCAGACAAGCTGCAAGGACCTGTGACACCCTTCGTTATACCATCATCCCTGTCAGTGGAGGCTGCTGAGAGGTCATGAGCTATAGTGCGGGTAGACTGGAAAGTTAAGTAGTAAGGAGGAGCAAAATTGCATCCTTTTTGTGTGACTTTCAGGTGCTCTTGCCAACGGGCAGTGAGTTGGGGAAGGTTAAATGCCTTGTCAAGCATGTGGCACCCAAATAGCTAGTGTTTTTGCCACGCTTGATCTGCAAGAGGCAAAATTTGCAAATCGCAACAGTGCAATCGGCTGCACATGTGTGGAAAAAGAGCCCAGACAGCTGAACTGTGGTAAGTGGGCGGGAAGAAAACAGCTTAACAATCTGGTGGAATAGGGTAACTGCACTCTACTCTTCCATGATGGGTGCTTCTTTGGGGTTGTGCCTCACCCTCACTTTCCTCCTCTGCTCTATCTGGCACCTAAGCCGCGTCAATGATCTCATCATCATCATCCCCTCCATCCTCATTATTACTGGAGCCAACTTGGCAATACGCTGCAGCTGGGGGAACACGACTAAACGAAAAGAAGGAAGGTCCCAAATAGTGTAATATAGTATGGCTAAAAACGGCTTTTATTGATAAAATATGAATACTCACAAAAAACAGTAACACAGTAGCTTATCTCCGACGAGCGGCGAGCTTGTGAGCCTCAATCAGCATAGATGCCTGTCCCGTCCCTACGCGTGACGTCACACCTCACGTGACTTCATCAGGGGATAAGTACAGGCAAAAGAAATGTCTTTAAAAAGCTGTATAGTGGCCGGCAATGAGCGGCCATTTTCTTTTAGTCCTATATGAAATAGTGTGATGGCCATTTTCCCAGGGATGACAGGGCGCGGCCATTAGAGTGGTTATCTGTAGTGTGATGCGGCATGCACGCCGACATCCACCACCAGCTGATCAACAGAGCCAATGGGCAGAGACGAGCACATCCAGCCCCCCCAGCTGTCAGCAAAGGAGGACAAAAGCAGATTTCTCATCCTGGGTGTCATCTCACGCCATACCACAGGTTATATTGAGCTGAGTGACACCTGGGGAAAAACGGGGGGAAACCATCCACCAGTGTGGATGGAATACTAAGTAGAAGAAAAGGGGGAAAGAAATAAGGAAATAAAACCGATGGGAAGGGAGAGACAATAATGCTGACATAAGCAAACTAAACACACAGAGATGGAAAGGCATGACTCTGAGCATACATACCTATCATAAAAAATAAATAATAAATGGACTTAATATAAAACTGAATCATCATCATAAATTACACATACATAAAATCCACAGATGAATATACCTAATATACAAGAAAACTCAGAACAGTACAATTAATAAATGGCAAGAAACAAATGGGTAAACATTATAGGTGAGTGGTCAGGTCCAGAAAGGAGACTATTTAATTATAAAAAGGAAAAATTGGAATAAAAAACTACTTGGGTTGGATCGGGGGTCAGTTATAAAATCCAATTAATAATGAAACCACATGAGTTGTGAGATAGGTATATGATGGCTAATGAAGGACAAATAGACTAAAAGTAGAGATAAAAATGTTTTTAAAAATATATATAAAATGTATATAGTAATTAAAAATCACTGAGGAAACAATTGAGGTCAAATTCAATATTTAAGCCACGGGGCGAGAATGTATCCAAAGTAAAAATCCATTTGGATTCCATCTGGCCCCCCCCGCCAGTGTCTAATGTATGGCTCAATACCCCAGAACTTCAGATGGGTGGGATCCTTGTTATGACGCAGCAAAAAATGTTTAGACACACTGTGCTTGTCATAACCCTTAAGAATATTTTGGACATGCTCTTTAATATGCACTCTAAGGGGTCTTTTAGTGCGGCCAATATATTGGAGGCCTATAATGTTTACCCATTTGTTTCTTGCCATTTATTAATTGTACTGTTCTGAGTTTTCTTGTATATTAGGTATATTCATCTGTGGATTTTTTGTATGTGTAATTTATGATGATGATTCAGTTTTATATTTACGTCCATTTATTATATATTTTTTATGATAGGTATGTATGCTCAGAGTCATGCCTTTCCATCTCTGTGTGTTTAGTTTGCTTATGTCAGCATTATTGTCTCTCCCTTCCCATCGGTTTTATTTCCTTATTTCTGATACTGATACTCATTTATTATTTCACACTCTATGAGTGCACTCGTTACATGTTTTTTCTGTTGTTTGAGTGATTAGTCTTTCACGGATTAGTGAGCACTCATTTTATTTCAGATATCTTTAATATTTTTTGCACCTTAGTGTACTTTATTAAATCTAATAGGATTACATCTTTATTATTATTATTACCTGTACTTTTGCTAGGATTAGCGCAGCACCACTTATTTCAATTATCTATTTACCTACAGGGTCTGGTTGTACCCTATTCGGTGCAGGCAGCTTTTCCCATCAGCTCTGTTCTTTACACACATGATAGCGCAGGAATAATTATATATACACAACGCACTGAAATATACTGCATTAAACGTGCACTAACACACTGCAATGTACTGTGGTAAACCTGCAAAAACACACCAAAATATAATATGTTAACTGCGCACTAATGCACTGCAATACACAGTGGTAAATCTGCAATAATGCACTGCAATATACTGCGGTAAACATGCAATAACGCACTGAAATATACTGCGTTAAACGTGCAATAACGCACTGCAATATACTGCAGTAAACGTGCACCAATGCATTGCAATATACTGCAGAAAACGTGCAGTAACGTACTACAATATACTGCTGTAAACCTGCAATAACGCATGGAAGAGATTTATGAAAACTGGAGCACTTAGAATCTGGTGCAGCTGTGCATGGTAGTCAATCAGCTTCTAACTTCAGCTTGCTCAATTAAAGCGGAGTTCCAGCCCCAAAAAAGTTTTTTTCAAAAGTTAGCAGCTAAATCATCCTCTAGAGACCTTTCTACATGCATGTTTTTAACGCATTTTCGGATGCATCCCAGATGCTTTTTTTCTTAATTTTTCCTTTTTTTTTCTTTTCACTGTACTGGGGTACGATGTGTTTTTGATGCATTTTTTATGCTTTTTACTCTGTTACAGTACAGCTCTGTGAAGGCAGCAATATACTGCGGTAAACCTGCAATAACGCACTGCAATATACTGCAGTAAATGTGCAGTAAAACATTGAAAAATATACTGCAGGAAAGCTGCCCTGACAAAATAAAATGACACTAAAGTAAAAATGAACGGTCGCACACCACACTCACATTGCACTATCACTAGATTCACACTAAACTGACACTAAAGTAAAAATGAATGGTTGAGCCACACTCACACTGAACCATCACTAGATTCACACTAAACTGATACTTTACACTCACAATAGAATGCCAATAGCCCACTATTGCACACTAACTCATTAGTAGCAGTGAACAGAGCCCTGTTGTATCTCTCTCCACGCCAATATCACACTGCAAATGGCTGCTATGGGAAGAATATTTTTATAGTGTGGGATGGGACTAAGAGCAATGAGCCATGATTAGATAGAGTCATCATGACAGTGTCCAATCATGGCTCTGACAGTGCTATGTGCCCTGATTGGAAAAGCTTTCATTGCTTCAGCAAATTAGTACTTCCAATGCACTGTGCGGTGATGCAGTGCATTGTGGTAATTCAGTGGGCCGAACAAACGGTTGAACGCCCCGATAATTTGGGTGTCCGTCAAATGGGTGAACAGCCAATGTTCGACTGGAACTCGTGATAGGGCCGAACTGTTCACCCAACACTACTCCCAACCTTCTGAAATTATAAAGAGTGGCATCTCTTAGCACACAGTATGTAGGCAAATGACATGTCCCTGCTACTGCCCCAGTTATACAGACCACGAAGATCTAATATGCAGAAAATGGCTAAACCCAACAAGTGCGTTTTTTACCTCTATTTTTTCTTTATAATGAATTTTCAAAATTTTTACTCTCTTATGCTAGTTATACACAAAGCAATTTTGGGAGTTGAGTGTGAATGTAAAACAAAGTGTTTTACAAGAAAAGGCTGCCTATGAACTGCTATGCATATGCATCTCAATAGAACATCCTGTGTCTGTAGAAACACAATAAAAGTAGGTGAAATGCAATTTTGAATTGGTCATCTACCCTATTACATTGAAGTCAGTGGGAGTCTGCTGACCTGCATTTGACATGCATTTCAAACAAGATCAAAAAGTGGGTCCAGTGGAGGTCAACTGTAAGTCAAATGCTAGAATTAATAACATGAATGTTCACAGCGTGTGAACACAATCAGACATTCAACCAAAAATTAGACAAGCCAAACGTCAGGGAGCCGGAGATGAGCCGGAGAGGATCTGGAGCCAGAAGGGATGTCAGCCAAGCAAGTCTTTTAACAGGAATGCTGGAGGTCGTCTCTGTGATGTTGACTAAGGCGAAGGCAGAGCTCGTCTGGACTGGATAACTTAAGTAGGCAGGACTGACAAACAGGATATCAGCAACAGCTGAGTAACTGTGGAAAGTTAGGAGCTGGCAATTAGCCGACAGCTGAGAGGCCAGCTCAGAGAAGGAAGGCCTGAGCCCAGCCTTGACAATATTGCACTTACAATTCATTCAAGGCAATTGCGTATTGAAAAAACACATTCAGGCAGGCAAATAGACAACTACTGGGTCACTTACGCCAGTGCAATGACATCAGCATGTAGTTTCTTCTTATGCGTTTCGTCATATGTGATATCTTTCAGGACGTGGGTGCTGTGCTGAATCATCGCTCCTTATAAAGACAACCTCTAACTCCTTCATTTAACCAAGCCTTAAGCCCAGTACACACAGGCCAAATATTGGGTGGTATCGGCCAGTTTAAAAGAAACTGGCTGACATTCAGCCCATGTGTATGGCAGCTGGTCCAGCAGAAGCCAGCCGAAGGTCCGGCTTGATCGAAAAAGGTCTGCCAATTGGCATCTGATCAGCATTCTCAGCCAATGGGTGTGTTCTGGCCAGGGGGCGGAGCCCCCCTGTAAGAACACAATAGCTCAGCAGTGAGATCGATGTACTAAATCGGATTGTTAGTACAGGATCTTCTCCCGAGCTCTTCAGTTTTTTTTGTTCAGCCCGCTGGGTTGAATGAAAAAAAAAACTGCTAGTGTGTACCAGGCTTTATTCTGAATCCACCAGAATAAGAAGCCCAAGCCTGGGCTTTGCTTTGAGATAAAGGGACCCAAGCCTCACTTTGGAACCTGATCTCAAAGAAAATATGCCCACAGTCCCAACTCCACCAAAACAAAATAAACAGTAAATGTCACAATGGATTCAAACCATTTTTAAATGGATGCTGGACCCTAATAAATACAAAAATGTAAAAAGCAATAAACAAAAACAAGGTAATATAAGAATGAAGTGGGTTACACTATATTGAGATTAGCACCAACTTGTGGACATCTAGCAACAATGCAAAACTCCACATTGCTCACAGAAGATCCCATTATAAAAACACAAGATAAAAAAAAATTAAAAATTACCAGCTAAAATACATGCCCTAAGTATAAAACTTAAACAACATAATACTCAACGTTTCACAAAATGATATAGTTCCCCTTTGTGTACCCTCTTTCCTGCCTTAGGGCATACTCACACTGGGCAATACGTACCATGCCCAAACATGTTTGACACACAAAATTCAATTCGGTTGACTAATGTGAGCCTTCCATACCGTGCTCAATTCAGCATTAGCATGGTTCAGCATAACGTGCCCTGGCCTGCTTGAAAAGGTGGGCATGGGCACAGCCCAGCTGGACAGGCATGTAATTTTGGGGATTACTGAGCTCCCACAGAACACAGAAAAATAAATAATTTTGGTATAGCTGGCATTGCTGAAGATGTGAGTATGCTGTGCAGGCCAGGTTAATGGCAATATTGATAGAGGTGGAGGGCTTTGTTTCCTCATCGCAAGAGGAGATGTGGAGGAGGCACAAATCCACAGAATAAATGAAACAGAAGCAGGGAGATGATCCTCAAGTACAGCTTCCTCGCTAGCAAATCCTCAGAATAACAGTGAGCAGCACAGTAGTGACATCACCAAATATCACTACATACAGTGAGTAAAGAAAAGAATCAACCCCTTTAAAATAATTGTTACTGTTACTGTTACTTTGCAGCCTGAAATGAAGACAGACACAGTTTTTGTTTTATCCAGCTGTATTTACTCAAAGCATATTATAACATCCAACTGAAAGATATAACACCAACATGCCAAAAAAGACTACAAAAAATAAAAAAACAGAATCACTGAGTTGGAAAAAGAATCACCCTCTCTCCTAAAAATGACTTGTAAACTCAATTGGGTGCAGCTAATCACCTTCTCAATGGCACACAAAGCCATTTTACTTTCAATTGTGATCATTTTGATTAGTTTGCCCCGAAAAGAGCTTTCTTGGAGCATTTCAGTCCCTGGTAGTGCAACCTGTTGTCAGAGTATTGAAATAATGTGCTGGAAGCTTCTTGTATACAGCAATATGCTTTACTTTCATGCAGGATATTGGATTATGTCTTACAACATGAAACAAGAACTAAACAACGAACAAGTACACACTGAACATAAACAGAACATTGTTTGATTACATTACCATAGAATTCATACTATAACACTGCAGTGCCATCTGCTGGATAGATAGGTATAATGCATATATAGTTCACAGTATAAAGCAAATTTACATTACTTGCTGTTGTTCTTCCACCACCCCATCTCAACAGCATGTGCTTTGTCACAGTGCTTTGCTTCTTCTGGATATAACTATGACGTTCCTTCAACAAAGGCTTGGTGAGTGCAACAGCAGTCATCTCCTCTGACGGGCAGTATTAAATGTCAATAACACCCTGCTCTTGATTGTCTCTCAGTAGGTGATACTTGGCATTGATGTGTTTGGTCCTAGGATTGACCCTTTCTAATTGTGTAAGCTTTATACCTCCCTGGTTGTCTTCAAAAATGGGAATTGGTTTTGACATGTCTATCCCAATGTCCACAAAAAGTTGACAAATCCATATCGCTTCTTGACATGTGTGTGCTTTTGCAATGTACTCTGCTTCAGTTGAAGATAGAGCGACACTTGCTTGCTTTCGACTAGACCAACCTATGCTTCCTTCTCCATACTGAAAGATGAATCCACTTGTGGATTTGCGGTCTGTGCAGTCCCCGGCCCAATCAGCAGCCACATATCCGACCAGTTTTGGATTGGATGTTGCTGGTAACCGTAACTTCCCCTGAATTGTTCCTTTGAGGTACGCTGACAGTGACCTGAAACCTTCCTGTATAGTATGCCCACTGCTGCGGCTATGTCTGGTCTTGTCACAGTGGCAACATATAGCAGCTTACCGATTGCTCTGTTATTTGTATCATTGTTGGTTAGCAAGTTTTCTGCTTCATTGCTCTTTTGACAGCCTGGTTCTGTAACAATATCACGTACTGGATATGAAAAGCTGTAGCTAGTGGCCAGGTTGTTTGAGAACCTTAGGGCAGCCATGACAGCTTGGCTAACCGTGTAACATTACAGAAAAATCTGAACTCCCTCCCTCCTCCCTTGTTTCAGGAATTCATAGTTTTAGACGTCAAAGGAACGGTTATCTCAACAGAGAAAGCAGAACCAGGCTAGGTCAGTAAAAACAGCTTATGTCGGCCTGGCAGGATGTTCAGGCCTGTTGTAAAACTGTCACCCCCTCAATTCAAAGAACCAGCAGATACTGGTTGTAAATACCTGAATGCACATAAAACTTAAACAGTGGAATAAGTATGAAATTTCAGCATGTTTCATGACTTCCAAAGTAATAATAGCACAGCCATAATATGGACATATTTAGTTTCCTCAGATAATTTGTAACATTTCAAGTCCAGACACCCCTATGTCAGGTCATATGGGAAACCATTGGTACCCCGTAAACTAGACATTAGAGACATGGCATGTTTATATTTGTTTTGAAGGAAATCTCACGCAGAATAATAATATGGATATTTGGAGTCGGTAAACACTATAGATAATAGAGATATGTAGAGATATATGTAGAGATATAAATATGTATCACAAAGTGTATCTGGAACATGGTCATGAGTGTAGACACCTCCCAGCAACCAACCCCTAAACAAGATGACCAGACGATTGGTCACTGGTCGCTGTCAACACCCCCTTTGATTTGACACAAAAGAGGAGAAGCCAAGACAATGGTCAGTTCTCCTTTTACCATCCAAGCAGGAACATCTGCCAAGTTTGAGAACCGATTACCCAGCTCATCGATCGAACTCTGATCAACCCTCGGACATTAAGTATTCTTCCATCCCAATTCTACCTTATTTCTTTGTGGCTGTATATTGTCATCTCTTTGAAACATTTTTTTTCTGTAAATGTTTATTTGCATCAACTTTAACCTTTTCATAATAAACCCTTATTTTGAAAAGTGTTAACCTTGTCTCCAAAGCTCTTAATGCAAGCTATAAACGAACCTGCCTCTTGAAGGGTGCTACTGTTGTAGAGTAAGGCCTCTGAGCATAACTGTCTGCGGTGGCAGTGTGCGTAGCAGACACTTATTCTAAAATTATAATTGGTATTGCTAAAATTATGAGTCTCCCCCGGCTCGGTCTTTTAAAACAGGGGTGGTGGCAGTTAAAGGGTTAATTGCATAATTAGCCCAGTGACAATCGCTCTTAAGCTGTTGGCACCTAGATTGTGGTCCCACAAGCTGGAAAATCTTTGTGCTGGGTGCAGCTGAAAGTGGCATTGTTACGTAAGTGACAGCGTGGTGTGAGGTTGGCCGGTCCTTTGTTGCGAGTTAGCGAGGAGGGCAGGGATCTGACACCCACGTTCGTCACAGGTTTCATAGGTGTTTTCACTTCCTTTGCATCTAGAATATGGAATTGTTCCAAGATTTCTGAGATTTTCTGAGATTGATTGATAACTTCTTCTCTCTCTATTTGGATTCTCAGTTAGTAGCTAATGTTCCCTAGCTCTTTGATTTCAAAATTTTCTTTCAGCTTGTGAATTATCTGATTATAATCCCCTTCTTGTTCAAAACAGGTTATAATGTCATCAACATAGATAAGGATGTATATCCGTCTGTCTTCTTGATTCCTGGAGTAGAGAGAGGGGCCTGCTTTAAAAAAAACCAAAGAAATGGGAAAAGTGAATCTCTCCCATACACTAAAGAGGACTTTTAGGTATATGAGGTTATCACTGAGGTGAGCACAGAAACAGAATTGATTAAAAAGTCATTTTTATTGTACAAATCTCCATAAAACATCATAAAAGTTAGTCAGTAGAAATTGTCATGGCCGAAATACATTAAAATATATATTTTCATGGAGCTATTCAAAATTAGGAGATATCATTCCAGAAGAGCTTTTCCTCCTCCCAACAGTAAAGGCGGATTAAGTTACATCATCCATTGGACAGTTAAAGTTAAGATAAAAAATTAACTAAACATGAATCTGATACGAAACCAGCTGAGTTTGGTCAAAATGTGTGTTTTCAGACCAATGTTACAAAACCTTTACTTAAAGGAAAAGCTTGGGTAAATAACCCCATTGTTTCAAAGTATGAAATTGCCTTCCTAGTCAAACCCCAATGTTGACTCAAGTTTTCCCTCAGACAACGACTGAGGTGCGAAGTTAATGTTATACCAAATGACACACAGGCACAAATCTCTGAACAGTCAATAATCAATATGTGCCTAAATTGTCTGACAGGAGAAATGGTTTGGACATTTAAAACCTGTATACATGTGATATTATAAATATATGTGATCATAAGTAACTCAAATGCCATATTGGACTCTAGGTCACAGATACGACCATAATTTTAATATCCACGAGTAATCTACCATAAGATAGAAATATAAATTTTGATATAGAACAAATGAAGAACTGTTTAGATACCATAATTGTTGTAAAGAAACCGTGACTGCATCTACATGAAAATACCCATATAACGTGTTGTTCCAAGACAAATACATTTTCATAGGACATTCAGGAGTCATGCATTTATCCATATAAACATCCATTGTGTCTGATATTAATTAATCAAATCTATACTAAATGTATTATATTTTGTACCAATTGCCGGGGTCCCTGAACAATATAGACATATATTCATAAGCCCCAATATATAGATAAATACCCATTATAAAAGAAAACATATTTTTTCTTTTAACAAAAAAGTTTAGAATACATTTTCTGTCCTCAGATACACCTCGTGGCTGAAAATGATATTACGTGAATTCACCGGGCCAAAGCCAAACCTTTTGGGCTGAGCTTATGATGATTTTATGAGCTTTTTTTTTCCTAGATGGTATAAAGGATGTGAGGGCCTTAGAGAAAGCAACACAGACTCACACGCCGCATACACCCCCAAGATGATCAAGAAGTCTGCTGATATTTGACCACTCCGCATCTTGCTGGACCTTGTGACTGGAACCACTTGATGTACTTAGATATTGGCGAACATGTTCCCCTTTTAAACTGTTGGTAAGATACAGACCATACAAATCATAATTATCTTTTCTCTCAAAATTGTAGGGATTATATTTTATAGTTTATGTATTGACATTATCATATGCTGTATGCAGGGTAGTTTATCATTATCATCTGCCCATATTCATTGTCTAGGCTGATTATTATTGATTATTATTGAAGCCGTGTTTAGGGGAATTCAGACAAACTTGTATTACATCAATTTAAATTTATGTGGTCCCAGGGAGAGTATTATTGCCCCATTCAATTTTAGTAAGCTTTGTTGGTTTAATATTTCTTATAAAATTTGCAATATTTTTCTGTTGACTCCGTGAAACATACTTTGGATTCCTTCCGGCCAGATCAATTCAGAGGACTGTTTCCCCGAATGGCAAGGGATATTGTGTTCTTGAACGTAAAGCGTGATTACCGCACATATTTTTCTAACAGAACAATTTGGGCTCCCCTGAGTAAATTGTAATATTTAGAAATATTGTTTCATTGCCGTGTTGATGTTTTGATTATGTGTGTGTGAAATATCAATCACCAGAAATTCCAGTTTTGTATAACATTGTATAACTATACTTGTTAAATAATAAAGTCAAATTATTTACTTATTAATTTTGTTGGGAGATATTTATACATTGGTAAGAAAACCCCATATATTAACGAACTCAGAAAAGGATTGTGGTATGTACTGATTATCTGAACTAGGTTCACAAAATTTACCGTAAGGTTGGAGGCACTGAAAAACAAAACACTGAGATCTTAATTAACATTCCGTAACACACTCATAACAAAATGTGAACAACATATGGCATATTGTCAGTATTGATACTTGTTCCTAGCATAAACTTAAAGGATTCTTAAGCATAGAGTGAGACAACGTGCTTCACAGAGCTGCAACTCCGCTTCTTCAGGGAAACTCAATATGCATTTAAATTTATCGATCAGATTTAAAAAGACATCATTACAATCAGAAAATCTACAGTTGCTTTTAACATTTTTCAGTAACAGAAAATCACAAATAATGAAAAAGTTACATAAATGTTATGTTCACCAATTACAAGAAATTCTAACTGTGTGTAGCCTCCACCATGATGAGGGACCGGGCCATCACCTGACCAGTTAGTCAATAGTGTCCGATCTAAAGACTCAGTCTGGAAGACATTGGATCACGCCCTGAACGGAATAGGCAACATATGTGTATCTGAAATAATCTATTTCACTGTAGTCTACTAGAATTCCCCTCTTTGGCTCTGTTCTCCAGCTTGGATCACTTTTCACTTGGAATATAGGCATATGTTTTACAACCAAACACTCTGCCCTATGCTAGGCTTTGATCAATGCCACATTTCAAATGAAGTAATTTTAATGGTTTTTAAGGGTAGTCTGTTTTGTAGGTAGGTTGCAGTCATGAGTGCTTCTCCCCAGTACTTGTGAGGTAGGTTGACATCCGAAAACATGCATCTGGCCATTTCTATAAGAGTGTGATTTTTTCTTTCTGTCTATATTACATTATGTCTTACAGTATGAAACAGGAACTAAACAACAAACAAGTACACACTGAACATAGACAGAACATCCTGTGATTACATTACCATAGAATACACACTATAACACTACAGTGGCACCTGCCGGATAGATAGATATAATGCATATATATAGTTCACAGTATAAAGCAACTTTACATTACTTGCTGTTGTTCTTCCAACACAACTGAAGCAAACAATAAACTATGGGTAGCAAGGCACTGCCAAAAGATCTCTGGGATTAAGTTGTGGACAGGCACAAGACAGCAAACGGATACAAAAACATTTCAAAGACGTTATCAATGCCTAGAAGAACAGTGAAGTATATTATTAAGAAGTGGAAAGTATTTGGTACAACACAGACCCTCCCTGGATCAGGACATTGCTCCAAACTGGATTTAAGAGCCAGGAAGAAACTGGTCAGAGAGGCTACCAAGTGGCCTACAGCAACTCTTAAGCAGATGCAGGAACTTATGACAGAGTGGTCATTGTGTGCATGTGACAACAATATCACAAATTCTTCACAAATGTGGCTTGTATGGGAGGGTTGCAAAAAAAAGGAACTACTCAAGAAAGGCCACATGCAGTCACGACTGAGCTTTTCCAAAACGCAAATTGAAGATTCTGATGTTATCTCAGGTGTTATGGTCAGATGAGACTAAAATTCTATTTGGCCTCAACTCCAAATGATATGTCTGGTGGAAATCCAATACAGCTCACCATCCAGATAACACCATTCCTACAGTAAAGCATGGAGGTGGTAATATCCTGTTATGGGGGTGTTTCTCTGCAGCAGGGACTGGAGTACTTGTCAGGATAGATGTAAAAATGGGTGGGGCAAAACACCATCAAATTCTTGAGGAAAATCTGCTACCCTCTGCCAGAAAGTTGTCAATGGGAAGAATGTTTACTTCCAACATGTCAATGACCCAAAGCACACAGCAAAAATGACCACACAGTGGTTGAAGGAGAAAAAGGTAAATGTCCTTGCATGGCCTAGTCAGAGACCAGACTTAAACCACGTTGAAAATCTGTGGAATGACTTGAAGACTGCAGTCCACAAACAATCACCATAAAATTTAACAGAACTTGAGCAGCTCTGCAAAATAGAGTGGGCAAATATTGAAAAGTCTAGATGTCCAAAGTTAGTAGAGACATATTCTAACAGAGTTAAGGCTGTAATTAAAGCAGTGGTTCTCAACTCCAGTCCTCAGGACCCACTAAAAGGCCAGAATTTAAGTATTACCTTGGGGAGATGCAGACTAGAATACTGCAATCACTGAGCAGCAAATGATATCACCTGTGATGTATTTCAGTTATCCTGCAAACCTGGCCTGTTAGTGGGTCCCGAGGACAGGAGTTGAGAACCACTGAATTAAAGCAAAAAATGGTTCAACAAAATACTAACACATGGGGATGATCTTTTTTTCAACTCAGTGATTCTGTTTTTGAATTTTTTGTATTTTATCTGACATGTTGGTGCTATGTCTTTCAATTAGATTTTATAAATTGCACTGAGTAAATACAGCTGGAAAAATAAAAGTAACAAAATGTGATTATTTTAAATGGGGGTGATTCTTTTCTATACCCACTGTATCTTGAAAGACTACTAGTCAGACGCAGCTGGGCCTCTAATTCTGCATATATACAGAGTTGAGACTCAGGGCACAGAAATGTCATTTTTATTTTTGAAGAGGCACCCAAGATAATACGTGTATTTTCCAGGGTATGGCCTAAGCACGAGAGCAAATTCACTTTTTGTGTTCAGGTTCACTTTAACACAGTCACTCTATCCCAGATATTACATGAAAATATAAATGACACATCTTGAACATTCTTATATGTTATAATCAAGTGTACATGGAAATATTTAAAGGTAGACGTTAAAGTCAAAGTCCAGTTATGAACTTCAGAATAATTATTCTTGTGTCAAATATTTCCTTTAAACCTATTCATTTATCTGACCAATTTGTCTTTCGGGTCTCTTCAGCTTCTTCGTGCTGTCTGTATCTTACTTCACAGTGCATAATTTGTCCAGGAAGCCTAGCCGTCATATTGTCAGTTCCATTTTTATGTTTAATTTAGCATGGTAGGATGTCTTTGTTATTTGCTCTCTGGAAAACCTCAATCTCAAGCATATTCACTGCTTACTGCCCACACGTTCCATGACTAATGCCTAATCTCTTCCTGGAGTGCAGACACAAACTTGTCACCTTGTGTGATATACAAAGACAAGGTGATGTAAAGGTCATAATGCATGCTGAGCAATCTCCTTGTACTGTAAAGGAGTTTTTTTAAATGCCACAGTTTCTCATTGCATTTGAATGGGTGAAATATCTACTGTACAATTTTTTAATGTAATAGACCCTTTGTGCTTCTACAGCGGAAGATAAAATAACAGACATATGTCACGCAACTATATTAGGCCATTATAAGAGAAGGATGACATTTCTCCTGCAGTCAGGGGGGAATCATGATCAGTGAGGTTCTTGAAAGAGGGACCCATAGGAAAAAAAATGTGGATGTAGATTGCAACTCTCTTTGTGAAATTAGAAACTTTTTCATAGAATTATTCAATGGTATGCCAGTGATTTTGTGTTGCCTCTAAGAGGTTGGCACTGTAGGATTTTGGAACATGAACAGTGGGGATTCAGCATGTGAAACGTTTGCCAATGATTAGGTAAGTATCAAGTTTTAGGGATAAGGTTAGTGTTTGGCTAAGTGCTAAGGTTAGGGTAGGATTCAAAATAGAATCAAGTTTGGGTAACACTCTAAAGTTAAAAGCCAAACTCAAAGCAGTTACAAGAAAAAAAAACCAGCAGTTATTGCAAAAAAATAATATTAAGTTTCAGTTTAAACTTGGGGGGGGGGGTGTAAGGTGCAAGGACCACTTTACATGTGTTAGGAAGGCTCCCTAGTATTCAGGTTGTTAAAGAGGAACTGCAGTCTCAGTAAATTGTAAAAAAAAATCTTTGCCATTCTGATGCTTCCCTCCAACCACTTTGCATATTATTTTGTATATACTGTGATTCTGTACTTGCCAAATATGCTGCAGAAATCTCCCTCCACTAAGTCTGACTGCATCCATTTTAACTGTAGGCAGCTGAAGCTGCTGCCTGTTCACTTCCTGGATTCACACAGACGCACACCTCCAGCTCTGCAGCTCTCATTGGCCCTCTTATGACTCCCCCTTCCTGGCAAACTCTCTGAGAGAGAGAGCTGTGCATGATGTCATAAGCCTAGCCTTTTTACCCGACAAGAAACAGGAAGTGAGCTGTATAAGGTATTTACTGGCAGAAAAAAAAATATTTTACTATCCAAAATAAAAACAACTAAGGCAGAAGATTTAATAGATAGAAAGTTAAAAAAAATTACTGAAGGTCCGTTTTAAGCAAGTTCCAGGACATGGGCTCCAGGTATAACACTTCAGGAGCAATGAGCCAAAGCTCTGAATTCATCCTGCTGGTTGCACATCACTGACACAGGTTCAAATTTCCTTCTGCCTTAAGCCCCGTCAGGGGTCACTTACTGTAATTTTTCTTTAAATGCTTTATTTAAAGTTTTTAGCAAAATTAAAAACACGGTATGAGGATATCATTCAAAAACAAATCAACAAGTCCACAAAGTACTAAAAAAAAAAGGAAAACAAAAGCTACATGAGAACATAGCTGTAGAGTTCAGGGAAATATATCAGAATATATCAACCAACTGCAAGAGGGTTCCCAGCCACAGAAAAAGCAGGGGCCCCTCTTCCACAGTGAGAGTTTGCCTTTCACTTAAGCTATAATTCTGGAAGAAAAAAAAATAAATTAAAAAAAGAAGGTGGGGGGGGGGTGCAGGTGGGTGGCAAAAGTGCAAGCCGGGCATCAACCCTAGGGGTCCCATACAATGACCCTTGCAGACAGAGGGGCCTTCCAGAATGTACAGGTCAAGGCACCAAGAGCAGGGGCTAAAAACTGTCCAGATTCAGGTGGCTAGGTCTGCGATATAACTAGTGGAAAAGGTATAGTCAGTCCGGTAGAACCATGTTTTGTGAAACTTCTCCTTTCTGTGAATAGCAGAGGCAAGGATATGTTCCATTCTGTAAATTTCCTAAATTTTGTGTAAGGCCCCTTTCACACTGGGGCGGTGGGGGCGTCGGCGGTAAAACGGTGCTTTACCGTCGTTTTAGCGGCGGTATTTGGCCGCTAGCAGGGCGGTTTTAACCCCCGCTATCAGCCGAAAAAGGGTTAAAACCACCCGCAAAGCGCCGCTACAGCGGTATGGTCTCGCTGCCCCATTGATTTCAATGTACAGGAGTGGTGAAGGAGCGGTGTATTCACCGTAATACACCGCTCCTTCACTGCTCCAAAGATGCTGTTTGCAGGAGTTTTTTTTCTCTCCTGCCAGCGCACCGCTCCAGTGTGATGTTGCACAAATCTTTGCCAGGTCCCACATTTGCACATGTGCCAGACACTTAAAGATGGTGGTGCAAAACTAAAGTTGAATAGATTCTAGAAGATACTAGATTAGAACAATGCTAGAAATTCAAAGTGTTAAAGTTCATTAAAAAAACTCTAGAGTAGAGTAAAAGGAGCTGTGTGTTCCAAGCGCGTAGCCTAGTTTCCTGTCTCTCCATCAAGGCCCGCCCACCGGGTGACGTCATTTCCCTCCGTGCGGTCCACGCCTGGCAGATTAAGATCCCCTGCACTTCCTGTTTGGGTTCAGCGTTCTGCTCAGCCTCCTGACACCATCTGGACGCCAGGACACACCGGATAGCAAGCACCCCTCGAGGAGGACATATTTATTACAGATATGCCTATGAATTCTTCTATCCTATACACCTTAACCTGAAAGAAAATGAATGCAGCCAGCACATCTAAGGACTGTGTGTAGGACTTACATCATGTGGTGGAGGAGAGGAGATCCTATTCTCTGAGTCACGATCAACCAACCTATTCGTTGGACGGGAGGCACCATCTTGATATATAACACAGGCGCATTTGTCATCTTTATCTGGTGAGTGGGGACCCAGGAGGGGAGCACAGGAAGTCACCAGGATTATATCAATGTGTCACCAACCCTGTACCTCACACGTGATGAACTTTATTGATTGCACTTTACTTTGCACATCTGTTGAACTTTATTGATTGCACTTTATTTGCACTATATTGACACTAAGCTCTTTATTATACATGTTGTTATATGACACATATTTGATGCGTGTATATGTATATTAGTGGTTCATAGAGGCACCGCTAAGCGCTGAGTATAAATTCTTTTTGTTACTTTTTGGGGTATATGTGTATAAACATATATATATGTAGCACTAACTCACGGTGGAGCTGCTGGTTTAAGCGGGTCTGTTACCTTCACCTTGCTTCCCTCTGTTTCACCGACACCGGGTCTAGGGTTCCGTTGAGTTTACTTCTGGACGACACACGCACCAACACTGGAGTACGTTTTCAATGCTTTATTGAACAGACAAACTTTAGGAAGTAGCAGGAAAGAGGCAGAAAAGGAAACTTTCAGGAGAAACTCAAATATTTTCTTATAGAATCTTAGCGGCAAATGTCCTGGTAGAATTCAGATAATTAGGTGGAATGCGCTCCCCTTGTGGGACACACTCCTTGCTCATCTGGATAGGCCTCTCTCACCGGTCTAGCAGCCAGCACGCAGCACGAATCAAAAGTCTCTGCCACAGACTTGTTGGGGGGGTAAGTCCGTACGATCCTCTGCCACAGGATGTATCAGATTTTCTCTGCAGTGAAAGTCAGTCACAGTGCCTGAACCTTTAAGCCGAATCGGCAACACTATGCTGTATAGTTACTTTTTTTGGATACGTCCTTCAACCGAGTCACCAGGCCCCTCTATAGACCAGCACGCTGCGTGATCTCTCCAAGAGGGGTCCTCCCCTGGGATCTCCTCGGCTGTCCAGCTTCGTCACACAGGACTGACAGCTCAGGACCATTCCTCGGCCGCGGTGGTAGGCCCAAGACAAGCCTCTGGACCCACCCCTCCAATCGGAGGACCACGAGGTAGCTCCTTAACGCATACCTGTCGGCCAGGAGGGCCAGCAGATGGCTGTAAAACGACCCTAGAACATGGCGTCTGTCCCATAAATACCCTCTTCCCAGAATGCAACTCGGAGGACCACCTCCACCGAGCTTGTCTCCGAGACAGAGGAGCATCTATACACTTCGACACGTTGCCTTTCCAACACTGACCAGTAGCAACAGCAACACCCACCGGTCAGCACGGAAGCACACACAACGTCAGCCAAGCTGAAACAGAGGCAAACTTTTAACCTTCCTAACACACAATTTACTAAATTTACCTAACCTGCGGTAGATTGTAAATCTACCAGCGCTACATATATATATATATATATTTTATTTGTTTTTTCACTTTTTTCCACGGCGCGGTTTAATTTTCAATTTTATTTGTTATTATTGTTTAATATTATACTTGCAGTGAACTAACTTATTACAGTGCATTAAACAAAAGTGAAGATATAATAATTTTCTAGTTCCTTTCCTTTGCAGATGTTAATAAAAAAAACGCTGCCAAATATGAACCATTCCGCTTATAAAAATTCATCAGTGTAAAGTCAGTGAACAAAAACTCTGTTCCGGTCTGTCCCCTGAGAAATTGAAGCCAATATATCTCAGCTCTTCCTGTGACAATCATGTGTCACTGCTCTGTACGGTAGGCTCAAGCGTTAAGATTTTTTCAAAAAGTCAAAATTTGCATATCAGTAACAATGCTATTTGTTCTGCTTAAAGTGACCCTGTCACTGCCAAAAGAAAAAAAATAAGACAAACAGCACCTGTAACAGAAGAGACTTCATATCTCTCTGTTCCAGTGCTGTTTATGGAATCTCCACTTTGATGTGTGTGTCTGAAACACCCAAAAGAGTGGATTATGAAGGTACTATTAGACGTGTATGCTTGGGAAGCAGAAAGGTTCACATATATTTAATACATAATTGCTTGATTGCTATGTATGGAAAAATGTATGGAAAAATAACTTGTTTCAAAGGAATTAGGCCTCAATTTTGTTTGTGGTTAATGCATTCCCTGTATTATGGGACAAAATATCCCAGTATTTGTATCACCCCCTCACCCCCCTGTATACAACGTACTTACCTGAGTTCTATCTCGATCTCGATCCAGTGCCGTGCCTGTCTGCAGTGTTATCTTTCTCTGCTCATTGGTTCCTGTTGTTGTCAATCAAAACCTGTGAGCAGAGCGTGGGGATGGGGGGTCGAGCTCCGCTGTAAGTGTCAATAGACGCAAACAGCTTGGGATCGAGCCCATGGGTGTACCGCCACAGTAAGCGCCTTGCTATGGGGGGGGACACAAAGGAGAGGAGGAGCCAAGAGGGTTGGGGAGGTTTGGGGCTCCTCTGTGCAATACCATTGCACAGAGCAGGTGAGTATAGCATTTACAACCACTTAGTGACTGAGGGTAAAAGGTAAAACAACTCCTAACCCCTGAACACAATTGTGCAACTTTGACATGTGTAAAACTGTATACACAGTATCCTCACAACTACTTTGTGTGTCCAGGTGGATTATACAGTACCTTATTTTTTTAGGACAAATTGGGCTTTCTTTTGGTGGTAAATGGTAACAAACATCTCATGATTTTGTTTTTATCAAAAGAAACCTGGCCCAAAATAGTAAAAAAAATCCTTTTTTAAAAATGTAGCTGTATATTTCTTGCTATGACCATAACCTGGCACTGAGTTGGATCAAACCTTGTTCTAGCTATTTTTTTGTTTTTTTGTTTTCACACACTTGTGTTTTTATTTACATTTTTCCCTCCGGCAAGGAGAGGAAGATACAATTTATCTTTCTCTCTATTCAAAAGAGAAAATAAACATACAGGTGGGCTGCACAGTGACTAATCACTGACAGCCAATCAGAGAGTATCAGATGATATAGATGATATAGGTATGGTTAATGTTACAGTATATGCTGGTTGCAGTGGTTCCTCTGCTCCCAATTACTTTGATTAGATTACTGGTTATTTCTCAGATTTCTGATTCATTTCAGTTCACCGAGACCCTGTCCTGGATGGGGGTACTGCCAACTTTATTATGAAACCCCCTCTTCCACCTAAATAGGAGGTCCAGCCTGTAGCTGCTGACTTTTAATATTAGGGCGCTTACCTATCCAGGGTTAATGCCGGCACCCCAGCCGATCTTCAGATCGACTCCCGGGTGCTGCCGTCGCCATTCCTGGTAAGGGAACCCTGGTAGTGAAGCCTTTCAGCGTCACAGCGGGTTCCCTACTGAGCAATGTATGAAGCTGCGGCCCATCTCCGGAAGTGGGGAAAGGGGACCTGTCAAAAACAGGTCCCCCCGTTCCCCACTCCCCCCTGACAGGTGCCAAATGTGACACCGGAGAGGGCTTTAACCTACAGGTTTAGTGCAATATCATGTATGGGGAGGGTCATTGCTCATAACCCCCCCCCCCCCCCCCAAAAGAAGGCTACACTTCACTGGTGACTTCTCCTGTGTTTGGAACACATTTACAGTGACTACCATCATTGCCTTTTTTTTCTGTTACCTACTAGGACAGGAATGAGTCAGAATGAAATGGTTCCTATGACAACACAACCTTAGGATGACAAAGTTGCTTTCATCCTCAATATGCTGTCCTGATTTATTTGGATAAACTTGAAAGGTTGGCTATTGAATTTGCTTCTTTATTATTGATTTCACATGAGGTCAAACCGAAGTTGCCTGCAAACCGCTTAATTAGCAGCAGTGACGTGCCTTTTCATTTTATTTGCAAGTTGCGATATATAAAATGCTGCCAACCTGTACTCATTATGGGTTTTGTGCAAGGACAAAGAAATTATCCTTTCAGTCATTTGGTATCTTACTGAACAATAAAGGATCTCAAGTACTGTGATATTCTGAGGAAACTCATTATGTTATCGCGTTTAAAATTTAGTCAACAATATCCTGTTCTTCATGTAGCTGTCAGAAGTGCAGACTTTAGTTTACAGGTCTATTTTACTATGCCCATTCTCCATTCTTTGTAATGGGTTATGAATACAGAATTTAGGTTACTGGCCTGTGTTTTTGTAAGATTTAATAAAATGCGGGAACTGCAGGCAAACAGCTAAAATGACAGTTAGGATTATTCTTCCTTAATAACAAAAGGAGAGAGAAAAGCACATCTATCTGGGTCAGTGAATAACTTTATTACAGTTTAAAGTAGATGTGAAGCTACCTATCCTTCACAGCCAAAGAAGCTGCCATCTTTGCCTCAGTTTGATCTGCAGTTGCCATTGTGCTGCACATGTGATCAGCTATGACCCCAGACATTTGATGGCTCTACAGTTTGCTTCGGGGACAAGAAAAGCACACTAGTAACTGTAATGGTTATAATTCATGGCATGCCTTGAATGTAACTGTTTTGGAAAACCAATAAATCGATGGGGTTAGCGCCAATTAAAAAACAATGTAGCTGTTATTCTTACATGTTTCCCATGAGTCAACTCCCGTAGTACAAGACTGTGCCAGATGGAGAAAAACTAACACCAAGGCTAGCGGTATAGTAAAATGTAATGCAGTGCTCCTTCTCCACCTCTGGTTTGCCAACAGAATGGGCTAAGATGGAGCACGCCGGCTTCTGTTTGAAATACCACACTGGAGCTCCCCACCGACAGTGACCAGAGCTTGGCTAAATCATGTACTGCCCACTCCCTTGTAGGAGAGGCACAGCGTCAACTGCTATACCCATAGCCCCAATCAGCTGGAACAAGATCATCCAGTGCCCAGGGCAAATATGCTAAAATGCTCAGCTTAATATAAGGAAGGTACCCCATCCCTACAGTAAACCATTGTGCCCTAGGCAGCCACCCCTTCCGCCCACCGCTTATCCCAGCCCTGGCCCCAATTGGGTTTTTTTCCTTGCCATAAAATTTTTCATTTTGTTCATCCTTATTTCTTAATTCTTCTTTACAATTTGTGTGTCACCTATCCAGCCTGAAAGATTAAAAATGGTTGAAAATTAAATAGAAGAAAATAAAAGATGAAAGGAAAAATGACAATTTATTACACAGTGGGGGTCATTTATTAAAACCGGAGGGTGCAAAATCCGGTGCAACTCTGCATCCAGAATTTATTGCCGAAGCTTAATTGAACAAGCTGAAGTTAGAAGCTGATTGGCTACCATGCACAGCTGCACCCAATTCTCTAGTGCTCTAGTTTTAGTAAATCTACCCCAGTGTCCTATGCATTGGGCCATGCTGAGGAAAAATGCCACCTGCTCCAGTTTCACATGCATCCCACTGCGCTTCAGCACATTCATTTTGAATGGGCTGTTTAATGCACCACAAAGTGAGATTATGAATGTCACCATGAGCATTGCAACACACAGCTTTGTGCTGTAAATGGGCCTTGATGAATGGTGGCCACAATGCCAGTGCCCAAAATTTCATGAAAACAGCATCACTAACAACCATGGCATATATAATCAACTGCATAAGCGGCTTAGAGAACTAGGGTGGAGACTGCAGAGGGGTATTTTACACAAAGGAAGCATTACAAAGACGACAGAATACTTTTTAACACAAGTACATGTTACAACAATAAAATTAAAATGAGTTATAATCACTGGAATATCTTTTCCATTTACCTTTTGCCACCTCTGGAGGATGGCAAAGTGCTCTGCCATTTATTAAAATAATGTGAGTGGTAGTCATCTTCTTCTTCAATTTAAGCCAGCCCACTGCTGATGCCTCATTTGATCTTGTGCATATGTCATACAGCCTATGGAACAGTTTGTGATTGTTCAATAATAAACTACTCCACAGCTCATATTGTCCATGCACAAGTTATGGGTGTGCTCCGGTGCATGCACCATATGGCTTGTAAAGTGGTTTGCCATTAAAGACACATTACTCCACGGCTCACACAGAGCATAAGTGAGAGCACATCTGAACTCATGCATGCACAGCACGAGCTGTAGAGCAGTTTATTATCGAACAATCGTAAAACATTCCACAGCTTATACGGGACATGACTGGGACCTCCCTGAAAAGCTCTGGTGGCATGGCCTTCCCCCGAGGAGTCTGTGAGGCCCTAGCTATGTCACCAGTGCCTCTGGGATTCAGAAAATGCTAACAATTTATATATAAGGTAACAAAAAAAAAAAAGTACAGTATTTAGATTTTAACATTTTTCTAGATTAGCACACAGAGCTGTATGCACTGGAGATTTTTAGGTTTGAAAGGAAAGGTCCACTTTAAAGAAAAGTTTGCCAGGTAAAAGATTTCTAATTCAGAAACTAAGTGTGACTTGTTTTTCCTAGAGAGGGCAGAAGATGAGATCAGAACATTATGTTCATCCGTCTGGTGTGTGTACTGTAACCATATTTACATGTCTCATGAGGTTTGGGTCAAGCTGAAACTTGAGAGGTCAGCCTCTGGCAGTTCCATGTGCCATTCGTAGAGTTTGTGATTGCCGTTTCACACACTCACTGATGAGGCTGTGTGACTTGGAACATTCAGTCCCTGTGTAGGAAAAAAACGACCTGGGAGATTAGAGCCCTTTGTGTGTCTCCAGGAGCTGAGGTTGTTAAAAGGGAGGTGTCACCTGTGCCACCAAAATAGCTGGCAACAAAGATTGACCCAGGAAGGCTTTGTATCCCAATGTCGGAGGAAGTTGCCAGTGCTGTGTGTGCTGGGGAAAATTCTAACTCTTCAGTACTGGAGCAAGAGAAGACATTTAGCAGGGGTCTGGTACTCTTTTACATGCAAAGGACCCAACAGTGCCAGACATAGTAATAAAGTTGCAATGGGAATGTTTACTGGCCAGGATAATGTACACTGGTAGCAATGTTCATTTCTTCTAAGAAAATATTTTCATCATAATTTTCGACAGCTACATGTTTTCGGTAAAAAACTAAATGAAAAAAAAATTCAAATATAGTCAATTGATGAAAACTATGACAAAATGCTATTCCAATTTTCATAAATGAACGCAAAACGAATGAAAATGTGAGTGAGGGGCGTATATCCACCTGAACTTCCACTTTCTTCGGAGCTCCACCTGTCTGTAAGACCCCTTTCACACTGAGGGCGTTTTGCAGGCGCTATAGCATTAAAAATAGCGCCTGCAATCCGCCCTCAAACAGCTGCTCTATTGTTTCCAGTGTGAAAGCCCGCGGTGCGCTGGCAGGACGTCAGGAAAAGTCCTGCCAGCAGCTTCTTTGGAGCGGTGAAGGAGCGGTGTGTTTACCGCTCCTCCACCGCTGCTCCCCATTGAAATCAATGGGGCAGCACTGGGATACCGCCGGCAAAACGCCTCAATTGTGGCGCATTGTGGGCGGTTTTAACCCTTTCTCGCCCGCTAGCGGGGGGTAAAAGCGCCCCGCTAGTGGCCGAATTGCATCGCAAATCCGACGCAATAGGCGTTTTACCGCCGACGCCATAGGCGGCTCAGTGTGAAAGGGGTCTTAAAGCCTCAGCCCCCTAACAAACTGTATTAAATGAGAGACGTTGGCTCCCTCTGTCTGCCTGGCTGCTGCCTGGGAGTTTTGGAACAATGCCCTGCAAACCACATGGTGAGTGTTTCCCCTCCCAGCAATGTAGCAGTGCTTAGCACTGTGTAAAATAACAGCCTTCCCAGACCTGTTCTCTACCCTGTACACTCCCTCACTTCCATTTACTTCCCCATCCCCACTACATGTTATTAGATTTTTACTCAAGGAATATACGAGTTTGGAAATTCTAGAGAAATGCTTAAATAATGCATTACAATTTAAATAAAACCATTAGATTTTAGTTAACTAAAATGTACTGGAGATTTTAGTCTACTAAAATATGACTAAAACTAAAACAATTCAGATGAAAAAAATATGACTAAAACTAAAATGGTACTTTAGTCAAAGACTATGACTAAAATTAAATCAAAATTTGATATCAAAATTAACACTGACTGGCAGCTAGATGTACAATCTATGCATTTTTTTAAGCTAAGGTTTAGGTGTGGACCACTGTGCATAGTTACATTGATGCAGCTTCGACCTATGTATGTGGTATACATGGCTGATCTGTGTGGAAGCTGGAAATCACTGTAGTAGGCACTGTTACAACAGTGATTGCCGCTATATTCCAATTCGCATGCTAAGCAGCTACCCTGCTTCATTGTTAATACAGGAGGTTACTCACTCAGCATGGATGCCATTCAGAGAACACTTTGCATTCTCTCACTGACTGAAAAGAGTTCTCTGATTGAACAAAGTGTAGAGGTGGGGCGGTGATGTCACTGCCTCCATAACAAACTGACCACTGCCCCCACCTATAACTGGCCTTCACAGCAAGGAGCACATGGAAGGGCAACGCACACAAAACCAAAGAAAATTTCCAGCTCAACTCACCAGCCAGTCTGCAACCAACCGAATTATCCTAACAGTTTGCGTTAAAAATGGGTTTAGTTAGCACACATTTAAATAAATAAATGCATAAGCTGCAGAGCTGCTCCAAGGCATCCCAGTATTATCTGAATCTTAACGCATGCGCTTCTACTATGGAGGCTCTCATAAATTTACATGAGTTAAGACTGCAGATAATACTGGGGTGCCTTGGAGAAGCTCTGCAGCTTACGCACGTATTTGCAAATGTGTGCTAACTAAACCCCTGCTTTTAATGCAAACTGTTAGACAGAATAATTCAGTTGGTTGCAGGCTGGCTGGTGAGTTGAGCTGGGAATTTTTTTAGTTTTTGCTTTGCATGCGTTGCCCTTCTATATCTAGGTCCTCCTTGCTGCGAAGGGTAGCTATAGGTAAGGCAGTGGGCAGTGTTTGTTACTGATGTGAAATTGGTGAGGAGACACACTGTACACCTTTGCTGGCATTATGCTATGTGCTGGATGTCCAGTGTGCCCCTGCGCCTTTAAAGAGGAGTGGGCTACCTCCAGGCCCACCTACCCTCTATCTATCGATTAAAATGCATGTGCTTCAATGGCGGCTGCTGGTATTTTTTTGGGGGGAGCAGCAAACAATCAGCCCGCCGCCACCCTGCCGGTTGGGTCACAGGCACTACCCCCCCCCCCCCAGGTGGTCGGTCACCAGCCCCACACTTACTCAATCTAGGTCACGGGCAGCGCTTCCTCCTAACGGCGGGCAGCATCTTAACACTGTGTCTCCTCCTCCTGGTACTTCACGGTGGCTTCCCCTGCGTCTCCTCCTCCTCGGCGAGCAATAGGATTGCTTCTCCTCTCGGCCAATCGGGTGACGGGTCTCAGTACCCACTTCCTGATTGGACGGGAGGAGAATCAGGAGGAAAATAGTGAATATTAATTCGCTATTGTCACACAACTGGGTGGGCTGTGCCCCGAGCCCACCCTTTTTTTGAAGTCTATTAGAGCCTCTGGCTCTAATCACGTGCTTCTAAATTAAAAAAAAAAAACCCCATTGGAATCCATGCATCCAGCACCCTGCATGTAGATTAGGGTGCCAGACGCATGGATTAGAGGGGCAGTGCCCCTGCACCCCATATTTACAAGCTACCACTGATGTTCTTCCATTGTAGAGGCTCTCATAAATTTACAAGCATTAGGACTGCAGATAATATTGGGGTGCCTTGGAGCGGCTCTATAGCTTACACATGTATTTGCAAATGTGTGCAAATGAAACCCCTGTTTTTAACGCAAACTCTTAGAAAGGATAATTCGGTTGGTTGCAGACTGGTTGGTGAGTTGAGCTGGGAATTTTCTTTGGTTTTGTTTTGCATATCCCTATCTCCACCTTGTCCAATAAAAGAATGCTCTGCATTCAGTGAGAGAATTAAAGTGCTTTCTGACCACGTCTGTGCTAGGAGAAAGACCTCCTGTGTTCGCTAAGCAGCAAGGCAGCCACTCGGCATGGAACCTGGAGGCCACAGGGATCGGCCAGGTATGGCGCATGCATACTTAAATTGGTTCAAGCTGGACCAACGTAATGCTGTAAAATAGTTAATACCTAGACTTTAGCTTCAAGCAATGTAGCAGATTGGAGTGTCACTTGCACTAGTCCAACTGAGCACACAACAGACTTCAGAAGCAGTGAAAATCATTAGGGTTGGTTTAGGAAAATAGCTTTCAGCAAGAGAACTTTCTGAGCTGAGATTAGAATGCAACCCCCTATAGACATTCAATTATCACTTTGACTTTGAAGCTGCTTAAAGTGCATCCTGACAAAAATGCATATTCAGTTCTGTTATACATATGCATTTCCCTGTTTTATCCCTATCACTAAAAATACAGCAATAGCAAAATATCTGTTGATCTGCCAGATATCCAATGTGTTTCTAAATTCCTGATTTAGTGGACAATACAAATCCTCTTTAGCACTGACATTTTTAGGCAGTGTTTAACAGTGATGCCCAGTCCCCTTAAAGAGGAACTGCAGTCTGCTCACATAATTTGTAATAAAAACATCTTTGCCATTCTGAAGCTTTCTTCTAACCACTTTGCATATTATTTTATATATACTGTAATTCTGTACTTGCCATATATGCTGCAGAAATCTCCCTTCACTGAGTCTGGCTGCAACCATTTTAACTGTGGGCAGCTGAAGCTGCTGCCTGTTCACGTCCTGGATTTACACAGAGGCACACCTCCAGCTCTGCAGCTCTCATTGGCCCTCTTATGACTCATCCCCCCTCCCTTCCTGGAAAACTCTCACAAGAGTGAGAGAGAGCTGTGCATGATGTCATAAGCCTACATACCTCCCAACATTTTGAGATAGGAATGAGGGGCACCTACTAACAAATGTAAGTAGACATAGGACACGCCCCCTGCCACACCCCCTTAAAGGAGCATTAACCCCCCAAAAAAGGTTAATTAAATCCACAATGTGCTTTTTTTACCACTACTATTCCTTTATATTGGCTTTAAAATGTACAAATGCAGCAATTTAGAAATTGGATGAAAGGTTTAGCACTGGGAAAGACTTTTTGAAAGATAAAAAGTGCATTTTATATACAACTATATGGATCAGACCAAAATGAGGGACAAATGAGGAGGAATGAGGGACAGAGGGACATTGCTCCGAATCAGGGACAGTCCCTCCAAATCAGGGACAGTTGGGAGCTATGAGCCTAGGCTTTTTACCAGACAAGAAACAGGAAGTGGGCTGTATAAGGTATTTACTGGCAGAAAAAAAAATCTTTTCCTATCCAAAGTTAAAACAAAAGCAGACGATTTAATAGATGGAAAGTTGAAAAATTGACTGAAGTTCCACTTTAAGCTAAACTACAGAATATTTCCTCCTCTCCCCATACCTATATAACATGAGGGAGGGGGTTCTGTAGTCCACAGAGGACAACTGGGCATATTTGATAACACTGTTTGGGGTTTTAGTGCAGCAGAGGCATTGTGTTTTCAGTCTAAACAAGAAGATATGAGCTCACTGGATCACTGGCAAAATCAATAGGTATTTTCTGCACTTGCAACATCATTAAAAGACAAAAAAAATGGGTAAATGTGCACATATTACAGAAACGTTCTAAATGAATTTTTTTGGCCAGATATATTTACATTTTTTAGTGTATCAGACAACATATTTGCTGATATATAACCAACTTTATCCACAATCCCAAAGAAATGCAAAATTTGTTTTCCCCTGAGAACCTCATTTTCACTTTTTCATGGCTTATAATAATTGTTCACTTGCTGTCCCTCTTGTCCTTTTCAATTTGTGGCTCTGTGTTTCTCAATCTTTTTTTTAAAATGCTAGAAATGATATTTTTACAACAATAAGCTTTCCTAAAAATAAGTTTCATATTCTGTCAAGGAAAGCTACTTGCTGTCAAAATGTACAGAACGTTATATGATATAATAGCTGAGATATGTTTTACATGCATTAGATGCTGTAGGAGCCAGAACATTATGCTGTAGCTTCTGTCCACTAAAGAGAAAAACAATCAGCTGATGAAGCATACCTATAGTATATGACATTAGGTGACAATGTTAACAAAAAGCCATCTCACATTATATGTGTGCAAGCAGCCAGGCTGCGTGGGAGGATAAGTATTTGCGTTGGAATTGGGGGGGGACTTATGCTTTTTTTTTAATTTTAATGTGGGGGTCTATCTTTAAAACGAATACTAGACCCCAATCCTGCTGTATATGGATCTGGTAAAGGTGTCTAGTGGAAACCCCAGCTGCAATGTTTGCAAACAGTTGGTGGGAAATGTCATTTAGGCCAGCCATACACAGGGAGAATTTCTGTCCTGCAACCACGGGTTGCAGGACAGAAATTTTCTTGATTCTCCCGGAGGGTGAAGAAGTTGGGGGTTCAGGGAGTTTTTTTCAATTTTTGGACAACATCCAGTGAACCAAACTTTACTCTGTTCACTCATTGCTATTCTTGGCTTTAGTTACAGTATCCTTTGGTTACGTTTTTAGTTGTTCTTTATATTGTAACATTTAAAAACATATTAGATGAATGTTGGCTTTATGATCGGGTATGACTTCACTGGTTTAGATTACACAGCCCACCAAAAAAAAATGTTTTCTTGGCGCTTTGCTTTTAGACCTGCTCTTGGGGTTCAGAAAAGTATATGCCCTAAAGCATGCTTGTTATACTCACTGTGGAAGCTAAGGGGTTAATCCTCCGTATTGAATAAAAAGGCTGTTTGATCCTATCTTCTCTGATCCTACCCTTCTTCCACTATCCCTAATCCATCTCCTGATAAGACAGAGCCTTTGGAGACACTCTGCACATGCTTAGTTTGGTGTGTATTGCTAGAGAGTTGTTGTTTTTTTTTTGTTTTTTTTAGGAGGGTGCATGTAATTGGCACAGGGCCAATCAGCACTGTCCAGACAGAGGGTCAGGAGGGTCAGGAGTCATGCAGCCTCAAAGGCTAGTCAGAGGAGAATGAAAACTCCTCCTACAAGCTTTAATCAGACACTGATAGAAGTCACAAGACTGCTATATACTGCTGATGGGAAAAGGTATTTAGTAGTTTATATTTACTAATATAATTGCATTTCCAAGTTCTGTGTACTGTGGGACACCAGATATAGTGAATGCAGGGTCCTGGGTTTAGTAACACTTTAACTGTATTATAGTTATATTTGTACAGGGGGTGTGTGTATATTGCCACTTGTATTGTTTAACTTCTGCAGATCGAGCACCCTAGAGGTTATGGCTACTTCACAACGGTGCTGCCAAAATCATCCTTTTGCTATATTTATATCCTGATATTTGAGTATGAAGAGTAGTATATGGCATCCATGCTGTATGTCAAAAACTAGAGCTTTTAGGCAAAAATTGGGGCCATTTCTAGGACCAGCGGGCAGTGCTGGGACAAGGCCATTTGGTGCCCAGGGCGAAGATGGCAAACTGCGCCCCCCCCCCCCCCCATTTTTAATAAAGAATCAATGTTGTTTCAAAACAAGAATATACTTAAAAAATACAAGTTCAATTATGTTTAATGCAATAGAAACAGAGTTCACTCACACATTTTGATATGTATTTTTATTGGAGGCACTTTGAAATAATAATGCAACAAATGTGCTTGTAGAAAGGCCTGGTTAACTGTTTTTTCTGTCAAGGCCCATGTGAACATACTAAAGTTTTCAGTTTTGCATTATTTTGTGTGAGGTAGTGCCCTAATACCAAATATTCACATAAATAGGAAAAGTGCAAAAATCAAAAAAATTCACAAACTTCTCAACCAACATACATGGCCTTCAGCAAAAAAGAACCCTTAATACAAAATACTATTATATAAAAGTGCAAAATCACTGAAACATATAACATTCAACTGTAATCTTTCCTAAAGGTAGTCAGTGCCGAATACAAAATATTCATATAAATATGAAAAGTGCACAAAAAAAAAACAACAAACAGACATATTTTAAACAACATACAGGGCCTTCAGCCAAAAAGAACCCCTTAGTACAAAATATTCATTTAAAAAAAGTGCAAAATAGAAATCAAGGCAATAAATGAAAATGTCTGTAAACTTGCTGAAGACAGTTGCAAAAATGTCAAGTACAGTGGGGATGGAAAGTATTCAGACCCCCCCTAAATTTTTCACTCTTTGTTATATTGCAGCCATTTGCTAAAATCATTTAAGTTCATTTTTTTTCCTCATTAACCACTTGCTTACAGGGCACTTAAACCCCCCTCCTATCCAGACCAATTTTCAGCTTTCAGCGCTGATGCACTTTGAATGACAATTGCGCAGTCATACAACACTGTACCCATATGAAATTTTTATCATTTTTTCACCACAAATAGAGCTTTCTTTTGGTGGTATTTGATCACCTCTGCAGTTTTTACTTTTTGTTAAAAAATGTAAAAAACTGAATTAAAAAAAAAAAAAAAAATTTATTATTTTATATTTTGTTATAAAAAATTTAAAATGGGTAATTTTTCTCCTTCATTGATGTATGCTGATGAGGCGGCAGTGATGGGCACTGATAGGCGGCAGTGATGGGCACTGATGGGTGGCAGTGATGGGCACTGATGGGTGGCAGTGATGGGCAGCACTGCAAGGTGGCACTGATAGCACTACAGGTGGGCATTGACAGGTGGCACTTGTTGGCATTGATAGGTGGCACTGTGGGCACTGTTAGGTGGCACTGTGGGCTCTTTTAATTGGCACTAGTAGGTGGCACTGATGAGGCAGATGTGCCTCTTCCATCCCAGCCGGTGATCGGCTTTTTTTTCTACTCACGCTGTTAGCGTGAGTAAAAAATAAAAACGATTACCGATCTTTTGTTTACATCATGTGATCAGCTGTCATTGGCCTTGACTTTTGACTTTTTGGCCTTAATTCTAAGCGGTATGTGTGGAGAAAAAAAGAAAGAAAGAAAGAAAGAAAGAAAGAGAGAGAGAAAGGTGTGAGACTTCTACAGCCTGGCCACATAAAGAGGCCGAGTACAGCCGAGTATGGCTAAGCATTGCAGAGTATAGCCGAGCATGGCCGAGTATGGCTGAGCATGGCTGGGTATCACCGAGTATTGCAGAGTATGGCTGGGTATGGCGGGGTATTGCAGAGTATGGCGGGGTATCGCAGAGTATGGCTGAGCATGGCTGGGTATGGCGGGGTATTGCAGAGTATGGCGGGGTATCGCAGAGTATGGCTGAGCATGGCTGGGTATGGCGGGGTATTGCAGAGTATGGCGGGGTATCGCAGAGTATGGCTGAGCATGGCTGGGTATGGCGGGGTATTGCAGAGTATGGCGGGGTATCGCAGAGTATGGCTGGGTATGGCAGAGCATTGCGGGGTATTGCAGAGTATTGCACAGTATTGCACAGTATTGTGGGGTATTTCAGAGTATTTCAGGGTATTGCAGAGTATTGCACAGTGTTGTGCGGTATTACAGAGTATTGCAGAGTATTTCAGGGTATTGCAGAGTATTGCACAGTGTTGTGGGGTATTGCACGGTATTGCACGGTATTGCAGAGTATTGCGGGGTATTGCAGAGTTTTGCACAGTGTTGTGGGGTATTGCAGAGTATTGTGGGGTATTGCACAGTATTGCGGGGTATTGCAGAGTATTGCGGGGTATTGTACAGTATTGTGGGGTATTGCAGAGTATTGCAGGGTATTGTGGGGTATTGCAGAGTATTGTGGGGTATTGCACAGTGTTGCGGGGTATTGCAGAGTATGGTGGAGTATTGCAGGGTATTGCAGAGTATTGCAGGGTATTTCAGAGTATTGCACAGTATTGTGGGGTATTGCAGAGTATTGCACAGTATTGTGGGGTATTGCAGAGTACTGCACAGTATTGTGGGGTATTGCAGAGTACTGCACAGTATTGTGGGGTATTGCAGACTATTGCACAGTATTGTGGGGTATTGCAGAGTACTGTACAGTATTGTGGGGTATTGCAGAGTATTGCACAGTATTGTGGGGTATTGCAGAGTACTGCACAGTATTGTGGGGTATTGCAGAGTACTGTACAGTATTGTGGGGTATTGCAGAGTATTGCACAGTATTGTGGGGTATTGCAGAGTATTGCACAGTATTGTGGGGTATTGCAGAGTACTGCACAGTATTGTGGGGTATTGCAGACTATTGCACAGTATTGTGGGGTATTGCAGAGTACTGTACAGTATTGTGGGGTATTGCAGAGTATTGCACAGTATTGTGGGGTATTGCAGAGTATTGCACAGTATTGTGGGGTATTTCAGAGTATTTCAGGGTATTGCAGAGTATTGCACAGTGTTGTGCGGTATTACAGAGTATTGCAGAGTATTTCAGGGTATTGCAGAGTATTGCACAGTGTTGTGGGGTATTGCACGGTAATGCACGGTATTGCAGAGTATTGCGGGGTATTGCAGAGTTTTGCACAGTGTTGTGGGGTATTGCAGAGTATTGTGGGGTATTGCACAGTATTGCGGGGTATTGCAGAGTATTGTGGGGTATTGCAGAGTATTGCGGGGTATTGTACAGTATTGTGGGGTATTGCAGAGTATTGCAGGGTATTGTGGGGTATTGCAGAGTATTGTGGGGTATTGCACAGTGTTGCGGGGTATTGCAGAGTATAGTGGAGTATTGCAGGGTATTGCAGAGTATTGCAGGGTATTTCAGAGTATTGCACAGTATTGTGGGGTATTGCAGAGTATTGCACAGTATTGTGGGGTATTGCAGAGTATTGCACAGTATTGTGGGGTATTGCACAGTATTGCACAGTATTGTGGGGTATTGCAGAGTATTGCACAGTATTGTGGGGTATTGCAGAGTACTGCACAGTATTGTGGGGTATTGCAGAGTACTGCACAGTATTGTGGGGTATTGCAGACTATTGCACAGTATTGTGGGGTATTGCAGAGTACTGTACAGTATTGTGGGGTATTGCAGAGTATTGCACAGTATTGTGGGGTATTGCAGAGTACTGCACAGTATTGTGGGGTATTGCAGACAATTGCACAGTATTGTGGGGTATTGCAGAGTACTGTACAGTATTGTGGGGTATTGCAGAGTATTGCACAGTATTGTGGGGTATTGCAGAGTATTGCACAGTATTGTGGGGTATTGCAGAGTATTGCACAGTATTGTGGGGTATTGCAGAGTATTGCGGGGTATTGCAGAGTATTGCACAGTGTTGTGGAGTATTGCGGAGTATTTTAGGGTATTGCAGAGTATTGCACAGTATTGTGGGGTATTGCAGAGTATTGCACGGTATTGTGGGGTATTGCAGAGTTTTGCACAGTGTTGTGGGTTATGGGCCGGTTGTTAAGTGGTTAACCTCGCCTCAGCCTCCTCCCCTCCCCCAATCCAGCCATTTATTAATCAGTTTTTTTAGTACTTTTACACAAATTCAGTCAGAACACTGGCACACACTGCAATCTAAATTCTACCTTAGCTTCCTTCCAGTCTCCAGAATCCAGCGGCAGCTACACTAGTAGAGACAGCCAGCCAGGCAGCAGCTCCTCGGCTCCTCGAGGTAACAGCGCGCCGACTCTGACACAGCTCCCTGCGCTCCTCTGCGTCCTCCCTCGCCTCCGGCCGTGAGTGACGTCACGGCGCTGGCAGGGACTACGGGACTCCTCCGTAGGGATAGTAAACTGTCTGTGACACAGAGAAGTTGTGCTGAGGTCCGGAATTTAGGGATCATGCAGGAGGCAGAGCGCAATTATACAGTGCGCTGGGCGCTGACATTATGAAACGTAGGTCACTTTCACAAATACACTGGCGGTGGGGGGCGGTGGCCGTGGCTGCAGGCTGCGCACCCCCCCCCCATTGCAAATGGTACCGCCCAGGGCATGTGCCCCTTCCGCCCCTGCCTTGTACAGCCCTGCCAGCGGGTCAAATATACCCGGGAACACATATCTCCCAACTTTTTGAGATGGGAAAGAGGGACTATTCCTTTATATTGGCTTTTGAAATTTACAAATGCAACAATTTAGAAATTGGATGAAAGGTTAAGCACTGGGAAACACTTTTTGAATTATAAAAAGTGTATTTTATATACAGACACTCCCCAGTGCCAACAGCACTCATGCAGCCCCGGACCATGACACTCCCACCATCATACTTGACTGTAGGCAAGACACACTTGTCTTTGTACTCCTCACCTGGTTGCCGTCACACACGGTTGACACCATCTAAACCAAATAAGTTTATCTTGGTCTCATCAGATCACAGGACATGGTTCCAGTAATCCATGTCCTTAGTCTGCTTGTCTTCAGCTAACTGTTTGCAGGGTTTCTTGTGCATTATCTTTAGAAGAGGCTTGCAGATCAATTTGATGCAGTGTGTGGCGTATGGTCTGAGCACTGACAGGCTGATCCCCCACCCCTTCAACCTCTGCAGCAATGCTGGCAGCACTCATACGTCTATTTCCCAAAGACAACCTCTGGATATGACACTGAGCACGTGCACTCAACTTCTTTGGTTGACCATGGCGAGGCCTGTTCTGAATGGTACCTGTCCTGTTAAACCGCTGTATGGTCTCGGCCACCGTGCTGCAGCTCAGTTTCAGGGTCTTGGTAATCTTTTAATAGCCTATGTCATCTGTATGTAGAGCAACAATTCTTTTTTTCACATCCTCAGAGAGTTCTTTGCCATGAGGTGCCATGTTGAACTTCCAGTGACCAGTATGAGTGAGTGAGAGCGATAACACCAAATTTAACACACCTGCTCCACATTTACACCTGAGACCTTGTAACACTAACGAGTTACATGACACCGGGGAGGGAAAATGGCTACTTGGGCCCAATTTGGACATTTTCACTTAGGGGTGTACTCACTTTTATTGCCAGCGGTTTAGACATTAATGGCTGTGTATTGAGTTATTTTGAGGGGACAGCAAATTTACACTGTTATACAAGCTGTACACTCACTACATTACATTGTAGCAAAGTGTCATTTCTTCAGTGTTGTCATGAAAAGATAGAATAAAATATTTACAAAAATGTGAGGGGTGTACTTACTTTTGTGAGATACTGTAGATCAGACCAAAATGAGGGACAAATGAAGAGGTAAGAGGGACAGAGGTTCCAAATCAGGGACAGTCCCTTGAAATCAGGGACAGTGTTATGCCGCGTACACACGGTCGGACTTTTCAGCTACAAAAGTCCGACAGCCCGTCCGACAGACTTTCGACAGACTTTCAACTGACTTTTGGCGGACTTTCAACAGACTTTCTAACGACCGGACTGGTCCGAAAGACTTTTTACAGACTTTCAACGGACTTTTGGTGAACTTTCAACGGACTTTCTAACGACCGGACTTGCCTACACTCGATCACACCAAAGTCCGACGGATTCAAACGTGATGACGTACACCGGACTAAAATAAGGAAGTTGATAGCCAGTAGCCAATAGCTGCCCTAGCGTGGGTTTTTGTCCGTCGGACTAGCATACAGACGAGCGGATTTCGGGGTCCAGCGGAGTTACGACGTAAAGATTTGAAACAAGTTCCAAATCTAAAGTCCGTCAGATTTGCGACTGGAAAAGTCCGCTGAAGGTCCGGGGAAACCCACACACGATCGCATTGTCCGCCGGATTTGGTCTGTCGGCGTCCGTCGGACAAGTCCGGTCGAAAAGTCAGACCGTGTGTACGCGACATTATGCTTTAGGCTTTGTTAGCATAAACATTTTTGACTGTTGCCACCAATATTTACTTGAATGTGTGAAGCAACAGCATGGAGTTATTGCTTGCCGTTAATATCTGTGCATTATGTAATTTCTCTGAGTAATAGGAGCAACAAAATAAAAAGGTACACACTGTAACATTATAATTATATCTATCTCACATTTTGCTATTCAAATATTTCTTCCTTTACTTTTTTATCACCACATGTATTGCTCGTTTTGTTGTGATAAACAAATCACATGTAGTGGATTGGTTACACTAAGCTCAGAAAGTCAAGAAACAGGCAGATTGTATTACTGTGACTTGGACTGGTAGAGAGTGTCATAGCTAAAATAATCAGACACAGAGTCTAAAGCCACTGACAGATCAGAAAGGCTACTGCAGGTGACAGTAAGAGATCATTTTGTATTTAAATAAAAAATCATGCCTTTTAATATGCATTATTTGAGTGCATTGTTGTTTATGTTTGCATGCCTTGCAGAGTTGTCTAGATGTGTGTTGTGCATTTTAGGTGGCTTTCTTTCCCCATTTTATTTGCAGCTTCCTACAAAAAAATGTGAAATGAACATGTGTTTAACATATGGTGCCATCAATTATTTTGGCTAAACTGCAGCAAGGTGTTGCTTTTTTTTTAATTACTGTACAAAAAACACTGGGGTGAGAGCAGTTTTGTTGACATTAAAGATAGTCTGGATGCCTGAAAAGGAGTACTATTGTATGCAGATAGCAATGTGCTCAGTGGTTACCAACTCTAGTTCACCCCCTTGCATGCTTCACTGATGAGTAGCAAGGGCACCAATAACAGCAATAGGTCAATAGTAAGGTGAAGGAAGGTGGCAGAGCAGGAGCTGTCGCTGTTTGAACATCAGCGCATGTCGTTATTTGGAGCTGTCTGGGCATTATACAGAGGAACAGAAATTAACTGGAGCTGCCTACTTTTGAAAGTGACAAAGTGATATCTTTTTATAATGGGTAAAAGCTTTGTGAGCTGCCACACTAAGCCTAAATTAACCTAAAACAAACATAGGTGATATAACTATAATCAGCTGCCCGCACTTCTCATACTTCCCCAGATGGTAATAATAATATCAATATAACACACTGTGCAGTACTGATAAATATGGAAACAATACTAAATATTATTATTATTATTCAGGATTTATATAGCGCCAACATTTTAAGCAGCGCTTTACAATATAAAAGGAGACAATACAGTTACAATACAATAAAATACAAGAGGATTAAGAGGGCCCTGCTCAGAAGAGCTTACATACTAATAGGCTGGGGCAGGTGGTACAAAAGGTTATAACTGTGGGGAATGAGCTGATGGAAGTGGTAGAAGATTAGTTGGAGACGTGATAGGCTTTCCTGAAGAGATGAGTTTTCAGGGATCGCCTGAAGGTAGCAAGAGTAGGGGATAGCCGGATAGATGGAGGTAGCGAGTTCCAGAGGATGGGAGAGGCTCTGGAGAAATCCTGGAGACGAGCATGGGAGGAGGAGATGAGAGAGCTTGAGAGTAGGAGGTCTTGAGAAGAGCAGAGAGAACAATTTGGGTGATATTTGGAGACAAGATTGGTGATGTAGCTCGTGGTAGACTTGTGAATGGCTTTGTATGTTGTGGTTAGTATTTTGAATTGAATTTGCTGGGTGATTGGGAGCCAGTGTAGGGATTGGAGGAGAGGGTTGGCAGACACTGAGTGGTTGGTAAGGTGGATAAGTGTGGCAACAGCATTCATGATAGACTGAAGAGGGGATATGGAGAGGCAGGTCAATGAGAACGGAGTTGCAATAGTCAAGGCGAGTGAATGCTTGGTGGTTTCATTTGTTAAAAAGGGGCAAATTTTAGAGATGTTACGGAGGTGAATTCTACAAACTTTTGACAACAATTGGATTTGGGGCTGAAATAAGTCAGAGTCTAGGATTATACCTAGTACCCTGGCATGAGGGAAGGGACTGATAGTTGCATTGTTGATTTTGATGGAAAAGTCATGGAGGGGGCACGGGTGGGGGGGAATATCAATAGCTCAGTTTTAGAGAGATTTCGTTTAAGGAAGTGGTGCGACTTCCATGCTGATATGTCAGTTAGTAATTTAGTAATGCGAGAGGAGACTGAAGGAGTGAGGTGAGGAGTAGACAGATAGATTTGGGAGTCATCAGCGTATAAGTGGTATTGGAAGCCGTGGGAAGTTATTAAGTGACCAAGGGAGGAGGTGTAGATAGAGAAGAGAAAGGGTCCAAGAACCGAGCCTTGGGGGACCCCCACAGAAAGGGGCAATGGAGAGGAGGAGACCGAGTTGTAGGTGACACTGAAGGAGCGCTGTGATAAATAGGCAGAGAACCAGGACAGAGCAGAATCTTGGAGGCCAAGGGAATGTAGTTTATTGAGAAGGAACGGGTGGTCAACAGTATCAAAGACCGCAGAGAGGTCAAGTAGTAGGAGCATGGAGTATTGGCTGTTGATTTTAGCAGTTAGTAAATCGTTAGTGAGTTTTAGTAAGGCAGATTCCGCGGAGTGCTGCCAGCGAAAGCCAGACTCTAATGGGTCAAGAGGGTTATTTTCACTGAGGTAGGAGCTAGGAATACTAAATCCAGTAAACACTATATATAACATAAATTTCTAAAGCATAACAACATGTAAACACTGTAAATAAAGTGCACATGCTCCGTGATATTGCACTCAGTCCTTAATGAGGTTATTAAACTAAACAACAACATTCCATATATATGAAAATAAAGTGCTCATGCTCCTTGACTTTCAATTAATCCTTGATGAGTGTTTAAACTAAACAGCAAAAGTCTATATTAACATCAACCATGTGATAATTGTGTCTTCATGCGTTGTGCACACGCAACCCCCACCAGGTGTACCCTCACCTTTAGGGCAGTGGTTCATCAACCATGATGATTTGCCAGGGGTCACCGAATCCTGGGCTGTTCCTAAAGCCTGCACCACTCTACCAGCCTCCCTGAAGCCTGTGGCCAGCCAGCTGGGCTGTTCCTTGAGCTTGCAGACGCCCACTCAGCCTCTTCGTAGCCGCCCATTCAGTTCACGGCATGGCTGGGGGGCAGAGACTAGAGGTCAGCTGACTGGTGAGGAACGTGAAGTGGGAGGGGCTGGAGGAGACCCTATCTCCTGATTTTGGCATAGGTGTCACTGCTACGAGACACCACAAAGTCAGAGACACAGTGAAGCCAGAGACAGTGAGTAACACTACCTGTGATTATAATTGCCATTAAAAGTCCTCACTACAGTTCTCAGATCAGCAGATGACCTTAATCAAGAGCACCTAAGTTGGCTGATCAGAACTCCCCCCCCAGCATTGGCACTCATCCCAACTTCCTGCTAGCACTGCCACTCATCCCATTCCCTCTGCCAAGGAGTAAGAGAATGAATGAAAATAGAGAATACATGGAAGGGAGAGGAAAAGAGGAGGAGGAACAAAGAAAAAGGGAGACAGAGAATAAGAGAAAGAACAAGAAAGACGGCTAGAGAGGGATGGGGGAAAAAATAAGAAATTAGGATAGAGAGAGCTAAAAGGAAAAGAAAGGAGAACAAAGAGAAAGAATGGTGTACATGTTAAAATGTATCATAAGGGGTTTTAATACTGTACGAGTGGAAGGGACTCAGGGAGCGCTAAATGTCAATGGGTTAGGGGCGCAAACTACTGGTCTTGCCTTGGGTGCTGACAACCCACGCTACGAAAAAAAATTTACTGTTAAGGGTCCCCACAACTTGGGAAATTTTATCAAGGAGTCACGGCACTAGGAAGGTTGAGAACCACTGCCTTAGGGGCTTAAATAAGCCTGTAATTGAAAGCAATAGCCTGCAGAGATCCTCCTTTGCTTCCTTTATCATATGCAGGTTTATGAGACACTTGTATAGAAAACAGGCCACCTGCTACTTCTGATAATAACCCAGCTCAGAGGTCACTATTTTCGCCACAGAGGCATGCAATAGCGTGATAATGTTTAAAAAATTTTAATTGCAAACAGAACTCCACATATATGCAACTCACATTTCAACTAAATAAAAATCGCCTTTAACCACTAGAGAGCCGCGCTATAGCCGAATGACGGCTACAGCGCAGACCTGCTTTGCCGGGACGACATCCATTGACGTCGTCCCGTGCACGAGCAGCCTGCGTTCCCCCTGGAGGGCGCGCACGGGGTGCTCTCTGATTAGCGAGTCTATGAGACTCGCCTGATCACAGATCAGAGTAAGGGGTCGATCCCGCCCCCATACCACATGATCAGCTGTCAGCCAATGACAGCTGATCATGTGACATCAACTGAGCCGGTAATCGGCTATTTTTTCTCCTTGCGCTGACAGCGTGAGGAGGAAAAAAAAGATGATCACCGGCAGCTGTGAGAGGGACATTAGTCCTGATCACGGCGAGCGCCACCAGATTCTCAGTGCCCATCTGTGCCCTCTGCCAGTGCCACCTAGCAATAGGCAGCAGTGCCGCCTACCAGTGCCCACCAGCGCCACCCATCAGTGCCCACAGTGCCACCCATTATTGCCCACAGTGCCACCCATCAGTGCCCACAATCAGTGCCTCAACAACAGTGCTGCACATCAGTGCCACCTATCAGTACCCATCAGTGTCACCTACCAGTGCCCATCAGTGCTGCCCGTCAGTGCGGCCCATCAGTGCACATCAGTGCCACCTATCAGTGGTACCTATCAGTGCCCATCAGTGCCACCCATCCGTTCCACCCATCCGTGCCACCCATCAGTGCCACCCATTAGTGCCACCCATCAGTGGCCATCAGTGCTGCCTTATCTGTGCCCATCAGTGCCGCCTTATCTGTCCTCATCAGTGCCGCCTTATCTGTGCCTATTAGTGCTGCCTTAAATGTGCCTATCCGTGCCCATCAGTGCAGCCTATCAGTGCCCACCAGTGCCGCCTCATCAGCACGTATCAATGAAGAAGAAAAATTACCTGTTTGCAAAATTTTATAACAAACTATGAAACATAATTTTTTTTTTTTCAAAATGTTCCATCTTTTTTTGTTTGTGTAGCAAAAAATAAAAATCCCAGCTGTGATTAAATACCACCAAAAGAAAGCTCTATTTGTAGGAAAAAAATGATAAAAAGTTAATTTGGGTACAGTGTTGTATGACCGCGCAATTGTCATTCAAAGTGCGTCTGCGCTGAAAGCTGAAAATTGGTCTGGGCAGGAGAGGGGTTTAAGTGCCCAGTAAGCAAGTGGTTAAAGTGCTTTAGTGCTGAGGGGTGATAGAGTCACCTGTGGTCTGGTTCTGCAGCCTTGGTTTACACAGTGTTCCCCCTGTCCTATGCCAGCTCTGCAACACTTCCTGGTACCTCTCTCGTCAGCCGATCCAGCTCCTCCTTAGGAACCGGGGCTGCAGAACCAGACCACAGGTGACTCTAACATCCCTCAGCACTAAAGGCAATTTTTATTTATTTGAAATGTTAGTTGTATATATGTGGAGTTCTGTTTGCAAATAAAAAATGTTAAATGTTATCACGCTATTGCATGCCTCTGTCATTTCCCACATGTGATATATATGAGGACAGTCTCTGAACATACCAGGAGAAAATAGTGACCTCTGAGCTGGGTTATTATCGTTATTAACCTCATTGAGGACTGAGTGCAATATCACGGAGCATGAGCACTTTATTTATAGTGTTTATATGTTGTTATGCTTTAGACATTTATGTAATATATAATACAGCTCTTCTGTGAAGCCCTGAGATGTTTGTTAGAGAACTTCAGTGAACAAACAGCATCATGAAAGCCATTGGAGCCATTGGAAGCCAAGGAACACACCATACATGTCAGGCATAAAGTTGTGGAGGAGTTTAAAGAAGCAGGGTTAGCTTATAAAAAAAATGCCAAACTCTGAACATCTCACGGAGCACTGTTCCATCCATCATCCGAAAATGGAAAGAGAATGGCACAACTGCAAACCTACCAAGACATGGCCGTCCATCTAAACTGACAGGCCGGCCAAGAAGAGCATTAATCATAGATTTAGCCAAGAGGGCCATGGTAACTCTGGAGGAGCTGCAGAGATCCACAGCTCAGGTGGGAGAATCTGTCCACAGGACAATTATTAGTCATGCACTCCACAAATCTGGTCATTATGGAAGAGTGGCAAGAAGAAAGCCATTGTTGAAAGAAAGCCATAAGAAGTCCCGTTTGCAGTTTGCGACAAGCCAAATGGAGGACGTAGCAAACATGTGGAAGAAGGTGCTCTGGTCACTTTTTGTCCTAAAAGCAAAACGCAATGTGTGGCAAAAAACTAACACTGCACATCACCCTGAACACACCATCCCCACCTGGATACATGGGGATGACAGCATCATGTTGTGGGGATGCTTTTCTTCAGCAGGGACAGGGAAGCTGGTCAGAATTGATGGAAAAATGGATGGACGTTTGTATGATGTTTTTTTTTCCAAGTACATGATTAAAGCCTGAGGCTCTAATTGGCTTGAAAAAGGTTGGGCTCGGGGTGCTGAACCAACCCACTTGTGACAATAGCAAATCAATATGCGCTATTGTCTTTTGGCTTCTCCTCCCAGCCAATCAGGACAGGCGGTGGGTTGGGGTTGGCCGGAAGGAGAAGCCGAGGAAGCCGCGAAAGGGTGAGTGCGAGGGGACCGTGCCGTGGAGTTGTGGGTGCGTGGGGGGACCGTAGAGCGGTGAGTGTGGACCTGGGGGGGTTTGTTTGCCGCCCCCCCAAAAAGTTTAGCACCCACCGACACTGGTTGAGGTGCAGCCAATCAGCTTTTTAAATTGTTTAATTCCCCACTGTGTGTAATAGAGAGGTGAGAGGCAATGCATATAACAGAGAGAAAATAGGAAATACATGGAGCATTCATGCATACAATGTTTTCTCCCACACTAACAAACTTGTGTTTGCAGAAAATGAAAGACTTTTAAAAATATAATTTTTTTCCCCCTCTTGTTATGTTTTTTTAAGCACACACATGATAACACAAGTGTTTATGTATAGTGTTAGAGTGTGTGTATAACTACATATACACCATAATTTAAGGAGCAGTCATACTTTTACAGGAAAATTACAGTGCATGGATAATAATTTGATGTGCCATACATTTGAGTAATCAGACATGCTAAAATGAAAGATCTTTACTGTAAAATGAATAATGATAGCATTTTCTATCTCTCCATTCAAGGATTTACTCCTAAAGATTATAATGTCACAAGTATTTTTCAATGGATGGTGATAAACAAATCACACATGCAGTGGATCAGTCACACTGATCACAAGAAGTCAAGTGACAGGCAGATTATATTACTGTGCTTGTACCCTTGCTTCAAGTCATAAATAACATAAATCTGGACAGCTGTTAGTATGCAGTCATCTGAGGATGTTCAAGAAACATCACATATTGACAAATACACACTAGAAGAGTACAAAAACATTATGAGAACAAAATATTTGAGAAGCAGAAAAAAAAAACAGCACCAAATTAATGCTATATGCTATACAGGCCTACGTATAATGTAAAGAATAAAGTAACCCAAACCACGATCCCTAAAGCTGATCATGTTCTAAAAAATAACAACGCTGAATACATTGAGTTTAACCACTTGCCTACTGGGCACTTTTACCCCCTTCTTGCCCAGGCCAATTTTCAGCTTTCAGCGCTGTCACACTTTAAATGACAATTGTGCAACACTGTACCCAAACTTTTTTTCTGGTGGTAGTTAATCACCACTGGGTTTTTATTTTTTGCTAAATAAACAAAACAAAAAAAAAGAAAAGAAAAGAAAAGACTGAAAATGTTGAAAAAAAAAACAAATTTTTCTTTATTTCTGTTATAAAATTATGCAAATAATTAATCTTTCTTCATAAATTTAGGCCAAAATGTATTCTGCTACAATTCTTTAGAAAAAGTAACCAAAACCAGTGTATATTAGTCTGTGTGAAAGTTATAAATTCCACAAACTATGGTATATACTATATCTGAAAATGGATCAACCCTGATGTACTAATGGCCTATCTCATTTCTTGAGGCCCAAAAAATGTCAGGACAGTACAAATACCTTCCAAAAGACCCCTTTTTGGAAAGCAGCCAGTCCAATGTATTTAGTAAGAGGCATGACAGGTTTTTTTGAATGTGTAATTTTTTGTCATAATTTTTTTGGAAAATTAAAAATTTTTTTAAAAATTTACTTTTTTTACTTTTTTTTAACATACTGCCACCAGTGCAGTACAGCGTCAACATATAACTGGTGTGGCGGGGATCAGAGACTGAAGACAATACGGGGGAAAATTGTATTACTTTTTTTCTTACAAATTTTTTTTTTTTTAACACACTGTGACCGGAGGAATATAATGTTAAAAATAATAACATTGCAGCCCTCAAAAATTCCACTCGCCTGCTCGCATTTTGCAAGTGGATTTTGAGGGCTGGCGAGCTATGGCTGCCTGGGAGCGGGGGGGGCACCGCCGGCAGGCGGGTTGTATGGAATCTGTACTCCCAGTGATCGGAGGGAAGTAGAGAGGAGAGCCGCTGCGTGTATTTGACGGCACGTGACGGGAATCACACAGCTATTGAAATGAAAGCTGTTATGTTCCCGGCGTTCTGACTATTCGGGCGGTGGCTCTCCTCTCTCTTCCCCTGCACAGGTAGGCTGCATTGGTGGCACAGGCTGCAATGGTGGCACAGGCTGCATTAGTGGCACAGGCTGCAATGGTGGCACAGGCTGCAATGGTGACACAGGCTGCAATGGGGACACAGGCTGCATTGGTGGCACAGGCTGCATTGGAGACACAGGCTGCATTGGGGACAAAGGCTATATTGGGGACACAGGCTACATTGGGGACACAGGCTGCATTGGTGGCACAGGCTGCATTGGTGACACAGGCTGCACTGGCGGGCACAGGCTGCATTGGAGGCACAGGCTGCATTGGCGGACACAGGCTACATTGGCGGACACAGGCTGCATTGGCAGATCCAGGCTGTATTGATGGACACAGGTAGGTTGCATTGTTGAGTACAGATAAAGTTGTTATTAATATTTATTTTTATAACTTAATTCTGCATAAAACATTTAAGTGTAATTTCATGAAATAATTTAAGGAGAGCGTGTTTAGGGGCGGAATTGGGGACTGGGCAGGGTAGGGGTTGGGCGGGGCAACTGGGGCGAGTAACCCTTGAGACCTGGCTAGTAGCTCAGGATTTGAAATTTCGAGCCCTGAACATTGTACTACTCTGGGGAAGTGATTGTTACACAATGGATGGCATGAAATGAAGCCATCCATTGTTCACAACTGTCGTGTGATCTGCTGTGATTGGTCGCTGTGTCACATGATACACCGGTACTCTAGCTGTGTCAGGGTGAACGGCGCTTTCTAATGACGTCATATGACGTCCACTCAGAATGAGAAAGCACCCATATAGTCATCAATCTGCTATAGGGCAGGCGGGAAGGTGTTACAGCAGGGACATATCAGGACAATATACATGTTCTTTTCTTTATGCATCTTGTAAGTTTCCACTTGTGATTTTTAATAAAGTCTTATATACTACACTTAGTTGGCAACTTCTGCTGTTTTCTTTTTAGTTAGACTTTTAAGGACACATAAACATGTAAGCTTTATTGAGACTGAAACTTTAGTCTCAATAAAGCTTCAATTTTTAAGCCCGACTCCTGAAAAAATAGGTATTTTCAGCAATGTGATAGCTATTTTCAGCTTTTATTGGCACTTACTACTTTAAATAATAATCGTTATAGAAAATAACTATTGCTATTGTGTACTGAATTGATCCTATTTTCTTAACAAATCAGATTTAATTTAGTTTCATCAGTCATTTTAGTAAATGTCTATATATCTCATATGGGTTGATACGTGTAAATTTCACATAACCTTAATAACCCAATGTGTGCAATAGACAATATAAAAGTCCTATAATTTCCAGTCCTCCATAATGATACGTTTCAATCTGCACAATCTACTAAGGTTTTTCATAAGATATACCGGTATATTGTGGAGAGTCAGCCCAATGAAGAATATACACATTCAGTTTTTTTTTTCTTTCAACCAGCGGGTTGAACAAAAAAAAAAAGCCTGACAGATCCCCGCATCAACACAAACTATGTTGATCCAGGGATCTCTTCTAGGGATGGGCGAACGGTTCGGCCCAAGCATAGGTTCGGGCCGAACTTTTGCTGTTCGGCGTTCGCCAAACATCCGAACAAACAGGTTGTTCGACTGTTTGTTTGCCCCCCCGAACTGACCACAAGGCATTGCGGCACTGAACAGTGCATTGCAAGCCCTGATTGGCTGAAGCAGTGAAATCTATAGCCAATCAGGGCACAGAGCACTGTCAGAGTCATGATTGGACACTGTCATCATGAATTTATCCAATCATGGCTTATTCCCGCCCCACAGTATAAAAGTATTCTTTCAATGGCAGCCATTTTCAGTGTGAATTTGGCGTGGAGAGAACTCTGTTCATTGCTATCAGTTAGTAAGTGTGCTATACTGTGCTACTTTGCTTCAATTGTCAGTGTAGAATATTAGTTTAGTGTCAGTCTAGAGACAGTGTGAGTGTAATGAGGAGGACCATCATTCAGCTTTGCATAGTGTGCAGCTAGAGTAGGGACAGCTCAGATAGTTTCACTGTAGTGTAGTGAGACCGTGTCATTCATACATACATTAGTGTGGAGTAGGGACAGCTCATATAGTTTCAGTGTAGTGTAGTGAGACCGTGTCAGTAATCTTGACATTAGTGTATAGCTAGAGTAGGGACAGTTCAGATAGTGTCAGTGTAGTGACGGTTGAACACCGTATATTTGATTGCGCTACTGCCAGTTTAACGCCATTTACTTCTGTGTACGTTACTGCCAGTTTAACACCATATAGTTTCGTGTGTGTTACTGCCAGTTTAACGCTATATAGTTTTGTGTGCGTTACTGTCAGTTTAATGCCATATCATTTTGCATGCATTACTGCTAGTTTAACGCCATATAGTTATGTGTGCATTACTGCCAGTTTAATGCCATATAGTTCTGTGTGCGTTACTGCCAGTTTAACGTCATACCGTTTTGCGTGCGTTACCGCCAGTTTAACACCATATAGTTCTGTGCCTCACTATACGTTTGGTGCATTATATTGCAGTATATTATAGTGTACCCGTGGAGTGTGTCTGTGTAGTGTGAGTACTCAAATTAAAGTGCACCAAACACCTCTTTACGTTGATTTTTAGTGCATCTACATACAAATTTTAACTTCTTCTTTACCTTTGCTTATAAGAACCGCCCCCTCACTCCCAATAATGTCTGGGAGGACAACAAGGAGAGGCAGACGTTCCCTTGGCACTGTAAGGGGACCAGCAACAAATGTGTCCACAGGCAAAGGTGGACATGGTTGTCACTCCCCAGGCAGGGCATCATATAAACCGAGGAAAGCTGGAAGTCGCACACCGGTCTGATGATAAGTGCTTTTATTGATGAAAAGCTGGATCATAAAAGAAAACAAAACACTACAGTAGAAGTGTACAGGGAACAGCTGACGCATTTTGCACTCACAACGAGTGCTTACTCATAGCTTAATTAGAGTCTACAACAAAGTCTAATGGGATCTGGAGGTGGTTATCTCTCTAACATTGTCCATTAGAGAGTCTCTGTTAGAGAGAGACCCCCCTCCAGGAGCCATTAGAGACTATAAAGAAGTCTAATGAGACCTGGAGGGGGGTCTCTCTAACAGAGGCCCTTTCAGTGTCCATTATAGAGTCTGTTAGAAATCGTCCCCCCAGGTCCCATTAGAGACTACAAAAGAGTATAATGGGACCTGGAGGGGGGGCCTCTTTCTAACAGAGTGTACAGTGAACACCTTCATTCACTCTGGTCCTCACGGGAGTCCCCTCCTTCAGCCATGACTCTAACCCCTGCACCAACCTCTCACAAAGTAGAAATAATATTGGCACTGTGTAGCGGTCCTCTAACCTTAACTTTGGGTACTGAATCTGTGGCTGGTTGGCTCCCGTGTCCTCTGTAGCTAGCTGGCTCCTGCATCCTCTGTGGCTGGCTCCTGTGGGGGGCTGACATTCTGCTGTGGCTGGCTGGCTCCCTGGTGTGGATGGGTCACTGTGTGTGGCTGGGTGGCTGGCACCCTGGCCTTGCTGTGGGTGGGTGGCTGGCACCCTGGCCTTGCTGTGGGTGGGTGGCTGGCTGACACCCTGGTCCTGTTGGGGGTGGGTCACCCTGGGTGGTTGGCTGGCACCCTGGCCATGCTGTGAGTGGGTCACAGGCATGGGTGGCTGGTGTGTCCTTTCCTCTTCCACCTTTCCGGGCACTGTTTAATGAGGCGAGGGAGGGTCTTATAAGGATGCGGCAGCCTTTGCCCTATCCGTGATGGTAGAACTAGAAGATTTGCAGCAAGCCCACTGCGTGGAGGCACATGGCGCAAGGTGTAATGATATTGTTTGCGTCTGTGCGGGTCCCCTCTGTGCCCATTTGAGAGTCTATGGTAGAAAGAGCCCCCATCAGTGCCCATCAATGCAACCTCACCAGTGCCCATCAGTGCAGCCTGATCAATAGTAGAAAAGCATATAAAAGGTATCTACAGTACAATAATGATATTCCTAACTAAACTAGAAGCAGCCAGCACAATTTGATTTAGCAAATACAATACAATAAAAGTCCACATGCGGCGCTAAGATGAAAACTAACAAACAGTCTTTCAATAAGAAGGGAGAGATGAAATCCCAAAACCAGCTTCAGCGTGTAATGAAAGCACACCACACCACAGTGTCAATCCAATCTCCTTACCAGATAAAGGATAGGAGCAGGCATGTAATCAGAAACTCAGCAGTTACTCCAACTTCACTCCCTTATTGGATAATGTAATGTGGTGGAATCACACGGAACAGGCTTGCATCAACCACCGCTCTTGATAACCAGAGCAGCCAGGACTTCCAGCAACCAATGAATCACCAATGAATAGTTAATTTATTTAGATTGCACTTACATCAGGAAAGATAAAAACAAGCATGTAGTAAAAGTAGTGAACTGCCACAGCTCTCAGCATGCTTGTGTCTCCAGAGCCCGCTAACGCGTTTCATCCAATGGGACATCGCCAGAGGCGTGTCCTTTCAACACAAGCACACCTATTTATTTGACTCATGGATGATGCGTCAACCGGAAGTCGGCGACTGGAAAGCATCCTGTGTCCGCGATTGAGTTCCACTGCCCGGATGTCAGGAGAAAAATACCTATTTCAATTTGGAGGTGGAGAACAAGAGACGCATATGGTCTCCTATAAACATCACTACCCCGGAAAAACAAACCTAGGGGATGTAATATCACATTGCTGGAGGTTCCCCCAAGCTTGATAATACAAAACAAAAATATCATTAAATATTCCTGCACAGAACTAGATGCTCATCAAGAATTAATGAAAAAATGTAAAAAAAAATGTATATGTATATAGAAATAAAAATAGTCAAAAGCTAATAAAAATATTAAGGAGAGCATCCACCAAGTGACAGCCCCCCCCCCCCTCCCAGTGGACACTTCTCATAATTACAACCCACCCAAATACTCAACAGGAACAAAACAATAATACAGGTTAAATTAAAAAATATCTAAAACTAATAGGAAAAAAAAGTATTGTTAACCATTGATAATAAAACAATTTATGTCCCAATCGACGTTCAATCCAAAGGGACATAACTTTTTAAGTCATAAATCCAGCGGGTATTCATGCGGGAGATCTCCCTCCTCACAAAACTCCCTCGCCAACAAGGCGTAAACCTATCAATGGTAACGAAATTAGTACCCACTGGATTTTTGTTACAAGATTCATGATAGTGTCTGGAAACGCTATGCTTGGTGAACCCCTTTTATATGTTGGCCACATGTTCTTTGATCCAAACATTCATAGCCCTTATGGTGCGGCCAACATATTGCAGGCCACACGGACAAATTAACATATACACAACATTTTGAGATGTACAGGTGATGAAAGTTTTATTATCATACACTCTGGATGTTACAGTAGATTAGAATTGGCAAATCTTTTTATCCCAACCTTTGTTTAAATGGCATATGGCACACTTCCGACACGGAAAAAACCTCTTCATTTTTCAAAGAAGGAGACCCTGTTGGGTGCATCCAAAATATTGGGTGCAACATGAAGCTTCAAGGGTGGAACACCTCTAAAGATAACTTGTGGTCAATCAGGAAGGATCGAAACCAACACTCTATCATTTTTCAATACCGTCCAATGTTTTGACATTATCTTTTTGATGTCGTAGTATTGGTGGGAATATGTAGAAACAAATGAAAAGTTATGATCCTTCTCATTGGACTTAGATTTTAACATACCACCCAAAAATGGCAGCTCTATCCATATTTCCCACTTCTATGATGATCTTATCCAACTCCTCAGGTCTATACCCCTTGTCAACAAACCTAGTACACAAGGTAGAGGCTTCTTCCAGAATTTCATCTTTAATAGTACAGTTCCGCCTTAAACAAATGAACTGGTTCTTGGGAACTGATTTTAGCCAGGTGGGATGATGACAACTCCCCTGCCCAATAAAGCCATTCCGATCTGTATTTTTGACGTACGTAGAGGTAATCAAAGAACCTTCCCTGATCTCAATATTGAGATCAAGAAAGTGGAAGTGGAGAAATGCCCAAAGTGTTATTATTGAGCTGTTCCATGAAAATCCATGAAAATCTCTAATGAAGTCATGTCACCATCCCATATGAGGAGGATGTCATCTGTATACCTCCCCCAGAAGATCAACTTAGGTCTCCTGTTGGCATAGATGACATCCTCCTCCCACTTAGCCATTAACAGGTTAGCCATGCTCGGGACGAATTTGGCTCCCATGGCGACCCCCCTATTTTGGAGTTAGAAGGAGCCCCCAAACCAAAAATAGTTGTGAGACATGGCAAATCTGAGTAGGCTCAACACAAAATCTCTCTGAGTGGACAGTAAGTTAATGTCTCTTTTCAGAAACATTTCAACCACTTCAAACCCATCATGATCAGATATGATGGTGTAAAGAGAGGCAACATCAGCAGTTGCCATGATGTAGTTCTCTTTCCACTCTATTGCTCCCAGCAATTGAATAACTTAAGATGAATCTTTTAAGAAAGATTGAGTCTGGGAAACCAATGGCTGTAAAAATCCATCTATATACTTCCCAATACGAGAAGTAACAGAGTCCAAACCGCTGATAACAGGCCTCACCCTCGGTGCCATAGGTATCAAATAGGACGTCACCTTTTTGGTGAGTAGATTTCCCTTAAATGCAACGTCTATCATTTTGATCAGTTCTTTTTTGTATTTGGTGGTGGGATCATTGTGAAGAGGTATGTAGGTTTCTGTATCAAAAAGAATTCTGGTTATCTCACCCACATAAGCTGTTTTCTCTAACACAACAATGCCACCATCTTTATCCACGGGACAGACAATGATATTATTCCTGCTTTGTAAAGATTCTAGTCCATCACTGAACCTACCGTTGTTTCTGTCCTTCTTGATCTTTAATTTCTCGATGTCTTTCAACACCTTTATCTTTAAATGCTGAGATCGATGGATGAACATTACCTGGTGGATTGAAGAGAGGCATTGAACAAACCAGAGCGCCTCACCCCACTTGTTGTACCATCTATCACCCTCAGGGGTTGGGTTTCTCGCACTACATTCAAAATGCGCTCCAGTTGTGATCTGCAGTTGGTGTCAGTGTTAACTTAATGATACCATAAATGCAGATCCCAAATGTAATGTGTTTCCCCTCATTGGATCGTACGGTACAGTAGTACCATGCAATCCAGTTCCTGTGCGTCTTATAACTCTTGGTGTGGTCAAGCACAATTTCAGCCCATTCGAATGAATGGGCTGAAATTGTACTGCACCTGGAAAACATGTGAATCGCACAGGAACACAGTGTGATCATTATGTGAACCGGCTATGAGTACTGGAGCCAAGTAAGGGAAAAAGTTCCACCACCTGGCTCCACTGACTTGCCTGGCAGGGGTGCGATAGTGTTGTCACCTGGGGCGATTGTCCTGCATGTCTAGCGGGGTGCCCTGAGTAGCTGCCCTGTGTAGCAGCCAGCATCTCTTTGAATCAGGGGTGGGGGAAAGGGTACTGCATGTGCTAGGGGGCACTTTGGGAGGAGGGAGGACATGTGCTGGGGGGGGTGGGGGCAGATTTTCCTAAAACGCCTTCTAGCACATGCAGCACCCTTTCCCGAGTCCCCCCACACAAATCACTGCAAGTATTCATTTATATCGGCTTCCCCCGCACAAGTGTCAGCTGTAGTGTGTGTGTGTGATAGAACCTTACCTTTAGATGAACGGCACATGCACAGCACAGCACAGCAGCGTCTCACCTCTTCCCCGGCTCCTCCTCCTGTCTGTGTACACAGAAGACGTCAGAGCGGAGGAGGCGTGGAAGGGGGCGGCTTCATCGGCATGGCATTGTGTGCATTGCCAGTGAGAGAGGCAGCCGGCGGGAAGCGATGTCGGCTGCCATGAAGAGCTGGGCTGAGACTGCGTGGGGCAGCAAACACCCCACACAAGCTGCGGGTGCACCCACATTAGCGTGCCCCTCCCAGGCAAATCACTGCTACGTGCGAACGACGGCCAATCTCGAAGGTATGGTTGCTCCGGCATGCTGACAGGCACTGAGTGCAGGCGGCCTTGGCTGGGGTCGCTGGGTAGGTGGGGCCCCCCAGGCAAGTGGGGCCCCTGGGCAACTGTCCAGCGTGCCCATGCGATAAGACAGCCCTGCACCCGGCCTGTGGACATTTTCGCTGCTGTCCTCTTCATTGGACAGTGGTGAGCGGCCATTATCACAGGGCTGGATGGAGGTGGGAACTTCTGGAGTTTACTTTTTCATTAAACAGCAGGTGATTGGTTGCCACGCGATCCTAGCAACCAATTACCAGCCTGTTATTGTGAAAAGTTAACTTCAGCAGTTTCCGCCCCCATCCAGCCCTGTGATACATTCTCTACTACTCTGCTCTGTGGTACACCTGTGTAAGGTAGGAAAGTTCTACCTACACAGCGTGTGTTTGTGGGGGGGTGCAGGGGACAGATGACACTACAGTGGGGGGGTGCAGGGGACAGAAGACACTACAGTGGGGCGGTGCAGGGGACAAAGGACACTACAGTGGGGGGGTGCAGGGGACAAAGGACACTACAGTGGGGGGTGCAAGGGACAGAGTACACTACAGTGGGGGTGCAGGGGAAAGAGGATACTACAGTGGGGGGGTGTAGGGGACAGAGGACACTACAGTGGGGGGTGCAAGGGACAGAGGAAAGTACAGTGGGGGGGTGAGGGGACAGGGCATACTACATTGGGGGGGTGCAGCGCACAGAGAACCTGGGGACAGGGCCCCCATCTCCCCTGGGACGGGGCCCCCATCTCCCTTAAGGGCAGGAACCTGCAGGATCATGCTGGCTAGCAGGGCTGGCGTAAGCCCACCTTGGGTGCCTGGATGGGGGAGGGAGGCAGTAAAATCCACATCTCCAGCCACATGCTCCCTCAGGGTGAACTGGCTTTGTATTAGTGAAGCACCCTAAAGTGAGGTAAACCTGTATTGTTATTATTACTATGTTAGGATTTGTATTATCTTCATTTATTAGCAGGTGAATGTGGCTCTCCATGCATTCACATACATTGAATCTGGCCCTTAAGTGGAAAAAGGTTGCTGACCCCTGCTTTAGACCCGTCTCCTCTTTTGATGGGTGCCTCCTCCCCCCTCTGGTTCTCCACCTCTCTGCAGCCTCAGCAGTGCCCATCAATGCAGCCTCACCAGTGCCCATCAATGTAGCGCCTGATCAGTGTTCACCAATGCAACCTCACCAGTGCCCATCGATGCATCCTCACCAGTGTCCATCAATGCAGCCTCATAATTGCCCATTAATGCAGCCTCACCAGTACCCCTCAATGCAGCCCCACCAGTGCCCTTCTATGCAGCTTCACCAGTGCCCATTAATGCAGCCTCACCAGAACCCATTAATGCGGCCTCACCAGTGCCCCTCAATGCAGCCTCACCAGTGCCCCTCAATGAAGCCTCAGCAGTGCCCCTCAATGCAGCTTCACCAGTGCCCATCAATGCAGCCTCACCAGTGTCATTCAATGCAGCTTCACCAGTGCCCATTAATGCAGCCTCACCAGTGCCCCTCAATGCAGCTTCACCATTGCCACTCAATGCAGCCTGATCAGTTCCCATCAATGCAGCCTCACCAGTGCCCCTCAATGCAGTCTCACCAGTGCTCCTCAATGCAGCTTCACCAGAGCCCATTAATGCAGCCTCACCAGTGCCCCTCAATGCAGCTTCACCATGGCCACTCAATGCAGCCTGATCAGTGCCCCTTTAATGTAGCCTCACCAGTGCCCCTCAATGCAGCCTCACCAGTGCCCCTCAATACAGTGTCACCAGTGCCCCTCAATGCAGCCTCCTCAGTGCCCCTCAATGCAGCCTCATCAGTGCCCCTCAATGCAGCCTGATCAGTTCATGAGTCACTCCTCCCGACATTGGACCAGTGTGACGTCCATCAAGGGAGCCAGTGCAGGAGACAGGACATTGTATGACAGCGGTCGCTGGATAAGCAGGAGATACCCACTCTGTGTGATCCGATGGCGCTCGCCTTCCCCCTTATCCTTTGAGGCAGCACCTGGACCCCCGGACAGGAGCAAAAGATGGTCAGCGGGGGCCCGCGGCCACATTTTTTTTGTCCCTAGATCCCGTACTGGTGTTCCAGCAGGTGGTGCTGGCGTGCCCCCTTCAGCAACCGGCCCTCAGACCACGGCCGAAGTGACAGATCGGTCAGCCGGCCCCTACTACAATAACTCCTCTGTAAACAGTAGGCTATATCCACTTTAGAGTGCTCTCTATATGAATGGCAGCAATGAAATGTAAAAATCCCTAAAGAGGTACCCCCTTACTATGCACAATAGGCAAACTTCATGTGAAGCAGCTGTCTAGTATTGGGGTCCAGTCGTTACAATGGTGCACATGAGTACGGTCTCAGTAAAGTCTGCATACAGTAAATAATGCTGCTTGTCAGATGGTCACTCCCTATGTGCTCAGTCTTTGCTGGCAGAAACATGTTAATGGCAGTATTGTCCTCACACAAGTATGTACAGCAACAAGAGTCCTGGTTTTCAGATGTTAGCGCAATTCTGGATCTGCCTGGCATGACTCCGGTCCTAAGCACAAGGCCGCAGGCAGATTGATGTGCACACAGAAGCAGCAGTGTGCACACCTCGGTCTCCAGCCAAAGAGAGAGTTCCTTGGTATTTACCCTGGAAAAATACAACTCTATCTCCCCTTATACCTGGTTCGCTAAGAACTGTAGTCCATTGGTCGATAGACTGCTATAAAAAAGTTTCTTTCCAGAACTTTCATCTGACATGATTCAGTGCTGCCATCCATCAAGTCTCTTGAACTCCTTCTGCTTGTCAGCTCCCCCCGTAGTGAATGGTGGCAAATTAGTGTTAACCCATTCAGCTGAAGTCCATTGGGAGCACAGAGAGCACTGCAGCACAGTGTCCTAAATCGCTGTCTGTTTCTAGCCAAGCACCTGGCTACTCCTGCTTAAGGCTGGTCTAAGAAATGGTTCATTTGGGAGGACAGAGACTTTCACTACAGCTCTGCCTATTAAACAAATAGCTCAGAGAAACTGGAGTTGTGTGGACAGGAGAGAGCTTTTGGCAGCTTGCATTCCAGAAAAATCAATTACACTGGGCTGCCTGAAAGACATGCATGTCTTGGACTCTTCCATCGCTGGTGAGCCCACTTTAAACCTGCGCTTAAAAAAAGCAGATATTTGTTGCAGTGTTTGAGACAGAAAAAGAAAGCTTGCATAGTATAAAATTGTTTAAATCAATACTTTTATTTAAAACACATGTAATCCACTCACATTTCAAGATGTCTACCCGACACTAGTACAGACAGCTGAGTCGTATGCCCCTATTGCCTCCAGCCAGAGCCCTGAGCCACGAGTGTGATGTCGGTATGCGTGGTGACATCAGTGTCCTGGCCCTTCCCTACGCATTTTGTCATGCAACATCTTCAAGAAGCAGCCAGCAAACAGCACACTGGAAAGGACTCGGGGTACACACAGGATACAAGGTACTAAGGAAGACTACTGCAGCAAGCTAAGAAGAGACACTGGGGGGAGGACGCAGGGAACAAGTGAGAAGCACAGGGAGAGATGGACACAAGAAGCAGGAATGAGGGGCAGGAGGCAAACCAACAAGAAACAATGTGGGGAGCACCCACAGCAACAGAAAATGAAGGGATGCATGGAGAGAAACCTAAGGAAATACAGGAGCACAGCCAGACTCGAGAAGAGGAGGATCTCGGCTGTTCTGTGCAAATCCACTGCAACAGAGCAGGTAAGTATAACATGTTTGTTATTTTTATAGAAAAAAAACGAGACTTTACAATCACTTTAAAAGTATTGCATATTTTTTGCACTTACAGCATTTTTTGCACATTGTACTCAATTAGATATTTGTATAATTGTGTTAGGTGTTAGCACCGCATAAGAGGTGTATATGAATTAGCGCTGCTAACTCTCTAACATTATTGAGATTTTATGTTTATCAATATTAGGGCAGCAGCTTTCTGTTTTTAGATTTATTTCTTTTTGGTTTATAGGTTCAGATTTATTGAAGTCTGTGGAGCTGTTTCACCTGAGTCTCAAAACAGGAGACATGCATTAACATTTCCCACCAAATAAAAGCTCAATATGTCCTGAAAAAAACAAGGTATATTCCAACTGGATACACTACGTAGTTGTGATGATATGTACAGTTATACTAACACATGCTAAGTAGCAAAATTGGGCTTGGGCATTAAGGTTTGTTTTGACCCTGGTCATAAAGGGATTAAAGAGCCTGTGTCTCATACTGTACGACTGAGTAAGCTTGCTTTTCCTTGGGCAACATTTTTTACATGTGTCTAGTCTACAATTTGAACTTCAGACCTTCTGATTTTATGAGATAGGTCAAGCAGTTTGCCATGTTCCAGCTGAGGTTTTATGCAATGTAAGTGAACAAACAGGAGTCATTTCTCCTAGAAAGCAAAAATATGGGGCAGCTGATTTACAATGCAAGGATATAAGGTTCCCATTATTTATCCAGCCTGCAGCAGCTCTATATTTAGAAGATATGATTGAAGAAAGCAGATGTCAGAGCGTGTATCGAGTTTAGGTTTATTTTCCATAGGAATGTAATGCGCCCACCTGATACTTTCTTCCCCTTGTTTTTTTTCCACAGCTTAGAATCTGTGCACATTGTTTTATCCTTTTAGTTCAAAATGCTAACTTTTGTTACGGTCTCCTGTAAACTTAAGACTTTGAATTTAGTTGGGAGTTGTGGTGTTTTGTTTCCATATCTTGGTTATATGAGATGATAACACATCCTTACTTTCAGGGAAACCACCCAGCTGCTACATGGAAAATAAGTGCTGCCAAGTAAAGAGAAGCCCCAGCACGGGGACCGTTTGCAGTTAAAAGTGTCTGTCATGGTTGTGGGAGCTGACATATATCTACTTAGCTGGTGAACATATCCAGTCTAGATACAAATACTACAGAAGTTATACGAAAGATAACATTCATTTCAAATATTCAAGAATATTCCCAAGTTTTGTAGACTGCCACAACGAATTATTACAAGGTGGGTATCATAACTTTTACAATGGAAATATTGTGAGAATATTTAAGATGCATTAACATTTATACTAAATACTTATACTTTACAAACCATTGTGCTTTCTCGAATATCACTACTCCTATGCATTTTATTATACAGTAGTTTAAAAAGTTTTATCCAATATTTTTTTTTCATTTACTAAATGTAACAGGAATTTATCACTATCATTTTTCTTTGCGTTGACTTGCAACGTGCAATATGCAAAAAATATATAATCAAACAAACGTAAGTTTTAGCAAGACTATATATTAAAAAAAAAAAAAAAAGATTTTCAAATAAGGATTATAGATTTTTTTTTTCTCAAGCATGCATGTCATTTTCAGAGATATTAGTAGTGGATTGTGCACTGAAATTATGAAAAAAATCTCTGTATTGAGTCTGTTTGGCTCTAAACATTTGCTTAACACTGGAAATATTTGCAAAGTATACAACTGGTTGTATATGTCAGTGGCAGGGACAACTGTTTGCATCTTCAATTGCTCAATTGGTGTACCAATACCGATCCTACCTAAATGCTTTTCTGTGAATCACATTAGTTCTAAAATATGGATAATTCCGTTTTGTGACAAACCTAAAGCTAATGCAGTATAAAACAATCCCGTGGTGCAGAAAGGAACATCATATTCTATGTATGAAAAAAGCAATGTATTGGATAACAGTCATAATATTTCAAAATGCAGATAAACATAACGGAAGCTTGTGGGTGCTGCAGATGAAACAGAAATAGCAGAGCTCAATTTTTATTTTGTCATTTTACAAGAGGAACATGTAACCAGTTTCAGATAACACAGCAATGCTCCATAATCATAGCTGACTTACTGTGCTTATTGTCTTCTTTGTTAACTGAAGGAGAAGAGAAGAAGTTAGGTATGAAATGGCAATCCCAAAAAACAGCACAAAGCTTGAATGTTTTGCATTTTTACTTTATTTACCTTTAAATTAAATATGAATGAGAAGAAAGGACCGGAATAAGGATTATCATAAACTGCAAGTGGTAGGCAAATTTTAGCACGAGATCCGACCAAAAAATTTACATTGTTTAGGTACATAGGCAGACTCTCATATGCTACATATGTACATTCCCAGCACCAATATTATCTTGTGGGAAGTTCTTTCATACACCATAGATATTCCATTTATCACCCTACAGGTGTAAAACAATGCCACGGGCCCCTGAGACAAAAGCCTACTAGAAGAGTCACCCTAGCATTTCCCTAGTTCCTCTAAATTGCCAAACTAGCCAACATCTGTTCACAGTTTATACTGGCCAACAGGGATGAGTCCTATTATTTAATATTGTACAACCATACGCTTTATGCTTGAAGTAGTATATTCATCAACATTGATACCTCTTATATGATTATTGCTTAAGTGATTGTAGTATTTTTTCTTAAATAACATACATGTTAAACGTATATACTCTGTGACCCTGAACCTCCTCCTCTGGGGTCCCCCACCAGCTTCCCCAGCTCTTCCTCCCTTCCAAGGGCGCTCATAGTAAGCCCCTTGCTAAGAAAGCACTAATGCAAGCTCAATCCTATGCTGGGCTGTCTCTGTCTATTGACATACACAGCACGGCTTGGCTCCACCCTTGCTCCATCTTCACAGGATTAGATTGACAGCAGCAGAAGCCAATGGCTCCCACTGTTGCTTCCATATCCAGTAAGGAGAGACAGAGAGAACAGAGATGAATCGAGATTCGGCTCAGGTAAGTATTTGGGGGGGAGGTTGAGGGGGAAATGACTATGGAATGTTTTTTTACCTTAATGCAGAGAGTGCATTAAAGTGAACAACCTTAAGCCTTTACAACCACTTTAATACATTGCTCTTTTCTGAGCCATAAGATGCACATTTAGGACTAAAAACTGATACATTTCTCTTTCCTTAAGCCTCAACCTTCTCATTTTGATTGCTCAAGCAGTTGACAAAATACTCAACCAGCGCCTGCAATGATTAACTGTTTACTGTTCAGCAGTGAATTTTCCGCTTGGTTCCCTAAATGTTCTGATCAATATTTATCCATCTGGGTGGTGCTAACAAGGTCACCCATGGCTTGAATTTTGGCTGATTCAACAGGAACCTGACCATATTCAATGTATGGTCAGCATACAACTGTACATATGTAAACATGCGATTAATGACTTCCTGTATACCAGGATGTGCATGTAGTTCACAGTAAAACTGGACTCCCAGTTCAATGGAATCATGTTGTTTTAAGAATCATTTTACATGCAATTCTTCCTGTTGACTGCAGTAGTAATAATGCAGGGTGTAATGATAAAAAAAAATGCGCATATTTAGCCAATAGAGAGTCTGATGGGTAAAGTTGGGAATCTCAAGACCAAGAATATGGTGGACAAAGGAATGTGTGCCTGTGGTGTACTGAAAGAATGCCAAAATGGAAAACAAAAAAAATATCATACTGCAGTTTTGGCTGCAGTGTACCTGTTTGTCATATGGTTAATGTACTATAGTCTGGAGAGTAAAACAAGGAAAAGAGAAAATCAGACTGTACAGGCCAGACAAGGAGTAAACAACTGCTTTAAAAAAAAATAATGAAATTTTATTCAAAACCAGTTATTAAAATTCATGTAGTATTTATTCAGGTATTTAAAAGCAACATATACAGGTGCCAACAAAGTGCATAGTATCATTTCAAATAATAAGGTGTCACAATTATAAGAGCTAGTGACGGGCCTTCATGTTCCGACGCATTTCGCCAAACTTAGCTTCATCAGGGCTCAAAATAACATGGCACTTGTCTAGAAAAAAAAATAATTTGCACTTTGTTAGCACCTGTATATGTTGCTTTTAAATACTTGAATACATACTACATGTATGAATTGATATAACTGTTTCAGAATAAAATTTCATATTTTTTATAGAGAAGTTCTTTACTCCTTGTCTGGCTTGTACAGTCCAACTATCTCTTGTCCTTGTTTTACTCTGTATATAATACAGATGATGGCCATGAATGCCACATAATAGTTTGATCTCTACTATAGTCTGGAGCAGAGTTAATTCTTTTTACTTTTTTTTAATCTTTTATCTGTTTATTGTGCTTTTGGTTGTATCGGGGTGATGCCAATGCAGCTAAGCGACCGCTCGATTGTTATCACAAGCAACAGAAGGGGACAACCCCCCCACCTCCCGTCGCCTTCCACCACTCCACCCAGCCTCTCCCGTCCCACCAGGAGGCCTGAGCAACCAGCACATCCAGAGACCAGAACAAAGCAGGAATCGACTTTGATTAGCTATGATCAGGTCTCGGATCTAGTAACCGGGAAGCGCCGTCACAACGTCACTTCCGGTTTACTGGAGCCTTAAAGGTGCCAGATTTAAAAAATTGTCAGTATTCAAAACAGCCAAACTTGGCGTTTTGGATGCTCTTAAGTGCAAAGGAGGGATTTAGGGGTCTTATAGACCCCAGATCCCTCAAAAAAAATACCTGACACGTGACTATATATATATATATATATATATATATATATATATATATAAATATCCCTTGTGACACCAATAAAAGTAATCAAAAAACAGTGTAAAAATAAATGAGAGAAAAAAAAAGCCAATCCTGCCGCGCTTGCACGCAAAAGCGAATACATACGTAAGTCGTAGCCCACACATGTAAACAGTGTTCAAACCACACATATGAGGTATTGCCGCAATTGATAGAGCAAGAGCAATAATTATAGCACTAGACCTCCTATGTAACTCTAAACTGGTAACCGTTATTAAAAGGTTAAAGCGTTGCCTATGGAGATTTGTTAAAATCATAGTTTTTTTGCCATTCCACGAGTTTGTGCAAATTTTTTAAGTATGTCATGTTGGGTATCTATTTACTCAGCATAACATCATCTTTCACATTTTAAGAAATTGGGCTAACTTTACTGTTTTTTTGTTTTGTTTTTTACTGAAAGTGAATTTTTTCCCAAACAATTGCATTTGAAAAAACGCTGTGCAAATACAGTGTGACATAAAATATTGCAACGACATCCCCCTTATGCCTGGAGCACTCTCTCATGCAGAGCCCTGCATTCAATATGTGGTTGTAGGTTAAGGCTCGGAAGGTCCAGCCGAGCACTGGGGCCCATTAGACTTGGGGAGCCAGGTCTCCTAGCTCATGTTCTGTTGATGGGGTAGTTCTCCTCCCACTGCCAGGAGGGTAACACCTTCCATTAAACACCACCAACTTCTAGGCTGTTCAGGTTCGCACTCATCACACAAAGACAGATTTTTTCATCCGGATATTGCCTATGCATATTAAACTACAGCTTCAGTCACACACATTATTTCTTGGTCATTATATAGCACTACATGGAGGTTGATTTCTGAAGATAACTCCTTTAATCTATATATAAAGAGTCCAGATCAATGGGAGCTTTAAGCTAGGGTAACATTACCTTCATTACTATCCATATGGTAAGCTGTCCCATTACATTTCCAGGGCTTCTCTTTAGTTCCCATTTCAGGGCCAAAGCCCACAACTTTAGGCTATGCCCCACCGAAGACAGCCACTCTACTACATCATCCGTTCTCTCCTAATCCAATCTCACACCACTAATTTCCTAACATCCCTAAAAACTAGGGGAAAACCTCTCTCACCACCTACAGGGTGGGTTTGACAATAGAAGGAAAGTACCCCTTCCTACATACCCCCCCCCCCCACTTTAAAATATGGCATTCCCTTATGCCATGCATGCATGTTGCAAGCCCCTAGCATATATTTCTAAAATGGTCTAAGTAACATATGCACAGAAAATAGCATTAATTATGGTACAGCACTACAAACAACATTACTGAAGCATGTACAAAGGGAGCAGTTTTAAATGTTCATTAAGAAGCAAGTTATTGTAGCAACTCACAAAGCATGCTGAACCAAAAGTTAGCTATGAACGCCAGTTTGCCCATAACAAAGAGAGGCGTCTGTATGAAGAGAATAAAAAAACAAAAAGCTGTAAATAATATACAAGCAGTGTCAGTGCTCAACACAACAGTTGAAAGAAGCCAAGGTTAGGCAATAATGATAACAAGTCTGTAAGAGACACAACACTGGATCGATAAACAATAGGGGATGTGGGACGACTAGGAACATGGGCTCCGGCAGCTCCTCACCAAGAGCTAGGAAATCTCTCATGTACATAAGCTTGTTGAAGGAGGCGGACCCTTGGAAACGCATTGCGGCCTGCCCACCTGCCGTTCACAGCAGAGATGCCGCTAAGTCCATTCACCAGCGGCTCCCTTCTGATGCCCTGCAGCTGCTGTCAGTTTTGCTAGTCTGGAGAGGGCTGTCATTGCATGCCGCCCTGCCACTGGAGCAATATACAGGTTACCCTACATTTAGGTAATATGTAATAAAGTATTGTTTTCTTGTACTCACACTGATCTGGCGCCCTGCTGTTTTCCTTTTCTTTACGAAGAGATACTGTACAAATCTTGAACAGTAGATCTCACCAGCACCAATTGATGACTTCCCAGATTTAGTTCACGGTAGCATGCCTGGAATTTTTGGATTAGATGCAGGATAAGAGTCCTAAGTGTTCCTGTAGACCTTATGTACCAGGATGAAATCCCAGACAAACTTATCATATAAGCCCCAACTCTAATTCTTTAAGCAGTCTAAAGCTGGCCATAGATGGATCAAAATTCAGCTGGTTCAGCTGGGTCTAGCTGAATTTCAATCCATGTGTGGCCGTTTCTGCTCGACAGAAATCACTCTAACAATTGACTTCTGTCGAACAGGCAAATGAGCAGTTGCTGATCAGTATATTCTGACAGCAAAGAGTCCCCGCTGTTGAAATACAAGGCCTCAGAGGGGAGGATTCCTCATTTGCCTCAATTGTGTGGATGAAAGAATCTGATAATAATTTTTTTTTAAAACTAATCATCTGTTCATTTATGGCCAGCATTTTAGTCCTTCTGGAACGTAAGGGAATTCCAACCCATATTTATACCTGAACATGGGCATTAAAGAACTACTGCAACTGCTGCAAGCAAGAGAGAATGGTCAGCTTTCAACCTCCTGCCTCACCTGGGGACAAAAGGGACTCCTCAGCATGGAGAATCATTATAGTTCGCCAAAGTCTGTCCACCTACAGTTGTCCAGAAAGCTTGGTAAAGTAGTAAGGCTCACATATCCCAGCGTGTTGGTAATCTAGCCAGACTGATACCCTGTAAACCCTCTTGAGAACCAGTAAGGGGGTTCTAGTTCTACGGCACTAGAAGCATCACTCCCTGCTGTGACCAACTTGCGATCACAGTTCCCTAACTCCAGGATCTCTGCCATAGCTTCTGAGGTTACAAATGGGGATGTGGCTCAGTCAGCACACTGGCCCTCTTCAAGCTCCAACCCTGGCAGGCCAGATTAATTCCCTAGCAACATGGGCTCAGCAGCCCAGCCCTTTCTTTCTTACAGCCTCCTGGGAAGATGGGGACCGGAGGTCCACAAGAGGGTTAGTGAAGTGATTTGATTCCACACTCTGCACTGCTGGTTGCTGGTTCCACAGTAACATCAAAGGTACAGTAACATCTATGGCTCCATGGCAGCCTCTCATCCCAGCAGCCACTCAAAAACGAAATACCCACTGAATAGCACAGTGCCCAGTAGCAGACTTCTTCAGAGGGCATTGAGAAAATTCTGCAAAGGGGTAAAATTAGATCATTGTTCAGTCATTCCCAACCAAGCCAAGCCAACCCTTAAAACTAGGGGACAACTCTCTCTTTGTCTACAGGGTGGGTTTGACAATAGAAGGAAAGTACCCATTTCTAGAACATGATTTCATATCAGCATATAGAGCTGCATGTTGATGTAATTTTTATTGAAAGTGGGGGAAAGGTCCGCTTTAAGACACACACCCTCAACAGTCTGCTGAAAAATGGTAGTCTATTTGCTGGCAAGCCAACAGTCTTTCCAGGCAGTTTCAATTCCTTAAAATATTCATGCATGTGCAGCAGCAAAACATCTGCACCCCACAGTGATCACCCACCAGTTCTCTGTGACACTCCACTGTAGCAAAGCCAGAACTGCAGCATGACAGCCAGGTAACCAATGTTATCTGGAAATCAGCAATATTGGCGCCTGTTTCATTTAGTTTATGTAGTGACACTTTTTACACTTTTAGACAATAACAAATAGGCAAAATAATATGAGAAGCCTTCATTAGGTCCAATATGTGAAAAATGCTGAAAAAGCGGTCTTACTAATCTTCTAGCAACCAAATTAAAAGCAGCTTCTACTTGCTTTATTAATATAATTAATAACATTGATATTTTAACAACTAGCTCTGAAACTGTTGACGGCAATTCTGACACATTTGTTTTCTAAATGTGTCTTATATAAAGTTTCAGTGGGAAGTTTGCAAAGTATTGCAGCTGAATAATTCCCTGCAGCTCAGATGTAACTTAATTAGAATTTTGACTGAGAAAAGAACAATGTTCACAAACAAATTCACCAAGTAACACTGAGAACAGCGGAATTGAAGGAAACTGGGGAAATCAGCCTTACTGAAAATATGTTTAGAATATAGTAATATTATATTTGTAACATTTTTAAAGGGAAATAGTGTATTTTCAGTGAGCACATATTAAGAGTTAGTATTGCAGTGTTTACCTTAACCACTTCTTGGCCAGCCATTGTACATAAAGTGGTTCTAAAGCTAAAACATTTTACTTAATGCATTCCCTGCATTAATGTAAAAAAAAACAGTTTAGGGCTTGCTGTGTCCCCCTCCCACTCTAAACACTTGCTTGGCTAAAGAAAAAGCATTAAGGCAAAAAGTGTTTAGGCTTTATAATCACTTAAACCATGTGTAAAGCTTTGTGAATTGAGCCTCTTATGAGATAATGTAGAATTAGACTCTAACAAAAGAATACTTAGGGGAATGAGGAAGGATGACCTGCACTCAGGGGATGTGGGTTGAATAATTCTGGCCATCAGACTGAAGACAACTAGTGGCAGAAAAAAGTACTGCAGGAGAAATCTCCAAATTGAAGCTGAATACTACTTAAAAAGCTGGTTTCCTTATTTATCTTCTGCTTTAAAGCAGACTTCCAAGCAAACAGCTCCTTATACCTTTAACTTACATATAGAAGCATACCGTTTTACCTGCCAGTATACTGGCTCAGTCAGTATTAAGATTTATGCACATCTGCTATACTGCCCAGCAAAAAGTTACACCCTTTTTACCTGGTTCAGTAACAATGCTTCCTTTATCAACTCTCTGCCTTCAGCCTGCTAATTGGATACCTAATCAGCATCCTAACCTCTGTCCAATGAGCAAGATGCTGGCCTAGGAAGCAGTTATGCTTCCTCACTACTAGAGGTGTGAGTATCACAAGGATGACAAGCCAGATACCTTGGCAGGTAAAACAGTAAACACATGCGTATTTGAACTGTATATTTAGCTTCATGGATTAAAGAGAATCTTGGTGAGTCAATGACCCAGGAAGTTGATCTATATCAGGTGTCCACTGCTGCCTATTCCTTTGGTGGTCAGGGATTTCATAAGTAAAGCAAGGATAAGGATCCCCAGAATTTGCACCTTTAAAAACAAATCAGCAGTGGCAGCTCTCACATTTCTATCTTGACAGAACACTCTTAATATTATAATCTATTAGCTGTCAAAGACTTGTCTACACTGGAGTTACCCATGTACTGAGCCAAACTATACAATGTGTGAACTGTTTTGTTGCAGTCTTTCAACTCTCTTAACAGTGACTGTAGTAAAGCAAACCCAGCACATACTGTCTGACCCTACTGAAAACATTTTGGAAAGACTCTTTAACTTCTATTTGCTGATTTTTAAATGTTTAAGTATTTTTGGCTAGGGATGTTGCCAAAATATTTGCTGTATTTATGTATAGCTGGTTTTATTGCTTGCATCCAGCAATTTCCAAGTGTATCCTCTGTTAACACCAAATAGAAGAAGCCACGCTTCTGCCCATTCTTTTTTTTTTCATTGTAACAAGCATATTTACAATATCCAGTTACACCACATCATTCTCCACCACATCCTGCTGCTACTCCCTAACATATTTCACCCCAGTGTATAGGGGAATGCAAGAGGCTCACACCAAGTTTAAAATGGGTTCACAACATGTCATTTCACATGTTCTCCTCCAGGTCTATTGTGTTTACCCGTAAAAGGGCTTAAACATGTAGACAATCATTGAGTCTCCATGATTAAGCCCTTTTGTGGGTGAAACATGTTGGAGCTGGAAGAGAACAGGAGGACTGACATACTGTGAACCCTGTTGCTGAATTAAAATTTTATTTTAAACATTGGTGATGTTATCAGTGTGCAACTCAGTTATTCCCCTTACCAGTGTAATTGTGGAGCAGACAGGCACTCTTGGGCAGGCACCTGTCAATGGCTTGATAATCAAGGCCTTGGAGGGTGTTTTGGAGCAGTATGCTTCATCATTAGAGGTACTTATACTACTCAAAAACAAACAAAAAAAGCTTCAATAATGTGGTAACAAAGAAAGAGCTGCAATAATAGGTGTCTTTTAAAACCTGCTGGGAGCTCAACTTTACTTTAACCTGCCCCTGTTTCTGACCTTATTTTAGGACTGCACACTCTCAAATACATACTGCATATGTGGACCAAGCAAATGCATATAAATTATGTGTTTCTAAGCCTTTTCAACTCTTGAATCATTTTACATCTTATAAAGCCCCTCCTAAAAATGATTACATGTACTAGCATGATCAGTAAGTTGTATGCTGCGCTTACCCACAGAGGGGCCACTGAGAATGACCCAGGTCTCCTTCACCTGTTCAGAGGCAACCTGGACCAGACACCAGCTCTAAGCACATCAACAAACACATGCCCAGTCTAGAGGAAGTCTTCTTGTGAATTTGTTGCAGTAATAAAACAGGAGAGAGTGATAAGGGTGCAGGATAATATTACAAGAATTCCATCAAGTACCGGAGGATAGATTCCAAAGTACAAATACTTTATCAGCAGCCTTTGCTGGAGGTAGAGAGAGTTGCTACCTAATCTGACACTATGTGTGAGCAGGCCCCGTTCTTGCAGCAAACTCTGGCATTCAGCTCCAATAGCACATGTACCTCTTTAGTCCTAGGAAAGGGTCCTACTCATATTGTGCAAGAACAGCTGTCGTCAACCAGCCTCCATGCAACACTCTTTCTTGATAAGGAAACCTTCTCCAACCCAGCTCCCTTAGATAGTGCTCCTCAGCAAAAGTCATTCAGTTCAAGTTCTTCCAGGGCCTCAGCCAAACACATGCTGAGACCTAGTACCAGCTTTTGAGTTCACAGGCTTCCTCCCCGGGGCGGCAGCCCCAGAAGAAGACCCAGCTGAATAAGCCTCCTCAACATTTATCTTCTTCCCAGCCACCTTCTGGGAGCCCCCTCCCAGGGATTGGTGAGGTTTATTTCTGGAAGCTCCTTCTAAGAACAGACAGTAGCAGTCAACCTTCAAGCTTAGGGAAACCTGACCAGAGCTAGAAAACTGAGTACAGCAGAGCCAAAAACTAAATGTAGCCAGACTAGGGTGGGGCGCTACATGTACAGTAGATACTGTAATGCCCCGTACACACGGTCGGACATTGATCAGACATTCCGACAACAAAATCCATGGATTTTTTCCGACGGATGTTGGCTCAAACTTGTCTTGCATACACACAGTCACACAAATTTGTTGGAAAATCCGATCGTTCTGAATGTGGTGACGTAAAACACGTACGTCGAGACTATAAACGGGGCAGTAGCCAATAGCTTTCGTCTCTTAATTTATTCTGAGCATGCGTGGCACTTTGTCCATCAGATTTGTCTACACACGATCGAAATTTAAAGGATCGGATTTTGTTGTCGGAAAATTTTATAGCATGTTCTCAAACTTTGTGTGTCGGAAATTCCGATGGAAAAAGTCAGATGGAGCCCACACACGGTCATAATTTCCGACAACAAGCTCCGATCGCACATATAAGTCCGACCGTGTGTACAGGGCATAAGAATAAAGGATGTGGTGCATTTAGCATTTTTGACAGCTACAGCAGGCCAGTTTTGTAATACATCTCCCTGCCTTATTTTAGTAATAATAATGACAATAATAATATTTCCCAAAAAAGGAAACAATGAAATATGTAGTTTTCTTCTTACATTGGGGGTCAATGGGAAAAGGAGTCCTTACAGACATCTAAAAACATCATTGTCCTCAGTGGCTACTTATCTAAGAGGAAATAGTAGGGGCTCCACTGCTTCTGAGCTGCTGGCTCTGCAGAATGGCATTGGTGATATAACTATGCAGGCCTCAGTCATCGGAGCAATCTACCACTGATCACTGTAATGATTCTGTAGAAACATCTAAAGAACCCTACAGTTAAGTGGAACCCTGGTTGGGAATGGTGGTACTATAAAACAGAACTAACAAAAACCTGTTTTGTTAACAGAAACTTTCTTAAACATGCAGCGATGAATAATTGGGCTTTAACTGTATAAAGAAACCACCAGTGAAGATTACCTTTCATTCAACAAATAGATTTATTTTTACTAGTATTTTATGGTGGAAGTACTAGTATTTTATGTTGGGAGTATTGAGTGTGTTGTAATTAGCATCAGTAAGGTAATTATTAGTAGAATGGTAACTGGGGAGTTTGTTCATTGTGAATGCATCAGAACAGCAGCGCAGCAACAAAAGTGCATAGTTTGAACATAAGTAGATGGAAAAGATAAGTGTGAAGTAGTTCTAATTTTTTTTGCTTACTTTTTTTGCTTACACATTTAACCTTGGTATTGTGGTTGTTGCTGGGTTTTTGATACTGTTAAACACTTAGGTGTTTTTACTTCTGGAGTAATTGCTTATTGCTAAGAATGGTGCATACAGCAATAGGGTTGTCTGTTCAAATTCCAACTACAACACTACCTGCATAGATTTTTCATGCTCTCCTTGTGCTTGTATGGGTTTCCTCCAGATACTCTGGTTTCCTCCCATGCTTAAAAAAACATGCTAGTAGTCTAATTGGCTCCTGTCTAAATTGGCCCTACTATGTGTATGTATGAATGTGAGTTAGAGACCTTATATTGTAAAGTACTTCAGGGCAGGAACTGGTGTGAATGTATAATACAGTATATATGTAAAGCACAGCATACATTGTCAGCACTATATAAATGCACAAATTAAGTAAATACAGTTGTGCTCATAAGTTTACATACCCTGGCAGAATTTATGATTTCTTGGCCATTTTTCAGAGAATATGAATGATAAAAAAAAAAAAATCTTTCACTCATGGTCAGTGTTTGGCTGAAAGCATTTATTATCAATCAACTGTGTTTACTCTTTTAAAATCATAATGACAACAGAAACTACCCAAATTACCCTGATCAAAAATTGATATACCCTGCTGATTTTGGCCTGATAACATGCACACAAGTTGACACAAAGGGGTTTGAATGGCTATTAAAGGTAATCATCGTCACCTGATGATCTCTTTGCTTGTAATTAGTGTGTGTGTATAAAAGGTCAATGAGTTTGTGGACTCCTGACAGACCCTTGCATCTTTCATCCAGTGCAGCACTGACATTTCTGGATTCTGAGTCATGGGGAAAGCAAAAGAATTGTCAAAGGATCTGCGGGAAAAGGTAGTTAAACTGTATAAAACAAGAAATGGATGTAAAAGATATCCAAGGAATTTAGAATGCCAATCAGCAGTGTTCAAACTCTAATCAAGAAGTGGAAAATGAGGGGTTCTGTTGAAACCAAACCACGGTCAGGTAGACCAACTAAAATTTCAGCCACAACTTCCAGGAAAATTGTTCGGGATACAAAGAAAAACACACAAATAATTTTAGGTGAAATACAGGACTCTCTGAAAACATGTGGTGTGGCTGTTTCAAGATGCACAATAAGTAGGCACTTGAAGAAAGATGGGCTGCATGGTCGAGCCGCCAGAAGAAAGCCATTACTACGCAAATGCCACAAAGTATCCCTCTTACAATACGCCAAACAGCACAGAGACAAGCCTCAAATCGTCTGGCACAAGGTCATTTGGTCAAAATTGATAGCAAGATGAATGAAGTATGTTATCAAAAAATACTAGAGGAACATTTGCATTCATCAGCCAAGAAGCTGAGCATGGGACGTACTTGGACATTCCAACATGAAAATGTTCTAAAACCCAAGGCCAAGTCGACCTATAATTGGCTACAGCAGAGTAAAGTGAAGGTTTTGGAGTGGCCATCTCAGTCTCCTGACCCCAATATCATTGAGCCACTCTGGGGAGATCTCAAACATGCAGTTCATGCATGACAGCATAAGAATTTACAGGAACTGGAGGCTTTTTGCCAAGAGGAATGGGCAGCTTTACTATCTGAGAAGATAAAAAGCTTCATCCACAAATACCACAAAATACTTCAAGCTGTCATTGATGTTAAAGTGGGAAATACACGGTATTACGAACTGGGATATGTCAATTTTTGATCATGGCCATTTGGGTTATTTCTGTTGTCATTATGATTTAAAAAGAGGAGTGGAACTACCCCGTTTGGATTGACCACCTTCCTGCCATCTCTTAACCCTGAGGCGTTCGGCCTATACAAGCCTGACTGACCCACTACATGGGTAAGTGGGTCCACCCTATCCGGTAAGAGTACCCATCTACATTCTTTTGACAGAAGATTTGCCTGTTTCAACAGCCTCACAGCCAGACTTATATTGTTCGCACCATCACCAAATTTCATTGAGGACTCACAAGTCACGTATTAGATGGACACACTTCCTTAGGAGTTCATTTTATGTTTATCTGAATTTCACATTCACTGATTCATCCTGTTCATACATGTGAACATTGGACTTGCACTCTGCATGTTTATATGTTTTCACATATTTATTGTTTTAGTTCATTGCTGTCATATTGTTATATTTAGAGCTACACTTCCTGCACTGTCCTCAAGCTCCCTCACCAACACTGACATCTTTTTGCCGGCTTCAGGATGTTTATCCATCTTGATTAGGCTGGGAGGATGCAACCTCTGTGCAAGTTCATGCAACCAGCAGCTCAGCATACAGTTTAAAACATTTGTGAGGAGGAAGGTAAAAATATATTATTGCAGAAGAGATATAGGGGTTGATTTAATAAACTGGAGAGTGCAAAATCTGGTATAGCTGTGCATGGTAGCCAATCGGCTTGTTCAATTAAGTTTTGATAAAAAAAAAAATCTGGACAGTGATTGGTTTCTATGCAGAGCTGCACCAGAGTTTGCAATTTTTAATTTTAGTAAAGCAACTCCATTACATGTCTTATCTGCAGTAAAAAAAATACTTACTTCTCGCGATTTTTAAATTTAGACTAAATACTAAGTGGAATAGTAACTCCAAATATGGTGCTTGCTCTGTGGAATTTGTTTATTATGACTGCATCTGGATACATTTTCAGTGAAAAAAAGTGCATGGCTTGAACATCAGTATTTTAAAATCAGCATGAGTTTGGAAACAGTTGATTGTCCTTGGTAAGTATTTGTGTTTGTTTTTACTAATCATTTTTGAAAATGTCTGATTTAGAGCAGTCCAAACCTTTTTTCTGTGGTTGCTGGGTGGTTTCTGTTCATATACCTTCCAAAAAGCGACCTCTTCCTCAAAGACTTCCATAATCCACGAATCCATATACCAACAAAAATTTTAAAGGGGTTGTAAAGGTGCAACTTTTTTCATATTTCTGCCATATGAAGTACAAACATCTGTAAAAAAAAAAATGTTGTTTTTTTCACATACCAATTGTATGCTCTTCCTAGTTTACTCTCTCTTAGCTTTCAATTTTCAGAGCGAGCTCCCCGCCGCTACGTCATAGCTCTTTGTAAACTGCAACTCCCGACATGCTTTGCGGCATCATGCATGCGCATTGCCGCTTTTACCCGCCTGCTTCATCGTGAATGAGCCTAGTTCTCGATAGCTTGCCCAACCCTATGTACACATACAACTTTCTGTAGTCTCGCCCATTCCCACCTCCCCAACACGCCCATCTTCTGCTGGACACATGGGGCGGAACAAAGGTGGGGCTGCAGTCCAGAACACCAAATTAAACACCTGCTCCCCATTCACACCTGAGACTTTGTAACACTAACGAGTCACATGACACTGGGGAGGGAAAATTTGGACATTTTCACTTAGGGCTGTACTCACTTTTGTTGCCAGTTTCGACATTAATGGCTGTGTGTTGAGTTATTTTGAGGGGACAGCAAATTTACACCGTTATACAAGCTGTACACTCATTACTTTACATTGTAGCAAAGTGTCATTTCTTCAGTGTTGTCACATGAAAAGGTATAATAATATATTTAAAAAATTTGAGGGGTGTACTCACTTGTGTGAGATACTGTAGTTGTTAGAAGATCTAAGGGAGATTCCACCATCAGATTGTATGTGTGTGGTGAGCTTTATACAGTTGTCATTGGAACAATGACAGATTATTTTTCTGGTGACAACTGTATAATTTAGGGTTTTCCATAAATGTCTCCTGTGGGGACCCAGTTCAGTTGAAGCCTCAGAGAAGTTGTATCTCTTCTCTATTCTACCCCCAAAAAAAGTTTGGTTTTATCTATTACTTTATTTAATATATAATATATATTATATAATAAATATATAATATTTAGTATTTGTTTTTATCCAGTATATTGGTCTTTTTTTACTTCTCTGTACTCAAAGATCATTTCCTTACTTTCTATTTCTTTATTCTACAGGCTGGTCATATATGGCTAACATATCTACAGAACAAAATTTTGCTGATGCGTTGTCTTTGGTGAGAACCTGCCATTTAGTGAGAATGCTAGAAGACTGCCTGTACAGAGCAAAGAGCACCAGACTACAGTGTTCCAAAGTATTAGTTCCTAAGGAATTAACCACCCGGGTGGCCCAAGAGGCACTGAGGTTGTCTCTTAATGAGCCCTGTGGACTACGAGGCTGCATTATATACGTGAACGTGGAAGGTGACAATAAACTAGTGGCACTGGACACAATTGTTTATGACTGCACAGTGGATCCTACATTTGAACTAAAGCTTGTTTTAAAGCAGGATACCCAGGGATGGGACTACTTGAGAGATTTTCTAGCAAACAGAACTTGTTTTCCAAGTCTTTTCAGAAGTATCATCAAACTCAGTCCTAAGTTTCAGGTCACCAAGAGTAGGTTGTATTTTTCTGTTATAGGAGCAGGAACGGAAGATTGTTAGTCTGTGCTTTTCCTGACATGTGGTCATTTTAACGTTCCGCTGCTTATTTTATAGAATATATATGTCTTTTAAAGAAATATATTATTACTTGTGGTACAGTGTTCATTAGTTAATCATGATTTTAAATTTTGTTTTTGTTTTTACAAATCTTTTTTTTTTAAGTTTCTTAACAAACAAACAAAACAAATCACAACAAGACATTATACACATTGAACCGAAAATCTGAATAAAACAATTTCTTCAAAACTTACATAATAGGGGTTGCCCTAGTAAGTATGATAAAGTGTGGGCAAAGTGGTTGCATAAACTGTATACAGCATCAAATGCCCGGGGGGGGGGGGGTCATTATCCATAATATGTGTGTTCACATATGAGAAATGTTTGGGATCATTGGGGAAATAAGGAATTAATGTTTACCCTTTTTTTTTTCTTTCCCTTGACTTCCTTTCCCCTATAGATCAATTATTGTTATATAGGATTATGATGTTTAATTTTACATTATTAATACAATTCAATACATTTGATATTAACAAAATAACAAAAGTTCTTGCTTCCTGTAATGCTGGCAACCCATATATGTTTCAAGAGAAAGACATAAAGACATTGTCAAGTTTAATATATAATTTTGTTTAACGTGAATATATATATATATTTTAGACAAGATTACAGTATTGTAGAGTAAGCTGAAATAATGCAAAAATCACTTTAACTTTCCAAATCCATCCAGAATCGTAATTTCCGGCATTCTTGTCAATCTACTTTTAGCTCTTTATTTACACAACAACAGGAATCATTTCATCATGATGCACACTTATGCATTTTGGCATTATGCTGGCCTTAAAATGACTGTAAAGTCAAAAATGTTTTTCTCCTAAAATAAAAAAGAGGTTTATATTTACTATATCGATCTTGTCTGTGACATCCTCCTGAGAGTTAGTGGTTGATATACATGTGACAAATGCTGTCGTAAGCCTATGGATATATAGCATGATGTAATCTTCTATATCTAAATTGTGCTCATATCTGTACTGTTAAAATGTTTTCCAACTTTTTAGATGCTTCCGCAGTGTCCCTGGTAAAGCAGTTGTGGACTGCGAAACGCATCTGTACTAACCAGCAGGATATATCAGCATCTACTCTATCTATATATTTGTATTGTTCTTAATTTTATGTATTATAATGTTTGTAACTTATGTGTGGTGGTACTGCATCACTCCACCATCCCTTTTTAGTGAGAAATCATCAAATAAATGTTGTTTTTATTAAATTGTGTTGGTAGCTTGAGTACGCAGTCAGGCAGGCGCTTGAACTACATTGTTGAAGGTAAATCTAAAGGAAATTGAATAAGAAAGTTGTACAAGGATTCAGATAAGTGTTTAGTGGGGAAACAAGAGCAGCTTGTGGAAGGTTTTTTACCTTAAGGCATACAACGGATTCAGGTTAAAAAAAAAAAAAACTTTCATCTTTGGAACCACTTTAATCATATAATTAAGGCAAGGATTGGCTAAAAGGCTTAAGAGTAGATTATAACGATTTTACACCTGTTAGGCCCCTTTCACACGAGGCGGGCTCCGTTTCTACGGAGCCCGCCTCGGTCCGCCGGCTCAGCGGGAGATCAGTCCGTTGATCTCCGCTGAGCCGGCGGATGACAGGTCCCTCTCTGCTCACTGAGCGGGGAGGGGCTTGTCAGGCGCCGCTGCCGCCTATGGAGGGATCGGACGAAAACGGACAGCGTGTCCGTTTTCGTCAGATCTCACCCGATCCGATCCGCCAGCGACGGATCTGGACGTAGAGCCCATACGTCTGCTTTTAGCGGATCGGACGGGGTAGGATGTCAGCGGACATGTCTCCGCTGACATCCGACGGTCCATAGGCTAACATGGATCGCCCGTTCAGGTCCGCCGTCAAAACTGACAGGCGGATCTGAACGGTCCGATCGTGTGAAAGGGGCCTTATGCTAACAGTTGACTGACAACATTGATGGCAATTTTATATTGTAGGCTGGTTTCCAGTAAGGAAGGAGTGCTGCTGTGTGCCACCTGCTCTGGAACCATTGATTTGCCTTATTAGAGGGGTGACCAATCTGTCATCTTCTTTCTAAATCCATGCAGCTATTTCCAAATAATCTGCTGTGGAAAATTAGATTTTATTTAATGTTTAGAACACTCATGAAACTGGAATTTTCAGTGCTGCTCTGCATCCAGACAGAAGACTTTTCAGGGACCTCTTTTCTGGGCTGGGCAGTCCTCTATGACGCAGAGAATGGCGCTGATAGGATGATATCATTCCCACTCTCTGCACCACTACAGTGAATGCAGGGCATCATGTGAGACCCTTAGGAGGGACCAATGATGTATTGCACTAACAGTATGTTCTCAGTCTCCTGGGTTGAATGTCACTGATCATCACAACCCAGAAGACTGAGAACATCTTGTGGTGAAGAAAAGATAATGCAGGGAACAGCTCCAGACGTAAGTTGAGTTTTGCAGTCAAAGCTGCAACTGGAGGACATTTGTTAAAAAGAAAAAGAAATAATATAATACAATAAGTATAATATTAATTATTATAATATTATATTATAATAAAATAAAATATTAAAGTACATTTTTGTCCACCTGGTATTATCTGACAACTAAGGAACCTAATTCCCATTATTAGCCAAAATGTCTTTTTACTTTTTGATAGAGAAGGTAACAGTAAGAGGTTCTAACCCTTCCCCACTTCATGCAAAACTCAAAGAGAACATTTTTGCTAGAATTGAGCCTTAAAATAATTACAATTTGATCTATCTTGTGTTTTTCATAACTGAGACAACATAGCTAAAAAATGTAAGCCTTTCCCAAGATGTTATACATACATTCAGCTTCAATACTTTCTGAATCACAAACCCCAACAAGTACACAGGTCAGGAAAGTCAGAGTAAAGTCAGCCAGCTCAAAGGATACTAGCTTTTGCAGAAAGAAAAAAAAAGTCCGCAATGGCAGCCTCTGTGTTTCTTTGGGGAAAGGTTTCCATTAGGCTTTCATAAGGTCAGCTGCCAAATTGTGAACACAGAGGATAACTGGCTTTCAAGATTAATGAATAAGGCCACTTACATCAAACTTCAACAACTAACCCTAAAGCAAGGCCCAGAGCGAAAGAAAAAAATAAAAATAGCGCAGGGCGGACATGACCAGGTGAAGAGGGGAAACAAATTAGGGAAGGGTTTTTTGCAGGAGAATAGGGGGGGATTACCTGATTGGAGATATGTGATGGCTGGGTGGGGTTTGGACAGTTTTAGGAGTGGTGGCTTCAGTCCTGGCGTCCAGTGGAAAATCGGAGGATGCAGGAAGCAGCCTCCCACCAACCCTCCCTGTTCTTGTTTATTTTTCATTGCTATGATGTGTTGCATTACAGCTGGGCGTTTTTGTTGGTCTTTGCTGGCAGGGAAAAAATGTATTAAGTGAATGGTTCGGGACCCATCGGCGGTATTTGTCCCTCTGGTGCATTCCAGTAAATTACAGTTTAACTGGAATATGGAAATGGTTGCACTTCGGGTAGTATGTTGTCTCCAAGCTGGTGTGTTGTGGAGGCCTATTATGATAAAGGTCCCGCAGTGGATAATGGAATATCATTTTTGGGGTGCCTCAAAGACCAACAGGCTTAGCGACTGATCTGTTTCTGTTTTGAGGAATTTTAAGTTTAAAATTGTTAATAAAAGGCTGCTATGGCCATTTTCAATCTATTCGCTTTGTGGTCTCCGTTATTGGGATAAGTAAGGGGGAGTGGTTGGGGGGTGTTCTGAGTATGGCCTTTCAGCTAGTGAGTAAGGTTGGGGACATCTGTTCTACGTTGGTCAAAGAGAGGGAAGGCCTTTTTCACAGTTTGTCACCAGCATATACCGCCAATTTAACATCGCCACCCCAATAATTGGACAACAGTTCAAACTTTTGGACATGTAACTTGAACTATTACCACAGGACACCATGGTGACTGGATTATGTAATTATAAAAGGGTAAATTCAAAAACATTTACTTGGATAATTAACATCTGCCTTGACACATTCCATTGTGATTGGATTAAGATGACTGATTTGCCCATGTTACTATATATCAGCCATCATTAAATGGTGGCCCACGGGACGCTTCTGATTGGACCGCCAGGCCACCAGTGCAGTACCAGTCACTGGTTTGCTGGGACCGCGGGTTTCCCAGCAACCAGTGATGTCGCATGTGTGCGCCCCGCTTCCTGCTCCTGCAACCAGTGGCATCACGCGCGTGCCCCACCCCCCCTGCTGCTCGCGTCTCCCGGCTCCTGGCTCTCACTTGCAAGGTAAATCTCGCAGCTTCTGCCCGCCTGCAGCTTGTCAAATGTGCTCTCTCCTGCCCTCAAGGTATGTGGAGCATAATGTGTTAAGGTGCACACTGATGGGTAGAATATGTTAAGGTGCACACTGATGGGCATATTTTGTTAGAGGTCACACTGATGGGCACATTTTGTTAGGGGGAACACTGATGGGCACATTTTGTAGTGCCCTTTAACATAAAATGTGTCCATCAGGGGGCCCCTTAACACGAATTGTGCCCATCAGAGTGCCCCTTAACATAAAATGTGCCCATTAGCATGCTACTTATTTTATGTTAAAGGTCATGCTGATGGGCACATTTTATGTTAAGGGGCACTCTGAAGTGCATATTTTATTTTAAGAGCAACACCAATGGGCACATTTTATGTTAAGGGGCACGGAGATGGGCACGCAGATGGGCACGTTTTGTTGTGCCCATCAGAGTGACCCTTAACATAAATTGTGTCCATCAGAGTGCCCCTCATCATAAAATATGCCCATCGGTGTTGCTTATTTTATGTTAAGGGGAATACTAATGGGCACATTTTATGTTAAGGTTCACTCTGATATGCACATTTTATGTTAAGGGGCACGCTGATGGGCACATTTTGTTGTGCTCATCAGCGTGCACCTTAACATAAAATATGTCCATCAGAGTGACCCCCAACATAAAATAAGGGGCATGCTGATGGGCACATATTATTTTAAGGGGACACACTGATGGGCACATATTATTTTAAGGGAACACACTGATGGGCACATATTATGTTAGTAAGGGTACGCTGATGGGCACATATTGTGTTAAGGGGCACTCTGATGGGGACACCTGAAATGACGGGGACACCTGATGTAAGGGGGCACTGACAGGAATACCTAATGTAAGGTGGCACTCTGATGGGGACCCCTGATGTAAAGGGGCACTCTGATGGGGAACCCTGATGTAAATGTACTCTGATGGGAACCCCTGATGTAAAAGGGCACTCTGATAGGGACCCCGATGTAAAGGGGCACTCTGATAGGGACCCCAATGTAAAGTGGCACTCTGATGGAGACTCCTGATGTAAAGGGGCACTCTGATGGGCACACCTAATGTAAATGTAAATGAAAACTCTGTTGGGGACACCTGATGTAAAGGGGCACTCTGATGATGGCACCTAATGTAAGGGGACACTGTGACGGGGACACCTGATGTAAGGGGGTACACTGATGGGAGACACTAGATGTAAGGGAGCCTTCTGATGAAGAAACCTGATGGGAATACCTGAAATAAGTGGGTACCCTGACAGTGGCAACTGATTTATGGGGGTAGTCTGATGGGGGCACCCAATGTAATGAATTACTCTGGTAGGGGCACCTGATGTAAGAGGGAACACAATTGGGGACATTTACATTCAGAGTATTACCAGAGCATGTGGAGGAAACCGTAAGAAAAGCATCAGAGAGAGCGGCTTGTTCCAAAAAAGGAAAGAAGACGCACATAATCTTTCATGGCACACTTGTGATTCGGACCTCGGCCAGAAAAAACTTTTAGTGACTGGACCTCCTTGAATTTTAATTCACTACCCCTGCTATAAATGCTCAAGTTTGTTTGTGACACTTGTGCTATTTTGATGAGTAATGAAATGTCATCAATATTACAGATAAGCCCAGTAGATGTGACTAATTACTACCAGTTCCTATGTGGCAAAATGCATCAGCTTGTAAGATTTCTTGTCTCCATGTTCTTAATGCCATTTCCTTCTGAGCTAGAATCTATGTCTGGGTGTTAAAAACAAATAAGGATACAGTTTATGGAGATTATGTCAAATTAATGTCTTACAAGTTATATTTCTCCTACATTTTTAACTATAATGCAGAAGGTCTTGTTTACTCATTTACTGAAAAGCTCTTTCATTTATCATTAAAGTAATATCTGTATGTAAAATTGTGCTTGAAAAAGTTTGTGTAGACATATGCCCGTTATCATAAAGTCCATATGTTGCAAATCTGTAAACATTAGTGTGTATATTTTCTATCTGGAAAGGCTAATCCAAAAGAGATGGACAGTCTACACCCGCCTTTTTCAACCAGGGTGCCTTCAAGTTTGTTCAGGGGTGCCTTGGCAAAATTCCTAAAAATTACTGTACATGGCATGCGCAGATGTGCATTAGCAGGTGACCGTCTTGCCGAACACAGGCTAAAGCCTATGCGCATGTGTGGGAACATTAGCTCTAATAGGTGAATGCATATGCGCATGCGCAAAAATACACGTTAGCCATTAAAATGGTCTATATAAAAAGACAGCAGCTGCACTAATGCAGTACTGTCTAATCTGCAGCTTTACCCTGTGTTCTGATTCTGTGCCTGTATCTGATCCAGTATTTGACCCGGCTTTCTGACCACTCTGCTGTCTCCAGTCCTGACCTTTGGATTGCCTTGACCATGATTATTCCTCCCTGTCTGCCTGATTTCCTGTTGCCAAACCCAGCTTGAACTCTGACCATTCTCTGCCTGCTGTTTATGATAGACTGATCCTCCGTGTATGACCTGGCTTGTCTGACTTTGGTCCAGTCTTCTGCTTCCAGCCTGTGTAACTCCAGTACCACTGTGGTGTATCTACAGCTTACCTGCATCCGCTGTCCTGCATCCACAGCATACCTGCATCCGCTGTTCCTGCTACCTTCTGCTGCTCAGCAATCCAGTCTGGTCCTGCTACTCATCAGCTGCGGCTACCGCTACCAACAGAGGACTTTACAGGCACTCTTACCTCACCGTGCTCTCATGGCCACTGTTGCAACTCTAGTGGTCCTTGAGCTGGGGCTGTACGAGAGATCTCCCTCTACTCGTCAGGCTCTCGCAGACGGTACGTAACAATTACCGAAAAATTATATACAAGTCAGCCGGTGGATCAAGCCTTCCTTTTAGTTACACAAAGTCACAGGTTTTCATTACAACTTTCCAGCTGCTGGCGTCCTAACAACCAATTACATCAACGGTTGATAAGGAGGACTTAGGGCCCCTACACAGCATGCTTGTTTGCCCCTCTCCATCAGCACTGGGGTCACATTAGCTGAGCGAGGGAGAGAAACATTGCAATTCTAGTCAGTACCAGCATGCAAAGGTTTATTGGAGGAATAAATCACGTTGGGTGACCTACATGTGTGATGTTGCTGCGTTATATAAAATTTCACTTTGCAAAGAGTACCAAATCATGTGCAAGGAAAAAAATGCATTTTTGCTTCCACATGATTGGATAATGGAAATCAGCAGAGTTTTGACTCACTATTAAGCTACAGAGAAAAATCCCTTGCAAAGTGCAACTTCCCTTGCATAAAGAACAGTTTATTTGGCTTTAGTAAATCGGCCCCTATGAGTCAGCCTGACATACAGTAGGCATCTGTCTCCTCTTTCTCTGGGGTGCAGAACAACACCTAAAAATATATATTTTATAGTTTGCCAGCGTATTGCTTGGCTGTGGCAGTCATGTTTTTTTTTTAATACACAGCCTTTTTTTTTTTTTAAATAATCTATTTTATGTATGCTATTACTGTACTGGCCCATGCAGGTCATATGTCATATTTTCTCAAAGCCCAGCTTCATCTGAAGCTTTTTTAGTTTAGTTTTGGATAAAACAGGGAGGAATCTGAACCTCTGTCATCTGTTTGTTCTTTGTGTCACCAACATAGAAACCGATTCCTTCAGCATTTCCATGGTATGGATGTCAACACATTCCATCTCAAGGGTGAGATGTGATTGTCACAGCCACTTTAAAACTAAGTGAGTTTAAGCTAACTATACAAGGTTATATATTTTTTTAGGTCCAGCCAGTGGGCTGATGAGATTCCTTCATTCCTCCATCCAGGGGGGTATCTACCACAGGGCAAACAAAGGCGTTTGTCTTGGGCGGCATTTTTCAGGGGGGCGGCACCTGTACCGGGATGATGCCTGCAACAGGCATTACCCTGGTATTGTTTTTTAGAGCCGGTAGTCGGCTCTCTTGTAATAGCAATCGGAGCAGCTTACTAGCCACATGATTATTTAATTGCTTTTACAGGCAGTTTACTGGGAAACCATCGGCGCCAGTTTTCAAAAATCAAAAGCATTCAAAAACACTGATCTTGGTGTTTTGAATGCTTTTATGTGCAGAGGAGCAATTTGGGGATGTTTACATTCCTTGTGACAGCAATAAAAGTGATTAAAAAATTTAAAAAAAAATGAAAGCAACAGTGTAAAAAAATAAAATAAAAAATAAATGTAATAATTAAAAAAAAAAAAATTAAAGAACCCCGGTCTTCCAATGCTCGCGCGCAAAGGGGAAAGCCCGTGTTGGTCCTGCACGCACGCAAACGGCGATCCTCCCACACATGTGAGGTATCACCACAAACATCAGATCATGGGCAGTAATTTAAGCACCTCCTCTGTACATCCTCTTTACAGGTTACCACTTTAGGTGTAAAGACTTTTAAAGTGTTGCCTATGGATAGTAAAATTTACGTTGTTTGTCGCAGTTGCACAGTCAAGCACAACTTTTGAGCGGCGGGGAGTAGACAAATTTAGATGGGGGCTACCGAATTTTAGTCTTGCCTAGGGCAGCACAAAAACAATACAACACTACCTCCATTAACACAAACAAGGTCAATGGAGAAATGCCCTGTGTCGGGACATTGTAATCTGACAGAATACACTGATCAGAGCTTGCAGCTGAATAGCTTCAGCCGGTATTCAGGGAAAATTTTCCAACATGTCCCTTTAACAGACGTTGATCAAACCAATAGCATCTTCTGAAAAGGATCATAGTGAAAAGAAATCCTGAAAACAAAAAACCCAAGGCCCTGCTATGTACTATTATTCAAGTTTCTTAGAACATGGCCAATGCTGGAAATAAAACTATTGGATCCCTTCTAAATTGGAACTAGTATGCGTATACATGAATGTGATTAAGGGACCTTAGATTGTAAGTTTCTTGAGGGCAGGGACTGATGTGAATGTACAATGTATATGTAAAGCACTGCGTAAATTGACGCCGCTATATACGGTAAGTACCTGAAATATATAAATAATAATTAAATAAACAAGAGTCTCACTCCAGAGTCTGCTGGGACACCAAAATAACAAGGGTCAGTTGGTGTATAGCTATTTATAACCTCAAATGAAAGGAATATTACTGTGAAATGCTTTGCTTAGTTTCTTTCCTACTTGGATAATCTAAAGCAGAGGTCTTTGAACTTTTCAGTATGGAGGCCACAGAGTAGATTTTACAAATATTTGTGGACCAAAAAAAGTCTAATTTAAATGAATGTGTAGTGCTACCCCTGGAGGGTCTGTTAAATTTAACTCCCCCAAACAGCACAGAGGTTATCAGCCACCAAAGCAACAGTCTATTCACTCCAGCTTCAATAAACAGTCTAGGGGTTTTGTCTTTTTTGTGATTTATTGCTGATAAAACTTGTAACTTGTAACAGGAGAGGGGTTGGTGGCATAGGATACTCCAAAACTTTATGTAGCTGTGAATATTGGACAGTCTAAGGCCTCACAGTTGGGGACCATAAGGCAAGTCTCTTTGGTATCTGATTACCCTGCCCCCCTGCACAGCTGTTGGTACCCAGCGCAATCTTAGGAACACTGCAAAGTAAAGGAGGGCATTCTTCTCTAAGCTCACAGTACAGGACACTGCTGAGGATGGAGAATGGCCAGTATCTGAGACCCTATGAGAGCTGTCTCAGTCCGAGCAACCTCTGGCACTTTTATCCCAAAGACACAGAGTTGCCAGGAATCCATTCAGGGTCATTACTCACAAGTCTCCAAGATAGCTGACACCTTCCAGCCATCTCCAGACAAAACCCAGTGAGTGAGACTGTCCTTCTCTCGAATAGATCCCTTTGATGAAGTCCTGCAGTCAGTTTCATATCCTTTACAGGTCCCATCTCTGCCACCACTGACACCTCACAGAACAGCAGCACAGTCCACAGGCTGCCTCAGGGGCAATAGCCCCCTGAGGCTTGGAACTCTCCTCACTGGGTAAAAACCCTCTCCCCGGGGCTCAAGACTATTTGTCAGCTACCCAGCCACCATCTGGGCACACCTCCCCAGGGTTTGGCTAGGCCCTGACCAATTTTCAGGCTGGTTATTTGAATTCTTCCTCCCTAAGCTCCAGAATCTTCTTCTAAAGGCAGGGGAAAGCAATCATACTCTCAGCCTATGAAACCCCAAACAGAGCAGACCAAACAAGCACTGCTCCCTGGATTGCAGAAGGGGCCAAAAACTAAATTTGCCTAGAATCCTCCGCTAGGGTGCTACAAATGCATAAGCTTTACTTGGAGCCGTTTTTTTGTTCTCAGTATGATATAATTAAGAACATCAGAGGCCCTCTTTACATTAGAGTCCCCAGCAGAGCTTGCCTACATCTGGGTCTCCATCAGTGTTCCCCTTAGATCAGGGTCTGCATCAAAGTCTCCCCTTACATCTGAATGCCCTCTTACATCTGGATCCTCATCAGAGGCCGCCCTCACCTTGTGCTTGTAGAGTGGCTGTAGCAGCAAGGCAGGAGACAGGAGTCAGAAGCGTTGCAGCAGGTAAGGAACCAGGAGGCGGAGCAGGTCTGGATTGAAGTTCAGTGCTTCTATGAATACTGGGGCGAGTAATTGGTTGTTAGGATGCTGGCAGTCCTAGCAATTAACAACAGGGATGATGATACAGGGGGAACCTGTACTTGAGACTGGGAGGAGTATAACCCAAGCTGCGGGCTAGATAAAATCTTGTAGCAGGCCAGATTTTAGTAAGGTGAAATTTAGTATCAATGTGACCAGTAAAAACATGGTTAAAAACTAAAGTGTATAGTGTCCAGATTCTGTCTGAAAGAATACAACCATCTCTGAAAATAAGATGTACAGTCCCATAAACATCACACAGAGAGAGCTTTGGAAGCAGGATGATCCTTTTTTCCCACACATTTATATGCACACCAAGCTGTCCAGTGAAAGTGACAGTGACAGAAGTTGGGTCAAACACTGACAGGGGTGCCTGAGCAGTTACAACATTTTCTTATAAAACGTAAACAAAAGGTGACCATTGTAAATGCCCCTGGCAGTGTTATAATTTGTTCCAATTCCCGCACTATCACTTTTGCTAGACAGCTTGGTTTGCATGTATTTGTGCAGAAAAATATAATAGAGAAAGTAAAGGAAGTGATGAAAAAGGAATTAAAGTGAATATAAAGGCAAAACATTTTTGGGGGTTTTAGATTCACGAGTTATGCCCTGTACACACGATCGGAGATTCAGACACACAATCCATGGATTTTTCTGACGGATGTTGGCTCAAACTTGTTTTGCATACACACGGTCGCACAAAGTTGTCGGAATTTCCGAACGCCAAGAACGCGGTCACGTACACCACGTACGACGAGACTATAAAAGGCCAGTTCAGTACTAAGCGCGGTACCCTTTGGGCTCCTTTTGCTAATCTCGTGTTAGTAAAAGTTTGGTGAGAGACGATTCGCGCTTTTTCAGACTCGTGGTTTTCAGAACGTATTTCTGCTGTTCAGTTTGTGCTTGTGGGTTTGTATCTGGTCTTCAGTGCGTGCAGCGAGTTACCATTGACTTGTTATTGTGTTCTTGTTCGTTCGTTACTGATTTTAAGGTCGCTCTTCACAGGCCTTGCTGTTCTTCAGTGTGTTCTGTTACTTCGTTCTGAGCAGCCGACCATTTTCTAGCCATGTTGCGTATACGTACTCATCGTAGAGTTCATGCTGTGCGGGGGGCTTGGTGTTGGGGTCCTTACTTTGACACAAGCCCAGTCCATGAACAGGGTGGGGAGGAGTTCATGGACCAAGAATTGGTTGCTCTAGCATGACCAGTTCTGTCACATGCCTTTGCTCCATGAGATCCGTGAGAATAATCCTGATGATTTTAGGAACTTTCTCTGGATGACGGACCCCGTATTTCACCGTTTGTTGGCTTTGCTGACCCCCTATATCAGCAGGCAGGATACCTGCATGAGGCAAGCCATCACTCCAGAGCAGAGGCTAGTCGCCACCCTGCGGTACTTGGCGACGTAGAGAAGCCTGCAGGACCTCAAGTTCTCGACAGGCATCTACCCCCAGGCTCTGGGGATCATTATCCCAGAGACCTGTTCTGCCATCATCCAGGTCCTGCAGAAGGAGTATATGAAAGTAAGATTTTTATCCTTTAACATCACGTTTTATTGTATAGAATGTTTGATAATGTATTGTATTTCTTTCCTCATTCCCTAATTACCATGATTGTAATATGCTGCGAATGTCCCCTTTGTCCTCATGCATGCTGGAATTTTATGTTAATTTTTTTTGGTCCTTCATACATATTTACCTTCACCTACCTCCCCAGCATGCTCTCCTGGCCCTATATCCACCTCGTCTACTCAATTAACAATGTATTTTGTCAGCTCCATAGTAGTGCTTTACCCTAAATACCCCCTAAAATGTTGAAAATTGTGATGTGTGCTTGAAATTCAGGCAGAGTGGCAGAGGCTTTTTTTTTTGGTCCCAAAATCATTTTGAACCCTCCCTCCCCTCAACTGCTAACTCAGCTGATACCAATCCTCTATCTATCCTCAATCCTCTATCTGCTGACTTTGCCAAACATATACACACTATACCCACCTCTTTTGTGGTCAGATTTATGGATGAATTCCCCAAAGCATGTAGTGCAAGGGCCTGCCTGAATACTTTCAAATGGTACTGTTTAAAGTTTTTGTATCCTATTATTATCTTGATAGGTAATAGCAGAATGTAAAAATGTGCTAAAATGTGTACAGTGTGTATTTATATGTTTGTATTATGACACTTCTTACCTGTCCAATGGGCTGTCAATAGTGTAAAGTAAGGAGGGGCTGGCCAAAGTAATACACATTATTTAGGCATTCATCTCTCAATGAAGTGGAGAGGGTTACCTGTCCAAAACATCTCCCCCCCATTATAAATTTTTTGAAATGGCCCATGGGGGGGGGGGGGATCTGATAGGTGGACCTTATACCTTTGTCTTTAAATACTCCCTAAAATATATGTTATACTGATGTTGGCCAAGAATGTTTGTGTCTAATCTGATTTCCATGTTTATATGCAAAATGATAATTTTTTTTCTTGTTTGACTCCACAGTTTCCTTCCAACCCACAGGAATGGCAGACTGTAGCCTCCCACTTTGCCCAGCGGTGGGACTTTCCTAACTGGGGAGGGGCAAGTGATGGGAAACACGTCCACATCGTCCCACCACCCAACTCGGGGTCGTACTATTACAACTACAAGGGGTTCAATAGTATAGTGATGTTGGTGGTGGTGTCGGCTACTTACGAGTTCCTGTATGTGGACGTGGGGAAGAATGGACGGATGTCAGATGGTGGAGTCTTCGCCTACACGGAGTTCTACAGGCGTCTCCAGAATGGCAGCTTGGGCTTGCCACCTCCAGAAGACAATGCGGAAGGACTCCCATTCGTCTTCGTTGCGGATGAAGCGTTTGCGCTGGGGGACCATCTTATGCGACCATTCCCTATGAGGACCCTCACCCCGGACCAGAGGGTTTTTAATTACTGGCTGGCCAGAGCCAGAAGAGTGGTGGAGAATACGTTTGGAATAATGGCCAGCCGGTTACGCCTATTTCTTACACCGATACCCATGGCGGAATATAAACTCAATCACATCATCCTGGCTTGCTGTGTTCTCCACAACTTTTTAAGGAGAAATTCTGTGAACTATGCTGGCTCAGTTGGGCCAGAATCTGGAATTAATCTCAATAAACCAACCCTGACGGCGTTTGAAGCTGGCCATCCTGGCTTGCCCCCCGAGTGCCCGCGAGGTCCGTCTAAGATACATGGAATACTTTGCAGGTAGGGGGGCCATCAATATGCCAGACAATGTCTGAGGCATTTTTTAAATAAAAAACGATTTTAAACTGAAAAAATATTTGCTTACATTTACTGCTTGTGTTTCTTTTAGCTGACCATGACTGAAATTTGGGCAGTCCTGAAAATGGCGTTGGGTGTTATTTACTAAAGGCAAAGACACTTTGCACTACAAGTGCACTTGAGACTGCACAGAAACTGCACTTGTAGTGCAAAGAGGATTTGCCCTTAGGAAATAACCCCCATTGTCACAGAAAACACCAATTTTAACACAAAATATTTTTTTGAGCATTGAAAGAAGAAGCCACACATTGCTGATTATCAATCTTTTTAATACAAGCACAATCACATGTGCATTTATAAACGGTTTTTAAAACAAACCAACATGTTTGTTGTATAAAATATTTTTAGGTCACATTAATAAAAGTCGAAATGTCCTTTTAAAGGTAAAACAGGCATGTTTAAAACCAACAAGAAATACACAAATCTGGAACTTACAAAGTTCAACTTTTGTAGAAATTGAAGGCAGTTTCAGACATCAGGATTTATAAACTGTGTTTGATATTGCGTTCAGCAGATGGGGTGAAGTCACCCCTGGAAAAGCCAAATTTGGAAGATGCACACAAATTGCCGAATGTCAACATGTGCTAGCTGCCATCATGGGTGATCAAGGGTGTTTTGTGGGTGCAACCCCTTCCTCTCAGCTACTTTAATATTGAGGAAGGGGTTGCACCCCCAAAATGCATACATTGATCTCCCGTGATGGCAGATAGCACATGTTGACACAGTGTGTGCATCTCCAAAATTTGCCTTTTCGAGAATAGGCCAAAAAAAGGACCAAAAATTATCAGGAGCAAAAAACAGAAATCATTTGGGATTTCGAGGGGTTTTAAACTCTCCCTAAAACATCAATGATGTTCTTCATTTTGTTTTGAACATCATTGATGTTTTGCTTGATGTTTTCCAAGTCCCTATTATACCCCATGATTTCCCCGATCAGGATCTGGGCACTTTCACTGGTGAAATGACCTTCATCCACAACATCACGATCAGATCACCTAAAATATAGAAACAAAAACACACCATGTATTATAAATATGCCGGCATCCATCTCTTACCTGAGCCAGTGGTCGCAGACACTCACCTGTTTTGGTGACAATTTCCACCACGTCTCCCTCCTCCTCCTCTGCTTGGCTTTGTGGGATTTCCACTTCTTCATGAGGTGGGGGGGTCTGTTGTCTCCTCTGTTGAGTGGTGTCCTCTGAGTCTTTTCTCCCCTATGTAAAAAAAAAATAGATATACTTAGCACACAGATATTTTATGGCAGAAATATGAATATGAAACATTTCTTGGAAGTGGGGTACAATTGTCTATTTTGGCAGAGTTCCAAGATGAAGAAATATTTTTTACCTTTGTCAAGCTTGAATACTTACCTGTTTTGTACAAGCTTCACAGATGGAGACACCCCTATAGTATACACTGGAGCTCCTGTGTGGGCCCCCTAATAAAAAGGGTGTTCTGGTGTCCCACACTAGTGCTCCAGCGTCCAGATGTGCAAACAGCTGCTGAGTGTCCCCTCCTTACACAGAATCTAGTTTGCAGTTCATTCTAGTTACTAACCCATCTAGACAACAAAAATATTTTAAGAGAAGTAGGCCAGAAAAAATGTATAGAACTGCATCTGGACAAAACATGGTGTTTTATAGGCCGAACGAACAATGTTTCCTATGAACGAATAATGTGTCCATGAACATGAAAGTTGCCATTTTAAACTGTACAACAGTAAAGAAAAGCACATGGAGCAGCATGAGCGTAAGAAAAATAAAGAATAGGAACACAGGACAACTACTTACTTTTTTGCAGCACTCTCATGTTCCTTCTTTACTGATCATGCTCCCTTAATTTGAGGTCCGACCACCACTTCCTGAGTTGATAATTGGATCGCCGTACCCCAAAATTTCTTTACAGACTCTTCACAACTTTTGCTATGATCTTGGCCTTTCTGACATTGGGGTTGGGGTAAGGTCCATACTTCCCGTCATAGTCGGCCCTCTTCAGTATGTCCACCATCTCCACCATCTCCAGAAAGGAGGTATTTGAGGCCTTAAATCGTCTCCCCCGGGATCGGGATGTTTCTGGCTCCGGGCTTTCCTCCTCCTCGTTGCTGTAATTAGCATGCACCTGTTGTGTCTCGGCCATGTGCTCTTCCCCACTGCGCCGAAGAGAAGGTGCGGGGAATAGACTAGAAAGAACGTCAGGGGCGGGCGGAGTTTCATGCATGCGCAGTGTATATAAAGCGTAACATGCGTGCGTAGTACGTACGATCTGTGAGCGGAGGAAGGAGTATCGGAATCGCCGATCGTGATAACGAAGGTAACATTTAAACTTGGGCCTATACTGCTTGAGGCCGATATTGGGACAAGATTAGGAGACTTTAGCCTGACATTAGGGTTTGTCTTGTGTATTGCAGATAAAATGGATGGCTTCAATGACCACAATTTCCTCCCCCCGTTCATAGACAAATGCAGGGAGCTGCCCTGTCTGTGGCAGATCAAACACCCGCATTATAATCATAAACAAAAGAGGCAGGCAGAGCTGGAGAAACTGCTGGAGTTGGTGAAGCCGGTGGTCCCCACGGCAACCATCCCCTATTTAAAAGCCAAAATTGGTGGCCTGAGGAGCACATATCTTAGGGAGCGCAAGAAGGTCCAGGATTCCCAGAGATCCGGAGCTGCAGCAGATGACGTTTATGTCCCCAGGCTGTGGTACTATGAGAGACTTCGTTTTCTGTCAGACCAGACTGAAGTCAGGGAATCCCTCTCAACCCTTCCTTCCACTCTTCCTTCCACCCTATCTTCCACCCCAGCTGAGGCTTCCGATGTCCAACCTGGGACTTCCAGCCAGGAAGAAGTGGAGGAGCCCAGCTGGAGCCAGGTATAGCATTCTTCTACAGATTTCTGATCAATAAATAAATGATGTTTAATAGATGTTATTATTGATCACTAATTGCTGATTTAATAAAGTGTTTTACATATCAATAGACAGTAGTATCAATAGACAGTAGTGGGCAAAAATAATTGGGACACGAATGAAAAATGCTGGGCTCAGAATAATAGTCTGTTAGATTTGTTAACGTTCAATTTGCAACAGTCATGAGGTGAAAATTGTGTGTGATTGATGAAGAAAAAACTAAAACCATGTCCCTTTTTAATACACAGGAAGACCTCAGCCAGGAGGAGGCTGTGGAATGTGGCACACAGGAGGAGGCTGTGGAATGTGGCAGCCAGGAGGAGGCGGGGGTTAGTGGCAGCCAGGAGGAGGCAGTACTAAGTGGCAGCCAGGAGAAGGCCGGGCCCAGTAGGAGCCTGACAGAATCGCAGGTTCCTCCCCTCCGCCTTCCAAACAAAAGACCCAGGAAGGGGAGTAACGCGGAGGATTCAGCACTCAGGCTGATTCAGGAGGCTTCTGCGTCCCTCAGAGCCTTCCCCACTCGTGAAGAGGGCTTTGCCTACATGGCTGCTACAAAACTGCAGGGCATGCAGGAGGGCCAACGCCTCATGTGTGAGGAACTCATTTATCAAACCTTAAATAAGGGGTTGAGGGGCGAAATCACACCCAATACCCACCTGAGTGAGTTGGACCATACTCCTCCTCCTCCTCCTCCTGCCACAACTCCACCACCACAGACACAGCGTGGAAGGAAGACAAGAGAGTGAAGGCCCTGGGTTCAGTCTGGTCTGACAAAAGATGCAGGCTCTTGTATGACCACAGCCTGGGGACATACATGTCATCTGCTGCTGTTCATGATTCTCTTGGACTTCTGGACCAGATTGTACTCCCTTATATATATGGACTCCTCAGGCCAACAATTTTGCCTGAAAATAGTTGATGTGAGCCCTGATGGCCAAAGGCTTCGCCAATTTCTGCTGTTTCTCCAGGGTCGCCTCCCTCTTTCTTTGGTTATGAGCCTTTAATACATTTTTGGTTTGTTTTATTATACTCGCCTATGTGTGTTTTCCTTCTAAAAGGACAGTTTGTTTGTGAGGAGGCAGGTACATTTCAAAAATACAATGTGAAATGAACAAGAGACACCAACACCAAGCAACCTCCTTGAGATTAAATAATACAAGATAATAATGGTGTTGTGGTAACTTGACACACAAAACACACACCAAACTATTCTGGAGTAAACAAAACTAAAAAAAATAAGAATAAAACACAAGATATTCTGTTATTCTGAGCATGCGTGGCACTTTGTGTGTCGCAATTGTCTACACACGGTCGGCATTGACGCGATCGGATTTTGTTGTCGGAAAATTTTATAGCCTGCTCTCAAACTTTGTGTGTCGGTCATTCCGATGGAAAAAGTCCAATGGAGCCCACACACGGTCGAAATTTCCGACAACAAGCTCCGATCGCACATTTTCCGTCAGAAAATCCGACCGTGTGTACAAGGCATTAGACTCCAGTTAGGATGTTATTGATGTCTTTGGGCACAATTTACTAAGTGATATTTTACTGCATCCGATTATTAGCGTTTCGGGGGGAAAAAAACTGTGTAATTCACAAAGAAACTCTCCTTATAATCTTGCATGCATTATATTTCAGAATTATACCTTAAATACCGAATGAAACCATGTGGTAAGTTATCACGTGCATCTCGCATGAAAGTCACATCCTGTGTGCGAATGTCATATCCTGTAGGCGTAGACAGCAGAAGCTGATGAAGAAGTCATGGCAGACAGAGCGGAGTGGAGACAGTTTTCTATCAGAACGTAACTTGTATACATGTATGCCAAAATTTTGGTTCATGTTTGCTCATGAAAGAAATTCTTTGCATATTTTGCATTTTTTAATATTGAAATTTTTTTTTTTCCACAATTTACTATGTGTGGTCATTAATTTGTTAATATTTGTTTATATTCTCCTTACACAATAGAACATGACAAACAAATTCTGTGGGAGTAACAAAAAAGAGGTATATGCATTGCTCACTGATGCACAGATTCTGCCAAACAGCTGGATATGCCAGTCTACATTCTGATGATATCACACAGCCAGTGCAAGCACGGCAGTTATCCTGCAAATTATGCCGGGGTCCTTGCAGATACCTAAGGCCTCGTACACACGGTTCGATTGTTAAACGACCAAGCGTCTGATTTTTGTCAAAAGCGCGTGTGCAGGATTTTGTCTAGCATACTAACTATCCGCAAACTGTCGTTTGACAAACACAAACGTAGTAACGTACTATGAGAGTATAAAGTGGAAGTTAATTTCTCAAGTGCCACCATTTGGGCCCCTTCTGCTAATTTCGTGTTAGTAGAAGTTTGGTGAGTGTTGATTTGCGATTTTCAGAACGTACAAAACAAATGCCTTTTAAAATACGTTTGGCAAAACTACATCAGTATCACCAGCAAAGCAGCTTCATTATTATCCATCAAAGAAGATGAGAATGTAGGCTGCATTTCGACATTTCATCAATTGCCGCATCACAAATGTTAATTCTAGATTACGAACGGTAGTTTACAAGACCGAACTCTTCCCAGTCGTTCCTTGATTCCGATCATGCGCGTTTGTACTTTCGACTTTTGTGTGATGATTTCTGTACTGACCATCCAAAAATCAGACGTTGAGTTTACATCCGACAAAAAATTTATAGCTTGCACATCCAGCTTTTGTCTGACGAAAAAAGTGAAATCGGCTGTCGAAAGCACCGTACTAACGATCCGAAAATCGGCAAACAGCTCGTCTTACGAATTTCCCCTTCTGATTTTCGTATTGTGTGTATGAGGCCTAACTAGCAGTGCCTATGCCTCTCTGTGCAACACTGAATAAAACTATTCTGTGCAACTTTGAGTACTGGATAGTCCTAGCAGGGGTCAAGTGGATGACAGTTCTAGAAATGCAGATGATCATCTGTTACCTATTTAGGGAAATACAGTACCTTTCAAAATAGCTATGGATGAACCACTTTTGGATTGCATTCCCACGGTCATCACAATGGATTTCAGGTAGTGGTGGGATTTGGTCCTCATCAGTATTTCCGAAGGTCAGAATCGGACAGCAGACCAGCAAGATGGGCCATGTTATGCAGCACATAACAGGCCACAAACATGCCCCTATTTTTTCAGGACTGTAGCGCAGAAATTCCCCAGAAAGTGAAATACATTGACTTTTCAAAACTCCAAATGTCTGCTCTATCACAATTCTGGCAGTGCTGTATTTATTTTCAGCAGCTGTGGATGGTCTCAACTGTGGTGTAAAAAGCCATGGTAAGCATTGGTACCCAGCATCACCTAGTCAAACATTTAATTTGTTTACGGGGAAAGAACATAAGATACTGTAAGCACATGAAATGTATAGGTGTCTTACCCAACAGCCAACCTTTGGATATATTTTGGGTTTCAAAGTTGTCATAGATTTGGGATTGGCGCAATATGTGGGCATCATGCACAGACCCTGGAAATTCAGTCACTACAATCCTGACAATTAGATTGGTATCACATATCACCTGGATATTTAGGGAGTGGTAACCTTTTCTGTTGCAGTAGATATGCTCTTTAAAAGATGGTGCAAAAAAAAAACAACATGCGTACAGTCATTTGCACCTAGCACCTTGAAATTCTGGCAATACGATAAAAATCATTCATGATTTTATCCCACTCCTAACGAGATTCTGGAAAAAATATATATTGGGCTGCTATTGCACGAAAACCATGCAGTAAATTTGTGAGGAGAGATGGGAAAAGGAGGCCTATTAAATTCCCACTATGTCTCCAGCTACCATCTGATAGGATGCTTTGCCAAAAAAGTGTAAGACAGCCAATAATGAAGGCTCAAGGTACCCTATGATTTGGGTATACTGATCCATGATTAGTGTCTTTGATAACCGGAACTTCTGCAGGGTATTGGCATCCATGAATTTATGCAGCAATGTGCCCTCCTTAAGGTATATTTCCTTTAAAAGGGCCAGTCAGGATCTTCTTCTCCTCCTCATCTGCATTGTTTTAAATTGAAAGACTGGATTCAAAGGGCTCCATCGTCTGTGCTATGCAGTCTCCCAGCCTCCAGAGACAACTCCTGTGTGGAATCTAGCTGCCACCTGCTGTAGCTTGCACTTTCCTGCCTATTTTTTTAAACCAATCCCTTACCTCAAACCCGGGGTCTGACCATTGCCATAGTTATCTCATAATTATCGCAAGTTTGGACCACAGCTTAACTACCGCATGCATTAATATATTTATTTCCTTCTGTGAATTGACTTTAATGCCTTTTTTTGCAATATTTAACAAGTGTTTTCAGTGTTTGCATTAAATATCGCATACGAACAATAGTGAATTTACATTTTCATTATCGTATGCATTAAGTGGTCATGTGACCGTCATAACGCACGTGATAAACTTTAGTGAATAGTGCCCTTGTCTCTACTGGAGAGAATGACCCGTCTATTTGTCCTGCTGTCCACTGTTCCCAGTGAAATTCAACATTTTAGAGATGCCACCAAATGTATAAGGAGACGTCCCCTAACTTTAATGAGTTTCCTTCTATTTTCTGTTGCATCTTCAAGGCAGGAAGTGAAAGAAAAACTCTCCAGTGAGACACAAATGGCAAACATTAATCTGGCAGGGGATTGAAGTCTTTCTTAAGCCGGTACACAATATTAGTTTTTTTTTGTTCAACCCCCCCCCACGGGGTTGTCAGCTCCGGTCGGAGCCGCTGTACTAACCATGTGAGGTTAGTTTAGCGATCTCCCCCGCTGAGCCGTTGTGTTCTGACTGGGGGTCGCCCCCCCCCCCCTCCACCAGAACACTCTGATCATGGCTTCTGTCGGACAGAACGCTTTGGCTAAACTTACACTTTTCAAAATGGATTTCTATCATTACATGTATTTAGTGGCAGAACTACCACCTTAGCAGTCCATGCGACTGCTATGGGGCCTGGAGCAGAGGCGGACTTGGTCAGAACCTCTGCCATTTTTGCTGTCATGTGTCAGGACTTAGGCCAGCCAAACACGGTTTGAATCTCGAACCGTGTATGGGCAGGCTGAATTACAAAAGTTGATTGATCGATCAACTTGGGTACAACCAGCCTACCATTACTTGTGATTATCACTAGCAGCTGCTAAAGGAGGGATTCCCCTGTCAGCACTGTCTGTGTTGATGGGGTTGCAGGAAAGAAATTTGCACTGTCTATGGCCTGCCTTAGCGGAATGACCTCCTCCCGAATGATTAAAGTTCCATAGGGGGGATATAATTAAACTACAATAAACAGAGCCAAAGAGTTACCCTACTAGGTCCTATAAAAATACATTATCTGGGGGAACCTTCCACAACAAATTAAATGCAAAAAAAAAGACCAAGTACACTATGGATTTGGGCTCTACCTACCACCATACTCCTCCAAATATAATGAAGAAAAATAACCAGTTGTTACTACTATGTAGAACATACTATTTGTTCACCTCTAAACATACAACAGCTCCCGATTGTTGAAATATAATCAAAGTCTTTAATTCTTATAGATTAAAAATTAGTTCATAGACAACACATAAACGTACATAGTTAAAAACAACCTTGCTCCACCCATTTGACCTGTAGTATTAGAGTGTAATTGCATGCATAAGGCCTTCAAAAAACATACATTAGCAAAAAATTTTAGGTGACCACCAAAGAAAAAATTCAATGTGATAGGAATGAAAAGAAAAACTTTCCAGAGGATTTTAATTTTGTTGATGAAAGCCCACTGTAGCTGTATCGAGCAGACTCTGCTTCAAAGATGAAAGCTGTAAGCAATTTATGAAATCATGGTGCTGTGGTTTCCTTAGGTAAGTTGCTATAAATCAAATCTTGGAACTAAGTATGCATCCTTTATATCGAAGGTACTGTGTACCCCCAGATGAATCAAGGACCCAACTTTGAAATATGTGATTTTATCAAAATAGTTAGCAAAAAAACGATGGATTTACCAAACTGTGGTCTGGAGGAGGTGACACGGGGAATGGGAAAACACAGGGTTTTATTTACTAAAGGCAAATCCACTCTGCACTACAAGTGCACACTGCAAGTGCACTGAAAGGGGGCGTGGCCGGCTGCTGAGAGGATGGTCGCAGGCTGTTAGAGCTCTGAGGTAACAGGCTCCCTGTAGCCTAAATAAAGCGACAAAAATAGCTCCTGAGGGCACAATTAAAGCCCGAAAGCGGCGGTGAATGTCCTAGGAAGATGGGGAATCAAAAAAAAATAAAGAAGGATCCCGTAAATTTGGCGAATTCAGAAGCCTGGCTGGGACACTGCAGAAGATTAAAGATGGCGCTGGTCCCTCCTCACCTCACAGCAGCACAAAGCAGCAGGATACCAGCGCTGAAGGAGACATGGAGACACAGCCTGGCTCACAGGGAAACAGTCTACAGCTCCAGGTTGACATTAATAGCCCCATAAAAAGGAGGAGAAAAATTTCATCCTCTGAGTAAAATGTGAGTGAAACTCCAAATGAACATAATAGTACACTGGGAATTAATCCCTATGATGCAAAACTAAATGCAATACCTACCACAGGTCAACCCATATCAGATTCCACTATTAAAGACATCATAAGGTCACTAAGGGGGGCTCTTCAGCTTGACATGATCATTTTTATGAATCAGTCAAAGCAAGAAATTGATGAACTAGGTGACAGAGTGAAATATGTGGAAAACAAAATGAGTGACTTCACAGAAGCTCACAATGAATTAGTTGACGCACATTTTGATGTGGAAAATGAGATCAGAAATCTAAAAATGGAGGTCTCAGACCTGGAAGATAGGTCCAGGAGGAATAATAAAAAATTCTGCGGAATTCCTGAAAATATTAAACCTGCTGACCTGAAAAGATTTCTAACAGAAATGATTTCTAAACTGCTCCCTGCAACTCCCCAACAAGAACTGATGATGGACCGTGCACATAGACTTCCTAAACCATCATATATATCAGAAAGACTGCCTAGACATGTCATCGCAAAAATTAATTTCTTCGAAGTAAAAGATCAACTGATGCAATTTGCGAGGCATAATTCTCCGCTTCCAGATCCCTATGCAGGAATAATACTTTATTCGGATCTGTCACAAGCAACAATCCTGGCACGCAAAAACTTAAATTCAATCACAAAAATCCTCAGAAACCACAGTGGGGATTTCCTACAAAAATAATGATAGACAGAGAAGGAACTACATGCAACATTACCAACATGGAAGACGATATAAAAATTTTAAAAACCTGGGGATTATTACCAAAAGATGAAGAAATCGCACTTAACAAGACCACACCTGGGAAAATCCCACAGCAGATATCCTAGTCGATATGATTCTCCTTTCTTAACAGGTTTCCACATTCCTCTCAGCACACCGAGCTACTTGTTTACTAGCTTATTATATACAACAGTATACAATAGTAAATCGCATCAGGTACAGAATTGCTAAGGGAGCCCCCAATCAGGGAATTTTCTGTTCCAAGTTTAACTCTTCCCTCACGTTATTACCCCCCACAGACAGTACAAATCTCTGTACACAGGAATTTATATATTTCCTCCTTTTATTATTCTGTTATAAATATGATTTATGGTTTAAATTTTTTTTCCCACTCAGTAGCATACAAGGAACAATACTGCCATCTACTGGATGAAAAGGGAACCAACTCCATAAGTACCAATTTCTCTTTACCTCATTCAAGGAATCTACTAATGATATTCTTTAACGTTGCTTATAAACATTTCCATGGGTCTTAAACTAATGTCACTCAATGCAAAAGGCCTCAACAGCCCATTTAAGCGGAAAGCTCTCTGGAATGACATATTTAAATTCCAAAGTGACATTGTATGCATTCAAGAATCGCATTTTGCTATGAACAAATCGCCAAAATTCTCCCACCACAAATTCCCTCATATATTTGTATCCAAAAACACCAAGAAAAAAAAAGGAGTAATAATGTCAATAAAATGTAAATTTTCAATATTGTCCTTCCAACCTCTAACCGTTAAGACTGATTCTCAAGGTCAGTGCATTATTCTGTCAGCAACCATTGAAAACACAGATTTTACTATTGTCAATATTTATGCCCCGAACAAAAACCCTCATCAATTTATTAAGAAAAATATAACGAAGGCGTGTAAAATGAAAAAAGGTCAACTCATAATTTGCGGAGACTTCAAAGCACCAATGGATCCAGATATAGACACCTCCAATCAAGGACACACCAAAAGAATGGGACTAAATAAGATATTTTCTAATGAAGATTTGTATGATCCCTGGAGGTGTCTGCACTCCACCAAAAGGGACTATACATTTTATTCCCATGTCCACAAATCCTACTCAAGGATAGATTATTTTATCACGGACAAATTATTACTTCAGAACATATCTAAAGCTTGAATCCACAACATTTCTTGGTCTGATCACGCTCTATTAACAATAGAAATGAATACAGGATTTCCCTGCACCAACAACCAAGTATGGAGGAACAATACCTACATACTTTCCCAAGAGAAACATTTGTCCGTGATAAAAGAAAACCTTAGAGAATTTTTTGTATTTAATGATACTGGTTTGATAACAAGTACCACACACATTATGGTGTGCTCATAAAGCATTTGTTAGGGTTTTTTTTAATACAAATAGCAGCTAGGGAAAAAAAAGAAAATCCTTTGAATTAAATAAACTACTAAAAGACATTACCAAAACTGAAGAACAACACAAAAAAATCCCCAAGTGATATGAGATTAGCACAACAACTCAACAATCTAAGAACAGAACTGAGATATAGGCTGATAGATAACCATGACAAATACATGAAACAAATGAAACTGAATTACTATTCTCAAGGTAATAAAGCGGGTAAACTTTTGGCTAACCAACTATGCCAACGTCAAAATAAAAACAAAATTAACAAGTTACCGTATTTATCGGCGTATAACACGCACTGGCGTATAACACGCACCCCAATTTAGGAGGGAATTTTAAGGAAAGAAAAACTTTTAGGAGGGAAGTTGAAGGGAAAAAAACTTACATTTAAATGCCCATCATTGCAGCCTTCTCAGTGCAGCCTTGCCCCAGTGCAGCCTTGTCAGTGCAGCCATGTCAGTGCAGCCATGTCACTGCAGCCTTGTCAGTGCAGCCTTCCCCAGTGTCCATTGCAGCCTTGCCCCAGTGCAGCCTTGCCCCAGTCCAGCCTTGCCCCAGTCCAGCCTTGCCCCAGTGCAGCCTTGCAGCTCGCTGAGCTTCAAAATCGCCAACTGCGATTTGAAAATGGTGCCGCCGGCGCCGAAATACACAGAGCCGGTCCTCGGCTCTTCTCGGCTGGCTCTCGTTCACTTTCGGCTCCGCTCGGGATGGGTGTGACGGTGAGCGGAGCTATCCGAACCTAGCCGAGTACACTCGGCTAGGTTCGGGCGGCGCTCGAGTGAAACCGAAAGTGGCCGAGAAGAGCCGAGGACCAGCACTGTGTATTTCGGCGCCGGCGGCGCCATTTTCAAATTGCGGTCGGCAATTTTTTAGATCTGACAGGTCAGGATCGCAGGGGATCGGCGTATAACACGCACCCGCGATTTTCCCCTGATTTTAAGGGGAAAAAAAGTGCGTGTTATACGCCGATAAATACGGTAGTTCACCACAAATCAAATAAAGCAATTTACAACCCCCAAGAAATAGTTGATTCCTTCTCAGAATATTATGAATCTCTATATAACCTTAAAGTAGATCAATCCACCCCACAACCTTCACCCCAAAATATAGATGACTATCTAAAAAATATCAACCTGCCAAAAATAGACCCGGAAGATCTACAACAAATCAACAACCCAATCTCATTACAAGAAACTCTCAAAGTTATAAAAATCCTTTTCTAAATCAAAACCCCAGGCATTGATGAACTCTCAGGAAAATATTTCCAAACATTTAGTGATATACTATCGCCTCATCTGACCAAAATGTTCAATCAAACAGCATTATCTAGTCAATTCCCAAAAGAGATGCTAGAAGCATTAATAATTACCATCCCAAGACCAGATAAAGAACCAACATCACCCATAAATTACAGACCTATATCATTACTAAGTGTAGACATAAAAATGTATGCTAAGATTATAGCCAATCGTTTAATAAATATAACATCGTATCTCATTGGGCCCGATCTTCAAGTTGGATTTGTTAAAGGCAGACAAGCCCCTGACGGCATTAGAAGAATGGTGAATCTAATCAACCATATTGAAAATAACAAAACACCCGCTCTTCTGTTGCCTTTCGATTCTGAAAAAGCATTTGAAAGAATGCATTGGTAGTATATCTCCAAAACATTAGAAAAATTTGGCATGAAAGGATTCATACACTCAGCTATTATGTCATTATATTCCCAAAACTCAGCAAAAGTGCTCTCCTCAGGATTAATCTCCAAAAGCTTCAATTTATCCAATGGCACTAGACAAGGATGCCCACTTTCCCCAATAATATTTTCCCCTAGCAATTGAGCCATTAGCTGAATATATACGCACTTATCCGGACATCAGTGGCATAAACTGAGCCCAGACAGAAATACTTTGTGAGAAATACAGATATAATTGGGATGAGACAACTATAACATATCTAGGCATGAAACTTACATATCCTTCTTCCAAACTATATGATGTAAATTTTCCAAAACTAGAACAAACTAATAATGATCTGCACCAAATCCAAAAAGCTCAACTTTCATGGGTCGGGAAAATAGCAGCATTTATATGCAAATATTACCCAAAATACTATATCATGTCCGCACTCTTCCAATTCCGTTACCCCCCAAATTCTTTAAACAAATGAACTCTAAATTTAAAAATTACATATGGAATGGAAAAAACCAAGAGTAGCATTCTCAATACTAACTGCCAACAAAGACCTAGGAGGAATGGGGCTGCCAGACATTAGAAACTATCATTATGCTTCTTTATTAGACCAAATTAAATATTGGTTTACCTCTCCTAATGATAAACTATGGGTAAATACCGAAAAGAAACTACTATAGGTCATGACCTATTCGCCCTTTCTATGGCGAAGCATGTAATAACCAAAAAAATAATTGTTCCAAACCTCCTTTCTATTAAATCAACTTTAATAGCTTGGAAACATATTCTATCTAAAACTAAAAAAGAGAAACTTGTTCGCTAAAATAGCATTGCCCACAAGAATATTAGACTACTGTAAAATACATCAATCAACAAAAGAATGGACCAAACAAGGCTTCCAAACTTATAATTGCCTACCAGCACACTGCAAGAACATAGTGGAAGGGAAATTCAGCAAATGCGCATATCTAAAAAATATAATCCTTTCTGAAAAATTGATATCCCAACAGAAATATGGCAATATTTCACACACCACAAATGACAAAAAGTAAGAGGAATTAGGCTTTTCTATAACCTTCTCTCCCCTTCTTCCCCAGAAGAAAAAAATCCCAACATGTTTAAATGGGAAAAGGACCTTTCACAAACCTTTACATGGGAACAATGGCATAAAGCCCTATTGATCACTAGTACAGCATCCTCATGTATAGAACATTGGGATAATTCACAAATGATTCTTAACAGATGGTACCTGACACCTTATAGATTATCCAAAATATTCCCTTCCACCTCTCCCATCTGCTGGAGGTGTGTGGAATTAGTGGGAACCCTTTACCATATTCTTTGGTCATGCAAGAATCTTTCAAGTTTTTAGAACTCAGTTTCCTCCTTTATTGCAGAACTTGCAGGTAATTTGACAGAACTGACAACAGCATTATTAGGAGTAAATCTAGATATATACCCACATTGCTATAGAACAATAGTATCACATATCCTGATAGCAGCGAGACTTACCATTGCCAATATGTGGAAATGCACAGAACCTCCTAACTTGTCAAATGTCATTATAAGACTAAACACTTAGGCCCAATACGAAGTGATGTTAGCATTTAAAAATTTCTCTATCACTATCTTCAAAAAAAAATAGCAAGTTTGGATAAATAATGAGAGCCTCCAATTACTTAAAGAATAGTGATATATGATACACCAAGATATTGAATTTCTTATAGACTCTTCTTCTTCTTTTCATTACTAAAAATTTAAATATTTGGTGACCAGCTCCTGCCTACACTATGATCCCATTTGAACTGGGTAGTAGCGTGATATAAAACTTCGGATATTGTACCCTAAAGTTATTATTACTTCTTGTTATTCATTCCCCAATTTTTGTTATTATCTGTTCTATGCAATATGATAAGCAATACCAATTAATTGTATTCATTTATACTGGAATGTATTTTGTCAAAAATAATACAAATTTAAAGTAAAAAAAAAAAAAAAGAAAGTGCACTGAAAGTGCAGTCGCTGTAGATCTGAGGGGAAGATCTGAAATGAGTCAAAGCTCTGCTGAGCTTATCATCCAATCATGTGCAAGTTAAAATGCCGTTTTTTATTTTCCTTGCATGTCCCCCTCGGATCTACAGCGACTCCACTTCCAAGTGCACTTTCAGTACACTTTCAAGTGCACTTGCAGTGCACTTGTACTAAAAAGTGGATTTGCCTTTAGTAAATAACCCCCACAGTCCTCTGATGATTAAGGATAGCTCAGACTGCTCAACCCCAGTCATCTCCCTCACACTGATGAATTAATTAGTGCTTCGTGTGCAGACAGATAGCTTCTGGTCTAGAGGAGGTAAGTAAGCTTGTAGTAACATGTTTTATCCATATTTCATTTCATAAAGGCATGGGTTCTTGTCCCTCACAGGGTATCTGCTCTGCTCCCACATGGGTTATCAGAATGCAATAGTCAAACTTTCAAAGCATAAAACATCCACTCATCAGCCAGATATATCCAGGATTACACAGCACAGAGAGTCCATAGGGTTCCTTGGGGGGTTATTTACTAAAGGCAAATCCACTTTGCACTGAAAGTGCACTTAAAGTGCACTTGGAAGTGCAGTCACTGTAGATCTGAGGGGGACATGCAAGGAAAATAAAAAAATAGCATTTTAGCTTGATCATGATTGGATGGTAAAATCAGCAGAGCTTCCCCTCATTTCAGATGTTCCCCTCGGATCTACAGTGACTGCACTTCCAAGTGCACTTGCAGTGCACTTTCAAGTGCACTTGCAGGGCACTTGTTGTGCAAAGTGCTTTTGCCTTTAGTAAATCAACCCCATAGAGTCTCTGTTGTGTGTTAGTGAGGGGTTGTGTGTTATGCCCTGTACACACGGTCGGACATTGATCGGACATTCCGACAACAAAGTCCATGGATTTTTTTCGACGGATGTTGGCTCAAACTTGTTTTGCATACACACGGTCACACAAAGTTATCGGAAAATCCAATCGTTCTGAACGCGGTGACGTAAAGCACGTACGTCGGGACTATAAACGGGGCAGTAGCCAATAGCTTTCGTCTCTTAATTTATTCTGAGCATGCGTGGCACTTTGTCCGTGGGATTTGTGTACACACGATCGGAATTTCCGACAACGGATTTTGTTGTCGGAAAATTTTATAGCAAGCTCTCAAACTTTGTGTGTCGGAAATTCCGATGGAAAATGTGTGATGGAGCCCACACACGATCGGAATTTCCGACAACAAGGTCCTATCACACATTTTCCGTCGGAGAATCCGACCGTGTGTACAGGGCATTAGTGTTTAAGCCCGGTTCACACCTATGCAGGTTGCAGTTTGCATATTCCAGGTGCATTTTGCTTTTATCAATACATGTTTTTGATCCATTGAAGTCTATGTAACCAAAACCAGGTTTGCACACATCTTAGGAGGAATTGTGTCCCACTCCTCTTTGCAGATCCTCTCCAAGTCATTATGTTTTTGAGGCTGACGTTTGGTAACTCAAACCTTCAGCTCCCTCCACATATTTTCTATGGGATTAAGGTGTGGAGACTGGCTAGGCCACTCCAGGACCTTAATGCGCTTCTTCTTGAGCCACTCCTTTGTTGCCTTGGCCGTGTGTTTTGGGTCATTGTCATGCTGCCAAACCCATCCATGACCCATGTTCAATGCCTTGGCTGAGGAAAGGAGGTTCTCATCCAAGATTTGACGGTACATGGCCCCGTCCATCGTCCCTTTGTTGTGGTGAAGTTGTCCTGTCCTCTTAGCAGAAAAAAACTCCCAAAGCATAATGTTTCCACCTCCATGTTTGACAGTGGGGATGGTGTTATTGGGGTCATAGGCAGCATTCCTCCTCATCAAAACACGGCGAGTTGAGTTGATGCCAAAGAGCTTGATTTTGGTCTCATCTGACCACAACACTTTCACCAAGTTCCTCTCTGAATCATTAAGATGTTCATTAGCAAACTTCAGACGGGCTTGTACGTGTGCTTTCTTGAGCAGGGGGTCCTTGAGGGCGCTGCAGGATTACAGTCCTTTACGGCGTAGTGTGGTACCAATTGTTTTCTTGGTGACTATGGTCCCAGCTGCCTTGAGATTATTGACAAGATGCTCTTGTGTAGTTCTGGGCTGAATCCTCACCGTTCTCATGATCTTGAAACTCCAGGTGAGATCTTGCATGGAGCCCCAGACTGAGGGAGATTGACAGTTGATTTGCGTTTCCTCCATTTGCGAATAATCGGACCAACTGTTGTTACCCTCTCACTAAGCTGCTTGGCGATGGTCTTGTAGCCCATTCCAGCCTTGTGTAGGTCTACAATCTTGTCCCTGACATCCTTGGACTGCTCTTTGGTCTTGGCCATGGTGGAGAGATTGGAATCTAAATTGATTGCTTCTGTGGACAGGTGCTTTTATACAGGTAACAAGCTGAGATTAGGAGCACTCCCTTTAAGGCTAGCCATACATTATACAATTTTCTTATTCAATTTTCATTTAGATTTACCAAAACCATATAATAAAAGTTCAAACCTAAACACTTTCAATTTGAATGCAATCAGGCAGGTCCTTGTACTACATAGTGGAAGGTAAATATAAAGTAAATTGAATAAGAAAATTGTATAATGTATTGCCAGCCTAAAGGCTTGTACACACAAAGTTTGTACGACGAGCTGTCTGCCGATTTTCGAATCATTAGTACGGTGCTTTTGACAGCCCATTTTGCTTTTTCGTCAGACAAAAGCTGGATGTGCAATAGTTCATCCGAGGATATTAGTGACATGCATTCTCAATAGACACCACCAGATCTCTCACCAGTGTGTCCAGTCCAAGTTAAAACATGAGTCCACGTTGTAAAAAGAATGACTCTATCCTACACCATGACAACAACTTTCCCTATATCCCCTCATGCCACATTAACTACCAACAGTGAAGCTGAGGATAGTGGAGAAATATAATTATACTGTATAATTACGTGCAAAGTAGTGAATATTCCATGAATCAAGAGCAAATAAAAGTCCTTATGTAAGAACATTAATTGTGCTCTTAGCAACCTGGATGTAGCAAACCATGTAAGCAATTATCTCTATTCAGTCTTTTCAAAAATAAAATGTACTAACAACAAAAAGTCGGGGTATCATATTGTTTTTTGTAATGAAGGTTCATTTTCAGGATTTCTGGAGACAGAAGTAGCAGTGGATGTGGCTTGGTTAAAGCGTAATAAAGCAACAGACCCTGAAGATATTCATCCCAGAGTTCTAAGAGAATTTCAAGGTTTAGTTGCCGGACCATTAACAAACTTTTGAATTAATCTATTCTAACAGATGAAGTTCCCCTAACTGATGGCAGCTAATGCTGTACCTATCCACAAGAAAAGTAGCCAGGTAAAGGCTGGCATTTATAGGTCAGTGAGTTTAACATCTTTGGTAGTCAAGATAATGGAATCACCCCTAAAAAGAAGATTAATCAATCACTTAAAAACACACTGGCTGGACCCAAAGTAACTTGGCTTTACTGAGGGCAAATCACGTTGGACTAATCTGACTGTTTTGGACCAGGTTGGTGCTGTGGACATAGCCTATCTTGATTACAGCAAAGCATTGGATACAGTTCCACATAATGATCGATTTCAAAAAGTTAGGACTTAACCCTTGGCGTGTGCAATGGGTGTGCTGGGTGTGCCTGGGCATGCCCTACTCACTCCGAGTGCATGCCTCCCATTTGCCCTGGATTGGATTGTTACAAGCAGCTACAGAGGAAACACTTTATTTATACCTCACCATGCGCTATATAGTGAGAAATCGCCCCCATTTCACATGTACAGCCTTCTTTTCACCTTAGCAATTTTTCCCGCTATAACTGTTCTAAGAAATGCACCTCCAGTCACTTTGCAAAGCTGGAATAATGTCTGAACACTGGTTAACGGGTATTGTATGCTTTCACCAAGTTGGGGAGGCGAGAAGCTGGGAGGGAAGGAAAATGCCAGATCAGCAGATCAGAGCATTGGTGAACAGTGCACCGTTGTGCACAGGTTTACAAAATGGAAACTAAGCCCAAAAGTTTATGGTTATTGTGTGAATAGTTGTATTGTACATATAATGGAAGTGCAATACTTGATAGGTATAAACACTACCCTGCCGGTATATGTATCCATAGCATGTCATGAACAACATGGCTGATATTAAATTTCTAACTTGGAATGTGCGAGGTATGCGAGATAAAATTAAACGCACAGCTGTACTAACATTTCTTAAAAAACAAAAAGCAGATGTTATCAGGCTGGTGGAGACCCATGTCACTGAGCATCTGCAAGTGACATTAAAACACTCCTGGATAGGACGCGCGTATCACAGCACCCAAACAAACATGGGGGTTACGGTACTCATTGTCAAGTCCACCCCATTTGAATTGGTATCAGTGGAACAGACCGGCAGGGTAGATACACTTTTATGCATGCGCTTGTAGGGGGAGCCCCCCTGTTACTTATAGCCAGCTACCCCACCCCATATAGAGCTGACGTGGTCACGGAGGGTCTAGCATTTATAGCACAACATCCAACAGTACCAGCAATATGGATGGGGGACTTTAACAATACAATGTCTCTTTCACTAGACCGCCCGACACAGACAGCGGCCCAACCGGGAGAACCCATAGAGACCAGACTATCTCGCATCATGACGGAACTTGCCTTTGTGGATGTGTGGAGCCATAACAATCCCACAACCAGAGCATACACATGCCATTTCACAAGCCATAATACCATGTCTAGAACAGACTACATACTAGTGTCTCAGTCCTTACTACCTAAGGTCAGGGATCGCACCTAGGACCCTTTCTGACCACTCCCCTTGTTGGGTGACAGCCTCCTTGAGAATTGCTCCCCCTGTACGAACGTGGAGATTGAATCCCCACTGGCTCTCGACCATTACAGACCATGAATCCATTGAAAGAGAGCTATTATACTTTCTAGACAGACCTAGAAACTCACCCTTGCTCAATTCATACTGGGATGAATTCAAAATACACGCTCGCTGGATTCTATCCACTAGAATAAATAGGCTCAAACAGTCATCTAACCTAACACCACAATTAACAACCGATAAGCTACAAGAACTAGAATCAGCATACAACTCAAACCCTACCCCTAAAAACCTAGACAAGGTAAAACTACAGTCCCGCATGGTAACACAACTATGTACCGAAAAGGCAAAACAATGCATATTCTTTTGCAAACAAAAAGTATATGAGCAGGGGGAAAGAGCAGGCAGGTTATTGGCATTTCTGGCCCACCTGGACGATAGGCCACCGGTAGTGGTCTCCTTGCGGGACCCCGAGGGAAACAGCATTACAGACCCATCCCAAGTAGCGTCCCAGTTTCAGCAATTCTATGTAAACCTATATAAATCCCAAAGTGCACACACGCAAAGGGAAATACAAACATATTTAAATACAATACAATTCCCCAGGTTAAACCCGGAACAAGTGAAATTACTAGATGCACCTATTACTACACAGGACATTACCGATGCGATTGCCCAATTAGCCAAGTCCAAAGCACTGGACTAGATGGACTGCCCCTGGAGTTCTATGCAACATACTCAGAGACACTTATCGCTAAACTCAAGGCACTTTACCAATCTATATTAGACACAAACTCACTTCCTCAATCCATGCAGGAGGCCCAAATAATAGTACTTCCCAAGCCGGGAAAGGATCCCCACTACCCCTCATCATACCGCTCTATTTCCCTATTCCCTATTATGGTACTAGCTAAGATACTGGCCAACCGACTGAATAAGCAATACTTACGCTAATACATCCAGATCAAACAGGCTTTATGCCAGGGAAGAACACTGCCAGGAACATCAGAAGGCTATACATGAATATACAGGCCCAACATGACAATTCCGGTACTGGGGGAGTAGTAGCACTAGACACAGTCAAAGCCTTTGATTCAGTAGAGTGGCCATATTTATGGGAGTGCCTGCACAACTATGGATTTGGTCCACAATTTGTAAAATGGGTTAAACTCCTATATCAGACACTCAAAGCAAGGGTATTTGTGAATGATTGGCTATCGGAACAGTTCCTGCTGGAAGGGGGCACACGCCAGGGATGCCCCCTCTCATCCCTACTGTACTCTCTGGCCACTGAGCCACTAGCAATTGCCTTTAGAGCAGACCCTAATATTGTGGGCTTGAGGAGAGGACGCACAGTAGACAAAATAGGTTTGTATGCTGATGACACCATTCTATATTTAGCGGACCAGGGACCATCACTACAGGCCGCACTTGAAATAATTGAAAAAATGGGAGGCTATTCAGGACTACATATAAACTGGGACAAATCCCAAATCCTTCCCATAGCCATCCTCCCCCCCCCCAAAACGAATCCATCACTACCATTACCCAGAGTATCACAAATTAAATACTTAGGGGTGGAAGTTACTAGGACCCTGGTAGACTATACTCCCCTGAATGTCACACCCTTTTTGAGCTTATTAAGTCCAAAACCTAGACATGATCTAGGCTGCCACTAGGGGTGATGGGATGTATAAATATAATAAAATTGATCTTATTACCTAAAATACTCTACATGGTATGGCATGCTCTGCTCTATATCCAGGGGCGGCTCCAGCCTAAATTTTTTGGGGGTGCTGTGCAGGTGCTGGAAGAAAAAGCAAGGGTGCTGATGTGGCACGCGCCGCAAAATTTGCATGTGTGGGCATGGCCAAAGGGTGGGTGTGGCTAAAATGTGTGTGGCCAAATGTGAGTGATTTTTCCTGATCTATAGCTTGTAGTGTGCCACCTTTCCGTCTTTGTATAGGCTAAAAAGAGCCTGGAGGTACATTGAAGAGATTGTGAAGTAAAATAAGTTCCATTGAGGCAAACAATTATAGCCCCCAGCATATGTCAGGGCCAGCAATAACCTCAAATCAGTGGGGTAGTTAAGTATAAAAAGTGTACAGCCACAAAGAAGCCAGAGAACCATCTAAAAACTCAGTCACACATTGAAAACAGGCCATGCAGTCAGGCACATTGTCCCATACTCCAAAAAAAAACAAAATATGCTAAAGGTAATTATCACCACAATGTACGCCACAATAATTCAAAGAAAGCAGTAAAAGCATAAAACATATCAATAAATAATATATAAATGAAATATGTGATAAAAACAATAAAAATTTAATCTGTGCATACATCTAAAGTGCAACGTGGAACACAAGTGACCCCTATTAGAATTTCACATCAACAAAGTTCAGTAGAATTGTTTGCAAGCAGAGTGAATCCTTTGTAACCTATTAGCAGCTACCACCATCACCCACTGGGTGAGAGTTCAGCCTGCTTACTAGAGGTTAAGGCCTTAGATAGCAGGCCCAACAATGCATGGTCATGTCCCATGGGCAATCAGCATACCACCAACCAGACCTCAGATAGTTAATCTTCCTCCAGCATTACTGCATCAGGGATTGTTCCCACAATAACCACAAAAACAGCAGCCAGGCCAGCAATTGTACACATACAAATACAAGAGCTGCCAAACAATTTCTAAAACTGTTCAGCCAGCCTTATGATCCAGGCACCCCTGCCAGAGAGCAAAATCGGGTTGTGACCTTACTGATCTCCACTATAGTTGAAGAAAACCTACCACCTCCTCCTCAAATGTAAGTTACATTGATTGGTGTTATATATATTTATCAGGTTAGAATTTTTATTTTATTTTTTTAATGGTAACATGAGGGAGAGTGTTCAGAGGGAAAGTTCACTTTTCTTATAATGAGATATACTGTGACACCACACCAGCAATGTTGGGGCTCATTTGCACTAGCGGTTAGGCAATTGAATCAGCCTTTTCACAACCTGCCAAACATGCTTAGATCACTTTTTAGAGGAACAGTGGTGCCTGTTCCACCTGTAAAACAGCCCTTAGCTGCATTTGACGGTGGTACGTGAGACTGGGGTTGGTAAACCCTGTGGTTGAGTCACACTTTTACCTTCCCCAATCCCTACTCCCTTTAGCTGCAGAGGTAGCAGCCAAAGGTGTACACATGCCATGTTGTGCCAATATAGCTGATGTGCATCTGTATGTGCTCATTAATATCTTTATGAGCTCAATAGCATCTTTATGCTATTGTGCCTATATAGCTGCTATTGTACCCACATAGCTTTTACTGTGCCCTATCATGCCCACTGACCTTAACTTCTTGCAGAACTTCCAGCTGCTGTGGATCCCGCTACCAAGCATGAGAGGCGGACTGCTATTGGTATCACTCCACTCCACATTGCAGCCGGAACTATGGACAAGGCATTGGCTCATGAGGCAGGCTTGATGCCCCCCGTGGCCGCCTGCTCCCTCCTGCCCTGCTTTTCTTGTTCTGTGGCTGGCCGCCGCCTTCATCCACAATCTGTGCCAGAAGGTCGGTAAGCCCAGGACCAATCTACCAATCACCTGGATGCGATCCACTGGTAGGTCGTGGTCCATGGGTTGCCGACCTGGACTCTATAGTAAACATGATTTCTTCTGGGAGAAAGGAATACTAGGTGTCTGTGTTCCCTCTGACACTGCCCCTAAACATTTTGCAACAACAGCCTCCCGGTGTGTAAATATACACAACATAAAGTATATAGGGAATGCTTTCCTCTGTTTCCTTCACTGCCCACACTAAACCAAGGAGCTGTGACTGTCCAGGCTATTGCAGAATTTGGTTCTCCCCTCCCTGAAGCAATGTACAGAAAAAAAAAAAACTCACATGGGTGTTTAAGAGCTGAGGGGTCATTTTGGCTTCTTCTTGCTCTGGCATTGAAAATCATTTTTGGAGTGTGCTGCGAGTATAGGTGTATGGAAAATGCATGGAGTGTGCAGCGAGCATAGGAGGTGTATGGGTAATGCATGGACTGTGCAGCAAGCATAGGGATTGTGTGGTAAATGCATGGAGTGTGCAGCGAGCATAGGGGGTGTATGGGGATGCATGGAGTGCTCCACGTAAAGAGTGCACAGCTGAGGGGGGCGCTATTTACATAAATTTACAAAGTGCAAGAATCAGGCTTGTGCTACTCACAAAGTGCAGGGTTCAGGAGTGCGCTACACACAATGCAGGGTTCAGGAGTGCACTACGCACACAATGCAGGGTTCAGGAAAGAGATGTTTACACAGCGCAGAGATCAGGAGTGCACTGTGTATGAAATGCAGAGATCAGCAGTGTGCCACCTACGCAATGTAGAGTTCAGGAGTGCCCTACCCACACAATGCAGAGATTAGGAGTGCCCTACGCACACAATGCAGAGATTAGGAGTGCCCTACGCACACAATGCAGAGATTAGGAGTGCCCTACGCACACAATGCAGAGATTAGGAGTGCCTTACATACACAATGCGGGGATCAGGAGTGCGCTACGGACACAATGCGGGGATCAAGAGTGCACTACGGACAAAATGCGGGAATCAAAAGTGCGCTTCGCACACAATGCGGGGATTAAGAGTGCGCTACGCACACAAGGCAGGGATCAAGAGTGCGCTACGCACACAAGGTGGGGATCAAGAGTGCGCTACGCACACAAGGCGGGGATCAGGAGTGCACTATACGCACAATGCAGGGATCAGGAGTGCGCTCTCTTCACAATGCAGGGATCAGAAGTGCGCTCTCTACACAATGCAGGGATCAGGAGTGCGCTCTACACAATACGGGGATCAGAAGTGCGCTCTCTACACAGTGCAGGGATCAGGAGTGCGCTCTCTACACAATGCAGGGATCAGGAGTGCGCTATGTACACAATGCGGGGATCAGGAGTGCGCTATGTACACAATGCGGGGATCAGGAGTGCGCTATGTACACAATGCGGGGATCAGGAGTGCGCTATGTACACAATGCGGGGATCAGGAGTGCGCTATGTACACAATGCGGGGATCAGGAGTGCGCTATGTACACAATGCGGGGATCAGGAGTGCGCTATGTACACAATGCGGGGATCAGGAGTGCGCTATGTACACAATGCGGGGATCAGGAGTGCGCTATGTACACAATGCGGAGATCAGGAGTGCGCTATGTACACAATGCGGAGATCAGGAGTGCGCTATGTACACATGCGGGGATCAGGAGTGTGCTATGTACACAATGCAGAGATCAGGAGTGCGCTATGTACACAATGCGGGGATCAGGAGTGCGCTATGTACACAATGCGGGGATCAGGAGTGCGCTATGTACACAATGCGGGGATCAGGAGTGCGCTATGTACACATAGGAGTCCCCAGCTTCCAGGCAGCAATAGAGAACATGCAGGCAAGGAAAACACAACCAAAAATACTAACATCTGCAAATACTACCATGTGGATTTTGGGGGTGCTATGGGGGTGCTTAAATAATTTTTGGGGAGGCTTGAGCACACCCAAGCACCCTCCTGGCGCCGCCCCTGTCTATATCCCCTTAAAAATCTATAAGTAAATGGAGGCCATCCTACACTCATTTGTGTGGGGGAATGGCAGACAAAAGTTGGCATGGAATGTCTTAACCACCTCAATACAGGGCACTTTCACCCCCTACCTGCCCAAGCCATTATTCTGCTTTCAGCGCTGTCGCACTTTACATGACAATTGCGCAGTCATGTTACACTGCACCCTAATGAAATTTTTATCATTTTTTCCCCACAAATAGAGCTTTATTTTGGTGGTATTTGATCACCTCTGCAGTTTTTATTTATTGCACTATAAACAAAAGAAGAGGGACAAGTTTGAAAAAACACAATATTTTTTACTTTTTGCTATAAGTAAAATCGCGGCCCTCAGTGACGCGGCGACGTGCGCGCGCCCCCTAGTGGGTCGGGAAGGCGATCACGTCATTTGACGTCCGCCCTGAACAAGAGCTGCCTCGTCCCACCATCATATGACAGTGGGCAGGCAGCTGGTGGATAAAGAACCTCTACGGATATGGGGGGGAGCATCTCTCCCTGACCTACAAGATTATTACTTGGCAGCTCAACTCTCCCATTTATACCACTTCAACACTGTGGAATAGCAACGTTACAGATCCTTAGTCTGTAAAAAACCAGTCCACCCAGCATTTACCCCACTTCAGGCTATTCTTCGAGCGAAACAAACAATTAATAAACCTCCAAGATACAATATGGGAATGCTACTTCATCACCAGAGGGTATGGGAAATCGCGCTGAAAAAACATAACGCGGGGAAAATTCATTCCCACACCCCATTATGGCATAAAAATCATCTACATGAAAGAGAATCCATTCCAGACTTGACAGTTAGGGCCTCACATGGTATATTATATTTACATCAAGTGGTATCTAATTCCAGGCTTAAGCTGTTTCATATACTTAAGGAGGAATATACACTTCCTAAATAACTAGCTTTCAAATATCTACAACTCCGCCATGCAATAAGAACACAATTACCAAGTCTGGAGGTAGTGACAGATTCTCCACCTGTACTAAGTATAATAATGGGAGAGGACCCTTCTAAACTCATATTGAACCTGTATTATGCTCTCAGAAAGCAGATGTCGATAACCATTGCACAGAAGGCAAAGGTAGAATGGGAGCAGAATGCAGGCCAAATAGAAGACGAAGACTGGGATGAAATAAAGGGAGGAATTAAAACAGCATCCCCCAAGTTATCAGACAGACTGACACAACTATATATCATACATAAAGCTTACCTGACTCCGGTGAAAAAGGCAAAGTTCCTTCATACATATGATCCAACATGCCATTTGTGTCATGCAGCCCCAGGCACTTTCTTTCATCTAATATGGAGTTGCCCAATTGTTCAGGCATATTGGATACAGATTGTCAAGTTTTTACATGACTAAATGGGATCCCTTGCAGTCCTAGACCCTAAATTGTGCCTGTTAGGATTACTACCAGACGTAGAAATTGACAAATACCAAACTACATTTTTATATGAAACTTTGTTCATAGCACGCAAGGTAATAGCAAAGGTATAGATGCAGGCCCCGCCTCCTTCGATACGCCAATGGAAGAGGGACGTCAATGATGCATTACCATTTTAAAAAATAGTAAATGCCCATAGAGGCTGTGCCCATAAGTATTCGAAAGTCTGGGATAGATGGCACAGAGGACGGGGAAACATGTGTATGAAACTTTCCAAACCTTATGCCGCGTACACACGAGCGGACTTTACGGCGGACTTTGCCCGGCGGACTGGATTTCGTCGGACAATTCGATGTGTGTGGGCTCCAGCGGACTTTGTTTTCTCAAAAGTTGGACGGAATTAGATTTGAAACTTGTTTAAAATTTATCCGTTGAAATCGAGTCCGGTCGAAAAGTCCGCCGTCTGTATGCTAGTTCGACGGACAAAAAGCCACGCTAGGGCAGCTATTGGCTACTGGCTATGAACTTCCTTGTTTTAGTCCGGTCGTACGTCATCACGTACGAATTCGACGGACTTTGGTGGATTGTGTGTAGGCAAGTCCGTTCGTTCACAAAGTCCGTCGGAAAGTACGTCGAAAAGTCCGCCGGGCAAAGTCCGCCGTAAAGTCCGCTCGTGTGTACGCGGCATTAGAGTCAGGCTGGTCTTAACAATAGTAGGGAGCTACTGTTTTATGAAGGTGCAAAACTTGAAAATCATACCCAGGAATTTTCTGCTACTGAGATACAGGAACTCTCTTATGCACACAATTGTCACATATATACAAACCTGTGCCTTAAAATGTATGTACAATGAAACTCACAAAATGTTTTGTGAAAGGTACTTTTATTTCCATATGTAAACAATCACTTTGTAAAATGTGCTTTATCCAAAATAAAGTTGGCTTTTTCCAATTATTTTTTTTGTTGTTAGGTTGTTGTTAGTTGCTAGTTAAGCCGGCCATAGACGATTTGGATCTCGGCCAGTTTAGCAGGGTCCGGCAGAGATTCGAACCATGTATGAGTCAGGCTGATTGTACCAAAGTTGATCGATCGATCAACCTAGCCGCTAGCAATAATCACTGTGTGTTCTCCCGGCTAGGGCGCGTACCCGTGATCCCCCCTGCATGGAGAACACATTAGCTGGGTTGCAGGAAAGAAAATCGCACAGTCTCTGACCGGCTTTAGTTGACATTTTATCCGCTGTCACTTTGCTTCCAATAAATAGACTGTGACAATAAATGTGACAAGTTAATCGAACGATCAACCTAGCCGCTAGCAATAATCACTGTGTGTTCTCCGGCTAGGGCGTGTACCCGCGATCCCCCTGCACAGAGAACACATTAGCTGGGTTGCAGGAAGAAAATCGCACCGTCTATGAACAGCTTTAGTTGACATTTTATCCGCTGTCACTTTGCTTCCAATAAATAATCTGTGACAATAAATATCAGCTCCATTGTTTTCTACCATTGATAGCTAAGTACACTTTCATTCCCATTCCAGAAACCATTTATCTTTATGTTGAAAAAACATAGGTACTGAAATCCGATGCTATGCTGGTGTTGTAGTTTCTGCAGAGACATTGCAATTGTTTGTCATTAGGGATTCATTTAACTGTAATCAGTACATAAGTTTTCCATGCCCTTGATGCTAGTTTTGTGATGTTGGCAACTGACTATGCATTATTAATAAGGAAGAAGTGCAGTCAGTCGACTAGGGTAACTTAGCATTCAGTTACATGAAAAAAATATTTGTACTTTTCATATCGCTAAAATAACACTTGAAAATATATCAGCTTTGATTTTTTTTCAATTATATATCATTTTAGATTTTAAGAAAGACAAGGCACAGATTGCCATTTGCAGATATAAAACAGAAGCACTTGGAGGAATAACATTATAGCAAAAGCCTGATACTGCTCTTTAGTGTGGTCATAGTGCCATCTAGTGTTTAAACTACAGAATACATGACAACTTTTGAAAAACGAAGACATTAATGTAGGAACAGACACTGCTGCTCACTTTGTAAAGTGAATGCTTACTAAGCTTGGTAAATAAAATGATGCTGGGCTCACTCTAACTACTTGCTGTATGGGGCAATTTTTACATTTGTCACATACATGTGAAAACCAGCCTTTTTTCTTTTTGCTAGAAAATTACTTAGAACCCCCCAAACATTATTTAGTTTTTTTTTGAAAAGCCTAGGTCCTGAAGAATGGTGGCTGTTGGAATTTTTTATGTCACCCCATAATGGTGCAGCTGTTTATAAGATGCAATTTTTTAGGAAAAAATACACTTAAATTAATTTAAGTGCACTCATCAAAATATAATACCTTTTTTTTTTTTTTTTTGTAAAATGTAAAAGATGCAGTGTTCAGTAAATAGATCCCAAATGTGTCAAGATTTAATATTGTACATGCCTGCAAAATAGCAACAAACTATAGTGCCTAAAATTATCCATGGACAATGCTTTAATAGCCTTTACAGGTTAAAAGTTTGAAGTTAAACATGAGCCAAGCTGTTAGCATTATTGCTCTCACTCTGAAGTTCACAATGATAACTGACTTGTGTGGCGCAATCACCATTTACATGTTCATGTGGGCAGAGGCGGCTCTAGGCTTTGTGAGGCCTTAGGCAAATCTGAGACATGAGGTCTCACTCACATCCATAACTGGAAAAATAATTCAAGCGATAAAAATTAGCTGTATAAATTGCATATATTAAGAGTTTTAAATTTTATGAACTATGAATTCACCGTCTATAGAATTCTCTCTAACCAATTCTTCTTTAATCAAATATATATATATTACATATATATTATATATTACACGCATATTTCTCCATTTACATGAAGTTCAAGTTAATATAACCCAGCCAGCACAGAGTTACCTCATATATTAGAATGTCATAAACAATGTATTGACACCCACAGCGGTTCGCAGAAGGCAGTGCGAAATGGGCAAATTAGGCGGCCACGAGGCCCCTGTGGGGGCGAGGCCTAAGGCGACCGCCTAATTTGCCTAATTAGAGAGCCGCCTCTGCATGTGGGACCTATGTATGCACTTGCATTTGTATGTGAAAAAAAATATTTCAACTTTATTTCTATCACTAGGGATGAACAACTTCCCTTGTGGTAGCTTTGAGCAGTGACAGGTACTCTTTATGAAGGGATCAAGGGTCTATTATACTCCTGAAACCTCCTCACCCCTTCAAGGCAGCTGATCAAACAGAGATTGCAGAACCCAAAACTGGAAGTGACAAAATCCTCATCACTTCCGGCTTCCTTTGTCACAGGCGAGATTGAGGAATAGATGTTCCTCCATCTCCTCTGACCAACTGTTTACAGTGGTCCCAGGCTCCATGTTGCAACAGGAGAGCCCAGGAATGGCAGATGACAACAGGGAAAGGAGGGGGTCCTTTCGAGCACTGTAAAAGTGATCGGGCAACTGTAGAGCCTCTCAGGTCACCTTTACATGAAACAGCCATGATCCTGGTATAACCGGTTGCACTATATACTGTGTATGTATGTGTGTATGTGTGTAATATACACACAGACTAAGGATAGGAAGCTGTTGAACAATGAATCCTGTTCTAGCCAAAAAATATGTAATTTTCCTAGCACATTAAAGTGGAGGTCCGCCCACCACTGCAAAAATTAAAAGGCAGCAGCTGCACATACTGCAGCTGCTGACTTTTAATAATCGGACACTTACCTGTCCTGGAATCCAGCGATGTTGGCACCGCAGCTGATGTTTCCATCAGCTGTCGGGTGCATACCACCTCCATTGCGAGTAAGGGAACCCGGCAGTGAAGCCTTAAGGCAGTAGGAAACCGTACTGCACATGCGCAAGGCTCCACTCCTCTCTTCTACTGGCCCAGCAGCCATGAAAGGAGGAGGGAGTAGGAGGGAGCCCGGGCGGTGACGTCAATACCCGCGGCTGAGGCTCCTGGAAGTGGGAACAGGATACCCGTGAAAGACAAGTATCCTGAGCAGAAGTTCCACTTTTGGGTGGAACTCCGCTTTAATAGGCATTCAGAGTAAACATAGTCACTTTCGTTTACGATCACTCACCTAGGAAAGTCAATGCTTACTAAGCTTGGTAAATTAAATGAATCTGGGCCCACTTTAATGAAGGAATCATCTTCTAGCATTTATTTTATTTTCTTAGCACATGATGGGACATTCAGAGTGAACACTGATTCACTTGTATTACTATCACACACTTTGGAAAGTGAATGTTTACTGAGCTTAGTACAGAAAATGAAGATGGGTTTACTTTAATCAATAAATCATGTTCTACCAAAAATGTATGTTTTTAAGTTCCATAGCACATGATTTGGCATTCAAAGTGTATATACTGTATGTAGATTCACATTTTTACCATCACTCACTTTGGAAAGTGAACATACACTATGCTAAGAGAACAGCCTCTTTTCCTTTAGGGCCCAATTACACAAATGCATTGTGGTAAATTGCAGGAGCATTGCCGTGCTATTCATTCAAATAGCCTGCACCACAAAAAATAAGTATTTTGCACAAAGCATTATCTGAAAGTTTTCCTGAAGCTGCAAAAAAAAAAATCCCATAACAGTTGACTAGTCACATTAAATCTGAATTTCATCTTTTGATATACTTTTACCGTTAATAATAAAAATGCCATTAATCTGCCAAGTTGCCTTGCTCACACAGATACTCGTTGACGGCCCTCTGCTGCATGTGTAGTCACAGCAGCATTGCTACAGTTGAGTTCCACCTGGTGGGCATTGGTTTGCGCAAAAGTTATTGCGTCTTCAAAATAGGGGATAGATTTATGGCATTTTTAGTATTATTTTATTTTTTTTTACTAGGCGAGATCAGACACTTTTTTTTTTTTTTTTTAAATTATTTATTTATATCAGAAAACCGGTTCACCGGAACATACAACAATAATGTAATTGCATTCAATAACAGTACATACATAGGTTATAGTGACAATACATGTGTTGCATTCAGATATAATATAAGGAGCATAACGTATAATTTTCTGTATGCTTGTGTTGTCAGTGTGCTTTATGTGTGAATGCAGGAATAAAGGGGAACATAAACCCAGTTGAGCGGTTCCCTGTTTATTTTATCATTTTAAGAGAGAAGAGAGAAATCTAGCGAACGAGAGTGCAGAATGGTAGGTGGGATAGATATAGACAGAGTTAGAGAAAAAGGAAGGGATGGGTATGGGGGGGGGTGTGTCTACATGAGGGGGGGAGGGGTAGGGGGGGGGTCGGGGGTACGGCTAGTGGTGCACGGGTACGTGTATTTACGTACGTCTATCTGCGAATATTTCTATACATATACTACATTCTAACCTCAACAACCTTGGAGTGCCTGTCCTTCCTCTGAATACTTGAACATATTCCATAATTGCCAAGTCTTGGTGTATGTTTCTTGTCTGTTTTGGCTCGTGAGGATTAAGTCCTCCATTTGGTTTATTTCTTCCACCTTTTGGAACCAAAGGGCTATGGTTGGTGTTTGAGTGGACTTCCACAAAAGTGGAATGCAAGTTTTTGCTGCATCTAATAAATGCCTTATGACTGATTTTTTGTAGATCTTTTGGGGGGTGTCGTTAGCGTGAAGAAGGAAGTATGCCGGGTCATCGGGTATGGCCCGATCTGTGAATTTTTGTATTAACTGGCGGACTTCTCTCCAAAAGGTCTGGATCCGAGAACAGGACCAGAAAATATGGAGGAGTGTGCCTTTCTCTTCTTGACATCTCCAGCATAACTCTGAGGACGCGGGGAAAATCTTGTTAAGCAATGCTGGGGTTCTGTACCAATGAGTAAGGATTTTATAATTTGTTTCTTGGATCTTGGTGCATAGAGAAGATTTATGGGTGAACTGTAGAATGTGTTGTTTTTTCTTGGTGGTAAATGTACTTTTTAGTTCCTTTTCCCATTTGGTGAGGCCCTGTATCTTATGATCCTCTGATGGGGTGATTAGCATACTATAAGTTAGAGAGAGTGCGTGTAGTATGGGTCCCGAGCCCGAGCACAGTTCCTCCATTGATGTGAGGGTTTGATCGGTAGAGCTAGGTGGTGTCATGTTGCTGAGGAAGTGGTGAAGTTGTAGCGCTCTCAGGAAGTCTAGGCGGAAAGAACCCTCCGGGTCAGACAACTCTGTAATAGTCTTCCATCTACCCCTGTTACTGAAATGTGAGGCTTGGTATATTCCCTCTTCCCTCAGCTCCCCAAACCTCCCGCCTCCCATCCCGGGTTCAAATGCAGGGTTTCCTAGTATGGGTTTAAGTGGAGATTCGCGAGCAAAGAGGGGAGATGAGTCAACCAGGTGAGCGCACACACGAGCCGTGTTGCCTATTAACGGGTGATGTTTGAGATCTGTTGGGAGATTAGCGTAGCACCAGGGGATTCTGTGTATAGGAGTCACGCTTTGTGCTTGTTCGAGTTGAGTCCATAGTTTGGTGGCTGTGTGCCGGCACCAGTCGATGAGCCTGCCTAGATGTGTTGCCCTGTAGTAGGTCTGGAGTTCAGGCATTGCCAGTCCTCCGTAACGTTTGGGTAGAGAAAGGGTTTTCCTATTGAGTCGTGGTTTTTTCCCTGCCCAAAGGAATTTGATGAATAGTGAGCGTATTTGGTTGAAGAAGCTTGCTGGTATATGTATGGGGATGGTCTGTAGGAGATACAGGAATTTAGGTAGGATTGTCATCTTGAGGATATTGCAACGTCCAAACCATGAGTGGAGTCCTACGTTCCATTTATCTAGCATTTGTTGGACTTTTTTTAAAAGGGGAGGAAAGTTTAGCTTGAATAGATGGGGAAAGGTTGGGGGTATAAATGTGCCTAAGTACTTCAAAGCTGTAGTAGTCCATTTCAGGTGGAAACTATTCTGAAGTTGTGTGAGTTGTGGTTGTGGGATTCCCAGACCCATCGCTTCAGATTTACTGAAGTTGATTTTCAGATTAGCCAATTTACCATATGTGTGAAATTCTTTCATGAGATTGGGGAGAGAAATGGTTGGGTTTGTGAGGGAGAACATTAAGTCGTCGGCGTATGCGGAAACTTTAAATTGTTTGTTGCCTATTTCTATCCCTGTAATGTCTGGGTTTTGTCTAATGTGACATAGGAAAGGTTCCAGGGACAGTGCAAAGAGCAGGGGTGATAGGGGACACCCTTGACGGGTTCCGTTAGTAATTGGGAACGTTTTTGAGAATACTCCATTTGCCCTCACCCTGGCTGTTGGGTCTGTGTATATTGCGGAAATCCAGTGTATCATTTTGTCTCCCAGACCTATGTGTTTCAGCGTCGCGAACATAAACCTCCAGCTTACTCGATCAAACGCTTTTTCGGCGTCAGTTCCAAGCAGGACGCATGGGGATTTGGTGCTGTTAGCGATATGCAGTAGGTTTAGAACTTTAATCGTATTATCCCTAGCTTCCCTCGTTGGGACGAAACCCACTTGGTCGAGGTGTATAAGTGAGGTGAGGTGTTGTTGTAATCTGGTGGCAATGATCTTTGTGAAAAGTTTGAGGTCCGTATTTAAAAGGGAAATCGGGCGGTAGGACCCACATTGGCCCGGATCTTTACCTTCTTTTGGTATGACGGAAATTTGTGCCTGCAGCGTGGACTTATGAAACTTACCCCCTGAGCCTAAAGTATTATAAAGTTCAACCAGGTGCTGGCCTAGGGAGGGGAGTAGGGTCTTATAATAGGGGATTGTAAGCCCGTCCGGGCCTGGTGCTTTCCCTGACTTAGAATGTTTTAGAGCGATTTGCAGTTCGGTCAACGTGATGGGTTCTTCTAGTATGGATTTTGCATCGTCTGGGAGGGTCGGCATGAGGGAGGATGTTATGTATTCTGTCGTGTTGTCAGTGGGGATTTGTGTCTCTTTTAAGTTATATAGAGAGGAGTAAAATGAACTAAACTCCTGCACTATGTGCTGGAGCAAGGAGGCTTTCCGGCCCGTAGGGGTCATGATGTGGGGTATATATGAGGTCATTTTTTGTTCTCGTAGTGATTGAGCTAATAATCTTCCGCATTTGTTACCAGATTCGTAATTTTTCCTTTTGCAAATTTGTATGGCCGCTTTCGCTTTATATCGTAAAAGGTCAGTGATCTGTGTCCGGACCAAGTTTAGCTCTGCTTCTAGTTGTTTGGTGGGTGTCTGTTTATGTCTCTCTTCTAATGTGTCTAATTTCTTCAGCAAGGTGTTCAGTTGTGCCGTTCGTTGTTGTTTGAGTCGTGAGCCGTGCTTGATCAGTATTCCCCTAATTACGGTTTTGTGTGCCTCCCATACTAGTCCAGTGTCACAGTCAGGGGTGGTGTTGGAGGTGAAATAGTGGCCAATTTCCTTGGTTACCTCAGCTAAAATTTCTGGGTTTTTCAGAAGTGTTTCGTTTAGTCGCCATGGTGGTTTCTGTGTCGACCGTAAGTCTGGAAGGGTGTATCTTAGTGTAATCGGGGCATGGTCCGACCATGTAATTGATCCTATGTTAGTCTCTTTAATCGCATGCAGGTCTCTGTGGGGGATCAGGAAATAATCGATTCTGGAGTACGTCTGGTGTGGTTTAGAGAAGAAGGTATAGTCTTTTTCCCCCGGGTGAAAGAGACGCCACGCGTCGATCAGTTGGAGATTGTGTAGTGTCGTTCCGATGCGTTTACGCAAGTCTCGCGATGTAGAGGAAGTTCCAGTGGAAGTATCCTCCATAGGGGCAAGGGGGACATTAAGGTCACCTCCCACGATCAAGTTTCCGTCGGTAAAGTGTGATAGTAGGTCTAGATGACGTTTGAGGAATATGTCTTGATGTGTATTGGGAGCGTACAAGTTAGCTAAGGTTACTTTGGAGTTCCCAATCATCCCCTTTACTAAAAGGAATCTGCCCTCCTTATCATACTTTACATCTGTGAGTGTCCATGAGATTTTGGACGAAATTAAGATGGAGACTCCCCTGGATTTGGCTTCTGTGTATCTGGAGTGGTAAACCAATGGGAAAAATCTGTTTTGAAGTGTCGGCAGGGAACCTTCCCTAAAATGGGTTTCCTGCAGAAAAACAATGTCTGCTCCCATGCGTCTCATGTCATTAGTCAGCATTCGTCTTTTCTCTGGTGTGTTTAGGCCTTTCACGTTAAGAGAAATTATGTTTAAGGATGCCATGGTCTGGGATGATGAGTGTATTAATAATCGGTAAGTGGGTAAAGGAGGGGGGAAGGGAAGGGAGCCAGGGAAGGGGGGAGGAAAGGTAGGGGGGAAGTGGGAGGGCGGGGGAGGGAGGGGGTGTCAGACAAGATCAGTAGGGGGAAAGAGAGCAAGAACAGAACAGAGAGAGAGAGAAATAATAGAAGCTGCCACTAGATAGTGCAGCTAGATGTGAGTGCTAAGTTAGCCAAATGGGCTATTACGCTCCCCAGTCGCTACACTGGGAATGGAGCGCTGTCCTATGTGGGAATGTGGATAGACAGGGCCAGGAAGTGAGCTCCCGATCCTCTCCCTCCACCCCCGGCCATCTATGGTATCTGTTTGTGCACGCGGTGTGTCTAAAGCAGTAATATAGTAGACTAGTGGGTTGCAGCGTTACAAATGTATTAACAGCCTAAGACAAGACCAACAAAAAATAAAAGGCATAAATTAACATAACATGTAATGAGATAAATTGAAATAGAACTCCAATAACTAAAACCCAGGGAGCCTATCTGCATAAGTAGAGGAACACAGTGATTGCCATAAAGTAGATCACATTTCCCTCCCCATCCATCGACATGCCCGTCAGACGAGCTCATTAAGGTGGCCTGAAAGTGAGCTGTAAGATGAGGTTCATAGCCAACCCCTGACTTTGCCGGTCTCTGCACATCCTCAGGACCAATAATGTTCAGTCTCGCCTCAAGCTGTGTGTAGGTGGTCAGGATCTATCATGGACCTGGACAATAAACACTTTCGACCAGCAAACGGGAAGTCCCCTCCACCACCCCCCTCCCAGAACACCCGCGTATAGTTGAGATCAGACACTTTTGACACTTTTTTGGGACCAGTGACATTTATACAGCGATCGGTGCTAAAAATAGCCACTAATTACTGTATAAATATCACTGGCAGGGAAGGGGTTACCACTAGGGGGCGATCAAGGGGTTAACTGTTCCCTAGGGAGGTGTTTCTAATTGTGTAGGGAGTGGACTGACTGGGAGTAGAGAAATATCGTTGTTCCTGATTACTAGGAACAGCAGATCTCTCTCTACTTCCCTGTCAGAATGGGGATCTGTTTGTTTACACTGACAGATCCCTGTTCTCTTTGTAGAGCGATCGCAGGTGGCCGGCGGACATCGTGGCCGCCGGCCACGCGCATCGGCTCCAGCTATGTCCCGGGGGCGTGCTCGCCCCTGCTATAGGCTTTAAAGGGACTGCCGTACTGGTACGGCGATTTGTACAGCCGAGGCGAGAGGAGAAGCGATTGTATTGGCAATCATATTGGCCGTGCCAGGGGAAGGAGGAGGGTAACCACCGAGGGGGAAGCCGCTGTGAAGCCCGAAACGCAGGAAAGAGTCCAAGCTGCCCGCAACTTAGATGGGGTAAATGCAGGGCCGACCGACCACCGGTCGGTGCAAAATATACAGCACCAGCCGCCACTCATCCAAGCCACTATTTCTAATTTTATAAAGAAACCTTACTGATAGCGATGGACGAACACCCCCTCCCAGTTCGGTTCGTGCCAGAACTCTCGAACATCACAAGAATTCAGACCCTAACAGCGAAGTAAAAAAACGCAATGGGCGGGGTCCTGATGACCAGTATCGTTGGTCAATTCAGGTAACAGGTTACCAGCTCACCTAATAGGGTGGTGTTCCTTATCAGAACAGGAGAAGTTGTCAAAATAAAAGGGGATTGGGGATAGGACCCAAGGTGTCCTTACTTTCAGTGAAGGAAAAGGAACAAACTGCGATTTAACCTGATATAACTTTATTAGAACAATTAGTAGAAAAACATTTTAATCATTGAAAGGAAAGCATAAACAATAGGAGATTGCATAAGGTAAAAACTGACAACGTTGTCACTTAAAAACGCATGCCCATGAGCTCAGCCATATCCCAGTCATCCACACGTGTCAATCATCTCAAGTCATTAAGTGTGACTTAATATATATATTGCTTACATATGTTTAGGCGAGGTGAGTTCCGGGAAACCTTGGTAGCACAAGTCGGTACCCGTATTGTGCTTAACCATGGACCTCCAGACTCCCTATATGCCTATAGAGTTGCTGCATTAAGTCTTTACAATGTTAAAGAAAGCATTAGTTATCTCAGACAAAAAAATTTGCAATTCTGGCTAGAAAGTATTCCTGATAGTTAGTGAACAGGACAGGTTTGATTTCTGGATGTAGCACTGTCAATCATAGAGATAATATATATAAAAAAATGCAGCACGCTGTGATGCAAGCATGCGACTTGAGTCAAGGAGAAACAATAGATCCACAACAAGCCTGTTAGTCATTCAGCACCATGTTTCCATGAAACATTAAAGATAGCACCGCATATAGATTGGATCGGAAAATATAGTCAGCTGAGTCAAAATACAGAGCCTAAACATATGTAAGCATTATATATTAAGTCACACTTAATGACTTGAGATGATTGACACGTGTGGATGACTGGGATATGGCTGAGCACATGGGCATGCGTTTTTAAGTGACAACGTTGTCAGTTTTTACCTTATGCAATCTCATATTGTTTATGCTTTCCTTTCAATGATTAAAATGTTTTTCTACTAATTGTTCTAATAAAGTTATATCAGGTTAAACTGCAGTTTGTTCCTTTTCCTTCACTGAAGGTAAGGACACCTTGGGTCCTAACAGCGAACCCCATTGAAGTCCATGGGACCCAAAATTGAAATATCAAAAGTCCCCATTTTGAGGGCTTATATGCAAGTTATTGGCCATAAAAAGGTTATGGGGGCCCAGGTTACTGACCTGGGAGACATGTACCAGTGCAAAAAATATTGTTTTTTAAGGAGCAGTGATTTTAATTATGCTTAAAGTGAAACAATAAAAATGAAAAATTCTTCAAAATATAGTTCCTGGGGTGGTGGGAGTCCCTTTAGTCTGCCTGTAAGGTGGCGCATCTGATAAATTATATAAAAAAACATTTTAAAATTACAGCTTTCTGTATGTTGTAAACAACAGCTTGGGGAGCCAGTCTGTACGATGAGGCCACAATTCAGTGCACTCCAAACAAGATTTAAGATTTTTTGGATAAATTCTGGTGTCTCTTTGGCAGACTTTGGATGAAAATGAAAAATTGAGACAGTGAGCAAGCCTTATGCGAAGAAGCCAAATTATAGTACACTCAGGCCAAGATTAACAATTTTTTCCAGATAAAGCCTGGTGTCTCTTTTGCAGACTTTGGATAGAAGTAAAAGGTGTGGAAAAATTTGGCTTTGAGTGTTGGTCGTGCCTTCACACCATAAACCTATAGAGGTACTCTTGATGAAAGCGAGAATTGGCCTTGCTGTAAAAAAAATTTAATTTGATGCACCTGTCTAGCAAAATATACCAAAAAATTACTTCAAGATAAAATCAACATCCACAAAGCTAGGCAGCCTAGACAGTTTTGCACAGATTTGAGATCCCAATAACACTAAATCAGAGACATCGGCATCAGGGGCTTGATAGCTGCTGCTAATCCAGGACTGATTCATTTTGACAAATATCAGACGGTCAACGGAGTCTGTGTATTCTGTCATGAAACCTCCGGCAGCCAACCAATAATGATCCTTTTCCTTGATGCTACAATTTCTCGGGTCCTTTCACAGGCTTTGAAGAATAAGGGAGCCCATGCACCGCAAGTTTGTGGAGGCATGAGAAGCAGGGTCACGGAGGATTACAGTATCTGGAACTGCCTCCTCCCAGCCACGTACTACTCGCAAGGTTTCTTGGGACTAAAAACCATCTCTTAAGGTTTGAGGTATGTCTTCCTCTGCTTCTATGCCTTCAAACCTGCCAGGATCCTCCTCCTCCTTCCTCTCCTCTTGTGTGTTCTGTGGCATTGCAAGAATGGTGTCTGCATAAAGCGGGTCTTGAGAGGAAAGGATTTTGATTTTCTTGGTCTTCCAACTTATATAGGATGTCACGATGCTCAGTTTGTAATTTTCTTACTGCATTTTTAAATCCAAAATTTCTTGAGCTTGTTTTTCTGACTTTTCCTCTACTTCTACTCTCTTCAGCAGGAAGCCCATATCCACCCTTACATTAGAGATCTCACTTTTTATTGAATCTTCTAATTTAGCAAACATTTCCACCATTTCCATTTTAGATGGCCATTGTGCTATATTCCTCTGTTCTTCCAAGCTGCTTAAATCTAGTTCCCTTTCCATTCCAATATCTTCCCTACTTTTATCTCCTTGGTCCCTTGGTCACTGTTTGGCCGACTCTTTTTTTTCTCTTTCTCTTTTTTCTCTTTCTCTTTTGTCCCCTGCTGTTTTTTTTTCCAGTCCTGGACTTTTGGAGTTCACCTCCTTTGTTGTTAGATATTTCTGAATCGTACTAGAGTTTAAACTCTCTTTTGGGGTTTTGGGTTCCGTCGCTTTCTGCGAATGTCCTCTCATATTCCCTTTTCTTGCTGGGAAGAAGTTCTTTTATGGATGAATTCCACTTATTGGGGTTCCAAGAGAATATGTCCCCAAACTTCAGGGTAGAGACCTTAAATCCTCCAGTGGTCAGAACGTGGTGTCCACCCTATAATATTGTAGCCATAAAATGGATGTAGCGAGTGGGACAGAACAGAGCCTCCAATTCTTATAGAAGCCTAGCAGAATTGTGAGACAGCAAAAAAAAATAATTCTTAGATAATAATGTAACTCAGTTCATAGACTTGCGGAGACCGTATAGCCACGCTTTATCACATCAGGTCACAGTATGTCCGCAATAAAGCTATGTCCAGAATTACTGTATTAAAAAGCAAAAGCATTCAGTCATTATCTTGACCTAGCGTAGATATAGTGCAGCTTCGCGTCCAAGCCATAAGAAGCAATATGGTACAGTCATTAGGCTTACACGGGCCCTGTGGCCGCAATATGACACAGTAGATCCCACTACATCTGGGTGCAAGGCTTCTGGTTATAGCTAAAGAGTCCAGTTTCACCATGCAGCAGTGTAGTCCATGCACATACAATCAAAAAATTCCAAAAAGCTGTTTTACCTGGTGATCTGTAATCATTCCTTTACCTTCCAGAAGCAGCCTTTAATCCTCTGATGCTCCTCTTTTAAATGCTTCTGGCTTACTTGTGTCGTTTCCAGTGCGTTGTATCCTCCCTGTAAAACTGTAGCTGCGAAATGGATGTAGCCAATGGGACAGAACAGAACCTCCAGTTCTTATAGTAGCCTAGCAGCAATATGGGACAGCAAAGAAACAAATTCTTAGGTAATAATATAACTCAGTTCATTGGCTTGTGAGGGCCAAATAGTCGCCCTTTATCGCATCAGATCACAGTATATCCGCAAAAAAGCTATGTCCAGAATTACTGTAAAAATCAAGAGCATTTATCTTGACCTAGCGTAGATATAGTGCAGCATCATTTCAAAGCCATAAGAAGCAATATAATATAGTCCTTAGGCTTACAAGGGCCCTATGGCCACAATATGACACAATAGATCCCACTAAACCTGGGAGCAAGGCTTCTGGTTATAGCTAAAGAGTCCAGATTCACCAGGCAGCAGTGTAGTCCATGCACATACAATCAAAAAATTCCAAAAAGCTGTTTTACCTGGTGATCTGTAATCATTCCTTTTCCTTCCAGAAGCAGCCTTTAATCCTCTGATGCTCCTCTTTTAAATAGAGGAAATAGGGAGTCCGCGCTAATGGGTGTAATTAGAAGCCTAGGTGGGAAGTATATTCCTAAATTGATAGACTGCTGCCCTCACATACGCTGACTCCACAGGGGGTGAAATGAGCGGAAAAAGTGAAAAAAGAAAAGTGCGTGAGTGTGGCGCTGTCCCAAAGTTGCAGAAGAAATGTCTGCATATATACAGTTTTATCAAAAAAGTGTCACGTGTTTATTCCTTTAAGTGAAATATGTATGACAGTTATTACCACTCCTGTGGGTTAAAGTGACTGGTGATTTAAACATGAAAAGCATAATGAGTGCAATAAATCGCATCCATGGTGTCTAGTGCTATATTCCCTCAAAAGGAAAAAACTGTATTAACCACTGCTAAGAGCATGAAGCGGTCTGTGTCTAAACACTAGAAAACACAAAGTTGCAATAAATACATCACACGTGACATGCAAAAAATTCTAAAGTGTCTAGTGCTAAATAAATAAATATTAAAATGTTGTTCTACAAACGTTGCAAATAACAAAGTGACAAGTGCCCTATGAAGAGGTCACTCTGAAAAGTGCTAAACACACGTGCCATGCAAATGGTTCTATGACAGTAAACAGTTCATATGGGTATGTCCCCGGTGCACTATAAGTGAAAAAAGGCGTCCTTTGTGGGATTCCTCAAAGCATACAACAGGTGTTAATCCAGTGCTGGTGTCTCGCGTTGTGATTGTGCAGAGACTCACCAGCTGTATATCCCCTGCAGGGGTAACGAGTAGTCACAGTATGTGCCACTGTGCAGCAGTGCTTGGCAAGACCAGGACCAGGATGATATCATAAGGACATAAGAAGAAAGGATTCCATAGTGTGAAACCGTTTAAAACCACTATTTATTAGGTCAGATAAAAAGGGTACTCACATTGTAATGGAAAAAATGAGCGGTGTACAATGCTTACAAAGATGTTCCTAAGCGTCAGCTTTGCAGGGAGATGTCAGCAAGGCGTTCAGTCAAAGGCCACGCCCTACCTACGTTTCGTCACACGGACTTCTACGGGAGCGTGGTCCCTGCATCGTCTCCCCTATCTTTATATGCTGTGCGGTCCTTAGTGCACCTGTGTTCCAGCGGCCATATTTGGTATGTGTTTGTGTTCCAGCGGCCATGTTTTTGTGTGTCGGCGGCCATTTTCCCTGGGACAATGCAGACCGAAGCCCGCAGCCCCATACCAGCGGCCATGTTTTTGTGTGTCGGCGGCCATTTTCCCTGGGACAATGCAGACCGAAGCCCGCAGCCCCAATGAAGTGATTAAATCCCCGTGGAACAGCCTGATACAGCGCTGGTTCCCTGTGACACCTTACTAATATATGGGTCCATTGCATGTGTGTCACAGTAGTAACTATTACGTTATTTATGCACAATTCTCCCGCACAGAATATAGGTGTGTAGTAAATGGTTTGCCCTTACTTAGGAAACCTAGACAATAGTAATATAGACAACAGTAATATACTAAACCATATTAAAAATATTAAAATTGTGGTTCTACAAAATTAATGACATGACATATATCCTAGCAATACGATATACAAACAGGCAAATAGTTATATTTAAAATGCTAAAAAATGCTAAAAATTTTTTTAAAAATTTTTATTAAGAAGATATATATAAAAATAGATAAAAATATGTTTAAAATTATGTGAAAAAGCGAGACAAGAAAATCATGTACCAGTTATATCAGACAGGTAGTAGGTGTATGTTAGAATACTAAAAGTATTTTGAATAACTTGTTAGCCAATAAGGGGAGCATTATCATCAAAGAGAGGAGCATTATCATTAAAAAAGAGATAAGGAGCGTTTATCATCAGAAAAGGGGGGTTTCTTATAAAAGGCGTTCAGTAATTGGTAAGAAAACAATTGAGATCCACATCTATGTTCATTCCAGACGGTTGAAGTGTGTCTAGCTGGAAGATCCATCTGGTCTCATTTTGTGACACCTTTGTTTTCTTGTTGTCACCCCTCCAGTGTCCTTTAATTTTGTCAATTCCGTAAAAAAGCATACCACTGGGGTCCCTATTGTGATGATCTCTAAAATGTCTGGATACGCTATGTTTTTTAAAACCGTTCTTTATGTTTGTGACGTGTTCTCTAATTCTAATGTGCAGTTTTCTGGTAGTGCGTCCCACATACTGTTTACGGCACGGGCATTCTAGCACATAAGTAACGTGTGTATTGTTACAAGTTATTAGGTCCCTGATTGTGTACTCTTTGCCGTTGGTTGTGGACTTGAACTTCATAATTTTTTTGTTTGTTTTTTTGGTTTCTCTACACGGTAGACATTTTCCACATTTATAAAAGCCTTTTAAATTGTTGCCTATTTTAATTTGTTTCGGGGGGTCAAGTGCATTGTGCACTAGTTTATTTCTAAGGGTTGCAGCCTTCCTATAAATGAAGATGGGTTTTTTTGGTAACACTGTTTTTAAAACTTGGTCTGACTGTAAAATGGGCCAGTGTTTTTTGACAATTGATTCTATTGATCTGTATTGTCTGTTATATCCAGTCAGAAAAGCAAGACCCAAGGACTTGTTTTTATCCCGCTTGTGGGTGTTCTGTGTTCCTTCCATTAACTTATGTCTATCCATATTCTTTATTTGTTCTTTTAATGTCAGCAAATCCCTCTTTTTGTATCCTTTATCCACAAATCGCTTGATCAAATTGTTTGTTTGTTCCTCAAAGTCGGTTATGTTACTACAATTTCTGCGTATCCGCATGAACTGTCCCTTAGGGATGTTTCCAATCCACTTTGGGTGATGACAACTACTAGTGGGGATGTAGCCATTTCTGTCTGTATCTTTAAAGTGCGTCTTTGTGCTAAGGTGTCCATCTTCTTTAAATATCTGGAGGTCGAGGTAGTTAATGTTTTGCCTGCTCCAGTTCCCAGAAAAGGATAAACCATAAATGTTATGGTTTAATTCGTCAAAAAACATTTGTAACTCTTCCTCAGTACCACCCCAGATAATTACAATGTCATCTATATATCGTCGATAAAATTTCAGATGACTTCTGTTTGTACTGTAAATTTGTTCTTCTTCCCACTTATTGAGTAATAGATTAGCAATGCTCGGGGCGTATTTAGCCCCCATGGCTACCCCTTTCACTTGAGTGTAGTAGTCTCCCTTGTGCCAAAAATAGTTGTGGCTCATTGCTAATTTAAGTCCTTCTAGTAAGTATTTGATTTGTTCTTCTTTGAGGTCTGTCTGTTGGTATAGGGCCCATTCTGCTCCATTAATGCCATCTGTTTGTACAATATTGGTGTATAATGAGTTGATATCGATTGTTACGAGTATATCTTCTTCTTTGACGTTTAGATTTTTAAGCTCAGTAATCAACTGTTTGCTGTCTCTTAGGTATGATTTGCCCCTAATGACAATTGGCTGTAAATATCTGTCCAGATAGGCCCCTAGTCTTGAAAACAGGCCATCGATGCCACTTATTATAGGTCTTCCTGGCGGGTTGGTTTGGCTCTTGTGGATTTTTGGGACATAGTAGATCACGGGAGTTTTTGCTGTCTCTGGGATCAGGTATCTGGCTTCTTTTTTGTTTAGAATTCCTTTTTTCTCCCCTTTATGTATATAGACTTTTAATTTCTTGTGATATTCCACCTTTGGGTTACCCTTCAGTTTTTTATATGTGTTTGGGATGTTGAGTAGTTTTCCCATCTCTAGCTCGTAATCCTGTTTATTTAATATAACTAGGCCTCCCCCTTTGTCTGCTGGCCGTATAACGATATTCTTTTTCTTTTCTATTTCTTTGATAGTTTTCCAAACTCTCGATTTAGTTTTTCTTGGGTTCATCTTCCTGATGTCTTGTTCCACCATTTTTTTGAAGGTTATCAGGCTCTCATTTTGCTGGGTATTGGGATTAAATGTGGAATTGTTTTTCAGTTTCGAATGTTTGTATATTGAATCTTCATTTTCTTTTTGTGGTTCTTGTTCTCCTTTTATTGCAAAAAATTTTCTAATGTTCAACTTCCTAACGAATTTTTGCAAATCTATGAATACTTCGAAGGGATCCAGACTTTTCTCTGGTGCATATTTTAATCCCAAATCGAGTACTCTCATTTCGTTTTCGTTGAAAGTAGCTTCACTAAGATTAAAAATGCCTCCGCCTAGTACTCTCTTCTTCTTTTTCTTTGCCCCTCCTCTCTTTCCTCTTGTCCGTTTTCTCTTCCTCCTCTCGGTATTCTGTACCCCTGATTCGTTCTCTCTTTGCATTGCGTGCCCTCTTGAGTTCTGTTTCTTATTCTTGTATCTACATTTCTTGTCACCCTTGGGTTCCACCATGATCTTGGATGCTTGTTGGAATTCCTGTCTGGGATCCTGAAAGGTCTCCATCCTTGGGGATCTCTTTCTCTTCTGTATGGTGACATTCTTTGTCTGTAGGCCGGTGGTCTTCCGCGATATTCCCTGGGAAAAAAAACCCTTCTCTGTTGGGGTTCTACATAAGGGGTATATTCTTGTTCATACCTCAAAGGTGAGTATCTGTTTCTGTACCTCGGTGTTCTTGGTGTGAAAGGTATGTTTTCTTGTTGTTGTCTTCTGTTGTCATACGTTTCATATTGTCTATTTCTCCTATATTCAGGACTATTCCCTCGCCTAACAATTTCAGATGTTGGCGCCTGTCCTAATGATTCCCTTTGTGTCCTGTTAGTTATGGTGTTTGTCTCTTGCCATGTTGGTGCATCTTCTTCTGTTGAGCTATCATCAGCTTCCTCCATCATTGAAGTGTTGTGGTCTTCTTCCACATATGTCTCATCCGTTTGCCACTTATAGACATGTTGTTTCTTGTAGTCTAGTACGTCTCTTCTAAATTTCTTTTGTTTCTTTAGTTGTATCTCGTTGTCGTACTTTTTGACTATTTCTTGTAAGGTGTTGTCCTTGTCTTTGTATTCCCTTGAATCAAGGAATGGTATCAGCTGATCTCTAATTTGTAGGATTTCTGATTCAATGTTTTTCAGCTTATATTGTCTTCGTACGAATATTTTGCGTAATAAAGCGTGTTCGCTGTCATTGAAGAATCTATACCACTCCTCCATTAGGCTTTTATCGTTGATTGCGTCGTTTGGCGAGACATCCCATCTAAGCCTCCTGGGGGTGATTTTTTCGGTGATGTACATTTCAAGTGTGGCTATGTCCCACCAAACTCTAATTTGCTTCTCTATGGTGTGTCTTAATTGTTTAAAAAGACTATCCATGTCTTTTTTGTTTACTACTTGTTCTTGGTTGAATACTTCCATAAGATTTATATTTCTGTTATTAAGATATTTAAAGATATCCATTGCAGCAGACTACTACTTGGTATGAAATACCGAGTATAAAGTGTAACAGAGGAAATAGGGAGTCCGCGCTAATGGGTGTAATTAGAAGCCTAGGTGGGAAGTATATTCCTAAATTGATAGACTGCTGCCCTCACATACGCTGACTCCACAGGGGGTGGAATGAGCGGAAAAAGTGAAAAAAGAAAAGTGTGTGAGTGTGGCGCTGTCCCAAAGTTGCAGAAGAAATGTCTGCATATATACAGTTTTATCAAAAGTGTCACGTGTGTATTCCTTTAAGTGAAATATGTATGGCAGTTATTACCACTCCTGTGGGTTAAAGTGACTGGTGATTTAAACATGAGAAGCATAATGAGTGCAATAAATCGCATCCATGGTGTCTAGTGCTATATTCCCTCAAAAGGAAAAAACAGTATTAACCACAGCTAAGAGCATGAAGCGGTCTGTGTCTAAACACTAGAAAACACAAAGTTGCAATAAATACATCACACGTGACATGCAAAAAATTCTAAAGTGTCTAGTGCTAAATAAATAAATATTAAAATATTGCTCTACAAACGTTGCAAATAACAAAGTGACAAGTGCCCTATGAAGAGGTCACTCTGAAAAGTGCTAAACACACGTGCCATGCAAATGGTTCTATGATAGTAAACAGTTCATATGGGTATGTCCCCGGTGCTCTATAAGTGAAAAAAGGCATCCTTTGTGGGATTCCTCAAAGCATACAACAGGTGTTAATCCAGTGCTGGTGTCTCGCGTTGTGATTGTGCAGAGACTCACCAGCTGTATATCCCCTGCAGGGGTAACGAGTAGTCACAGTATGTGCCACTGTGCAGCAGTGCTTGGCAAGACCAGGACCAGGATGATATCATGAGGACATAAGAAGAAAGGATTCCATAGTGTGAAACCGTTTAAAACCACTATTTATTAGGTCAGATAAAAAGGGTACTCACATTGTAATGGAAAAAATGAGCGGTGTACAATGCTTACAAAGATGTTCCTAAGCGTCAGCTTTGCAACTATCAAAGAAATAGAAAAGAAAAAGAATATCGTTATACGGCCAGCAGACAAAGGGGGAGGCCTAGTTATATTAAATAAACAGGATTACGAGCTAGAGATGGGAAAACTACTCAACATCCCAAACACATATAAAAAACTGAAGGGTAACCCAAAGGTGGAATATCACAAGAAATTAAAAGCCTATATACATAAAGGGGAGAAAAAAGGAATTCTAAACAAAAAAGAAGCCAGATACCTGATCCCAGAGACAGCACAAACTCCCGTGATCTACTATGTCCCAAAAATCCACAAGAGCCAAACCAACCCGCCAGGAAGACCTATAATAAGTGGCATCGATGGCCTGTTTTCAAGACTAGGGGCCTATCTGGACGGATATTTACAGCCATTGGTCATTAGGGGCAAATCATACCTAAGAGACAGCAAACAGTTGATTACTGAGCTTAAAAATCTAAACGTCAAAGAAGAAGATATACTCGTAACAATCGATATCAACTCATTATACACCAATATTGTACAAACAGATGGCATTAATGGAGCAGAATGGGCCCTATACCAACAGACAGACCTCAAAGAAGAACAAATCAAATACTTACTAGAAGGACTTAAATTAGTAATGAGCCACAACTATTTTTGGCACAAGGGAGACTACTACACTCAAGTGAAAGGGGTAGCCATGGGGGCTAAATATGCCCCGAGTATTGCTAATCTATTACTCAATAAGTGGGAAGAAGAACAAATTTACAGTACAAACAGAAGTCATCTGAAATGTTATCGACGATATATAGATGACATTGTAATTATCTGGGGTGGTACTGAGGAAGAGTTACAAATGTTTTTTGATGAATTAAACCATAACATTTATGGTTTATCCTTTTCTGGGAACTGGAGCAGGCGTAAAATTAACTACCTCGACCTCCAGATATTTAAAGAAGATGGACACCTTAGCACAAAGACGCACTTTAAAGATACAGACAGAAATGGCTACATCCCCACTAGTAGTTGCCATCACCCAAAGTGGATTGGAAACATCCCTAAGGGACAGTTCATGCGGATACGCAGAAATTGTAGTAGCATAACCGACTTTGAGGAACAAAGAAACAATTTGATCAAGCGATTTGTGGATAAAGGATACAAAAAGAGGGATTTGCTGACATTAAAAGAACAAATAAAGAATATGGATAGACATAAGTTAATGGAAGGAACACAGAACACCCACAAGCGGGATAAAAACAAGTTCTTGGGTCTTGCTTTTCTGACTGGATATACCAGACAATACAGATCAATAGAATCAATTGTCAAAAAACACTGGCCCATTTTACAGTCAGACCAAGTTTTAAAAACAGTGTTACCAAAAAAACCCATCTTCATTTATAGGAAGGCTGCAACCCTTAGAAATAAACTAGTGCACAATGCACTTAACCCCCCGAAACAAATTAAAATAGGCAACAATTTAAAAGGCTTTTATAAATGTAGAAAATGTCTACCGTGTAGAGAAACCAAAAAAACAAACAAAAAAATTATGAAGTTCAAGTCCACAACCAACGGCAAAGAGTACACAATCAGGGACCTAATAACGTGTAACAATACACACGTTACTTATGTGCTAGAATGCCCGTGCCGTAAACAGTATGTGGGACGCACTACCAGAAAACTGCACATTAGAATTAGAGAACACGTCACAAACATAAAGAACGGTTTTAAAAAACATAGCGTATCCAGACATTTTAGAGATCATCACAATAGGGACCCCAGTGGTATGCTTTTTTACGGAATTGACAAAATTAAAGGACACTGGAGGGGTGACAACAAGAAAACAAAGGTGTCACAAAATGAGACCAGATGGATCTTCCAGCTAGACACACTTCAACCGTCTGGAATGAACATGTGGATCTCAATTGTTTTCTTACCAATTACTGAACGCCTTTTATAAGAAACCCCCCTTTTCTGATGATAAACGCTCCTTATCTCTTTTTTAATGATAATGCTCCTCTCTTTGATGATAATGCTCCCCTTATTGGCTAACAAGTTATTCAAAATACTTTTAGTATTCTAACATACACCTACTACCTGTCTGATATAACTGGTACATGATTTTCTTGTCTCGCTTTTTCACATAATTTTAAACATATTTTTATCTATTTTTATATATATCTTCTTAATAAAATTTTTTTTTTTAATTTTTAGCATTTTTTAGCATTTTAAATATAACTATTTTCCTGTTTGTATATCGTATTGCTAGGATATATGTCATGTCATTAATTTTGTAGAACCACAATTTTAATATTTTTAATATGGTTTAGTATATTACTGTTGTCTATATTACTATTGTCTAGGTTTCCTAAGTAAGGGCAAACCATTTACTACACACCTATATTCTGTGCGGGAGAATTGTGCATAAATAACGTAATAGTTACTACTGTGACACACATGCAATGGACCCATATATTAGTAAGGTGTCACCAGGAAACTTGCGCTGTATCAGGCTGTTCCACGGGGATTTAATCACTTCATTGGGGCTGCGGGCTTCGGTCTGCATTGTCCCAGGGAAAATGGCCGCCGACACACAAAAACATGGCCACTGGTATGGGGCTGCGGGCTTCGGTCTGCATTGTCCCAGGGAAAATGGCCGCCGACACACAAAAACATGGCCGCTGGAACACAAACACATACCAAATATGGCCGCTGGAACACAGGTGCACTAAGGACCGCATAGCATATAAAGATAGGGGAGGCGATGCAGGGACCACGCTCCCGTAGAAGTCTGTGTGACGAAACGTAGGTAGGGCGTGGCCTTTGACTGAACGCCTTGCTGACATCTCCCTGCAAAGCTGACGCTTAGGAACATCTTTGTAAGCATTGTACACCGCTCATTTTTTCCATTACAATGTGAGTACCCTTTTTATCTGACCTAATAAATAGTGGTTTTAAATGGTTTCACACTATGGAATCCCTTCTTCTTATGTCCTTATGATATCATCCTGGTCCTGGTCTTGCCAAGCAATGCTGCACAGTGGCACATACTGTGACTACTCGTTATCCCTGCAGGGGATATACAGCTGGTGAGTCTCTGCACAATCACAACGCGAGACACCAGCACTGGATTAACACCTGTTGTATGCTTTGAGGAATCCCACAAAGGATGCCTTTTTTCACTTATAGTGCACCGGGGACATACCCATATGAACTGTTTACTATCATAGAACCATTTGCATGGCACGTGTGTTTAGCACTTTTCAGTGACCTCTTCATAGGGCACTTGTCACTTTGTTATTTGCAACGTTTGTAGAAAAACATTTTAATATTTATTTATTTAGCACTAGACACTTTAGAATTTTTTGCATGTCACGTGTGATGTATTTATTGCAACTTTGTGTTTTCTAGTGTTTAGACACAGACCGCTTCATGCTCTTAGCAGTGGTTAATACTCTTTTTTCCTTTTGAGGGAATATAGCACTAGACACCATGGATGCGATTTATTGCACTCATTATGCTTTTCATGTTTAAATCACCAGTCACTTTAACCCACAGGAGTGGTAATAACTGCCATACATATTTCACTTAAAGGAATACACACGTGACACTTTTGATAAAACTGTATATATGCAGACATTTCTTCTGCAACTTTGGGACAGCGCCACACTCACACACTTTTCTTTTTTCACTTTTTCCTCTTTTAAATGCTTCTGGCTTACTTGTGTCATTTCCAATACGTCCTTTGCTGCTCAGTATTTCATCCCCCCGCTCCTAATGCTGACACTTCTGTCCATCCATCTTTAGCCTGCCCTCAGGCTTGCTAGGGGGTTATACGGAAAACTAGCCGAACCGGAAAGTCTTCCAGCATACTCCTCCACTCTCCTCTCCTGCGCCGTTCCCCCTCCAGACCGCACCTGTCCTCCGCTTACTTACTGTGGGTGTCAAGGGCTTTCATTTGCCGGTCCTTGCGGTCTCTCACCCCGCTCAGCTCCAACCCGTTCAGCAGAGCCTCCTCCATGCGCCCTCACTGCTGCCGCCATCAGACCCCTTCCCCAGCGTGTGCGAGTCACGTCCGCATCTCACTCCCTAAGTGCCCGATCGATTTCATTTTTATATGAGATCCCTTCAAGACTGCCTATGCTGATGCTGAGTGACTATCCTGTTATGCTGAGTCACAATCCTCTTCCTCCTCAATTTTCATGCTGATAGCTTGTAAGAACATTTTTGGTTCTGGGCACCGCCACCAGTGGCAAAGGCCCGATTTTTCTGCCCCTGTTTAACAGGGGCATATAATTACAATTTTTGATGCAATACTTTTGCAGCAGGGCTCATTCCTGCGCTCCAACTATAGTATCTGTGAGGGGTTGCAGTGTTGTGGCACCAGCACCAGTGCCCAAGGCCCAATGTTTCAGCCCGTTTAACAGGGGCGTATAATTACAATTTTTGATGAAATACTTTGCAGCAGGGCTCATTCCTGCACTCCAACTATAGCATCTGTGAGGGGTTGCAGTGTTGTGGCAATTTTTCTGCTCCTGTTTAACAGGGGCGTGTAATTACAATTTTTGATGCAATACTTTGCAGCAGGGCTCATTCCTGCGCTCCAACTATAGTATCTGTGAGGGGTTGCAGTGTTGTGGCACCAGCACCAGTGCCCAAGGCCCAATTTTTCAGCCCCTGTTTAACAGCGGCATATAATTACAATTTTTGATGCAATACTTTGCAGCAGGGCTCATTCCTGCGCTCCAACTATAGCATCTGTGAGGGGTTGCAGTGTTGTAGCAATTTTTCTGCCCCTGTTTAACAGGGGCATGTAATTACAATTTTTGATGCAATACTTTGCCGCAGGGCTTATTCCTGCGCTCTAACTAGAGTATCTGTGAGGGGTTGCAGTGTTGTGGAACCAGCACCAGTGCCCAAGGCCCAAATTTTCAGCCCCTGTTTAACAGGGGCGTATAATTACAATTTTCGAAGCAATACTTTGCACCAGGGCTCATTCCTGCGCTCCAACTATAGCATCTGTGAGGGGTTGCAGTGTTGTGGCACCAGTGCCTAAGGCCAATTTTTCTGCCCCGTTCAACAGGGACATGTAATTACCATTCTTGATCTAATATTTCACAGCAGGGCCCATTTCTGCGCCCACCAAGAGTAACTGTGAGGGCTTACAGTGTTGTGGCAACACCACCACCACCACCACCAATGGCCCAATTTTTCTGCCCCTGTTCAACAGTTGCATGTAATTACAATTCTTGATATAATATTTCACAGCAGGGCCCGTTCCAGCGCCCACCAAGAGTAACTGTGAGGACTTACATTGTTGTGGCACCAGCACCACCACCAAAGGCCCAATTTTTCTACCACCGTTCAACAATGGCATGTAATTACAATTCTTGATCTAATATTTCACAGCAGGGCCCGTTCCTGCGCCCACCAAGAGTAACTGTGAGGGCTTACAGTATTGTGGCAATTTCCCAAGACCCCAATTTCTGCAGAGTATATAGGGCAGGCCCCTACTTTCAAACGTCCAACTTACTAATGACTGCTACTTGCAAACGGAAGGAGATAACAGGAAGTGAGATGAAATCTACCCCTAGGAAGGGAAATTCTCTCCTGTAAGAGTTAATATGGGAAAAACGTGTCTCCTCTTCACTGATGCTTTATCACCAATCCTTGTTTCACTAAAAACACCAAATTTTCAAAAAACATTTGTCATTGGGACAGAAAGTGAGGTGAAATGTTCTGAAGAAGTGCACAGACAGCAAAACAAATGTCACAGGGGTGATAACCCTTCCCTATGTTTTCCAAAAAGCTTAAAAATAGATTTTTTGGGCTGGAGCTACACTTTAAAAATGTACCAGTTTAAAATTACAAACAGATTCTACTTAACAACAAACCTACAGTCCCTGTCTTGTTTGCACCGCCTGTATACTGCTGTTCAGAGTATCTAGGGCCTGGGGGCCCCACGCCTTTCCTTTTTTTAATTTGGGTGCGGGGTTCCACTTAATATCCATACAAGACCCAAAGGGCCTGGTAATGGACAGGGGGGGGTACCCATGCCATTTGTCTCACTGATTTTCATCCATATTGTCAGGACCCGACATTACATTAAAGCCGCAAGCAGTTTTAAATGACTTTTATTCCTTTAAAAATTTCATTTTGTGCAGGGACTGTTCTAAGCACAGGAAACACGCACCACTTTACAGGCATATTATAGACACCCCCCAGGTACGATATTTAAAGGAATATTTCACTTTTTTTTCACTTTAAGCATCATTAAAATCACTGCTCCCGAAAAAACAGCCGTTTTTAAAACTTTTTTTTGCATTGATACATGTCCCCTGAGGCAGGACCCGGGTCCCCAAACCCTTTTTAGGACAATAACTTGCATATTAGCCTTTAAAATTACCACTTTTGATTTCGAACGTTCGAGTCCCATAGACTTTAATGGGGTTCTAAAATTTGCGCAAAGTGGAGTTGGGTGCCCTTTAAACTGAAGACTGACGCTGACAGAAATGTAAAAACTATTAAAAAAAAAAAGGGGAGAACACCAGTGTCACAGTCAAAAAAACTGTGGCTGACAATTTTAAAAAAAAGGGGGCAGGCAGGGGATAAAAGAAAAACACACAGCAACCAAAAAAGAAAAGGGGGTATACAGCAATAAATGTTATGTAATGCTGTGTTAACCGCTTGCCGACCGGCTCACGCCGATATACGTCGGCAGAAGGGCACGTAAAGGCAGATTAACGTACCTGTACGTTGCCGTTTAAGAAGCGGTTTGCGCACACCCGCCTCGACCTCCGTGAGTGTGAACGCAGGTCCCGCGGACTCGATATCTGTGGGGATACCCGCGATTGTCTCACGGAGAGGAAGAACAGGGAAATGCTGATGTAAACAAGCATTTCCCCGTTCTGCCTAGTGACACTGACACTGATCACAGCTCCCTGTAATCGGGAGCGGTGATCAGTGTTGTGTCACACATAGCCCAGCCCCCCACAGTTAGAATCACTCCCTAGGACACACTTAACCCCTACTGTGCCACCTAGTGGTTAACCCCTTCACTGCCAGTCACATTTACACTGTAATCAATGCATTTTTAATTGCACTGATCGCTGTATATTGCAATTTTTTTGACAAAAATATGTAGAAGAACACGTATTGGCCTAAACTGAGGAAAAAAAATGTGGGTTTTTTTTATATATTTTTTGGGGATATTTATTATAGCAAAAAGTATAAAATAATGCGTTTTTTTTTTTTCAAATACCACCAAAAGAAAGCTCTATTTGTGGGGAAAAGTTGACAATTTTGTTTGGGAGCCACAAATCGCAAAAAGTGCTCTGGTCCTTGGGCAGCCAAATGGTCCGGGGTTTAAGTGGTTAAACACTGCACTACACTAACACACTACACTGACACTACACTATACTCACACTATACTCACACAAACACTATGCTAACACTACACTAACACGCTACACTCACAGTCACAATAACTGAACACGCTAACTCGCTAGTAGCAAACTGAGCCCTGCTCTATCTATCTACACTCCAACAACACACTGCAAAAAGGTTCCTATGGGAAGAAACCTTTTCATAGGGTGGGACTATGAGCATTGAGCCGTGATTGGCGAAAGTCATCATCACTGTCCAATCAGGGCCCTGATATTGCTCTGTGCCCTAATTGGCAAAGCCTTGCACCTGACCAGAGAATGCACTGTGAAGGGTGTCTGCCACCTTCAGTGCAGGGGCCAAGGCCCCTCCATAGAGAGACTGCTATCTCTAGTCCAGGGGCCCCTCCATAGAGAGACTGCTACTTCCAGTCCAAGGGCCCCAACCATATGGAGACTGCCACCTCCAATCCAGGGGCCCCCAAGAGAGAGATTGCCACTTCCAGTTCAAGGGCCACTCCATAGGGAAACTGCCACCTTCAGTTGAGGGTCCGGGACCCCTCCATAGAGAGACTGCTATCTCTAGTCCAGGGGCCCCTCCAGAGAGAGACTGCTACCTCCAATCCAGAAGCCCCTCATGTTGTAGTGTGACATTAGAACTGAAAGCCCCAGGGACGCAACCTATAAAATAAGGCTTGTGGGAGTTGAGGACATTGTATGTACTGTATGTGGATAGAAAACTGGTTACATGAACAAGTCCAGGAAGTTGATATATGAATAAAATGACTCATCCTCTGAGTGGGCTAAAGATGTAAATGATTTGCCCCAGGGTTCTCTTTAATTTGTTTAATAATGATATAGAGGTTGAAATCAAGAGGGTTTCAGTGTTTGATGATACAAAATGATTTGTAAGAAGCCCTTGACAAAATAGGGAGTTGGGCAGTTGCATTAAGAAATGTAAAGTAATGCACTTAGGTGCCAAAAATACACACGCAAAATACACATTAGAAGGTTCTCCCCGGTGAGAATCTGCAATAGAAAAGGATCTGGGGGTGCTTGTAGCTCACAAACTTAGCAAAAGCATGCAATCCAAGGCTACAGCTAACAAAGCTAGCAAAATACTGTCATGCATTAAAAAGGACATACACTCAAGAGATAAATCAATAAATCTTCCCCTTTAAAAACACTGGTTTGGCCTTATCTTGAATATGCACTTCAGTTGTGGTCACCAGTCTTCAGGAAATTACTCTGAAGAAGAGGTACTTAAAGCCTGGTACGCACTACTACCCAGCCTGGTACCCACTGCTAGGTTGAACACAAAAAAAAATTGACCGCTCAGGTCGGAGCCGCTATACTAACATTCCGGTGTTAGTACAGCGATCTCCCCTGCTGTTCTATTGTGTTCTGAAAGGGGGTGCCCCCGATGCCCCCCCCCCCCAGTCACTTGTACAAATGAATTACAGGTACTGGATGTATGCAGCTGTAAACATGCTTACGTGTACAGACACAATCCGCTGGGTGCAAGCTGTCATACATCTGTATGAGTACACATGTTTATACTTGAGGCTGCATATATCCATGTAAAGCCATATCCAGGTAATTCATTTGTACACACAAAAAATTTGGCCACAGAGTATAATGGCCTGCCCACCTCCGTGCTCTGAGCAAGCAGAAGGGCAATAAATTGCTCTGAATGGCCTATGTGTTCCAGGATATTGGCATTACTAAGGGTGCATTCACATGGGCAGAAAACAATGGTGCGCTTAGATGCATATTTTCTGCATGAAAGAAAGGTTCTTGCTGGCAGAGCTATAGCTAATTCACACGGGCAGAAAAAACACTGCATTTAGTTGAGTATTTTCCACATGAAAGAAAGATCCTGCATAAAATATGTAACTTAACCATTTGCCACTGATGCTGCAGAGATGATCTTGGTATTGTTTTTTAGAGCTGGAGATGCCGTTTTCAGTAAAAGCAATCCTAGTGGCTAAATAGCTACTGGATTCCTTTTACAAGCTGCCCATTGGCTGAGACACCCCATCCATTCCTTATCTGTGCTTGCAGTGCCCTTGTCCTATCTAATGTCACCAGATACCCAGCCATCTAGTGACAGAAGAGAGAAGTGTAGCAATTCCAGAATTAGGGCAAAATCATAACAATTGGCGAAGGCAACTATCACTTGGCAAATAAATTTATAAGCAACCCTGCCTAAACATCTACACATATGCTACACATAGTTACATAGTTAGTCTGGTTGAAAAAAAAACACAAGTCAATCTAGTTCAACCAATAAAAAGGACAAAACAAAAAACAAAACAAATAAAACATTTTTCCAATCCTATATACACAATCCCATACCCATAGCTGATCCAGAGGAAGACAAAAAAAAAACAGCAAAGCATGATCCAATTTTCTCCAGCAGGGGGAAAAAATCCTTCCTGATCCCCCAAAAGGCAATCAGATGTTCCCTGGATCAACTTTATCTATAAATGTTAGTATCCAGTTATATTATGTACATTTAGGAAAGTATCCAGGCCTTTTTAAAGCAATATACTGAGCTGGACAGAACAAGTTCTTGAGGGTGTCTATTCCACATTTTCACAGCTCTTACTGTGAAGAAACGTTTCCATATTTTGAGAATTAATCTTCTTTCCTTCAGACGTAAAGAGTGCCCCCTTGTCCTCTGTGATGACCTTAAAGTGAATAACTCAACACCAAGTTCACTATATAGACCCCTCATGTATTTATACATGTTGACTAGGGATGAGCTTCGAGTCGAACCCATGTTCGAGTCAAACATCGCGTGTTCGACCGTTCGTCGAATTACGAACGATATGGGCCCCTTCGCGCAAAGTTTGGCGCATCACGGCCCATAATTCACTGTGGCATCGCAGTGCATTGCTGGCTGATGATTGGCCAAGCATGCACTATGACCCGCATGCTTGGCCAATCACAGCGCCGTCTGTACAGAGACCCGTAATTGGCCAAAGCCAGGGTGGCTTTGGCCAATTATGGCTCAGGGGGTTTAGTACACGCCCCACACCATATAAGGCCGCCTGCACGTTGGCCCTGTGTAGTGTGTTCCGGCGTTGAGAGAGAGATAGAGAGAGAGACAGTGTCATTTGATTTACAGTAAGTTAGATAGAGTAAAATATATATATATATATATATATATATATATATATATATATATATATATATATATATATAATACTCTATCTATATATAATATATATTGTAGCAGAGAGTCCCAGAGAGAGCCAGGAAAAGTCCTGTTCGGGGTTTATACATCTCCCAGGCTCCTCTCATACACGTTCAGGGATCTCTGATCCATGGTCCAGTTCAGGTCTTGGTCCTCTTCCCCAGGCTAATTTAAGCACACCTGAGCAGACAGCCTTTGCTCTTGGCCTGGGAACCTCAGACAACTTATGTGTAGTAGAGTAAAAGGTTGGTGTAAGCTATTAACCACTTAAGGACCGGAGCATTATGCTGCTTACGGACCAGAGGACTTTTTCCAATTTGGCACTGCGTCGCTTTAACTGCTAATTGCGCGGTCATGCAATGCTGTACCCAAACGAAATTTGCGTCCTTTTCTTCCCACAAATAGAGCTTTCTTTTGATGGTATTTGATCACCTCTGCCGTTTTTATTTTTTGCGCTATAAAAGGAAAAAGACCGAAAATTTTGAAAAAAAAATGATATTTTCTACTTTTTGTTATAAAAAAAATCCAATAAACTCAATTTTAGTCATACATTTAGGCCAAAATGTATTCGGCCACATGTCTTTGGTAAAAAAAATGTCAATAAGCGTATATTTATTGGTTTGCGCAAAAGTTATAGCGTCTACAAACTATGGTACATTTTCTGGAATTTACACAGCTTTTAGTTTATGACTGCCTATGTCATTTCTTGAGGTGCTAAAATGGCAGGGCAGTACAAACCCCCCCCCCCCAAAAAAAAAACTGTTCGCAGAGTCAGGCCTGATCCGTGCAATCGCTAACAGTTTTTTTGGTAGCATTTTGGTGAACTGGTAAGCACCAGCCCCAAGCAGCGTCAGGTTAGCACCACCGCTAACACCCACGCACGCACCGTACGCCTCCCTTAGTGGTATAGTATCTGAACGGATCAATATCTGATCCGATCAGATCTATACTAGCGTCCACAGCAGTTTAGGGTTCCCAAAAATGCAGTGTTAGCGGGATCAGCCCAGATACCTGCTAGCACCTGCGTTTTGCCCCTCCACCCGGCCCAGCCCACCCAAGTGCAGTATCGATCGATCACTGACACAAAACACTAAACGCATAACTGCAGCGTTCGCAGAGTCAGGCCTGATCCCTGCAATCGCTAACGCTGCAGTTATGCGTTTAGTGTTTTGTAAGTGACAGTGATCGATCGATACTGCACTTGGGTGGGCTGGGCTGGACCGGGCGGAGGGGCAAAACGCAGGTGCTAGCAGGTATTTGGGCTGATCCCGCTAACACTGCGTTTTTGGGAACCCTAAACTGCTGAGGACGCTAGCATAGATCTGATCGGATCAGATATTGATCCGTTCAGATACTATGCCACTAAGGAAGGTGTACGGTGCGTGCGTGAGTGTTAGCGGTACTGGCGCTAACCTGACGCTGCCTGGGGCTGGTGCTTGCCAGTTCACCAAAATGCTAACAAAAAAACTGTTAGCGATCGCAGGGATCAGGCCTGACTCTGCGAACGCTGCAGTTACGCGTTTAGTGTTTTGTAAGTGACAGTGATCGATCGATACTGCACTTGGGTGGGCTGGGCTGGGCGGAGGGGGCAAAACGCAGGTGCTAGCAGGTATCTGGGCTGATCCCGCTAACACTGCGTTTTTGGGAACCCTAAACTGCTGGGGACGCTAGTATAGATCTGATCGGATCAGATATTGATTCAATCAGATACTATACCACTAAGGGAGGTGTACGGTGCGTGCGTGGGTGTTAGCGGTACTGGCGCTAATCTGACGCTGCCTGGGGCGACGCATATCACCGCCGGGTGATCAGGGGGCTAAACCTTTATTCGGTAATAAACGGCGGGTGCCCTGACACTATAAAAAATAAACAAACTAACCAGCGTCACCCGTAACAGTTATACGGTGATCAGTGGTGAAAGGGTTAACTAGGGGGCAATCAAGGGGTTAAAACATTTATTAGGTAGTATATGGGGATCCCTGTCACTATAAAACGCTGACGGCGAACCTAAATATTTACCTCCTTAACTAGCGTCACCAGTGACACTAATACAGCGATCAGAAAAATGATCGCTTAGCGACACTGGCGACAGGGGGTGATCAAGGGATTAAAACTTTATTGGGGGGTTAGGGGGGTACCCTAGACCTACAGGGGGCTAACAGTAAGAGCCGGTTCACACGGGGGCGACTTGTCAGGCGACCTAGCCGCCTGACAAGTCGCCTCCCGTTCTGTACAATGGAACCGTTCTAATCGGAGCGACGCAAGTCGCTCCGACTTAGAAGAAAGGTTCCTGTACTACTTTGGGGGCGACTTGCATAGACTTCTATACAGAAGTCGTCTTGCAAGTCGCCGTGGCAGTCGTGTGCAGGTCGCCTCGGTGAGGCGACCTGCAAGTCGTGCCGCTTCTAGTGTGAACCGGCTCTAACTGTCCTACCACAGTAACTGTCACAAACTGACACCATGCAGTAATCAGAAAAAACAAAAAAACAAAAAAACAAAACAAAATACTGCTTGGTGTCAGTGTGACAGGGGGAGGGAGGGGTGATTGGGGGGTGATCGGGGGGGGCGATCGGGGGGTAAAGGGGGGTGTATTGTGTGCCTGGCATGTTCTACTCTATGTGTGTGTGTTGTGCGCTCACATTGATGTCTTCTCTCCTCGGCGCCGGAACGGAAACTGCCGAGCCGAGGAGAGATGACATCACATCCCCTGCCTGTGTGTACTACACACAGGCAGGGGAGGATTCTCATTGGCTGGGAGCGATCGTGAGGGGGGGGCCACGATCAGATGGCCTACCCCTCATCACGGAACGCTCCCAGACCAACGGCGACCGCCTCAGGCACCGGGGGGGGGTCCGATCGGACCCCCCGCCCGCGGGAAGGCAATCACGTACCAGGTACGTGATTTTGCCTGCCCGTGCCATTCTGCTGACGTAAATCAGCGTGAGGCGGTCATCAAGTGGTTAAGCTGTGAATGTGGAGGCTGACAAGCTGTAGGCTTGCTCAGCCTGTTAGTTAGGATCTGTAAATATTGTTTAGTTGTGCCGACACGGCTAGGTTTTGTTTTGGCTATTTTTGTTCCTATTTGTTTTTTTTGGAACACTGTACAGCACCTGTATATAGACTTGTATATATCACAAATAAACACCGCACTGTTTGTCACTATTTCACTGGATTTGGTATCTGTGCCTGAAAGACTGCTCATCCCAGGAAGCTTTGTACCTGCTACCTGTCCCCCAGGTTACATATGGTGGAGACTGCTACCAGCTGTAGTAAGTTACTACTTAAAAGGCCAGTACCTAGAGTGACTAAACATGGAGGAAATCCTAAAATAACTGGTGATATCCAATGCTGCACAGCAGCAAGCAAATGCTACACAGCAGCAAACAAACGCAAAATCGCACAGGAGCAAACCAAGGCGCTGTGCCAACAGATTGGTGCTGTACAGGAGCTATCGCAGAGGCTGTGTGAACAGCTAGCCACTGATGCAAAAGCGGATAGGAAAACCCTGGCTGGGGTTGTGGAGACGCTAGCACAGTGGTCACCTGCTAAAGTTGATGTTGTTGGAGCCAAGCCCTCAGCCATCCATGTGGGTCGCTTTCTTTCTAAGATGACTGCAGATGATGATCCAGAGGCCTTTCTTCTAACGCTTGAACGGACTGTCCAGAAGAGGGAAGGTTGGGCCAAAACCCAGTGGGCATGACTGGTCGCCCTCTTGCTGTCTGGAGAATCGCAGAAGGCCTACTATGATTTGGAGTCAGCAGAAGCAGGAGACTATGAAAAGGTCAAGCGGGAAATCCTGGCGCGACTTGGTGTCACCTTGGCAGTTCGAGCACAGCGGGTCCACAGCTGGTTCTTCCAAAACGAGAGGCCCCCAAGATCACAGATGTTCGACCTAATTCACTTGGTGAGGAAATGGCTACAGCCGGAGTCCCTGTCTGGGCTACAAAGAGTGGAGCGTATGGTCATGGACCGGTTCCTGAGGTCACTACCAATTCCCCTGCAGAAGTGGGTGAGTCAAGGAGACCCCAACTCAGCCGACAACCTCGTGGAACTCGTTGAAAGGTACTTTGCTGCAGAGAGCCTGGTCACCACCCCTACAGCCGCACGGACTTTCCACCCAAAGCCACCGTCTCCCCAGGCAACCGGTAATACTGTTCCAGGGGAAGTGGGAGGTAAGCATGGCAAGGAAATAGGGGGGAGGAATTTTGGTGCCAGGACTGAAGTTTGGCGTCCCAAACAAGGTAAGCTACTGCCTGTCATCAAACCAAACTGGGGAAACATCAGGTGTTTTTGTTGCCAAGAACTGGGACATGTTGCAGCAAACTATCCATTTACAGATGAACCAATGCAGTGTGATCTATCTATTAGAAGGCAGTCTATGTTTGCTGCTGTTTCATGCGCTGCAGCACCAAGTATGGGAAAACACATGTGCCAAATGACTGTTAATAATAAGCCTATTACGGCCTTGCTGGACTTTGGAAGTCTAGTGACTTTGGTTACAGCTGAGATGGTTGAAACTGTGAATTTGCATGCTAAAAAAGTTGCTGTGATCTGTGTACATGGGGATACCCGCGAGTATCCTATAGCCACTGTTCAGTTTAAAACTGGCTTAGGTACGGTGACCCATCCGGTCGGACTTGTGCCCCACTTGGTGCACAAGGCCATCGTTGGTAGGGACTTCCCTAAGTTTTGGGAACTGTGGGATCGTCCCAACCCGGTCGCAGTAGCTGACTCAGTGACAGAGCCAGAACTTACTGACAACCTGGGTTCAGGGGACTCTTCTTTAGGGCTCCCCGGGTTGTCCTTTCTCAGTTATGGCAGGAGAGCTGGAGGAGCCTAAGGAGGTCCCCACAATCAGTGGAGCTGGACAGCCATCTGCTGAATCTGAGCCTACGTTGGAGTTTGCTGACCTTAACGTGCACAAGGAAAATTTTGGTACTGAGCAGAGAAAAGACCCAACCCTTGCCAGGGCCTGGGAAAATGTAATAGTGATTAATGATGTTCCTGTCGAATCAGGGGACAGGCTCTGTTTTCCTTATTTCAGCAACAATGAGGATTTACTGTATCGCGTATGTAAAAAAAATGATGAAGTGGTTGAACAGTTGGTGGTCCCTAAGCCATACAGACGGGTGGTGTTGGAACTTGCCCATGGGCACTTGCTAGGAGGCCATTTAGGGGTTGAGAAAACTACTGAAAGGGTGTTGCGCAGGTTTTATTGGCCCGGGATACAGAAAGATATTGAGAATTATTGTCAATCCTGCCCTGTGTATCAGATGTCAGCCCCACTACAACACTTCCGAAGTCCTTTAGTGCCCTTGCCCATTATTGAAGAGCCCTTTGTGAGTATTGCCATGGACCTTGTGGGTCCACTCCCCAAGTCTGCCCGAGGTCATCAGCATATCCTTGTAATCATGGATTATGCTACCCGTTACCCCGAGGCCATTCCCTTACGCACCGTGTCTGCTAAAAATTTTGCCAAAGAGCTGTTTATGGTGTTCAGTCGTGTTGGAATACCTAAAGAAATCCTTACAGCCCAGGGCACCCCATTTATGTCACGAATAACTAGAGAGCTGTGCAAGTTATTTAAGGTGACGCAATTGCCAACCTCGGTGTACCACCCTAAAACGGATGGCTTGGTGAAACGCTTCAATAAGACATTGAAGAGCATGTTAAAAAAGGTTGTTGACAAGATGGGAAAAACTGGGACTTCCTGATACCATACTTGATGTTTGCCATCAGGGAGGGTCCCCAGTCCTCCACGGGGTACTCTCCATTTGAGTTGTTTTATGGTAGACACCCTCGGGGACTCTTAGACATAGCCAAAGAAACTTGGGAGGGGGAGCAGACACCCCATAAAAGTGTCATTGAGCATATCGCTCAAATGCAGGACAGGATTGCAGCAATCATGCCGATGGTAAAAGAACACTTACTGCAGGCCCAAGCAGCTCAACAGAGGATATACAACAGGGGAGCCCAACTCCATGTTTTCTCACCTGGTGACAGGGTCCTGGTGTTAGTTCCCACTGTTGATAGCAAGTTCCTGGCTAAGTGGCAAGGTCCCTTTGAAGTAATTGAAATAATTGGGGAGGTCAATTACAAGGTATATCAACCAGGGAAAAGGAAGCCCAAACAGATTTACCATATAAACCTGTTAAAGCACTGGAAGGATAGACTGGCGTTAACCGCGAGGTCCCTCCTGGTAACCCTAAGGGTGCTGAGTCCCCTCTGATCCTCGAGGTCACGATTCCAGACACCCTGTCATATTCCCAAAAGCAGGAAACTAGAGAATTCCTGATAAGAAATAGAGAGAAATTTTCACAGTTACCTGGCACGACTTCAGCAGTTCAGCATGATATTGTTACTGAACCTGGGGTCCGTGTCAAGCTCAAACCGTACCAAATTCCTGAAGCGTGGAGAAAGGACATCAGCGAGGAAGTTAAAAGAATGTTGGAGCTAGATGTCATTGAGGAATTCAATAGTGACTGGTCTAGCCCCATCGTGTTAGTCCCAAAACCGGATGGCACTTGGAGGTTCTGTAACGACTTCAGGAAGCTTAATGCAGTGACAAAGTTTGACACGTACCCAATGCCCAGAGTGGACGAACTTATAGACCGACTTGGCAAGGCTCGCTATCTGACCACTTTTGACTTGACAAAAGGTTATTGGCAAATACCCCTGACTGGTAGCGCCAAAGAGAAGACTGCATTTGTGACCCCGGAGGGTTCCTTTCAATACCAAAAAAATGCCTTTTGGGTTGCAAAATGCCCCCGCGACATTTCAGAGGGCCATGGACAGGACTTTAAGACCCCACCGACAATATGCAGCAGCATATCTAGATGACATAGTGGTACATAGCACTGACTGGGAGTCTCACTTGCCCCGTGTCCAGGCTGTCCTTGACTCCCTCTTCAAAGAAGGTTTTACGGCAAATCCAAAAAAATGTGCCATTGGTCTAAAGGAAGCCAAGTATTTGGGCTATACTATTGGCTGTGGTGTCATAAAACCTCAAGTGAATAAAATAAAAGCCATCCAGGAGTGGCCACGTCCTGCAAACAAGAAGCAGGTCAGGGCCTTTCTTGGCATTTTGGGGTATTATAGAAGATTTATCCCAAATTTTGCAACTATAGCTGCCCCACTGACAGACCTTACGAAAGGGAAAGACTGTGTAATGGTAAAATGGTCCTCAGTAACAGAGGAATCTTTCCAAGTCCTGAAGAAGGCTCTTTGTGCACAGCCAGTACTGTACTCCCTCGATTTCTCCAAAGATTTTGAGACAGACAGACAGATGATGTTGGTATCGGGGCAGTACTGTCACAGGTACACAATGGGGAAGAACACCCTGTGGTGTACCTAAGCAGAAAACTCAATGACCATGAGAAAAAGTATGCAGTCATTGAAAAGGAATGTTTAGCCATAAAGTGGGCTGTCGACGCACTCAGGTACTATTTATTAGGATGCCAGTTTGAGTTAATAACTGACCATGCTCCCCTGAAATGGATGGCCCAAAAGAAGGAGACTAATAGAAGGGTGAACCGGTGGTTTTTGGCTCTACGGGATTACTCCTTCACTGTAAAACACAAGCCAGGTGTTGAGATGGGAAATGTAGATGCCCTGTCCCGTGTTCACTCCTGTTGGGTTACAGGTGCATCCCAGAGAGAGCCAGGAAAAGTCCTGTTCGAGGTTTATACATCTCCCAGGCTCCTCTCATACACGTTCAGGGATCTCTGATCCATGGTCCAGTTCAGGTCTTGGTCCTCTCCCCCAGGCTAATTTAAGCTCACCTGAGCAGACAGCCTTTGCTCTTGGCCTGGAAACCTCAGACAACTTCTGTGTAGGAGAGCAAAAGGTTGGTTGAAGCTATTAAAGCGGGGTTTCACTGTCTCCAAAAATTTTTTTTTGGCAAACTGACAATGTATAGTATATTTTAACATTGAACTTACTTGTTCTGTTATTCCAGCTTACTGCTCTCCGTTTTCTGCATTAAAAAAAATGTATATCTTTTTCTTTAGCCGGCTTTCATCTTGCCTATGGGCATGTGAAGCCCACAGGCATCCTCTTCCGGGATACGGTGCTGCTGATAGACCAGCATGCACCGCCCGTTCTAGCTCCGATCTCGCGCATGCTCAGTACACACAGATCGGATTGCCGTCAAGAGCTTAGGTTTCCATCACAACGGGCGGCGTCGTAGGAAATCACGCGAGATTTCACGGCGGCTCTCCGCACTGACTCCTGGGATGAATGACAAGAGATCCCAGGAGACAGTGCGCCGCATTAGGAAATTATGAAAATACCCGCAAAGTCCCCACCCATAGCCGCAGGGACAGAACAAAGAAAAGCAAGTATATCGCAAGGTAGGGGGGAAAAAAAAGGTCCATATAGCACTCGATGCTCTGTATACAAGCCACTGATATCAAGTATAAAAAATGGGTGAAGATCCGCTTTAAGCTGTGAATGTGGAGGCTGACGAGCTGTAGGCTTGCTCAGCCTGGTAGTTAGGGTCTGTAAATATTGTTTAGTTAGTGCCGAGACACGGCTAGGTTTTGTTTTGGCTATTTTTATTCCTATTTGTTTTTGGAACACTGTACAGCACCTGTATATAGACTTGTATATATCACAAATAAACACCGCACTGTTTGTCACTACTTCACTGGATTTGGGTATCTGTGCCTGAAAGACTGCTCATCCAAGGGAGCTTTGTACCTGCTACCTGTCCCCCAGGTTACAATATATATACACTGTATTCAGTTTAGCTAGATCCATTCCTGTTATTCTCTTCCTACTGACAGGCAGGCAGGTGTATTTACAGCTACCTGAAGAAAATTGCTGGTGTTCTTCTGATCCTATTAGTCCTATTAGCTACAGTATTTACAGTTAGTTTAGTGCGTCCTCTGCACAGTGTGCACCTAAAGCTACCTGAAGAAAATTGGTGGTGCTCTTCTGATCCTATTAGTACCGCAGGCAGCTGTAGTATTTACAAGTTAGTGTAGTGCGTCCTCTGCACAATGTGCACCTAAAGCTACCTGAAGAAAATTGGTGGTGTTCTTCTGATCCTATTAATACTAAGGCAGGCAGCTACAGTATTTACAGTTAGTGTACTGTGTCCTCTGTGCAGTGTGCACCTAAAGCTACCTGACAAAAATTGGTGGTGTTCTTCTGATCCTATTAGTACCGCAGGCAGCTGTAGTATTTATAAGTTAGTGTACTGCGTCCTCTGCACAGTATGCACCTAAAGCAACCTGAAGAAAATTGGTGGTGTTCTTCTGATCCTATTAGTACCGCAGGCAGCTGTAGTATTTACAAGTTAGCGTAGTGCGTCCTCTGCACAGTGCGCACCTAAAGCTACCTGAACAAAATTGGTGGTGTTCTTCTGATCCTATTAATACCACAGGCAGGCAGCTACAGTATTTACAGTTAGTGTACTGTGTCCTCTGTGCAGTGTGCACCTAAAGCTACCTGAAGAAAATTGGTGGTGTTCTTCTGATCCTATTAGTACGGCAGGCAGCTGTAGTATTTACAAGTTAGTGTAGTGCGTCCTCTGCACAGTGTGCACCTAAAGCTACCTGAATAAAATTGGTGATGTTCTTCTGATCCTATTAGTACCGCAGGCAGCTGTAGTATTGATAGGGTTAGGGATTTGATTTAGAGTTCTTACTTAAACTAATGTCTACGTGTTAAAATCTGTTTTTGAAATATATTATGCCTGCTCTGCAGCTGTTATGTACTCAACCTTTGCCTGCTGACGCATATTATCGATAAAACTGTTTTTATTGTATCCTTTTATTGCTGATAATGAATTATCTGTTGAAACCACCTTTTTATTAGTTGATATGAAAACTGAACTTCGATATTTACGTCATGTAACAAAACCTTATAAATATCAATAAAACAGGACAGTTATCTCTCACTGCGTGGCTCTCAGACCGTGGAACGAGACACAGACATTTTGAGTCCGTGTTTAATTCTTTAAGGTTTAAGATTTGACAAAGCAATATAAACATAAAAGTGACTTATTTAGGAGTCACATCTAACATTTTGGCGCCCGAATAAGCAGGGACCCACCAAGTCGCTACAAGAGGTGGCTGAGCTACGCTGACGGAACAAACGGACAGGCAATCCGGGAACCACAGATCAAACACCTGGCCAGGTAAGAAAAAGCTTTATTTTTCTTATACTCTGTGCTCCCCTGATTTGTGCCTATCCGTTCTGTCAGTTAAGGTTCTCCTGGTTTTAAAACACCAGCCTCTGTAGTGGTGAGTTTAGAATTTACTGCATATTGTGGTTTATATTGCTGGAATTATTTGTCATGTATTGTCTGTCTGTTTGCTTGTAATGAGCCTTGCCTAGGTTGGTATGAATTGAAAGAATATCATCCCAATGAGCAGTAGAATGCGTCCTTAACCTCGCAAGAGGACTTTGGGGGTCTGCCGCTTAAGTTTGATATTCAATTTAGTTCATAAACCATAGACGGGTTGAAAGTATAAGCCCTGTCTGCTCCATAAAGCAGGGATAAGAGTGTATGAGAGGGATTCCCAGATACGGGGAGGGTAATGAGGTCTCCAAAAAGCCCGGAGATCTAGTCGGATACCTGGTCACTTCAAGGAATGCTTGTATATGTTGTAGTCGTCAGTCTGATCATGAAATTTTGTCAGTTGGCTAGCATATAAAGTAATTCGGTTTCAAGAATCTCATATAGGAGAGGTTTTTTAGTATTCTGGCATCCTAGGAGGAAAAGGCAACGAGGAACTAGTGTAACTTGGTTAAGTGTTTTATATTGTACACTAAGTGTCCCACACGCTACCTAGGCTGGATTGTCAGAATGGGCCAGAGGAACACAAAACCCCGTCAGGGAATTGTAGCACATTACACAGTGCCACAGATAATTAAAAACATCTGTGGGGAAGATGAAGCGTGGGACTTAAAGGATGTCCTTCGTAAATTTAAAGTGAAAGGAGCAGCGGGTTTAGACCCGGATGTATGGAGTGAAATAAAAAGGGACAGACAAGGAGAGGTGTTAGAGAAGCAATGGATGCGTCAGGTTCAATGCTTAATTAAGGTTTCAAATAGAGCAAAAGAAGAGGGGTGGAAATATAATCCAGATTGTAATGGTTGGGATATGAAAGATAGAAGAACAAAAAATGTTGAAACTTTGAGAAATATTACTTCAACCATCCCACCCCCATACACTGATATAGAGAAAAATTCACATAAATCAGGGTTATATCCTGTACTTGAGGGTAGAGGATGGGTTTGCCAAGTTTGTGGATCACAAAACCCCGAGTGGGCACAAGAATGTGTACATTGTGGAGCACAAAAACCTCACCCAGAATCTCTAGCCCCAGTACACGTCACAACACGAACGGTAACATTACCAAATCTCCAACACGGGGACCCACAGCATCCAAATGCGCCAGCCGTGGTTAATCGCAACGTGGCCATCAATACCTGGAAACCATGGTCAGCTGACACACTCATGGCTCTAATTCAGAATGCCCCTGACCCAGTAGCCAAGCCAGCTGCTTTTAGTAGATTTGTGACTCAGTTAATGAATACACATAGAGCAACTTGGCAGGACGGGGAAGACTTGTGTAGACATAAAATGACTTTAACTATGTTTAATCAGTTTATGACAGAAATAGGTCCACATAGACCTCCAGAGGTAGCTGATGGAGACGGCAATCTGGCAGCCGGACATGTTAGACATATAGACTCACGAGCGCCCTTTCTTGTAAGATTAGAAGCTTTTTGTCAGGCAAAACAACAAGAGAGAGGATCCACGTCACCGATGAAACAACTGCCAGGGCAGACAGTATCAGACCTTTACTTATCAATGGAAAGTATGATGGCAGACGAGGGAATGGTTTTGGCACTGCCAATTACAATCCGAACCTTCAACAGACAGTTTATGGAAGGATTAATTCCACAGATAAGTGAAAGACTTAAAGTCTGCACACCAGAGTGGAGGGCAATTAGAGATAGAGGGTCGTTGTTACAAAAAAACCCTTAAATGTTAAAGTAGGGAACCATATGTTCCTTTCACGTTTTCTGATAGCTAAAGGAGCCCCCACTAACTTACTAGGAGCTGACATTTTACAGAAAATAGGAGCTAACATTACCTATCACCCCGATGGCACTGTCACCTTAGCTATAGGGGATGATCAAGAACACATGGAGATGTGTAATCTGATACAATACCTGGAGGAGGAATCTGAACTGTCCAGTCCACCACCTGCAGATTTGGATCAGGTCTTGTCCTCCCTTCCGGAAGAACTATGGGAAAAGCATTCCAGCTGATGTTGGACTTTTGCCCATACCTCCGGTTACCCTACAGCTGATTCCAGGAGCAGTGCTACCCCAACAAAAACAGTATCCACTCAGTGCACCCCGAGGCGGCCATTGAAATGCAGGTCCAATCCTTCTTAAAAAGTGGAGTTCTAAAAGAAGTAAAATCACCGGCAAATACTCCTTTGTACCCGGTTAAAAAGAAAACGATAGCCGGTAGTCCGGTCAAGTATAGGATGGTCCAAGACCTCAGAGCAATCAACAAAATACTAGCCCCAATGACACCTTTAGTACCCAATCCACATACGCTACTGTCACAAATACCCTCAACTAGTATGTACTTTACGGTTATAGATTTAGCGAATGCTTTCTTTTCTGTCGCACTTGCTGAGGAATGCCAACTATGGTTCGCATTTTCGATAAAAAATCGGCAACTAACCTGGACACGCCTACCTCAGGGTATGGCGCATTCACCTACCTTGTATTCGCAAGCATTGCAAACGGTGTTTGGAGAATGGGTACCACCAGATTCTTGTGTATTGCTACAATATGTGGATGATTTATTGTTGTGCTGCCCGGACAAGGAAACTTGTTTGGATACCACCCTTAATTTGTTGCGATTTCTAGCAGAAAAAGGTTGCAAGGTTAATAGGAACAAATTGCAAATGTGTCAGGAAAAGGTAATCTTTCTGGGACATTGTATATCACAGGGTACGAGACATCTCACTGAGGAGAGGGTTCAAGTCATAAAGGGAATGTTACCCCCACGGAATTTCAAACAATTGCGTATGTTTTTAGGTATCGTGTCATATTGTAGACAATGGATACCACACGCTAGCGCTTTGATGCAGCCATTATACGATTGTTTGAAAATTGTACCGTATGTGCTTACAGAAGTAGCTTATGAGTCGTTTATCACTTTGAAAAAGCTGTTGATTTCTGCGCCGGCTATTGGTATACCAGACTACACTAAGAAATTCAATCTATACGTTGCTGAGATTGCCGGACACGCCACAGGGGTACTGACACAGGCGCATGTAAAACAAAGACCAATCGCTTACTTTTCAGCAGCACTAGATCCAGTATCCAGAGGTTCACCGTCCTGTGTGCGGGCGGTAGCTGCAGTGTCAATTATCATAGATAAGTCATCAGAGATTGTTCTAGACAATCCGGTTGTAGTGCATACCACACATGACATACATGCAATCTTGTCTCAGGTACAGCCCAAACACATTTCCATGGCTAGGCAATTAAGGTTACAGTGTACTTTACTTTTACCTCCAAATGTCACTTTTCAGCGCTGTACAACCTTAAATTTGGCCACCTTTTTGCCTCTTCAGTCACCAGATTTGGCAAGGGGGAATAACAGTACCAGTGAGAAAGGAAATGAGGTACCTGACACTCTTTTGTTCCGAGAAGTAGATGAACACGATTGTTTTCAGCTCATGGAACAGGAGACAATGGGATTCCCACATGTTACAGACACACCAATTTTGAACGCTGAGCACACTTTGTACATAGATGGCAGCAGGTTTGCTGATGACAAGGGTAAATATCACACAGGTTATGCCGTAGTGACTGATACACAAGTGATTGACGCACAGCCTTTACCAGCCCACATGTCAGCACTAGAAGCAGAATTAAAAGCTTTAGAACAAGCCCTAGAATACTTAAAAGGACAAGAAGGAAATATTTACACTGACTCCGCCTACGCTTATGGTGTAGCGCACGATTATGGCCATATATGGAAGGCTAGAGGTTATCTGACAGCAGCAGGTACACCTGTAAAACATGGAGAAAGGATTAAGAGAGTCCTGAACAATCTTCAAAAGGTTAAACGAGTGGCCATCATGAAGATAGCGGCACACACGAGCGCAAAAACAATTGAGGCAAAAGGAAATGCATTTGCAGATTTGACTGCAAAACAGGCAGCTCTAGGGGAAGGAAGCCCTGAGACCTTAGCAGCAGTAGAGGTGAGTATCCCAGAACCAACATGGCAGCGGCAGTTCACCTACCCACACACGTCAGTTCCAATTCCATGTATAGGATTGTGAACCAAGGATGGCTCGCCCCAGGATTCAGTAGTACTGCAAGAAACTACTGTGCAGCCTGCCAAATCTGTCTCCTGAATAATCCAGGACAGAGAGTAAAAACCCCACGTAAACACCAGGTCCGGGCCCAATACCCCTTTCAGAGACTGCAGATTGACTACATACAAATGCCTAAGAGCGGCCCCTTTGAGTTTGTCCTCGTGTGTATCGATTTATTCTCAGGTTGGCCTGAAAGTTATCCAGTAAAATCAGCTACAGCTAAAGCCACAGCTAAGAAACTGATCACTGAGTTAATACCTAGGTTTGGTCTTCCTGAAACCATAGAATCAGATAGGGGAACACACTTCACAGGAGAGATCATGCAGAATGTAATGACCATGTTAGGGGTTCAACAAAGTTTTCACACCCCATACCACCCGCAGAGTTCAGGATCAGTGGAAAGAGTAAATGGGACAATAAAGTTAAAAATACAAAAGGCAATGCAAGAGTTAAACAAGCCATGGCCAGAATGCTTGCCTTTGGCTTTGTTCTCCATAAGGTACACCCCTACGGGGAAAACGGGATTGTCTCCATATGAAATACTTTTTGGGAATGCACCTAGATTAGGTTTATACTTTCCACAGAGTATGCAATTGCAATGTGATAGTTTGACTGCATATGTGATACAATTACAACAACGTCTAACTAAGATCCACAAAAGTGTGTATTCTTCTCTTCCAGACCCTAATTCAATAGCAGGTACACATACGCTGCTACCAGGGGATTATGTATATGTAAAGAGACACACCAGAAAGTAATTGGAACCCAGGTTCGAAGGTCAAATGTACCAAATATTAGTCCATAAAGCAGGGGGAGAAGATATATCAGAAGGGATGTTCAATCTGACAGATATTACCGTTAATCAATCCAGTACTTTTCTCTGTGCCTCTTGGTGGAGGGAAGAGAGAAATGATGGATGGTATTGGAATGCAGAGGCTTTTGGGTTTCACATACAAATGGAGGAAGAAGTAACGCCAATAATTGAATCTTCCATATTAACACCCGTTCCAAACACTTGCATAAATGTATCAACATCACAACAGAAAACAAAAATAAAATTCAATATCACCTTTCCCTCAATACCAGAGTGTAGGTATAAGCGAGAATGGTATGACACACTATTGGGATTAACAGGTACAGGAATGGGAATTTTAAACTCGGTAGAGATAGAAGAAATGAACAATAGATGGAAGCATGCAGGGGGACACATAGCTGACAGCTTGACTATCACAAGCAAATGGTTACCCACTACTTTTGAAACCCAACTGCAAGAAATACCCCTATTACAATTTTTGGGAGGGTTAATAAATCACACGATAGGAGCAGAGCTCCAGCTGTGGAATCAAAGTCAACAGTTTGTAAATTTCACACAATGCTCTTTTAACCTCTTATCCTATCATATACAAATAAATAGGGCCAGGACTGAATTACAGCTGGGAAATTATCATACCTGGATGAAATACTTTAAGGGTTTAACTGACGATGGTGTATGGTTTCAAGTAAAAGGGGATAAGATAGAATGTGAGGAGAAATGGTGTACAGGGAAGTTTGAAGCATATCGAGTAGAAGATGTAATAGAAATGTGTAAAATAGTGGTTATGCCATTAGTAATTAAAGACGAATTTTGGTATCCGGAAATATATGGGAAATATGTAGATAAAAGAAACAGAACCCATGATTTAACTCTATGTGAAGGAACTAATAAGGGAATGGTATGTGGTAGAAGTTCTCCAGTATATGAACCTTGCTTGTTAAAATACCAAACTAGCATATGCAAAATGCAAAGAACACCGATAAATGTAGGCAATAGATTCATTGAAATAGGACCCCAACATATTTGTATCATTACAAACAATAATCATACTATGTCAGCATTAAACAAATCTGCCCCATTTTCAGGATGTATTAAAAATATAAGAGTGCTACAGTGGGGAAATAACACATATCTTTTTGAACCAGACGCAGATAAGATATTCTCTTCAGTCTATGAGGTACATAATCTCACTGACACTACACCCTTTATAATTTCTTTAGACCCACTGAAACAGGTTTTGGAACAATCAGAGTTGTTAAGACAACACATAGAAACACTAGAACACACCCTACAGAATAACCTTGTATCTGCAATTATTGACAAAGGTAGACTAGTACATCTTTCATCACAGATACAACAGGATACTGCACCACATTGGTGGGATATATTTAGTGGAATGTCTTCTACCGCAACCAATACCTTTCATTGGTTGTTAAGTCCAATGGTAATTATTATTCTAATATTAATATCACTTACAATCACAAATATTTGTGTATACAGGAAAATAAATAGGAAAATTAGGAGAATGAACAGGGCATACTGATAAATGTATATTTGACATCACCCACTCCTACAAAACTCCTCTTCTTGAATTTAAGATGTTAGTAATACCTAGGGAGATGGGTTTTACCCCTCTGACAACTCGCGGTCAGGGAAAGCACTCTGGGGAAAACTGACTAGAACTTATTCATGAGGACCCAGGGGGAAGGAGAGGATGATGTCAAAGGGGGAAATTGATAGGGTTAGGGATTTGATTTAGAGTTCTTACTTAAACTAATGTCTACGTGTTAAAATCTGTTTTTGAAATATATTATGCCTGCTCTGCAGCTGTTATGTACTCAACCTTTGCCTGCTGAGGCATATTATCGATAAAACTGTTTTTATTGTATCCTTTTATTGCTGATAAGGAATTATCTGTTGAAACCACCTTTTTATTAGTTGATATGAAAACTGAACTTCGATATTTACATCATGTAACAAAACCTTATAAATATCAATAAAACAGGACAGTTATCTCTCACTGCGGGGCTCTCAGACCGTGGAACGAGACACAGACATTTTGAGTCCGTGTTTAATTCTTTAAGGTTTAAGATTTGACAAAGCAATATAAACATAAAAGTGACTTATTTAGAAGTCACATCTAACGTTTTTACAAGTTAGTGTAGTGCGTCCTCTGCACAGTGTGCACCTAAAGCTACCTGAAGAAAATTGCTGGTATTCTTCCGATCCTATTAGTACCACAGGCTGCTGTAGTATTTACAAGTTAGTGTAGTGCATCCTCTGCACAGTGTGCACCTAAAGCTACCTGGAGAAAATTGGTGGTGTTCTCCTGATCCTATTAATACCACAGGCAGGCAGCTACAGTATTTACAGTTAGTGTACTGTGTCCTCTGCACATTGTGCACCTAGAGCTAACTGATATCAAGTATAAAAAATGGGTGAAGATCCGCTTTAAGCTGTGAATGTGGAGGCTGACGAGCTGTAGGCTTGCTCAGCCTGGTAGTTAGGGTCTGTAAATATTGTTTAGTTAGTGCCGAGACACGGCTAGGTTTTGTTTTGGCTATTTTTATTCCTATTTGTTTTTGGAACACTGTACAGCACCTGTATATAGACTTGTATATATCACAAATAAACACCGCACTGTTTGTCACTACTTCACTGGATTTGGGTATCTGTGCCTGAAAGACTGCTCATCCAAGGGAGCTTTGTACCTGCTACCTGTCCCCCAGGTTACAATATATATACACTGTATTCAGTTTAGCTAGATCCATTCCTGTTATTCTCTTCCTACTGACAGGCAGGCAGGTGTATTTACAGCTACCTGAAGAAAATTGCTGGTGTTCTTCTGATCCTATTAGTCCTATTAGCTACAGTATTTACAGTTAGTGTAGTGCGTCCTATGCACAGTGTGCACCTAAAGCTACCTGAAGAAAATTAATGGTGTTCTTCTGATCCTATTAGTACCGCAGGCAGCTGCAGTATTTACAAGTTAGTTTAGTGCGTCCTCTGCACAGTTGCACCCAAAGCTACCTGAAGAAAATTGGTGGGGTTCTTCTGATCCTATTAGCACCGCAGGTAGCTGTAGTATTTACAAGTTAGTGTAGTGCATCCTCTGCACAGTGTGCACCTAAAGCTACCTGAAGAAAATTGGTGGTGTTCTTCTGATCCTATTAGCACTGCAGGTAGCTGTAGTATTTACAAGTTAGTGTAGTGCATCCTCTGCACAGTGTGCACCTAAAGCTACCTGAATAAAATTGGTGGTGTTCTTCTGATCCTATTAATACCACAGGCAGGCAGCTACAGTATTTTCCTGTTAGTGTACTGTGTCCTCTGCACAGTGTGCACCTAAAGCTACCTGAACACAATTGCTGTTGTTCTGCTCCTATTAATACCACAGGCAGGCAGCTACAGTAGTTACAGTTAGTGTACTGTGTCCTCTGCACAGTGTGCACCTAAAGCTACCTGAAGACAATTGCTGGTGTTCTCATACTAATAATACTACAGGTAGGCAGTTGATTCTGCTAGCTGCAGTATCAGTATATATAAATCCCAGCTTTGTGCAGCTACATCTCACTGTAGGCCATTAGTATGTCTGGAAGGCCAACAAGGAGAGGCAGACAGTCACAAGCCAATAAAAGAGGGCAAGCAGGCTCTGTGTCTAGTGGCAACAGTGCTGGTCGTGGAGACTGTGCATCCTCATCAGCACGTGGCCGTGGGACACACTTGTCCTTTTTTCGGCAGCTGGCTGTGTTGAGCCGCAACATGCAGAAGACTTGGTAGACTGGATGACCAAGCCGTCCTCATCCTCTCTCACCCAGGCTCAGGGTACTTTGTCTGGCAAAGCAGCTACCAACGTGGCCTCTTCCCTCGGCTCAATGGCATCAGTGACTCCTTCCCTAGCCCCACCATGTCCTCCTGAGGAGTCCCCCGAACTGTTTGACCACAGTGTTGGGTACATGCTCCAGGAGGATGCCCAGCGTTTTGAAGGCTCCGATGATGGCACCCAGCTAGAGGAAGGCAGTAACGTGAGCCCAGAGAGAGGGGGTACCCAAGAAGGACAGCAATCTGGCAGTCATGTTCCCCCAGCTGCAGCATACTGTCCGCTTTGCTCCAGTGATGAGGAGGAAGGGGATGATGAGGTCACCGACTCCACGTGGGTGCCTGATAGGAGAGAGGAGGAGGAGGCACATCACCAACGAGGCAGAATGTCCTCCAGGGGCCAGCTTAAGGGCAGCACACCGACTGCATCACACCGCCGAGCTCCGCATGTGCAGGGCGCTGCTGTCTCTGCGTGTTATTCCAAAAGTTCTTTAGTGTGGGCCTTTTTTGAGATGAGTGCATCAGATCCCACCGCTGCTATTTGCAACATATGTCTCAAGCATATCTCGCGTGGCCAAAACATCACCCGCTTGAGCACCACATGCTTGACCAGACATATGTCGACCTGCCATGCAGTTCGTTGGCAAGCGTACCTAAAAGACCCACACCAAAGAACAAAGAGGACCTCTCCTTGCTCCTCACCAGCTGGGATCTCCAACCCCACTATACCTTCAGTCCTCTCTGAGACCTGAGAGGAATGAAGGTGTAGAATTAGGTGTGTCACAGCCATGTACTTGGGGGCAATCTGCTATCGGTACACCAACGTCATATTGTACCAGGCAAATTCCCCTGCCCCAGTTGCTGCACCGCTGAAAGAAGTTTGCTCCCAGCCATCCACATGTCCAGCGGTTGAATGCTAGCTTGGCTAAATTGCTAGCACTTCAACTGCTGCCTTTTCAGTTGGTAGACTCTGCCCCCTTCCATGAGTTTGTGAAATGTGCGGTTCCTCAGTGGCAGGTTCCCAAACGCCACTTTTTCTCACGGAAGGCGATTCCGGCTTTCTACCGGCATGTGAAAGGCAATGTCTTGCCCTCGCTGGACAGGGCGGTCAGCGGTAAGGTGCATATTACCGCTGACTCATGGTCCAGCAGGCATGGACAGGGGCGTTACCTATCTTTCACCGCACACTGGGTGACTCTTCTGGCAGCTGGGAAGGATGCAGGACAGGGTGCAGTAGTGTTGGAGGTTGTTCCGCCACCATGCCTCCAAAATTCTACTAGTGTTGATTCTGCCACACCTCTCTCCTCCACCCCCTCCTCTTCTTCTTCCTCCATGGCCTCTTTCTGTGCTGATTTGTCCTCTGAACCAGCGGTGCTCCGTAGGCGTTCAAGGGGCTACGCAAGCACGTAGCCAAAAAGATGCCATGCGGCTTGAGCTGGTGTGCTTGGGGGACAGGAGCCACACTGGGGCAGAGATTCTGTCAGCTCTGCAGGGGCAGGTTCAGAGGTGGTTGACGCCACGCCAGCTTAAGGCAGGTATGGTGATTGGCGACAATGGCTCCAACCTCCTCTCCGCCCTCTGATAGAGACAACTGACCCATGTGCCCTGTTTGGCTCACGCCCTTAACTTGGTGGTGCAGCGGTTCTTGGGCAGGTACCCGGGCTTACAGGATGTCCTGGGGCAGGCCAGGAAAGTCTGTGTGCATTTCCGCAGGTCATAAAATGCCAGTGCTCGTCCTGGCTGACCTCCAAAAGGAATTTAACCCGCCCAAGAACCGCCTAATCTGTGACATGCCCACCAGGTGGAGCTCAACGTTGGCCATGCTGCAGCGGCTGCACACGCAGCAGAGGGCCATCAATGAGTACCTATGCGACTATGGCACCAGGGCAGGGTCAGAGGACCTTGTTTTTTTCCCCCACACCAGTGGGCTATGATCAGGGATACATGCACTGTCCTGTCACCATTTTAGGAGGCCACGAGGATGGTGAGCAGTGACAGTGCATGCATCAGTGACACTGTACCTCTTGTCCACCTGTTGGAGCACACGCTGTGTGGAATAATGGACAGGGCACTTGAGGCAGAACAGAGGGAGGAAGAGGAGGACTTCCTTACCTCTCAAAGCCCCCTTTATCCAGACAGTGTTCCTGCTTGCCCGCCGATCACACAGGTAGAGGATGAGGAGGAGGAGGATTGTGTGAGCATGGAGGTGGAGCCTGGCACTCAGCAGCAGTCTTCAAGGGATCATTTACAGTCCGAAGAAACCCATGGACTTGTAAGTGGCTGGGAGGAGGTGGCTGCGGACCATGTCGTCCTTAGTGACCCAGAGGACTCTGGACCGAATGCCTCAGCAAACCTACGCTGCATGGCCTCCCTGATCCTGCAAAGCCTGCGGAAGGATCCTCGTATTCGTGGTATCAAGGGGAGGGATGATTACTGGCTGGCAACCCTCCTTGATCCATGTTACAAGGGTAAGGTTACTGACCTTATCTATCGTCGCAGAGGGAGCAGAGGATGAAACACTTTCGGGAGGCCTTGCAGAAAGGTCTGTGCAACGCGTTCCCAGAGACTGGGAGGTTACAAACTCCTGTTCCTGGACAACGTGTTGCTGAGGCTTCGGTCAGTCAAAGAAGGAGCGGTGGAGAAGGTGGCCATCTGACCGATGCATTCAGACAATTTTTTAGTCCGCAGCCCCAAGGTATGATCGGTTCCAGCAACCATCGCCAGTGTCTGTTTTACATGGTGCAGGAATACCTAGGGGGAAGATCTGACTTGGACACCTTTCCCACCGAAAATCCTCTGGGTTACTGGGTCTTGAGGATGGATGACTGGCCAGAGCTTGCACAGTAGGCAACTGAGCTACTGGCCTGTCCTGCATCCAGCGTTCTTTCGGAACGCACACTCAGTGCTGCTGGAGGCTTTGTAACCGATCACAGGGTGCGCCTGTCCACCGACTCGGTCGATCGACTGACCTTCATAAAAATGAATCAGTCTTGGATCACCACCAGCTACCAGGCACCTGATGCTGGTGTAATCGAATAATTTTTTTTTTAAATGTCAGATCCCTTCAAGACTACCTATGCTGAGTCACTATCCTGTTATGCTGAGTGATTATCCTCTTCCTCCTCAATGATCATCCTGATAGCTTGTAAGAACATTTTTGGTTCTGGGCGCCGCCACCAGTGGCTAAGGCCCAATTTTTCAGCCCCTGTTTAACAGGGGTGTGTAATTACAATTTTTGATGCAATATTTTGCAGGAGGGTTTGTTGCTGCGCTCAACTAGAGTATCTGTGAGGGGTTGTAGTGTTGTAGCACCAGTGCCTAAGGCCCAATTTTTCAGCCCCTGTTTAACAGGGGCATGTAATTACAATTTTTGATGCATTATTTTGCAGGAGGGTTCGTTGCTGCGGGTAGACAGATTGTACCCAAGTTTTTTTTTAAAGGTAAATTTTTTATTTGGTTTTGTGGTACAAAACAAACATACAAACACAAATACACACATTTCGAGCAAACATTGCTCATTGCAATATAGAGTGTAAGACAATGGTATACATTTGGCATACATGTTTTCATACTGTACAGCTGCATATGTCCATTCAGTTTTCATCAAACTTGGTATTATTGACTGGAGTTTCTTTATTAGCTTTATATTATAGGTGTAATAGTGTTTTCAGAGCTGGTCCACAGACCCCATATTTTGTGAAATTTTTTTGGGCATCCTCTGGCTTCGTATGTCAATTTGTATAATGGTATAGCCTGATTAACCATGTTCAGCCAGAATGCTATCGTAGGTGGCGATTGTGATTTCCAATGAATAGTAATAGATTTTTTGGCATAAAATAATACAATTCTCAGGAAAGTTTGCTTGTTTTTAGAATTACTCTCGTCGTCCACATACCCTAGTAGGCATCTCAGGGGGTTGCAGATATTAGGCAATTGGGTCAGGGAACTGACAAAAGCAGTAACCCCTGACCAGAACCGCCTGATCTCGGGTGCATTCCCACATCAAGTGAAAGAAGGTGGCCTCCACAATGCTGCATCTGGAGCACATTGCCGATGGTAGTTTTTTAAGTTTAAATAATAAGGATGGCGTAAAGTATTCTCTGTATAATAGTTTGGTTTGTATGACCCTATCCCTGGAGGAGATGACAGAGGGGACCTGGAGGGGAAGTATGTCCTGCCAGATATCCTCCGTCAGCTCAGGGATGTCAGCTTTCCACTTGGTGAGCGTGTTACTGAGTCTGTGCGTTGTGGTGTGCAGTAGAGTTTTATAGTATGTGGAGATCAATTTGTCATGGGAAGGATCTATTAATAATTGCTCTAGCGGAGATAATCGAACAGTTATATTACGCAACCCAAACTGGGTGGTTGCTGTGTGGCGTATTTGCAAGTAATGAAAATAGGCTGTGCGTGGCAGCTGGTAGTCCTGGCGAAATTCCTCAAATGACCTAAACATATTGTTTGAGAATAAATGCATTATGGTTTTTACCCCTTTTATCAACCAGTATTCCCCATCTGTCCTACGGGCGAATTCCTGTAGATTTGGGTTCCCCCATAATGGAGTATTTGGAGAGTAGGTACGGTGCTCAGTATCTGGCAGCATTTTAGTTCATTTGAAAATTCGTAGAGTCATTTCAAGGATTTTAGTGCTTTCCCTCCCTCTAATGGGGCATACACACGGTCGGACTTTTCGTCTACAAAAGTCCGACAGCCTGTCCGACAGACTTCCGGCGGACTTTCGGCGGACTTGTGGCAGACTTTCTAACGAACGGACTTGCCTACACACGACCACACAAAAGTCAGACGGATTCGTACGTGATGACGTACACCGGACTAAAATAAGGAAGTTCATAGCCAGTAGCCAATAGCTGCCCTAGCGTGGGTTTTTGTCCGTCGGACTAGCATACAGACGAGCGGATTTCGGGGTCCGTCGTAGTTACGACGTAAAGATTTGAAGCATGTTTCAAATCTAAAGTCCGTCGGATTTGAGGCTGAAAAAGTCCGCTGAAAGTCCGGGGAAGCCCACACACGATCGGATTACCAGCCAGCTTTAGTCCGTCGGCGTCCGTTGGACTTTTGTAGACGAAAAGTCTGACCGTGTGTATGCCCCATTAGAGATAAACGGTGGACCAAATATTGTAAGGATTCGTACGAAGTGAGTATGGCTGCTTCTAGGGACGTAGCCGCATTGTTGGCTTCAGGGAAGAACCACCAATGGGCATGAACCAGTTGTACGGCTATATAGTATGTCTGGAGACATGGTAGTGCCAATCCTCCCTCCAACACCGGCAGTTGAAGGATTGTACCCAAGTTGATCCATCGATTAAATTGGGTACAACCAGCCTGACACATTTATTACATGTGATTACTATAGCCGCTAGCAGTAATCATTGTGTTCTGCTGGCCGGGAAGTATCCCTGTGCCCCCTGCTGGCAGAACACAATAGCGCAGCAGAGGCCTTCCCTCATCAAATATGAATGAGTTGATGGAGGAGGAGAAAATCAAATCATCTTTGGGTTGCTTTGGTCTTTTTAGGGAGTGTTTAGGGAGTATTCCCTTCACTTCCTGTCCTGTAACCTGTCCTGCTTATGCCTGTCACACACGGCCAAATATCAGCCGATATAGACCAGTTCAAGAGAAACTGGCCAACGTTCAGCCCTTTATCGGCCGAACGTTCGGCTTCTGTACAACGGGCATGCCCAACATAAGCAGGCTGAAAGTTTGGCTTGTGTAGAACAAGCATGCCAGAAAAACATCTTCTGATCGGCATCTAATCAGCTCTTGCAGCCAATGACTGCGAGCGCTGACCGGTGTGTTCTACTGGGGGCAGTCTCCCTGTCAGAACATAATAGCTCAGCAGGGAGATTGCTGTACTAAAATTGCATTGTTAGTACAGCACCCTTCTTCAGCAGGCTAAACAAAAAATAACTCATAGGGGGTTATTTACGAAAGGCAAATCTACTTTGCACTGAAAGTGCACTTGGAAGTGCAGTCGCTCTAAATCTAAGGGGTAGATCTGAAATGAGAGGAAGCTCTGCTGGTTTTATCATCCAATCATGTGCAAGCTAAAATGCTGTTTTTTATTTTCCTCGCATGTCCCCCTCGGATCTACAGAGACTTTACTTCCAAGTGCACTTGCAGTGCAAAGTGGATTTTCCTTTAGTAGATAACCCTCATAGTGTGTTACAGATATTAGACAGTCATCAAGGGAACAATTACCCCATTGGAAGAATTCCCCTTTATTCCTGTTTTTTTGTGGCAACTCAAAATATTAGATTTCCCTCACTTTTGTTCTCGGCGACATTGGCCATCAGGCAATTACAAAGGTTACAGTTCCCTAGCAAAGACACAAACAGCAAACAAAAGAAAAAACCGACAGCGGTTCTACCTCTAGCTCCTCACCACTTTATCATAATCTTAAAAAAGCCTAGGTTCACACTTGTGGGATCCGGGAACCAGCGCGATTACAGTGCGGTTTTCCGCATCACATCTCTCCCGCAGGCAGTTCACAGATCGCAGTGCGAACTGTGAACTCGCACAGGAATCGGATCGCATAGCTGGGAACACCCATGTGATCCGATTTCAGTGCGGGGGGGGGGGGGGTCCCTGCATTTCTTTTTTCTGTAAATCTAATGCGAATTCAGCCATACAACTGTGCGTCTGACCTCGCACCGCACAGACATCACATGTGATCGGCATCTGCGGTGCGGGTGCGAATCACATGCGATGTCTGAGAGCGCATATGTGGGAACCTAGGCTTAATTTGGCAATATTTCCCAAAGTATTAGGGTGGTTGCCTACATATAATGCTTTATGGATCATTTATTTAGTCAAGTAAGACCCTGTTAACATCGAAGGGTGTAGGTGCCCTATTCCTGACCTGATTACCATCACATTAGTCTGAAACTATGGACAGTACTTCGAAAACGCCATGATTTTATTAAGTCACTGTAAGGCATTGTATTAGTGCTGGGAGTTGGAGGGGGTTGATATAAGAACTGAGCTAATTTTTGTCAACACTTATTTCTAAAGGGATAACATATGTACGTTGTATCCAAACATGATCCAATTTGCATGTGATTGTCGGGAGGCTCCAATCTTTTGTTCTAAAATTCTACTCTCTCTCTCTCTTTTATTTATCATCTGCCTTCCTTTGTTTCTCATTTACAAAGATGTTGTTATCACCTCCTATTGTGCTTTTACTCTGTTCTGTCCCAACACATAACCCACCCACTATCCTCCAGACATGCTAATTATTCCTATTCAATAATAACTAACAGATGGGTTACATTTCCTGAATATTCTGATTTCTTGGACTTGTAACTCTGCATGCATTCATATTAGTGCTGATAAGTAATTAGCTACAGCATGGAAGGTGAACTTGGTGGGATGGGTCAGCCCCCAGCTATGTCTTTGGATGGTCCGACTCCAACAGCGAAAGCTCCCTGCCATAATTCCCAACTTATCATTTCAACCTAGAGGATTTAGATGTTGCCATTCATCTTGTTTCATCTTCTTACTGTGACTTTTCCAAAAACTTTAAATACATTTTGAAAAATCAATACTGAGAGTTGGGACCCCCCTAACAATAGCCATAGCATGTGGGCAGACCCGGGAACTAATGTGAAGTTATTTACACACGAGAGTCTTCTAGACATATAGGAAATTGTCAGTTAGTTCCACTGTCTAGCACAGGCTTTCTCATAACTCCCAACTGTCCCTGATTTTGAGGGACTGTCCCTGATTTGGAACAAAGTCCCTCTTTCCATCTCATGTGTCCCTCATTTTGGTCTGATCTATATTGTTGCATGAAAAATGCACTATTTATCTTTCAAAAAGGTTTTCCCAGTGCTAAACCTTTTGTCCAATTTCTAAATTGTTGCATTTGTGAATTTCAAAAGCCAATATAAAGGAATAGTAGTGGTAAAAAAGCACTTGTGGGATTAACTAATGAATTTTATTGATATAATTCTCCTTTAAGGGGGCGTGGCAAATGGTGCATCCTATGCCTACATACCTTTGCTAATACGTGTCCCTCATTCCCTTATTAAAAAGTTGGGAGGTATGCTTTCTTAACCAGGGTTCCATGGAACCCTGAGAGATCCTCCAGAGGTTGCTAGAGGTTCCACGACCAGTGATCAAAAACAGAGTGATCTCCCACCTATAATGACCACCGATGTAAGGGGGCAATACCCTTCTGACATGAATTAAAAGGGTAACTTCTAAACTGATCATCAGTGTAAGGGGGCTTTTCTCCACCGACCACCAGTGTAAAGGGACATTTCTTTACTGACCATCAATATAAGGGGGCTTTTCCCTACTGGCCACCAATGTAAGGGGGTATTTCTTCACTGACCACTAATGTAAGGGGACTTTTCTCCACTGACCCCCAATGTACAGTGGCTTTTCTTCACTGACCACCAAAGTAAGAGGGCTTTTCTCCACTGACCACCAATGTAGGGAGACATTTCTCCACTGACCACCAATATGACTTTTCCCCACTGACCACCGATGCAAGGGGACATTTTTCCACTAACCACCAATGTAAGGTGGCTTTCCTCCACTGACCACTGCGGTAAGGGAGCAATTCTTTACTGATCACTAATGTAAGGGGACATTTCTCCACTGACCACCGCTGTAAGGGGCATTTCTTTACTGACCGCCAATGTAAGGGGACATTTTTCCACTAACCACCAATGTAAGGTGGCTTTCCTCCACTGACCACTGCTGTAAGGGAGCAATTCTTTACTGATCACTAATGTAAGGGGACATTTCTCCACTGACCACCAATGTAAAGTGACATTTCTCTACTGACCACCAATGTCAGATGGCTTTCCTCCACTGACCGCCACTGTAACGGAGCATTTCTTCTCTGACCACTAATGTAATGTACAATTTTCATAGTCTGTGTTACTATTTGTCCATTATTATTCATTTTCATGTTTATAACTGGCATATAGAGCAAGTGAGTATTTTAAAATGATGAGCTCTAGGCATCAATTATTTTTAGGTATGCCATATTGAATATTCCTTTACTTAAAGCGTTCAGCGGCTTACTTGTCATGCTATTTTACTATATAATGTAGATATAATCATTTGTAGCAGGAGTTCACTGAGACCTGAAAATCACTTTGGGGGTCCCCCCAGGGTAAAAAAAAAGTTGAGAAAGGCTTGTCTAGCATTTGCCAAAAACTGAAATACCAATTCTGTATGGAATGTCAATTATCAGAGATGAAGTACTGTAAAAGAGATGATAAGAAGCCTTATGGAAGAATGACAAACAACTTTCCCGCAGGTTATTTAAAACTGCCCTACCAGCAGCTCTGCCATGTGAATGTGTTTTACCAAGCATAGTCAAAACCATCTCATTAAAGAGGAACTGCAGTCTGCTCACATAATTTGTAATAAAAACATCTTTACCACTATGAAGCTTCCCTCCAACCACTTTTACTTTATATATACTGTGATTCTGTACTTGCCAAATATGCTGCAGAAATCCACTTCTACTGAGTCTGGCTGCAACCATTTTAACTGTGGGCAGCTGAAGCTGCTACCTGTTCACTTCCTGGATTTACACAGACACACAGAGGCACACCTCCAGCTCTGTAGCCCTGCAGCTCTCATTGGCCCTTTAATGACTCACCCCCCCCCCCTGCCTTCCTGGCAAACTCTCACGAGAGTGAGTGAGAGAGAGAGAGAGCTGTGCATGATGTCATAAGCCTTGGCTAATTACCAGACAAGAAACAGGAAGTGGGCTGTATAAGGTATTTACTGGCAGAAAAAAAAATGTTTTACTATCCAAAGTTAAAACAACAAGGGCAGAAGATTTAATATATGGAAAGTTGAAAAAATGACTGAAGGTCCGCTTAAAGGCCAGCCATACATGGTTTGAGTCACGGCCGGGTCAGCAGGAAGTGGCTGAGATTTGAACCATTAATGGTCAGACTGAATGTACCAAGTTGATCAATCGATCAACTCGGGTACCACCAGCCAGCCGGATTCGCTTACGATTATCGCAGGTGGCTGCTATAGCCGCTAGCGACAATGCTCGTCTTCACAATGGCCCGGCAGGAGGGATTCCTGCATCAACGCTGTCTGTGTTGATGGAGGAATCTAGTCAATATCTTTCCTGCAACCTGTGGTTGCAGAAAAGAAATTTGCTCTGTGTATGGCAAGCCTAAAGCTTCTGACTGTACAATCTTTGTTTAGCTTTACTAAAACCGTGTAATATGAGAACCTACCTAAACTATCCAAACAATTTGTATCTAATTAGGCAAGCCCTTGTACTACATAGTAGTTGGTAGATCTAAAAAAGATTGCACAATCAGATTTTAGGTCTCACCGTCTCATGAACACAGGACTTTTTTTTTCCTTACTTTGATGCCTTTGCTCCAGGGGAGGAAAAAATCATTGTAAAAAACATACCTAAAGCCATGTTTTTCAAACTTGTTTAGGTGCCTCAAGCATTTGGGCATTCGTTTGTTCCATTAGCCTGAATATTAATTTATTATGGCCACTGGAACGAATAAATGCTCAAGCATTAAACATGCCTAGTGTTTTGGCATGTTTACACACATTTACACATGTTTAGGTGCATCTAGCGTTTTTTCCCCTCAGACACTCCTCTCCTGATCATGCAAATAATGGGTTTTTCTTTCTACCTCTAAAGCCTTTAAGAGCCTGTGTCTGCATGGATACATAGGAAAGCGCAGAGGGGCATTTAGAGGCAGAGATTAAAACCATCAAAGGCCATAACTGCAGCATTTTAATGCCCTGTGTGCATTAGGCCTTAAAGTCTGTGGAGAGCCTAAAGTTATATTCAGATGACTCCCTACCCACTGTCAGAGGGGTGCAGGCAGGTGCTCTTGGGTAACATGTTCCATCCTAATTACTGGTGTAACATGTTATTAAAGGTGAACTTATCCTATATTACCTGTTGCCAACACATAAATTGGCATGTTGTTTTGTTATGATTTGGTGTGCTGCCATTGATTTCTATTTGCCTCCCAAAACACAATAGCACATGAAAAAAACGGAAATGTATTTGTCAAAAAAGCACTGCACTGTAAGGCCCCTTTCACACGGGCGGACCGTATGTCCGTTTTTCATCCATCCATGAAAAAACGGACATACATGTACCCCTATAGGATAGCAGATGTTCATCAGATGACATCAGTCTCCGCTATGCTTCGAAACTGATGAAAGAGGAAAACCCTACTTTTCCATCTGTCTGCGGATCGGATGAAAACGGACTTTGCGGTCCGTCTTCATCCAATCCCCCCATAGAGGAGAGCGGCGCTCTGACAGGTCGGTCCCTGCACAGTGTGCAGAGACCGACCTGTCATTGGCCTGCTCAGCGGGGATCGACGTCCGTGTGAAGGGCCTTAACGCTGATTAAAAACAGACACAATCTTTATTAAGATAGGTTCACACTATTGCGGGAGGGGGGAATCACAGCGATTCCCGCACCTGCAACCAGCAGCAGTCGAAACGTGCTGTTCTTTAACCACTTCAATACTGGGCACTTTCACCCCCTTCTTGCCCAGGCCAATTTTCAGCTTTCAGCAATGTCACACTTTGAATGACAATTGCGCGGTCATGCAAAACTGTACCGAAATGAAATTTTTAGCATTTTTTTGAGACAGATAGAGCTTTCTTTTGGTGGTATTTAATCACCACTGAGTTTTTTATTTTTTGCTAAACAAACGAAAAAAAACTGTTTTCTTAGTTTCTGATATAAAATTTTGCAAATAAGTAATTTTTCTCCTTCACTGATGGGCACTGATGGGCACTGATAAGGCAGCACTGATGGGCACTGATAGGCAGTACTGATGGGCACTGATGAGGTGGCACTAATAGGCAGCGCTGATGAGGTGGCACTGATAGGCACCACTGATGAGGTGGCACTGATGGGCACTAATAGGCTGTACTGATAAGGCGGCACTGATAAGCACTAATAGGTGGCACTGATGGGCACTAATAGGCAGCACTGATGGGCACTGAGAAGCACCGATTGGCACTGATGGGACTGCACTGCTATCAGTGTAACTGTGTGCATCAGAAATGCCAGCTCTCCTTATGTTGTCAAGTTTGTTTACATGGGGATCAGCTGTGATTGGACATAGCTGATCACATGGTAAAGGTCCATTTTGATTGACCCTCTACCGCTCTCTATGATCAGCTGTGTCTGAAGGACACGCCCCCAAGGGGTGTGTGGGCGGCTTGGTTCTGGGAAGACATCCATGGACACCCTCCCAGAACTGGACGACTGCTCTGTAGCTGCCTTTTGGTTTATATGTGTTTTTTAGGATATTTATAAACACAAAACAACGCATTAAGCCTGGGTTCACACTAGCTGCGGCCGCGGCTCCCAGCAGGTGACCGGTGCGCCCCTATACACCATTTCATGTGCGAATCAGGTTCGAATTTTTGGCTGAATTGGCACCTGAAATGGAGCCAAAGATGCACAGAACCCTTTTCCAGAGTGCTCCGCGGCCGTCCCGGAGCTGTGTGAACCAGATCCATTGAGAGCCAGTCACACTCTCCCGTCATGCAATATGAATGCAGGAAACCCATATACAAGTCGCATCAGTGTGAACCCAGTCTTAAAGCGGAGTTCCAGTCTGACAAAAGAAATAATAATTAAAAGCCAGCAGCTACAAATACTTACCTGTCCAGGGTCCCACGATGTTGGCACCCCAAGCCGATTCGTCCATCGACTTTGGGTGCAGGCGCCAGCATCGCACATTTCCTACTGCGCATGCGCGAGTCACGCTGCACTTTCCGAACGGAAGTGATGTACCTCGCTGCGGCGAGGTAGGACGGAAGTCGAGCTGCAAAAGAAAATTAAAAGGTACAAAACGAGTATAAAAAAAAAAAAAAGGTATCCAAAAACAAGGGGGGGGGGTGGTCTATCGTTCAAGACCTAGTTCCATTTTAGTCTGGAGCTCTTTAATGATTTTATTCGCTTAAGGACCGCCCCACGTACATATACTGCGGCAGGGCGGCCCATTAGCGTCAAATCACGTACCTGTATCTTTTTTCTTCAGGTCTTCTGGCGACCCGCTCCCGCTGTGGAGCCCGATGTCCGCTGGGACCCACCGATCGTTCCCGAGGTAGGCAGAATGGCGGTCTGTGACAGGAACACGGATCTCTGTCTTTTTACAGTACAAGCACCCCACACACAGTTAGAAAGCACCCCCTAGGAACACATTTAACCCTTTGATCACCCCTGATGTTAACCCCTTCCCTTTCCGTGTCATTGGTACAGTGACAGTGCATATTTTTTAGCACTGATCACTGTATTGGTGTCAATGGTCCCCAAAAAAGTGTCAAAAGTGTCACTTAGTGTCCGATTAGTCAGCCGCAATGTCACAGTCCTGCTATAAGTCGCTGACCACTGCCATTACTAGTAAAAAAAAAAATCAATAAAAATTCCATAATATATCCCATAGTTTGCAGACGCTATAACTTTTGCGCAAACCAATCGATATATACGATTTTACTAAAAATATGTAGCAGAATACATATTGACATAAATTGATGAAGAAATTAGATGTTTTACAAATTTTTTTATTGGTTATGTTTTTATAGCAGAAAGTAAAAAATATTGTGTTTTTTTTTTTCTTCAAAATTGTCTGTTTTTTTTTTTTTTGCTTATAGCGCAAATAAAAAAAAACCCACAGAGGTGATCAAATACCACCAAAAGAAACCTCTATTTGTGGGGAAAGAAGGACATCAATTTTATTCAGGTACAGTGTCGTACAACCGCGCAATTGTCAGTTAAAGTAACGCAGTGCCGAAGAAAAAAAAATGGCCTGGTCATGAAGGGGGTAAAACCTTCTGGGGCTGAAGTGGTTAAATGGTATAATATATACTGTGCATTTACCTGCATTCACTGTACTGTAGCTGCGTTTAGGAAAAATAGAATCCTGTGCGTCCAGGGGCAGAATGAATACTTTGAACATCCCTCCTAGATTGTATGCTCTAACAAGCAGGACCTTCTGATTTCTCCTCTATTAAATTGTATTCTGGCTCCATTATTTTCTGCTCCTAGAAGCTAAATAGTATTATCCTATGTATCCATGCACACTACTTTAGGCTATTAGTGTTTTTTGAGCTTTAGTGTCCAGGAGCAGAAAAAAAAAATGCTTTTGTAAAGTTTCCTAGAGTGTTTTTCCAGCAGAAACGCTCCTAAACACTGCTAAACGCTCTTAAGCTCTACTAATGGACCCCTTTCACACTAGGGTGGCGGGTCCGTTAGTGGTAAAGCACCGCTAGTTTTAGTGGCGCTTTACTGCTGTTTAATCGGCACTTTTCGACCACTAGCGGGGCGCCTTTAACCCCCAAGAAGGAGTTAACATGGGGTTAGAAGTGCCCCTGTTGCGGCGCTTCGGAAGCGGCACCTATTCATTATAATGGGCAGGGGCGGTGTAGGAATGCTGTATACAGCACTCCCACACCGCCCCAAAGATGCTGCTTGCAGGACCTTTTTTCCCGTCCCGCAAGTGCACCGCCCCCGGTGTGAAAGCAATCGGGCTTTCACACTGGGGCGGCATGAGAGGCAGTTTCCATGCGCTATTCTTAGCGCTAAAACGCCTGAAAACTGCTTCAGTGTGAAAGGGTTCATAGTGGTTTTTTTTAGCTTTTTTTTCCTTTTACTGCAAAAATGCCAATAAAATGCTAATGCTCCTAAAACGCTACTACACAAAGGCGGTTATTTACGAAAGGCAAATCCACTTTGCACTACAAGTGCAAACTACAAGTGCAAAGTGCACTTGAAATTGCACTGAAAGTGCACTTGAAAGTGCAGTCACTGTAGATCCGAGGGGGACATGCAAGGAAAATAAAATACAGCATTTTAGCTTGTACATGATTGGATGATACAATCAGCAGAGCTTCCCCTCATTTCAGATCTACAGTGACTGAACTTCCAAGTGCATTTCAGTGCAATATCAAGTGCACTCTGCACTTGTAGTTTGCACTTGTAGTGCAAAGTGGATTTGCCTTTCGTAAATAACCCCCAGAGCTATTACCAGCGTTTTTATCCAGTGATTTTTTTCAGCGTTTTTTTAGCTTAAAACACTGCTAGCGTGCATGGAGCCATATGCCTCGGTTCGGGTTGGATCGGTTTGGAAGGCCTAGAATGGTCCGGCCTATTCAGGCGAGCGTTTCCACTGCAAGTCGGACCGACAGGGGCCATACGTGGGTTTAGAAAAAATGCCTTCATGGCGTCACACGTCCACCAATCAGTGTAATGTATCGTAGCTCCGCCCTAACCGAACCGTTCCATTTTCTATGGCCCCACATCTGAAGCAGGACCCTGAATGGAACGGTTCGGTTCGGTTGTATGGGCCGCTTTCATAATGGAAACACCCAAAATAGCGTACCGTACCGAACCGATCCGCTCAGTGGAAACGAGGCATTACTGTACTGTCTGCCCTCACGCTGTAAAGCACTACACCAACTGTTGGCGCTATATAGATTCTGTACCGGCGTTAGCGGTAAAGTGCCGCTAATTTTAGCGGAGCTTTACTGCTGTTATAGCGACGCTTTTACCCCTTGCTAGCAGCCAAAGAAAGGGTTAAAAGCGCCCCTGTTGCGGCGCTTCGGCAGCGCTGCCCATTCATTTCAATGGGCAGGGCATTTTTGGGAGCGGTGTATATAACGCTCCCGCACCTCCTCAAAGATGCTTTTTTTTTTGCAGGACCTTTTTCCTATCCTGCAAGCGCACCGCCCCAGTGTGAAAGCACTCGGGTTTTCACACTGGGGAGGCATGAGAGGTGCTTTTCAGGCGCTATTTTTAGAGCTAAAACGCTTGAAAAGCGCCCCAGTGTGAAAGGGGTCTTAAATACAGGAGAACTGGCTCTGTGGGAAGCATAGGACCTCGGGCTACATGTATTCATGCCGGAAGAATTGATCTGGGAACACTTTACAGATGAATTTCTTCTGCATCTAGATGTACATGCATTTACAGGTGCTCTGCTGTGTCTAGCTGCAGAAAACCAGGCTTAGCGCTCCCCGGACGCAGACATTTGTGTAAACGCAGCTAGACTCAGCTAAACATTTAGGTGTGAATTCTGCCATAACAAGATGCTTTTAGGGGCTAACGATTCACGTGGGCTTATGCACATTTTCAGCATGGAACGCAGGTTCTTGTAGGTTGAACGTGCAGAAGATCCTGCGTAACACATGCGTTTAAAGCGTTCGAGCTTAGATATGTGCAAAGCTTCCAGCGGCTTTACACTAGGGTTGCCACCTCATCCCTTTAAAACCGAACACATATTAATTACATTCTGTGGCTGATTAAGGTGGTAAATAAACTCACTCGGCGCCATATCTGCATTAAGACCCCTTTCACACTGGGGCGCTTTGCAGGCGCTACAGCAGGGTTGCCACCTCCCGCAGCATTTTTTTTACTGGCAAAACATGGAAAATTTACTGGCGGAGCACATTTTTTACTGGCAACCTGAGAAATTACAGAACTCCTATTGAAAAATAACACAATGAATATTTGAACAGTATAAACATGATATGGAAACACTGACAATACCTATAACAAAGTAATTTCCTTGATTAACACTTAAAAAGTCAACACAGCATGAAATGATCAGCCCCTGATATTTACTGGCAGTTGTGAAAAAATCACTGATTTTTACAAATGGTAAGTAAATTTGCTGGCGGTTGGCAACCCTGTGCGGTATTGCTGGGACCTGTAGCTCCTCCCCCTCCGCTCCTGATTGCTCAGTCCTCCTCCCTTGAGCCATCGGGATCTCCAATCACAGCTGCCTCTTGTTGTTATCACACCACTTCCTGGTTTCCATGGAAATGTCACATGACAGTGAAGTCTCCGCCCCCTCACTGTCCCCCCGGCGGCCATCTTTGTTAACGGTCGTGCCAGTCTGAGCTTCTAAATCTCTCTCCTCATGATGTATAGTAATATAATGTGATCGAATGGAGTCATCCATAGTGTGTGTACCCCGGAGAGCCACCATTGGGGGGGGGGGATATTATATTCCTATCACATCTCTACACAACATTAACACAGATCTCTATGAGGAGAGCGGGGCATGCTGGGAGATGTAGTCCTCCATACACACAGAGCCCCCCTGCTGGCCGAACTGGTCCATCGAGGGGAGGGGCTTCTGCAATCTGCTCCCTGATAGGTCCGATTCATCACATGGATGTCATAGAAGTTTTGTGTTCTGTGGAGAAATGTCCCCCATTGAAAAGAAGATCTACAGAGCGGAATTCAGCTAAAAACATTTATTATACTTTTATTATTATTGGTAATATTCTTATTCTTATTATTATTACTAGAACTGCCAATACTCTGCAATACCCTGCCAATACTCTGCAATACTCTGCCAATACTCTGCAATACCCTGCCAATATTCTGCAATGCCCTGCCAATACTCTGCAATACCCTGCCAATACTCTGCAATACCCTGCCAATACTCTGCAATACCCTGCCAATACTCTGCAATACCCTGCCAATACTCTGCAATACTCTGCAAAACCCTGCCAATACTCTGCAATACTCTGCTAATACCCTGCCAATACTCTGCAATACCCTGCCAATACTCTGCCAATACCCTGCCAATACTCTGCAATACTCTGCAATACCCTGCCAATACTCTGCAATACTCTGCAATGCCCTGCCAATACTCTGCAATGCCCTGCTAATACTCTGCAATACTCTGCCAATACTCTGCAATGCCCTGACAATACTTTGCAATACCCTGCCAATACTCTGCCAATACCCTGCCAATACTCTGCAATACTTTGCAATGCCCTCACAATACTTTGCAATACCCTGCCAATACACTGCAATACCCTGCCAATACACTGCAATACTCTGCCAATACTCTGCAATGCCCTGCTGCCACCTCTATGCAGCTGGTCTGTGGTTCGGCTTTTATTGTAAAGTTTTTATCCATTTGCGCTACCTAGAGCTGCTATTTTATACTTATTTTTTGTGACCATTAAACGGAGTACACTTAGAGTGTTCCCTTTGCCTTTTTTGGAGCGCTGCACACTATGATTTCATCTGCTTCTGGAGGCTATTTGGAGGTTCCCCCTGCTTGATTGGATATCCTTGCTGGACAGGAGTTCCACTCACTGGGATTGAGGACCGCTCTAACCTGGGAGGTTTGCAACATCCCTGAGGGGGATACATGCGCTTTTGACCTTCTGTGGCAGGGAGGTCCACCATTTCTGGTAAGCGTATTTGGGCGTATTTGGTGAAGGATACTGTCACTGCACACCAGAAGGACTTCTTTCCCCCTATTTTCACACAAGGGATCCTGCCATTCCTTTTGTCGGGTGATTGGAACTTCCATCTTGATTGGACTTTTCCTTTTTTTTCTTTTATTTAGTTTTTTGCGCTGCACTTACCTTGATTTTATTGTATAGGTGACAATATTGTCCTGTGATTGAGGATGCTATTAAAAGTAACAGTATCACAAGCGTGTCCCGTGTTTTGCAGCAAATCGGGAATTGCAGTAATTCCACCCGCAAACCGGAAGGCCTAGGTGTGATCGCAGCCTAAGCGTCTTCTATCAGTTGCTGGGTTCACCTTCTATAGATTCTGGGGGAACATTTTCTTCCTTAAACATTCCACACATTCGCTTCATTCTTTATTCCACCGCTAATATATTCTCCGCATTGACCTTGTATAGCGCTTTTCTCTCTGAGGACTCCAAGTATTGGAGATGGCGTTGGCCGGAAATCGAACCCGGGTCAGCTGCTGGGAAGGCAGCTATGCTCACCACTGCACCACCAACGCAAAGTAGCATGTCTTTGTAGTGTGGGAGGAAACTGGAGTACACGGAGGAAACCCACGCAAGCACAGGGAGAACATGCAAACTCCATGCAGATAGTGTCCTGGTCAGAATCTCAAACAAGGACCCCAAGGCTAACCCCTAAGCCTCTGTGCTGCCCATATGCGGCCTCCAGAAGAATCCAAACTTATCTTAATCTACAATATATAACACTCCTATAATAAAACACACCCAAATTAGCAACACAATGGAGCTAAGTATTCCATTTACACTTAGCTCTCATTTACACGGGGGTATGAATCCGTACCCCATGGGAGGGCTGTGTTTACCAGAATAGGGATGCACAGGTGTTTCCAGCATCCCGTGTAGGCATTCCCATTGCTGTCAACTGGGGTGCAGAGGCTGTACCCAATGTGACATCTTTGTGGGTGCCGGTGCACGGCCCCGAACGCACCCAGGGTGCGTCCGCGCAACTGTACCCACATGGATGTCCATTTTGGGGTAAACACAGCCCCCACACAGGGTACAGATTCATACACCTTGTGTGAGTGAGGCCTTGGTCTTCTCCATATAGGACCTCACTGGTGGCAAGAGTTCTCATTTCTCCAGCAGAGAAAGCCTAAAGAAAGCCGGAAAGACTCCTCACGCCTCTGAAGACAAAAAGAGTTCCAACCTCCCTCAAAAACATACCTGCCTTCAACCTCCCCTTATAGCCGGTCCAACACACGCCTCAAAAACATACCGGCCTCCAACCTCCCCTTAGCCTGGTGGCCGCTATGTCTTTTTTCTGACAGATACGGTAAGTTTTGAGGATACACTTGGTAGGTTTGATCTTCAAGCCCTTCTTATGTGTATGTTGGTCTTGGTGATGGGTGCATGACCTCTATTTGTTATCAGATGGGACACTGTAGGTGGCCTGGGTACCTCTTCTTACATCAGTTTTGGACCCTTTAGTAGTGTGCATTAGCTTAAATACATTCTATATACATGGTGAGTTTTATGTTCATGTTGTGTGCCCCTCTGTATAGTGCTGACCCTCATGGATATTCATTGAACATATTATTTATGTATCTTTTTGATACACATTTACTTTGATAACAGAAATGTTTATTTACGGTCATGCATACTTACTAAAAATTCTTTATGCAAATTTTTGGAATTATTTTTGTTTATTTTTTATTTTGATTGTCTTTGTCTTTTTGTAGCTACATATTGCTTTATAAGCTCCTGAAGAAGCTGACAAGTGAAACATGTCGAGCAACAAGCATCACGCTGGTTACAGTAACTACTTTATGTGTATATTGTACATGTGCACTGAATTGTCTTTATGAAATGTGGACAACATTTATTGTCCCCCCGTTTCTTTTAAAACTTTGGACTCCAATAACGATGTTTTTATAACAAAATATATTTTTGTGTGTTTTGGCACCATTAAAGAAGATCCTGTTCCTTTAAAGCCTGTTATAGAGCACAGTGCTTGTGCTGTGTATGAAATAGCTGGCTGATCTTACCAGTTTCTACCCTCCCCCCTCTGCGCTGACTCCCATGTATCAGGGCTGCAAAGTCCTGACACCGGAGTCCTGACAGAGGCTTCTTACCACGTGATCATCGCGTGAACCTGGAAGTGCCAGTAAACGGCATTCCTTGGTTCGTGCTGACAGGGAGAGCCAATCGGCAGCTCTCTCTGTCAGAGGGGGGGTCTGTGCTGATAATCAGCACATTGATTATCAGTGCAGCCCCCATGAGAGGTGCCCATCAGATGTGTCAATCAGTGCCCAAGAGCTGCCAGCAGTGACCCCTCATAGTCTCTCATTGCCCACCACAGTGCCAATCAGAGCTCACCACAGTGCCAATCAGAGCCCACCGCAGTGCCAATCAGTGCCCAGCAGTAACACCTGTCAGAACATCATCATCAGTGCTGCCCATCAATGCCATCTTTTAGTGCCCATCAATGCTGCCTATAAGTGCCCATCAGTGCCGCCTCATCAGTGCACATCAGTGAAGGAGAAAACAAAATTTTATGACAACCTAAGAAAAAAGTTTTTTTTGGTCAAAAATTGGGTTTTTTTTAGTTTGTTTTTTAAAAAATAAAAACCCCTCAGAGGTGATGAAATACCAGCAAAAGAAAGCTCTATTTGTGGGAAGAAAATGATAAAAATGTAGTTTGGGTACAGTGTTGTATGACCGCGTAATTGTCATTCAAAGTGCGACAGCGCTAAAAGCTGAACATTGTCCTGGGCAGGAAGGGGGGGAGGTGCCAGTATTGAAGTGGTGAATCTTCAACTGCCATAATGCTGCACATGTGATCCGTTATGACACCAGCCATTGGATGGTTTGACAGTTTGGTTGAGAGCACAACCAATGTGACAGTTAGCATTCCCGACATGCCAGGAATAGAAAAGTTTTTTGAAAGTGTTAAATCGATGGGATTCCTTCCTCTTTAATACAAGTAGAAAGTGTTTTATTTATAAATAACGCACAGGCACGAGGATGCAGATTTTTATCTGACAGAGGAAATGTTATAAAGATCAGATTGTGGCTTATCAATCACTTTAATATCCCTTCTGTTCTATAATTCTATGAAAACAAATAATCAATAATTTGATCGATGAGTGTAGAGTGTATCCAGAGTACTTTTTGTATCTATCACTATCCATAACACTTACCAATCTCAGTATCTCGGTTACAGCCGGAACCGAAACATCCAACAACGGCTCTGAAACAGCCGCGCACAAACCTCTTCATTTTGGGGGGCTTTTTGGTTGGGGTATCTGCAGGCTGGTCACTGATACCTCCTACCATTGCCCCTCCTTTGCTGGCTTTCTCTTTGGTGTTTTTCAGAGAAAGAAGCCAATTACATTTAAATCGGTTCATTATTAGAAATAAAGAAAGTCGCTTTAAATGTATGACAATAGAAATCGCAATGAAATTGAATCGAACAAAATCAAATCCAATAAAATCGCAATAAATATCTCAGGAGATATAAGAAGCAAGTCTTCACTGGTCAGTGATCTCTGAGCTTCAGAGAGATCACTGACCTGCGTCTGGCTATATAGAGACTCAGCCGATGACATCATAGGCAGAGGGACCAATCAGATCGCAGAGTGCAGTCAGGTGACCTTTTTTTTTTTTTTGAAAAATAACTGACGATTTTTCTTAAAGGGGCCACGTCCTTATTTGTGAGCTTTGTGAATTCAGCCTGTAGGATCAGTATACGGATCTAATAGGGATATACGGCTCCTGAAAGAACATGTTATTGTGAATGAGATTTAACCCTTACGGTCCCATGGCTGAAATAAAGATCTCTATTCTTATGATAACATTGTGAATGGAGCCTTAGAAATCCTCCATCAAATCTTTTCTTTTATTTTATCATTATTACACACCAATTATTTCTCCATTTTTAACTCTTTCGCTGCCAAATCAAATGTTTTCCCTTTCATTTATGAAACCGATTCCCCTCCCCCTTTTGTTTTTAACCCTTGCACTACAAAATCATATTTTTTTTTTTCATTTTTAACCCTTTCTATGAACCATTTTTTTTTTCAAAACACAGATTTTTAAAAAATGTTTTTTAACCCTTTCAGCGCCAAACCAACTTCTTTTCTTTTTTTTATACCCTCCCCTCCCCCGATTTTTAACCCTTTTACCAACAAAACCAAAATGTGTTTTTCACATTTCTTGCCCAAAATTATCACTAAAGGAAAACTTGTTTATTGTTAGTGTTGGATGGAGTGGAGAGGGATTAGAACCCCTGTCAGGTTTTTATTGCTGTCTGCGCCCCCTTTAGGGAGATTCATTCTCTTCAACTGCCAAATTCTTTCAGTTTTTAACCCTTTCACCACCAAACTATATTGTTCATTTGTTTCAGCCCTTTAACTGTCAAACCAAGTAACCCCCTCCCCCCTCCCCCTCCCCTTACACACATTTTAACTGCCACTTTCACTGCCAAATCATTTTTTTTTTTCATTTCTCCCCCATATGTTACATTTACAAATAAAGGAAAATGTTTTTATTGTTGGTGTTAGATGGAGTGGAGAGGGATTAGAACCCCTGTCAGGTTTTTATTGCTGTCGGCGTCCCCTTTAGGGAGATTCATTCTCTTCAACTGCCAAATCTATTTTTTTTTTCTTTCAGTTTTTAACCCTTTCACTACCAAACCATATTGTTCATTTGTTTCAACCCTTTAACTGTCAAATCAAGTAACCCCTCCCCCCCCCACACACACATATTTTAACCCTTTCACTGGCAAATTATTATTTTTATTCCTCCCTCATATGTTACATTATAAATAAAGGAAAATGTTTTTATTGTTAGCGTTATGAGGGGGGTGTGTCTCACTGTTGCTATGGAGATAAAGGGTCTCGCTGTGTAATTGGTGTCTCCGCAGAGGGCCGTACAAGCCCAGAGGACCCTCCGCCACCAACAAACCTGCCCAGGGGATTGGCAGGAAAGCTGCAGGTATCGGGGGAGGGGAGGAGTCTGCAGAGCCAATCCAACAGGTAGGCCATGTGATAATGATCAGTTCCCCCGAGGAGCTTACAATCTAATCTCCCTAACTCACATTCATACACATACTAGGGGCCAATCTACCCCCCCAGCATGTCTTTGTAGTGTGGGAGGAAACCCACGCAGGCGCAGGGAGAACATGCAAACTCCAGGCAGGGGGCGCTGTGGTTGGGAATTGAAGCGACGACCCCGGTGCTGCCAGGCAGAAGAGCGAAGCACTTCATTCCTGTAACTTGTGGTGGGACTGCAGCTTCTTGTTGTATGTTTCTGTAACATTATGTAACAGCTCCTATGCTGCGCTGCATGTGGATGAAGCTGGACTGCTAGGAAGATCTTAGTCTGCCAAAGACAAGCAGTTCCTCATTGGGCCGTTTTATATTTAAATGTCATTTTATTACAAAGAGAGAAATGAGAGTGTTTGCTATGAGGGTAGTGGGGGGGGGAGGGGGGGCGTCTTGTAAAGCCCCTGGATTGTTTATTATGGGAGAATCTACTCGTTGCCTGGCTATCAGTCTGATGCTTTCTGTCCGTTCTCCATCACTGATTGGGAAGAAGTTCTAAACGAACATGCAGTGATGCAGAAAGCATGGAAGCCAGAGCCAGCCAGGAGTATAGCATTTTCAGAAGGCGATCAGCAATGGCAGCCTACATATTTCTCTCAGTATGGGGTTCCCTTGTAACCATTTGGGGGATTTCTAGTGGTCCCCGAAAACATCCATCCCTGGAAAGAGACTCTGCAATCCAAGATGGCCGCCGTGTGTAGAGTAGATGCTCCTCCCCTTATTTATTGCTGTGGGAGAGATTCTGCTCACTTCCTGCCTTTCTGACCCCGGAGGAAGTGAGGGCTAAATCTCCACTATGGGGACCCCAGACAGTGATAAAGATCTAAACCACTCCCACTCTACTATTGTGACCAATCAGAGTCTGGGATTACACCATGGAAACAGAAATACATTTATTATCCATTATGATTATATCCTTTTCCATTGAAATCCACTTCCTCAGATGTATCATATCGATTGAATGGGTTGTCACCTATCGGTCGATTATTCCTATTGGAGGAAATCGATCAGAAAAGAAATTGATCGTTTATCAAAGTGATTAGCTCCACCATTATGGTTTAACCTCTTCACCCCCCCCCCCCCTTCATGACCAGGCCGTTTTCTGTAATACGGCGTTCCTATAAGTGACAATTGCGCGGTCGTGCGACGCTCTACATAAATATCATTCATCTCATTTTTCCCACAAATAGAACTTTCTATTGCTGGGATTTTATCGCCTATAAACAAAAAAAATCTAGAAAAAAAAAACAATATTTTTGACTTTCTGCTATAAAACATCCAATAAAAAAATGTAAAAAATAAAATCCCTTCCTCTAAAAATGCCAATAATCGTAATACCTTCCAACTCCCTACCAAAATGTTTTTCCGCTATTTGCAGCTGAGACACGCAATTCAGGCTCAATTCCCTTCAGAAATTCAACTACAATCACATATGGTGGAGCGCTTCCTTATTTCCAGACATGTGGACCGTATCCTTTCCTCTTTGTATCTCCGGGTGTCCCTGGGAACTGATAACCAGGGGACTAGGCTATTTAACAAATGGAAGCTGGCTGTGCCCTCCCTGACGGATGACGACTGGGAAGAAGGAGTCCAACAATATATTCCGTTAATGATATCCGCCAGGGACAGGTACATCCAATTAAAATTCCTTCACCAGGCATACTACACACCCCAACGGCTTGCTAAAATTTATCCCTCTCACTCTGATAGGTGCCCAAAATGCAATAAGGATATAGGTACTTTCTTACATGTGGTGTGGTCGTGCCCCCTTCTTCAACAGTTCTGGAGGGAGATGGTGCAGTACATCAATTTAATTGGGAACCTGACACTTACACTGGATCCCCGAGTCCTTCTCCTGGGGATCTGTGATACCCTTATCGCGAACACCCATAAGAGGCTATTCGTTTTCTACGCTCTATTCTATGCAAGGAAAACCATTTTATTTAAATGGAAACAGACAGACCCCCCAACAGTGGGACAGTGGAAAACACTTATTGATAAGACCCTCCCTCTATATAAGCTCACATTTATGAGCCGGAAATGTCCCAAAAAGTTTGAAAAAATTTGGGGTACATGGGTTTCTAGATGAATGGCCACTGATGTGGATCCCCTCCGGGAGAACTCGCTGAACTTATACACCACCAGTTCGGTTAAGAAATATTTAGAATACACTTAAAATTACCACTAAAATATACCTTTTTTCTTTGAGGAGGAGGTATTGCTCCTAAAATATAACTTTGCAGTGATATGAATACATGTAACTAAGATGTGAACTGATGTGCCTTGCTTTTTGATGTAATACTGGAGACTATTTGGGGTTTTTTTTTTTTTTGTTTTTTGTTTTTTTTGTTTTTTTCTTTCCCCTTTCTTATATTTTTATGTATATGTATGGATATATGTATATTTATATATATATTTGTGAATGTACTTCTTTTTTATGTTTGTACTAAAACGTTTCTCCGTTGGAGATAAATAAAAACGTAACTGTTAAAAAAAAAAAAAAATGCCAATAATCGTATATTGATCGGTTGTGTCTACAAACTATGGGAGAGATTTATGGAATTTTTATTGTTTTTCATTTTTCTTACTAGTAATGGCGGCGATCAGCGATTGTTAGCGGGACCGTGACATTGCGGCGGATAATCTGACACTAAGTGACACTTTTTGGGGACAAGTGACTCCAATACAGTTATCAGTGCTAGAAATATGCACTGTCACTGTACTAATGACAATAAGCAATTTCAGGACAGGAAAGGATCTAATACAACTGTGCAAGACTGAAGGGAGGGCTGGAGTGCTGCTTTAAGTCATGGGGTTCACTAGAGACTCATTTACTGCCCAGCAACTGTGCAGCCCAATATGTCTGTATGGGAGTGCCAAGCAACTGTGCAGCCCAATATCTCTATGGGAGTGCCGAGCAACTCAGGTTTGTCCGCCGCAATGTCGCAGTCCCGCTAAAAATCGCAGATCACCGCCATTACCAGTAAAAACAATAAAAAAATAAATAAAAGTCCCTAAATCTATCCCGTAGTTTGTAGACGCAATAACTTTTGTGCAAACCAATAGATATGCGCCTATTGCGTTTTGGTTTTTTTTACCAAAAATATCTAGAAAAATATATATCGGAATAAACTGACGAATACGTTTGTTTTTTTATATTTTTGTTTTTTGGATACGTATTATAGCAGAAAGTTAAAAAAATGTTTTTGTTTTTTTTTTAAATTTCTTAAATTGTTATTCTTTTTTTGTTTGTAGCGCAAAAAAAACCAAAAAAACGCAGAGGTGATCAAATGCCACCAAAAGAAATCTCTATTTGTGGGGGGGGGGAAAAGGACGTCAGTTTTGTTTAGGTACACGACCGCGCAATTGTCAGTTAAATCGATGCAGTGCCAAATCGCAAAAAAAAATGGCCTGGTCTTTAAAGCGGAACCTTCAGTCATTTTTTCATCTTTCCATCTATTAAATTTTCTGCCCTTCTTCTTCTTCTTGTTGTTGTTTTAGCTTTGGATAGTAAAACATTTTTTTTCCTGCCAGTAAATCCCTTATACAGCCCACTTCCTGTCTCTTATCTGGTCATTGGCCTAGACCAGTGATGGTGAACCTTGGCACCCCCAGAATTTTTGGAACTACATTTCCCATGATGCTCAACTACAATGCAGAGTGCATGAGCATCCTGGGAAATGTAGTTCCAAAAGTTCCAGTAGTGCCAAGGTTCACCATCACTGGTCTAGGCTTATTACATCACGCACAGCTCTCTCTCTCTCTCTCACTCTGGTGAGAGTTTGCCAGGAAGGGAGGGGGGGTGAGTAATAAAAAGGGGCCAATGAGAGCTGCAGAGCTGGATGTATGCCTCTGTGTAAATCCGGGAAGTGAACAGGCAGAAGCTTCAGCTGCCCACAGTTAAAATGGCTGCAGCCAGACTCAGTGGAGGGAGATTTCTGCAGCATATTTGGCAGAATCGCAATATATATAAAATAATATGCAAAGTGGTTGGAGGGAAGCTTCAGAATGGCAAAGATGTTCTTTATTACAGATTATGTGAGCGGACTGCAGTTCCCCATTAACCACTTGCCGCCCGCCCACCATCAAATGACGGAGAGACGGTGCGGCTCTCGTTCTGGGTGGACGTCACATGACGGCGCACCCGAACGGGGGCGCGTGGCAATCGCAGTCATGCTGCGTTGCTAGGACACGGCGCGACGCCAATCTCTTTAATCATGTGATCGGCTGTGTCCAATCACAGCTGGTCACATGTAAAGAAGGAAGTGCCGGTAATCGGCTCTCCTCACCTCGCTCTGACAGAGTGTGTGGTGAGGAGAGCCGATCAGCGGCATCTCCTCGCAGGGGACAGTGAGAGGTGTAATCAGGGCACTGATTACATGAGAGCGCCACCAGTGCCAGCAAGATGTGCCCACCAGTGCCAGAAATTGGTGCCCATTAGTGATGCCAGTCAGTGTTTGCTTTCAGTGCCACCTATCAGTGATGCCCATTAGTGCCACCCATTAATGCCCATAAGTGCTGCCCATCAGTGATGTCCATCAGTGCCACCCATCAATGCCCATAAGTGCTGCCTATCAGTGATGTCCATCAGTGCCACCCATCAATGCCCATTAGTGCTGCCTATCAGTGATGACCATCAGTGCCACCCATCAATGCCCATTAGTGCCACCCATCAGTGTCCATCAGTGCCGGATATCAGTGATGCCCATCAGTGTCACCCATCATGGCCCATTAGTGCCGCCCATCAGTGTCCATCAGTGCCGCCTATCAGTGATGCCCACCAGTGCCACCCATTAGTGCCCAATAGTGCTGCCTATCAGTGATGTCCATCAGTGCCATCCATCAATGCCCATTAGTGCTGGCTATCAGTGATGTCCATCAGTGCCACCCATCAATGCCCATTAGTGCTGCCTATCAGTAATGCCCATCAGTGTCCAACAGTGCCGCCTATCAGTGATGCCCATCAGTGCCACCCATCAATGCCCATTAGTGCCGCCCATCAGTGATGCCCACCAGTGCCACCCATTAGTGCCCAATAGTGCCGCCCATCAGTACTGATAAGTGCCGCCTATCAGTGATGCCTATCAGTGCCACCCATCAATGGCCACCAGTGCCACCCATTAGTGCCGCCCATCAGTGTCCATCAATGCCACCAATCACTGATGCCCATCAGTGCCACCCATCAGTGGCCATAAGTGCCGCCCATCAGTGTCGCCTATCCATGCCTGCCTGTCAGTGCTCACCAGTGCCACATATAAGTGTCACCTCATCAGTGAAGGAGAAAAATTACTTAAATTTACAAAATTTATTGACAGAAACTAAGAAAAACTTTTTTTTTTTTTCAACATTTTCATTTTTTTATTTGTTTTTTTGTAAATCATGTTCTATGGGGGAACTCTGATGTAGAGGGGGGCTCCGGTGACCAGAGACCACCTTATATCAGAGTCCACTGTGTTCCCTTTACATCAGAGTTCCCAATTACATCAGGGTCCGCAGATTGAGTTCCCCTTTGCACTGTAAGGGGCAATCCTGCAGACTTTGATGTAAAGGGGAATGCCAGGAACTCTGATGTGGTGGGCACTCTGGTGACCAGAGACCACCTTCCGCAGAGTAAATACACTAAGGTAAGGGGAGTTACTAATTTAGGGGGAAACCTTTGTATCAGTGCCCCTTACATTATTGTATTCACTCCCCCTTACATCAGCAACCCCCCCAGACTGACTTGCCGGTGCTGTCACTGACCTCCTCTCAGGTGCATCGTACAGGGCTCAGTCAGATGGCTCCAGCTTGGTGGTTCTGGTTTTCCTATGGTGTCCTCTCCACAGTCCACACACGTCTGACTTCTCCCGTGACCCCATGATCCCCGCGGCGCTCCCACTCTTGACTCCTTTCCCGACTCCCCCTCAGAGACTGCAGACATGATGTAGGAATAGGTTAGAGGCTGCGGGCAGGAGATGGTCAGAGGCTGCGGGCAGCCATCTTTTTTACGGGCACCGGCTGCCCGTAACGGGCATTCACGGGCGCCCCGAAAATGAGGTGATTTTTACGGGCTGCCCGTAAATTAACAGGCGGTTGGCAACACTGCGCTACAGCGCTAAAAATAGCGCCTGCAAAGCACCCTGAAAAAGCCGCCGCTGTGTCTCTAATGTGAAAGTCCCGGGGGCTTTCACACTGGAGCGGTGCGCTGGCAGGACGGTAAAAAAAAGTTCTGCTAGCAGCATCTTTGGAGCGGTGAAGGACTGCTCCTGGCCGTTGAAATTAATGGGGCAGCGCGACTATACCACCGGCATAGCGCTGCTGCAGCAGCGTTTTGCGGTGGTTTTAACCCTTTCTCAGCTGCTAGCAGGGGGGTAAAATCGCCCTGCTAGCGGCCAAATACCGCCGGCGCTAAAAATAGCACTGTTTTACCACCGCCCCAGTGTGAAAGGGGACTTAATTAGCCTCAGAACCTGTGTAATTCATATGTGTTCGGGTTTAAAGGGATGAGGTGGCAACCCTACTTTACACGTGTACATATGTGTAAAATGTGCAGCTATTTTCAGCACACCGCTAAACACGGCGCACATTCATTTTTAGCGGCAACTGTGTGTACGGTCCCATTGATACCTATAGTGCTGTGTTTGGATGAGTAGAAAATGATGCACTATATGTATCTAAATACTGTTTTGTGAATGAGCCCCAACTGCATATCTTATGACTGGTATGCAATTGCACCTAAAGTTTGATACAGGAAGCTAGTGTGGGGCATCGCCTCATACATGAATGGAACGTGATTTTCATAGACATGGCTGCTTTCTTTACACAAAGGAAGCGGGATTCCCAGCACTGCTTGGTTCCCTCAGCATAAGCTGTGCTCCTTCCTCATACCACAGTGTAACCAAACAATGGAAGCTGCAACAACTGCCCCGCCCATTCCGCCTTCTCCCGCGCACACGCCACGCCTTCTGCTGACGCTGCCTCCCGCTATTGGTCGCATGCTAAGGCCTTGGTCTCGATGTTCCCGGGTTTTTATATGGCCGCAGAGAAGTTGTCTTTATTGTGAGCTGTGCTGTTGGACGTTGGTGAGCTGTACTCGGAGACAAAATGGTGAGTGTGAGCGGGGATAGGGACACTGCACGTGCTTCTCTAGATTCCTCCAGCCGTGTATGTTCGCTATGTACAGTCATGGGGTCTGGGAGGGAGAATGGAGCCGAGCGAACGCTTCCTGCTTCAGGCGTACAGCACGTGTTCTCCCGGGTCATAGCCCGCTGCTGGGAGGACTATAGAGTCTGCTGTAATCCGCCATCCATTGGGATGTGGCTGCACCTAGGCCATCGGGAGGGATGGAGGCATTCAGATTTGTCATCATGGCCAAAAATGGTGTTCATTTTTATATGGATGAGAGCATACTACAAAATCCAGATCACTCCGGATAGTACAAAAGCCTGCTCGTTCACTATTACAATGGCTTCTATTACATATGTCTGCAGAGCTGGGGAGTGAGCTCTCTGTGTATGTAGGTGTGAATATATATATATATATATATATATATATATATATATATATATATATATATATATATATATATATATATATATATTTTCTTTCATGGTATCCTGGGGTGGGTGTGTGGGGGGTTTTTGTTTTTTCCTAACAATTTGCACTTTTACTAGTTATAGATCAGAGTCTTCCATTTTTGCTTGACTAAGAAAAACAAGTGTGAAAGTTGAGAAAAGTTCATAGTGTGTGTGTGGTTTGGTGTTTTTTGTTTTTTTTTTGTTGTTTTTCTTGTGTGGCTTTGCTTTTTTTTTTTTTTGGTTTTTTTTTGGTTTTTTTTAATTAAAGTGTGTGTGTGGCCTTCCTGATGAACTTTCTGTCTGGACCTATTTTGTGTAGTTAGAAGCCCCAGATTATATCGGTAAAAAAAGAACAAAGAACACTCTACAGGAGGTTGTACACATGTGATGACGTAACATCCTGCCAGAGTCTACGAAATACCCAAACGCATGATATGTAAATGTAGTAGTATGGATTTATAGTGCCAACAGCTTGCCCAGTCTTACAAAGTGGAGTGCAGTTAAAATACCAGAGTGCGGATGGCCCTGCTCATTGAAACCTACAATCCCAAATACAGTAAAACTTTGGATTGCGAGCAGAATTCGCTCTGGAAGCATGCTTGTAATCCAAAGCTAATTTCCCCATAAGAAGTAATGGAAACTCAGATGATTTGTTCTACAAGCATTTGATAAGTCCTTCCATTTATAGTCCATATAAAAAGATTATAGCAATGTGACCAGGTTGTGTAACCATAAAATTGTCCATCCGAAAATGGAAGCCTCCACATAGGGGATTAGAAGCAAAATCCAGCAGGAGCTCCAGAGTATAAAAGAGAAGAGAGGTGCCTCTAATGGCCTAACAAATCATCTGTTTTTTTTTTTTTTGTTTGTTTAATGCATGCTAGTCGCATATCAAAAAATGGAGAGGTTACGAAAATTTTTCGTACGACCGAACTCAAAGTGTTGTGTATTTCTATTGTTTTTTTCAGACATTAACTGTACTGATTAAATGAAAATCGTACGATCTGGTATCATGCGAGAAATGTTTTCGTGTTTGTCCAATCGGCTCTCGAAAGCTCTGTACTAGCGTTCTGATTATTGTATGATCGCTTTGAAAGCGGTATTTTTTTCATCCGATTTTCAGATCGTCTATATGGGCCATTAGTGTAGCAATATGGTTGCATTTAATGAAGGTACAACATTTAGCAACTCACATCCAAGCACATCTAAATATGCAGCATCTGGGGTAAAGCTGTCCACACAAATCCCTCGCACTGCCGGTTCTCACCGCTGTCAGTCTGCAATTGTGACCGGGAAGACTACCCTGCAGTAGAGCGATCTGAAAGCAAGGCTTGGTGTGGATAGTTTTACCCCGGATGCTGCATACTTAGATGTTCCTCTTTTAATCACTAACCATGTGAGTTGCTAAATGTACCTTCATTACATGTAACCATATTGCTACACTTAGGCTTCATGTACAGGGGACGTTTTTTACAGCCTCTCCTGAATGATTTACCTTGATAGTAACCCACATTTAAAATGTCAGTTTTGCCACGTTTATCGGCGTTCTGCCGCATTTGCATTTTAGAAGGTGTTTCTGAATAGCGTTTATGGGCATTTTTCCCTAGTTTTTTTTTGCGTTTTTTTTTGTAATGCAGTAAAAACACTCTCACTATAATGTTATAGCGTTTGGCAACATTTTTTTTTTTTAGTTTTTACGGCTCAACAGCCTCTGCTCCTGGATGCACGGGCTTTTTTTTTTTTTTTTTTTTTCTAGTACCCCTAAACGCTTATGCCTCAACACCTCTGAAAGTTTAACATGGAGGGGCAATTAGTTTAAAAAAAAAAAAAAAATCAGATGTCCCTTACAGCAACTGTAAAAACGTCCTGTGTGCATGCACAGCTGATGTCATTGGCTTCAGGTGTTTGTGTGTCGTCCCCCCTACAGCCAGTAAACTCCCCAGCATATGTTATCCTGTCTATAAACACACAGGCTGTTATCAGCGTTTTTCTGGCTGGGGAAAAAAAAGAACTAGTGGGTTTTGAGAGGAATTTTTCAGCTGTAAAAATGCTCTAACGCCGGTAAAATGTGGTTAACAAGGGGTTTTTCAAACTCGTAGCTTGTGTTTTCTTGCAAATAAGCAGAAAACTAAGTTTTTAACACAGCGATGCTACAGGCTTTCTAATAACATCCAATGTGCATGTGGCCTAATTGTAAAGAGGCCCATAGACAGCGAGGACGGTTAAATGTTTTTTGTTTTTTTTTTGTTTTGTTTTTTTCCACCAAAAGCCATATCCATATTTTTCCTGTACATTTGAAAATCTAAAATTAATAGTGAATTTCTTGTGAATGATTAACACTGTGCCCTCCCTCTGCAGGCTGGTGGTAAAGCTGGTAAAGACTCTGGCAAAGCCAAGGCGGCTTCTGTTTCACGTTCTGCTAAAGCTGGTTTACAGGTAAGGAAGATTGAACTTGTGTTCTGTTCTAGGCTGAATTATCTCTGCACGTATCATTATTTTATGTATAGGTCAAGGCTGAACTTTTATCACTAAACTTGCAGGCACGTTAATTATGGTGCTTTAACCTCTTAGGGCCGAAAGTACGCAAAGATGCGGTCTCATTGGGGGGGCATTGACTCATATTTGCGTAGAAAAGTGTAAACAAATGTGCCAGCACTGTTACCGGCGCCTAATAGAAAGCTTTTATTCGCTATCAGTGTGAGAATGCCTGCCCATTTGATGTACAGGCAGACTGCTTAAACTGACAGTCTGCAGGAGATCTGCATGGCATCAGTGATCTGCTCATCCTTGGGTGCCAGGCTTTCCAGGCTAAAAAAAGTGTCTATCTTATATTTATTTCCTCCTCCCACCCCCTTAATAAAAAAAAAAGTGCATTTTAATTTAAAAGGCAAACTTATCCTTTTAACCACTTTGCACCCTGAGTATCTGTGTCCACCAGTGCATAGAAATGCCGCCCATCAGTGCAGCCTCATCAGCGCACATTATTGAAGGAGAAAACGTACCTGTTTGCAAAATTTTATAACAAATTATAAAACTTTTTTTTTTTTTTTTGAGACAGAGCTATCTCTGTCACTAGAATTGTTCAGTGCGTTGTGTTGAGTTGTTTCTGATTATGTAATTCTAGCATTGGCGTCTGTAAACATATATATTTTTTTCTTAACCTTTCAGTTTCCAGTTGGTCGTATCCATCGAATTATGAAGAACCGGACAACCAGTCATGGACGTGTGGGTGGAACTGCTGCAGTGTACACAGCAGCCATTTTGGAATATCTTACTGCTGAGGTATGAGAACTTTAATGACTTTAAATCTGGCTGTAAAGTATAATATTTGCTAGTTAAATATTTTTGATTTGAACCCAGAAGATTTATAACAGACCTTTTGCCTGCCTAAGGGCTTGCCCTGTCACTTTGGTGGGTTTGAAAGGGGGGGGACATTAGGAGAAAGGTATGAGGACATAGACAGTTGTCCTAAATGGATATGCTTGGTTCCTGGTTTGCTATTTGTATTTGTGCATTGTTCATCTTGGCAAAATGTAAGTATGCATATCTCATACCCAGGGGCTGCTGAGGAAGATGAAAATCACAGTTGTAGGCTCTCCCAGTGATAGTCGTAGTCCTGCTCAGGTTGTGTGTGTGACTTCCTCTATGCACAATGACCACATTGTTTGCTAGCTTGGCACTGCTATTCATGGAACACTTTGTATTTTATTTTTTTTTTTCTCGATGAATACAAAATACTTTCTCTGTTTTGATAAGGTAGAGGGCAGTGACATGTCCACCCTGTCTAATCAGAGACCGTTGTGTATTCATTGAAACAAAATATAATGCGTTTTTATAAATGATGGCGGTGCCGAGTGAGCGTTTTTATTTTATTTATTTATTTTTCCATCCGTATGGTAAGTGCAGATGGGGAAGCCTTTTGCACAGAATCCAAGCCGGGCATTGAAGATTGGTTACTGCTGTAGTAATGCCAACTACTGCAGTAATGTTTTTTTTGCTGTTCCTCAGGTTTGAGCTATGCATACTTCTATTGTGCCAAGCTGGACCAATGTTGGTATGAAATACAAAGGATTTCCTGGTGATTTTGGCTTTAACAGATGTGCAAAAAAATGCAAAGCATAGTTGGTGAATACCTGGTCAGTGATGACTAGCCCACTGCGCAATCTTAGTTCGCATGAACAATATGGTAGAAAACGTGCTGAATGAAAGTCTGAGACCAGCATCTATAAAAGTAGAACTGCACACACTCCAGTGATCCATTTGTAAAATTTTGTGTTGCTGGGAGCCTTGTTTATTTGACTTGTATGCCTCTAGTGCTGGTTTAAAGTTCAATTTTTAAACGGTTTAAGGTGCCATAGAGGGGCTGGAGGTGCTGCGTGTTGGGACAGATTTACTTATCAAACTACATGTATTGTAAAGCTGTAGGGGGACCAAGAGCTGAGATCTGTTTTTTGTTTTTTCTTCCAAGGTGCTTGAGTTGGCAGGGAATGCTTCTAAAGATCTCAAAGTGAAGCGTATTACACCTCGTCACTTGCAGCTTGCCATCAGAGGTGATGAAGAATTGGATGCCCTCATAAAGGCCACAATTGCTGGTGGTGGTAAGTATATTGGATAAATTAGCTGAAATTCTGACTTGTGTCCATTTCTGATATTCACGTTTTATTCATGCAGTCAGAATTGTGAAGAACATTTAAATGATACAAGGGGATGGAAAGTGATTCTATTTTGCTATCCTGTTTCTAGCTACCCTAATTGGGTTACAGACTAGAAAGCAACAGGAAATGCTAGATGGGTACAGTGGGCAACACTCCATGTTGCGTTCTTGCTGCTAATCACTATTATGTAATTGATGTAATGCCCTCTGCATTGCTTTAGCAGTTGATTCCTTTGTTCTGGCATTGTACACATAAAGGGAACCTTAAGGACCAAATATTCAAATGGGCTATACATGTTAAAATATGCCATTATCTTTAAGGTGCAAGTTTAGGGGATATCCTCTGTATTTAAAAGCTACTAAGTGGTGACAAGTATGTTGCCAGGACTCCCATCTAGCCAATTTTTATCTGCGGTTCACTGACTCATTAAATTGCATATCTCAGTGGTATTCGTAAGATATAAAACCAAAAACCTGAGTTTAATTGTTGGGTTGCAGTAGTACAGAAAATGTTTGCAATTCTACACATGTACCTGGTTCAGTTTATTTTCATGAAGTATTACTGTTTTGTACAAAAGTTGCTAATATTTTATTTATTTTTTTGTTTTCTTTGCAGGTGTTATTCCTCACATTCACAAGTCTCTGATTGGAAAGAAAGAACAACAGAAAGCTGTATAAGTAATCTTCGCCCAACATGGGACCCTGGCCCAACATCATACTTTGTATTGCTGCTTATCGGTGTTACAGTACCCTGGTTTCTGGAACGGGATTGTAGCCACTTTCCTAGTTTTGGCTTCAAAGATGGCAGTCTTGAACGAACACTGATGCTGGTTTTAACTCTTAGTTTTTTTTTTTAAAAAAAAGATGTGTATTCTTTTTGTACAAGTCAAACAGAAATGATTCTATTACTTGAACATATGTTAAATAAATCATTTTTGGCGACATAAGATTGACTGACTGTTTTAAAATGTTTATGGTTCTCTTTTAATTGTAAAGGTGAGGGTTTACTCTACAATTCCTAAAAAGCTAAGAACATTGTACCAATGCTGTATGTCTCATGTTTACATTTCTCACACACTTACCTTTTTAGGCTCGGTTCACACTGGGATGACTTGTCAGGTGACTTTGCATGGCAAGTCGTACTCCATTCAGTGCAATGGAACGGTTCTAATCGGAGCGACTCAAGCCGCCCCAGTGTGAACCAAACCTTAAAGTGTAGATCCACTTTCAGAATGCTTACTTATAGGGTTTCAATGTCCTCCCTTACATCACTGACAAATTACAGATTTACTTAACCCGACTGGGCTCTTTGCTGTCCAACACTGCACAGCCTCTTTACCACTGGTTGCTACTTGCTTTGCAACAAAACTCCATTCCAAAAGTCCATACTGCACAGCAAAGACAAGTGCAAACTTGCACTTCTAACAGTATAGAGATCGCATTCCTGTGTATGGGAGATGCAGGACCCAACAGTGAAAATCTCTAAGGTGCTTTGCAGGGATATGTGAATGTGTTGCCTTTAAAGCTAAATACACACTACACAACTTTTTTTTTTTTTTTTTTTGTTCGATTTCCTTTAGATTTACCTTCAACTATGTAGTGTAATACAAATTGAAAGTGTTTTTTAGGTTTGACCTCCATGGATTTTGAAAACTTAAATAAAATTTATATAGTTTGTATCCAGCTTTAGAGGATAAGAATTGTGTGATCACTAAGTGTAGTCCGCCAAGAGTGGTCTTTCATTTTCAAGCACTATATACTGTACATGTTAATTGAAAGGGGGAGGACCTAACCCATTGGATCATCTGTAGGTTGCCTACAATCTAGATCAGTGGTCTCAAGTGTGGCCAGATGCAGCCCTATACTTGCGTTTTTCTGTCACTTGAGGCATTATTCCTGCCACTGACACCAACAATGGAACACTTCCATACACGAGCAACAAAAATGGGGCACTGTTCCTCCCAAAGATTGGGCATTGTTTACTCCCACTCAGGGGCGTCGCTAGGGGGTGGCTTTTGGGGCTATAGCCCCGAGTCTCTGCAGGGGTCCCCAGAGGGGAGGGGAGGCTCTCCTTATGTAAGTGGGGGGCTCTCTGGGGACCCGGAAGCAAGGGAGAGGCTCTCTGGGGACCCTGATTTTAAGGTAGAGGCTCTCTAAGGACCCAGATTTAAGGGGGAGGCTCTCTGGGGACCCTAATGTAAGGGGGGCTCTTTGGGAACCCTGATGTAAATGGGGGGGCCCACTAGGTACCCTGATGAAAGGGGGAGGCTCTCTGAGGACTCTGATGTAAGGAGGAGGCTCTCTGGGGACCCTGATGTAAGGGGGGCTCTCTGGGGACCCTGATGTAAGGGGGGCTCTCTGGGGACCCTGATGTAAGGGGGGCTCTCTGGGGACCCTGATGTAAGGGGGGCTCTCTGGGGACCCTGATGTAAGGGGGCTTTCTGGGGACCCTGATGTAAGTGGGGGGCTGTCTGGGGATATATATATATACACACACACACGTATATTACTGTATATACATGTGTATGCCCGCTCAAGTGTATGACTTTCTTTACTACACTGCTATGGGCTCTAGCCCCAGATCTTTTGTAGACCTAGCAACACCCCTGCTCCCACTGGCCACAGTTTGGCAACCCATGATAAGGCATTGTACACATGAGGGGAATCGCAGTCTTACCATTTATTCTGAGAGCGCACTCTAACTTTTGTAGTCATTAGCTGCCTAGTAAAATGTTCTTTTGTGAAGACAAATAACTTCCCACAGATGTAAGCTTATATTTGCAGCCACAATTCATTCATAACATTCTACAGACCAGAGAAGGGTTTATGCATGTAATCACATTCTCTCCATTTGAACTATAGAAAGCCTCATATTGCATTTACATTCTTTTGGATAATTTAAAAATGAGATCCCCCCCCCCACACTTGTAGTTACACATGACTACATGAATCCCCCCTCCAAAACCTCAGATTAGTAACTGAGTTCTGGATGTTTACCTTCTATCTGGTAACACATGAACGCAGCCTCGGTTACAGTGTGCAGTTAGTCAAAGGAGCTGGGAGGAACTCTGCATCTCCATCCTTCAAGTGATTACTCCAGCAGCACAGGACACAGACATAGGAGAGTGGATGCTGCTGCAGAGAGTCACCCCAAGGTATGATCAAAAAACTGCTGTTTTCGAGTGTATGTAAATAATTTAGGACTGTTCTGCTGTAAATTAGCAGGGCGGGGGGGATTATTAAAATTAAGGGGAAAGCTTGCAGATGCAAGAGCAACATGTTTTGACTAGACACCACTGCCAGCCTGCCCACAGACATGGGGTTTTCTTTGCAGCCAAGAATCCTCAAACTTTTTTCAGAACCGAGAAGGGGTGTGTGTGTATATATATAAGCAATGCCCTTCTCTACATCTATAAAGGAGTAGTGAAAGCGCCTTCATTCTCCATCACACAGAGCTGCTGCAGGAGAGGGCTTGAAAGAGTATTGCTTCCCTTTCAGCAATGTTAAGTGAACATTGCAGCATAGGGAATAGATGCTGCAACATAAAGAGTTAGAGACGTTTGGGTGAGGGGTGTGTGCAGGGTTGGGCTCCCTTCCATTGCATGTGTGTGACTAGTTCTGCACTGCATTCTAATGTACAGGCAGGAAAGAGGGAGTGGCAGGCTGTAGACAAATCCTGCAGCTCTGGAAACCACTTGCTTTCTAGCACACAGACCTGCAATCCTGTCACTGAAATGAGAATGAAGACCATATTGGAGCTATATGCAAACATTTCACAATCTGCTGTCACAGCTGAAAAGTGTCAGGATTTGCCCCTCAAAAGCTTTATCCCCCCACTAGATAATAAAGAGCTGTGTGGCTGTCTACATCCATTCTTCAGCCTATCACATCCCTTCCAGGACAAACAGCCTACGCCACCCCTGACCTTAGAGCTGGACACTCCTGAAGGAGAGGAGCTAGTGACACTCAAGGCCAGAGGGTTCCTGTGTGGGATGGTGGGAGCCAACTGTCACCATATAACCACCCTCCAGAAAGTACACTATATCATGAGGACTGCCACAATCTATATGCGCCCACCATGTATGTGGCACACTTGCTGTAATCACATTCCATACACTGAGAAGTATAATACTCTGTACCACTACACTCCATATGCTGTGCTGTCTATATGCTCTGCACCATCACATTCAGTATGATGCACTGTAAACTACATACTGTTGGCCACCACACTCAATGTGCTGTGCTGTGCTGTGCGTTACACACGTGGGACTGCCATACTGTACGTTACTGGCTGTGGACCTGTACATGGCATGCTGTAGACCAGAGTGTACTGTACCATGATGCACTGTAAGTTACATGCTGTGGTTTAACACACTACAGTACATGCCATACTGTAGTGTGTTTTACATGTTGTGTATGTGTACGTTAGTCTATGGTTTAGCACTCACCATATGCTACACACCTCTTTACTTGCTATTCACTACCATACTCCATACACTGCACATTGCATACTGTAGGCCTCCACCAGCCATACCCTGTATTTTACATACTCCACCATTAGGGATGAGCTTCGTGTTCGAGTCGAACCCATGTTCGACTCGAACATCGGCTGTTCGGTCGTTCGCCAAATTGCGAACGATATGGGTCGTTCGCGCCAAATTCGTGTGGCGCATCACAGCCTATAATTCACTGCGGCATTGCTGGCTGATGATTGGCCAAGCATGCACTATGACCCGCATGCTTGGCCAATCACAGCGCCGCCTGAACAGAGAGCCGTAATTGGCCAAAGCCAAGGAGGCTTTGGCCAATTATGGCTCAGGGGATTTAGTACACGCCCCACACTATATAAGGTCGCCTGCACAGCGGCCCTGTGTAGTGTGTGTTCCGGCGTTCATTGAGAGAGAAAGACAGACAGTGACATTTGATCTGAGTTAGATAGATTAGGCAGAACAGTCAGTCAGTTAGCTGCACTTACAGTGTATTGTGTATATATATATGCATCCCAGGTGTTGCATATATATATATATATATATATATACACTGTATTCAGTTTAGCTAGATCCGTTCTTGTTATCTTCCTACTGACAGGCAGGCTTGTCTTGTTACAGTAAATACAGCTACCTGAAGAAAATTGCTGGTGTTCTTTTGATCCTATTAGTACCACAGTCAGGCAGCTAGACTATTTACAGTTAGTGCAGTGCGTCCTGCTCACAGTGTTCAGCTAAAACTACAAGTTAGTGGGGTGCGTCCTGCTCAGTGTTCAGCTAAACCTACAAGTTAGTGTGGTGCGTCCTGCTCACAGTGTTCAGCTAAACCTACAAGTTAGTGGGGTGCGTCCTGCTCATAGTGTTCAGCTAAACCTACAAGTTAGTGGGGTGCGTCCTGATCACAGTGTTCAGCTAAACCTACAAGTTAGTGGGGTGCGTCCTGCTCACAGTGTTCAGCTAAACCTACAAGTTAGTGTGGTGCGTCCACCTCACAGTGTTCAGCTAAACCTACAAGTTAGTGGGGTGCATCCTGCTCACAGTGTTCAGCTAAACCTACAAGTTAGTGGGGTGCATCCTGCTCACAGTGTTCAGCTAAACCTACAAGTTTAGTGCAGTGCGTCCTGCTCACAGTGTTCAGCTAGATCCGTTCCCGTTATCTTCTTACTGACAGGCAGGCTTGTCTTGTTATAGTATATACAGCTACCTGAAGAAAATTACTGGTGTTCTTTTGATCCTATTAGTACCACAGTCAGGCAGCTAGACTATTTACAGTTAGTGCAGTGCGTCCTGCTCACAGTGTTCAGCTAAATCTACAAGTTAGTGGGGTGCGTCCTGCTCACAGTGTTCAGCAAAACCTACAAGTTAGTGTGGTGCGTCCACCTCACAGTGTTCAGCTAAACCTACAAGTTAGTGGGGTGCGTCCTGCTCACAGTGTTCAGCTAAACCTACAAGTTAGTGGGGTGCGTCCTGCTCACAGTGTTCAGCTAAACCTACAAGTTAGTGTGGTGCATCCACCTCACAGTGTTCAGCTAAACCTACAAGTTAGTGGGGTGCGTCCTACTCTGTGTTCAGCTAAACCTACAAGTTAGTGGAGTGCGTCCTGCTCACAGTGTTCAGCTAGATCCGTTCCCGTTATCTTCTTACTGACAGGCAGGCTTGTCTTGTTACAGTATATACAGCTACCTGAAGAAAATTACTGGTGTTCTTTTGATCCTATTAGTACCACAGTCAGGCAGCTAGACTATTTACAGTTAGTGCAGTGCGTCCTGCTCACAGTGTTCAGCTAAACCTACAAGTTAGTGTGGTGCGTCCACAGTGTTCAGCTAAACCTACAAGTTAGTGGGGTGCGTCCTGCTCACAGTGTTCAGCTAAACCTACAAGTTAGTGGGGTGCGTCCTGCTCACAGTGTTCAGCTAAACCTACAAGTTTAGTTCAGTGCGTCCTGCTCACAGTGTTCAGCTAGATCCGTTCCTGTTATCTTCTTACTGACAGGCAGGCTTGTCTTGTTATAGTATATACAGCTACCTGAAGATAATTACTGGTGTTCTTTTGATCCTATTAGTACCACAGTCAGGCAGCTAGACTATTTACAGTTAGTGCAGTGCGTCCTGCTCACAGTGTTCAGCTAAACCTACAAGTTAGTGGGGTGCGTCCTGCTCACAGTGTTCAGCTAAACCTACAAGTTAGTGGGGTGCGTCCTGTTCACAGTGTTCAGCTAAACCTACAAGTTAGTGGGGTGCGTCCACGTCACAGTGTTCAGCTAAAGCTACCTGTAGAAGGTTGGTGGTGTTCTCATACTACAGGCAGGCAGTTGATTTTGCTAGCTGCAGTATCAGTACATATATATATATATATATATATATATATATATATATCCCAGCTTAGTACAGCTACAGGCCATTAGTATGTCTGGAAGGCCAAGAAGGAGAGGCAGACAGTCACAAGCCAATAAGTGAGGGCAAGCAGGCTCTGTGTCTAGTGCTGGTCGTGGAGACGGTGCATCCTCATCAGCACGTGGCCGTGGGACACGCTTGGCCTTTTTTTTGGCAGCTGGCCGTGTTGAGCCGCAACATGCGGAAGACTTGGTCAAGTGAATGACCAAGCTGTCCTCATCCTCCTCATCCTCTCTCACCCATGCCCAGGGTACTTTGTCTGGCAAAGCAGCGGCCTCTTCCCTGGGCTCAATGTCATCAGTGACTCCTTCCCTAGCCCCACCATGTCCTCCTGAGGAGTCCCTCGAACTGTTTGACCACAGTGTTGGGTACATGCTCCAGGAGGATGCCCAGCGTTTGGAAGGCTCTGATGATGATACTGAGCTCGATGAAGGCAGTAACATGAGCACAGGCAGAGGGGGTGCCCAAGAAGGACAGCAATCTGGCAGTCATGCTCCCCCTGCTGCAGCATACTGCCAGGTTTGCTCCAGTGATGAGGAGGGAGGGGATGATGAGGTCACTGACTCAATGTGGGTGCCTGATAGGAGAGAGGAGGAGGAGGAGGTGGCACATCACCAACGAGGCAGGATGCCCTCCAGGGGCCAGCCTAAGGGCAGCACATTGACTGCATCACACCCCAAAGCTCCACATGTGCAGGGCGCTGCAGTCTCTGCGCGTTATTCAAAAAGTTCTTTGGTGTGGGCCTTTTTTGAGACGAGTGCATCAGATCGCACCGCTGCTATTTGCAACATATGTCTCAAGCGTATCTCGCGTGGCCAAAACATCTCCCGCTTGGGTACCACATGCTTGACCAGACATATGTTGACCTGCCATGCAGTTCGTTGGCAAGCGTATCTAAAAGACCCACACCAAAGAACAAAGAGGACCTCTCCTTGCTCCTCATCAGCTGAGATTTCCAACCGCACTATACCTTCAGTCCTCTCTGAGACCTGCACTGAGAGGAATGAAGGTGTAGAATTAGGTGTGTCACAGCCAAGTACTTGTGGGCAATCTGCTTTTGGTACACCGACGTCAGATTGTACCAGGCAAATTTCCCTGCCCCAGCTGCTGCACCGCCGAAAGAAGTTTGCTCCCAGCCATCCACATGCCCAGCGGTTGAATGCTAGCTTGGCAAAATTGCTAGCACTTCAACTGCTGCCTTTTCAGTTGGTAGACTCTGTCCCCTTCCATGAGTTTGTGGAATGTGCGGTTCCTCAGTGGCAGGTACCCAAACGCCACTTTTTCTCACGGAAGGCGATTCCGGCTCTCTACCGGCATGTGGAAGGCAATGTCCATGCCTCGCTGGACAGGGCGGTCAGCGGTAAGGTGCATATTACCGCTGACTCATGGTCCAGCAGGCATGGACAGGGACGTTACCTAAGTTTCACTGGGCATTGGGTGACTCTGCTGGCAGCTGGGAAGGATGCAGGACAAGGTGCAGTAGTGTTGGAGGTTGTTCCACCACCACGCCTCCAAAATGCTAATGATTGTGACACACCTCTCTCCTCCACCCCCTCCTCTTCTTCTTCCTCCATGGCCTCTTCCTGTGCTTTGTCCTCGGAACCAGCGGTGCTCCGTAGCCGTTCAAGGGGCTACGCAAGTACGCAGGCCAAAAGATGCCATGCGGTGCTTGAGCTGGTGTGCTTGGGGGACAGGAGCCACACTGGGGCAGAGGTTCTGTCAGCTCTGCAGGAGCAGGTTCAGAGGTGGTTGACGCCACGCCAACTTAAGGCAGGAATGGTGGTTTGCGACAATGGCACCAACCTCCTCTCTGCCCTCCGACAGGGACAAATGACCCATGTGCCCTGTTTGGCTCACGTCCTTAACTTGGTGGTGCAGCGGTTCTTGGGCAGGTACCCGGGCTTACAGGATGTCCTGAGGCAGGCCAGTAAAGTCTGTGTGCATTTCCGCCGGTCATATAATGCCAGTGCTCAGCTGACGGACCTCCAAAAGGAGTTTAACCTGCCCAAGAACCGCCTAATCTGTGACATGCCCACCAGGTGGAACTCAACGTTGGCCATGCTGCAGCGGCTGCACACGCAGCAGAGGGCCATCAATGAGTACCTGTGCGACTATGGCACATGGACAGGGTCAGGGGAGCTTGGTTTTTTTTCCCCACGCAGTGGGCCATGATCAGGGATGCATGCACTGTCCTGTCACCATTTGAGGAGGCCACGAGGATGGTGAGCAGTGACAGTGCATGCATCAGTGACACTGTCCCCCTTGTCCATCTGTTGGAGCACACGCTGCGTGGAATAATGGACAGGGCACTTGAGGCAGAACAGAGGCAGGAAGAGGAGGACTTCCTTAGCTCTCAAGGCCCCCTTTATCCAGACAGTGTTCCTGCGTGCCCGCCGATCACACAGGAAGAGGAGGAGGAGGAAGATTGTGTCATTATGGAGGTGGAGCCTGGCACTCAGCATCAGCAGCAGTCTTTAAGGGATCAGTCCCAAGAAACACATGGACTTGTACGTGGCTGGGAGGAGGTGGCTGCGGACCATGTCGTCCTTAGTGACCCAGAGGACTCCGGACCGAATGCCTCAGCAAACCTACGCTGCATGGCCTCCCTGATCCTGCAAAGCCTGCGTAAGGATCCTCGTATTCGTGGTATCAAGAAGAAGGACCAATAGTGGCTGGCAACCCTCCTTGATCCACGTTACAAGGGTAAGGTTGCGGACCTTATCTTGCCATCGCAGAGGGAGCAGAGGATGAAACATCTTCGGGAGGCCTTGCAGAAAGGTCTGTGCAACGCTTTCCCAGAGACTGGGAGGTTACAAACTCCTGTTTCTGGACAACGTGTTGCTGAGGCTTCGGTCAGTCAAAGAAGGAGCGGTGGAGAAGGTGGCCGTCTGACCGATGCGTTCAGACAATTTTTTGGTCCGCAGCCCCAAGGTATGATCGGTTCCAGCAACCATCGCCAGCGTCTGTTTTACATGGTGCAGGAATACCTAGGGGCAAGATCAGACTTGGACACCTTTCCCACCGAAAATCCTCTGGGTTACTGGGTCTTGAGGATGGATCACTGGCCAGAGCTTGCACAGTATGCAATTGAGCTACTGGCCTGTCCTGCATCCAGCGTTCTTTCGGAACGCACATTCAGTGCTGCTGGAGGCGTGGTAACCGATCACAGGGTGCGTCTGTCCACCGACTCGGTCGATCAACTGACCTTCATAAAAATGAATCAGTCTTGGATCACCACCAGCTACCAAGCACCTGATGCTGATGTAACAGAATAATTTTTTTTGAAATCTCAGATCCCTTCAAAGACTGCCTATGCTGATGCTGAGTGACTATCCTTGAGTAATTATCCTCTTCCTCCTCAATCATCACGCTGATAGCTTGTAAGAACATTTTTGGTTCTGGGCACCACCACCAGTGCCTAAGGCACAATTTTTCAGCCCCTGTTTAACAGGGGCGTGTAATTACAATTTTTGATGCAATACTTTGCAGCAGGGCTCGTTCCTGCATTCCAACTAGAGTGTCTGTGAGGGGTTGCAGTGTTGTGGCACCAGCACCACCACCACCAAAGGCCCAATTTTTCTGCCCCTGTTCAACAGGGGCATGTAATTACAATTCTTGATCTAATATTTCACAGCAGGGCCCATTTCTGCACCCACCAAGAGCGAGTGAGGACTTACAGTGTTGTGGCACCAGCACCACCACCACCACCACCACCACCAAAGGCCCAGTTTTTCTGCCCCTGTTCAACAGGGGCATGTAATTACAATTCTTGATCTAATATTTCACAGCAGAGCTCTGTGAGGGCTTACGTTGTTGCGGCCACAACAACACCTAAGGCCCAAATTTCTGCTGAGTATATAGGGCAGGCCCCTACTTTCAAACATCTAATTTACAAACGACTCCTACTTGCAAACGGAAGGAGACAACAGGAAGTGAGATGAAATCTACCCCTAGGAAGGGAAATTCTCTCCTGTAAGAGTTAATATGGGAAAAACATTTCTCCTTTCCACTGATGCTTTCCAATCCTTGTTCCACAAAAAACCCCAAATTCTCAAAAAACATTTGTCATTGGGACAAAAAGTGACGTGAAATCTTCTAAAGAGGAGGAAAGACAGCAAAACAAATGTCACAGGGGTGATAACCCTTCCCTATGTTTTCCAAAAAGCTTAAAAAAGATTTCTTGGCTGGAGCTAAACACGTTAAAAATGTACCCGTTCAAAATGACAAACAGATTCTACTTAACAACAAACCTACAGTCCCTGTCTTGTTTGCACCGCCTGTATACTGCTGTTCAGAGTATATAGGGCCCCACACCTTCCCTTATTTTAATTTGGGTGCGGGGTTCCCCTTAATATCCATACAAGACCCAAAGGGCCTGGTAATGGACTGGGGGGTACCCATGCCGTTTGTCTCACTGATTTTCATCCATATTGCCAGGACCCGACATTACATTAAACCCGCAAGCAGTTTTAAATGAGATTTTTTCCTTTAAAAATGACATTTGGTGCAGGGACTGTTCTAAACACGAGAAACACGCGCCACTTTACAGGCATACTATAGACACCCGCCAGGTACGATATTTAAAGGAATATTTCACTTTTTTTTTAGGACAATACCAAATTAGCCTTTAAAATGAGCACTTTTGATTTCGAACGTTCGAGTCCCATAGACGTCAATGTTGTTCTAACGTTCGTGCGAACTTTCGGTCCGTTCGCAGGTTCTGGTGCGAACCGAACCGGGGGGTGTTCGGCTCATCCCTATCCACCATTACTCCACTTCCTGCATTAAAGTGATTGTAAAGGCTCGTTTTTTTTTGTTTGTTTTTTTTTAAAATAACAAACATGTTATACTTACCTTCTCTGTGTAGTGGATTTGCACAGAGCAGCCCAGATCCTCCTCTTCTTGGGTCCCTCTTTGCTGCTCCTGGCCCCTCCCTCCTTTGAGTGCCCCTCAGCCAGGCAAGCCAAGGATAGCTCCTGTGTCTAGCATCTACAGCCTCAATTTCTATGCATTTTGTGTCCAAGCACACGTCATTGAGGCTGTAGATGCTAGACACAGGAGCTATCCCCTCCACCCCCAGCTGAGATGCATGCCGTGCTTCCTGGTTTCACATTCTAGTGATGGATCGGCCCCTGCCTCATCCCACAGCTGAGCTGTCATCTGCTGTACGTTTTAAGGCATATAAGTGCTCTGATAATAAAGACAGTATTACACTATTGCTGTTTTAGGCTCATTTCTGGGAGAGCCAATCTTTACAGATTAAAATAAGGATAAGGAGCGTTTGGGACTTGCATTGAGTGTTATTATCAGAGGATCACCATTCACCATCTATGAATGTATGATGTTTGATCGATATTGGAGATGCTCGATTAAAGTTCTTATTGGCTTGGAGGATCCTGGTTTGCTGAGGAAGTTTTTCCAACTTTATGCCTGGTGGTCACTCTGTGGCCAGAAACTTCTGGTGAGCAGATTTATTTGTCACTTCGGGTGAAGCTTTTAATCACAAGAAATTAGCATACTGCACTTTATGAAGGCACGGTGTTGAATATTTACCCACACAGAAGAAATACACCCATCTATATTTGTCCCACAGATATAAATATATTTATTTCACATTTTTTCATATTAGACTGGTTTATTTAATATATGATATATGTGCTGATTATTATGTCACACCTATGTGGGTCTGGTTGATATTCACATGCTTATATGGTTTTACGCCCAATTTTTCAAATTTTTTTGCTTTATTAGTTTACTCATTTTTGGTGCAGCATTATTTTATATATATATATATATATATATATATATATATATATATATATATATACCGTATTTATCGGCATATAACACGCACTTTTTTCCCCTTAAAATCAGGGGAAAATCGTGGGTGCGTGTTATAGGCCGATCCCCGCCGATTTTGTGTGATCGGAGCGATCGCAGCAATTGCCGCGATCGCCGCTGACATACACAGCCGTGTGTGGATTCAAATATGGCGCCGAGACTGCAGGGATTCGTCAGAGCCGAGATACACATACCCGAGTGTTCTCGACTTTTTTCGGCGCCGCTCCCAGTCACGCCCAGTCTCGCCATTGGACCTGTGTTATGTCCATCATAGGGCGGGACTGGGCTCTTACGAATCCCTGCAATCTCGGCGCCATATTGGAATCTACACACGGCTGTGTATGTCGGCGGCGAGTGCACAAAGCTGCACTGACAAGGCTGCACTGGGGCAAACCTGCACTGACAAGGCTGCACTGGGGCAAACCTGCACTGACAAGGCTGCACTGGGGCAAACCTGAACTGACAAAGCTGCACTGGGGCAAACCTGCACTGACAAAGCTGCACTGGGGCAAACCTGCACTGACAAGGCTGCACTGGGGCAAACCTGCACTGACAAAGCTGCACTGGGGCAAGGCTGCACTGACAAAGCTACACTGACAAAGCTGCACTGGGGCAAGGCTGCACTGACAAAGCTGCACTGGGGTAAGGCTGCACTGACAAAGCTGCACTGACAAAGCTGCACTGGAGCAAGGCTGCACTGACAAAGCTGCACTGACAAAGCTGCACTGGGGCAAGGCTGCACTGACAAAGCTGCACTGACAAAGCTGCACTGGGGCAAGGCTGCACTGACAAAGCTGCACTGACAAAGCTGCACTGGGGCTAGGCTGCACTGACAAAGCTGCACTGACAAGGCTGCACTGGGGCAAAGCTGCACTGATAAGGCTGCAATGGACTCTGGGGCAAGGCTGCACTGACACTGAAAAGGCTGCAGATGGACACCGATAACGCTGCATTGATGGGCATTTTAATGTAAGTTTTTTTTTCCTTAAACTTCCCTCCTAAACTTGGGGTGCGTGTTATACGCCGATAAATACGGTATATATATATATATATATATATATATATATATATATATATATATATATATATATATATTTTTTTTTTTTTTTTTTAATTTATTTTGGCACCGTTTCTCATTCTTCTTTTTTCTAAGCTAGCAATCAGACAGCTCGTTTTATTTTTGGTTTCGACTAGTCTCTGAGGTTAGGCTGGAATAGAATTGCCACAATAGGGTGTCTGGCAGCAACTTTTTCCTGCATTCTCAATATTCATGTTAGAGGAAAAAATAATCTAGTTAGTTACTGCAACGATTTTTTGTCTGTGCTTTTGTTGAATAGATTGAGGCCCTGGTCACATCGGTGCGCAGGAAGTGGGGGGGATCTCTCCAGTGGGGATACAGGTGGCAGTAAAAACCTGACATAGTTTAACCATACCTCCCAACTGTCCCTGATTTCGAGGGATTGTCCCTTATTTGGAGCAATGTCCCTCTTTCCTCCTCATTTGTCCCTCATTTTGGTCTAATCTATATAGTTGTATATAAAATGCACTTTTTATCTTTCAAAAAGTGTTTCCCAGTACTAAACCTTTCATCCAATTTCTAAATTGCTGCATGTGTAAATTTTAAAAGCTAATATAAAGGAATAGTAGTGGTAAAAAAAAGCACTTGTGGATTTAATTAACCTTTTTTTGGGGTTAATTCTCCTTTAAGGGGGTGTAGCAAGGGGTGTATCCTATGCCTACATACATTTGCTAATAGGTGTCCCTCATTCCCATCTCAAAATGTTGGGAGGTATGGTTTAACTCCTCACTGCTGTTTCTTAAACAAAACAAAAAAAACAGTTTTTAGCTGAAGTCTTGCTTTAAAACTGCAGTAAAGTGTTAAGGCTGCTGTGGACACAGATCATGTCTTCCGTTCCACTGAAAGCAAATGTTTGAATTAGGCAAAGCTGGCACTCCTACTATATTCAATACAAACCCAGTATTATTCCATACCTACAGTGCCCATATTCACACAAACTCGTTTTGATTCAGTTTTCATGTGGGATGAGGCACACAAATCCAACAATACTGTTTATGCATACTTTTTGGGCAAGTATGCTTGGTGTTTACACTGTGGTGGTACAGACAAGGGGACCTAAAAGTAATTTTGTATGAGGTTACCATATCTGTTCCATATTTTAATGATTGTATCCCATGTACTTACAGAACTATACAAGCACAGGTCTTTAGATTTTTCCCAAGGGCTTCCTTTATATCTAGCTATGTCTGCAGCATCCTTTCAGAACTGTGGAAGTTACAGGTTAAAACAAATTAAAGCAGAAGTTCCCATAACAGTTTGATAACAATTCATGTCCTGTAACACCCTCTAGTGTGGTAGGTGTGAGAGGCCTGCTTATCAGCTTTGCAGACGCCAGCCTGTCTGGAAGCGAGGGGACTAAACCACGCCCTAGAGGAGATCCAGCGTTCCCTGCTAGCAGACACAGAGAGAGAGGAGAGGATGACGGAGTGTGCGCGTGTGTTTCCAGCGCTGACCTGGTTGCCCAGTCTGCAGAAGACACCAGTGGATTGGTTGGAGCATCGCAGGGGGATTTGCATGTGTATATTGTGATGTACATAGATGACTGAACAAACCAAATATCTATTTTTGTACATGATATTTATTTGTGAATAGCCCTGTCCCACTGTGTTTCCTTTTCCCTTCCAAAACTGTATTTTTATGGGATACCCTTGCTCCTGGGCCCAGGAGCCAATTTTTGTAAATTTCCCAGCCAAGGGATTGGCTGGATGTTGGGGGGAGTGGGGTGAGTGTAGCACCCTCTAGTGTGCTAGGTGTGAGAGAGAGTTTTTTTTTGTCAGTGTAGGCAAATGTATGCAGGCTTGGCTGGCAGCCAGGCCTGCTTGTTTATGTTTCTGGCAGAAATTCAGGGAGAGCTGGATGACTCACAGTCAGCATCACTGAGACCCCCACATATTTCGGGAACGGTGCTGGAAAATTCTGGAAAGATAGGAGTAGAGGTGAGGTGGAGCTGTCTGGAGTATTCTGAGAGCCCTGACCAATCCCCAACTTGAATTGGCAGGGGGCAGGCCTACTCAAATACTCAGGGACAGCCCAGCTGGGGAGGAGTTGTTAAGGAGGAAGCTGGAGATGGAGTGTTAGGCTGTCGGTGGCCCTTGAAGCTCCCCAGTCAAGGGGGGGTGACCTTGGGCCTGGGCTCGGGTGCGGACAGGACCCTCTCAAGACGTGAGGTGTCCTGGACGGGAGCAATTAGGGGACAGCAGGAGAACACTGCCAGGCAAGTCTCCAGGAGAAACAACAAGTTGCAGCCAAGGGCACACAGTCAGGAGGACTGGGTGTGAGCAGTCTGGGATGGGTGCAAAGCCAGTGGGGGCACGGGCAGTGGAGAGAGCAGCTGCAGCCAGGAGGGCTGGCAGGGCCTGAAGAAGTGGTGCTGGGATCAGTAGCTACATGAAACAGCTAGCACTAGGACTTACACTTTTTGCTACACCATAGGGGCCTGCAAAGGGCATATTGCTTTGGGCCTGGCTGAGCCAGTATCAGGTCTGCAATTCAGTGCTAGCTGTTCCTGGGAGTTGTAGTTCTACAAGCAGGTTTGTGCTGGAAGTAGAAGAGGAGAAGTGTGTGTATATACCAAAGGTATATATATTTCTCAGTCCCTATATTGCTTTTATAATCAACTTGGCATCCCATATCTACCCTATCCCCATCCAAGTTACAATCCCCTTAATATAAATATAAAAACAAAGTACAAGGACTGCTTCTTGACTACTGAGTGTCTGAATATTTGTGTACCTGGCTGTGCAGGGTGAGAGGCAGACCGCATCTGCCAGCAGCCCCTATGGGGGTACTGCTACAGTTCTTTAACAAAAGAACATACTGTACATTCCATGCAATGTGTGCTGTATATTGCCTCCAGCATTGCTCCTGTTTCTTCTTGCTGGAGGCTACCATTTTGTTGAAGTCTAGAGCAGTCACTTCCTTATTAGAAACTCTCTCCCTCTCATTCGTCTCAAAAACTATATGTCACTTTCTGTAAATAAAAGGTGTGTATTTACAGTCTTGATTGTATGTCTTGGCTCAGATAGAAAGGAAGGCTACCAGAAGCTTTGCAGTGTTGAAGCTGAAAGACTGCTGCTGCCAAGGTAGAAAGGAGAGAATACCAGAAGGACAAGATAAGACTAATCCTTGTAATTTTAACTTTTTTGCATCTCCCTGGCAGTAGAGTTTGTCCTGTCACCTTTCCTGATTTTCTTTTCTCTCTCCAGAGACAGTGAAAGGGGGGTGCTTGGGTGTGCTTTAGCACCCCCAAAAATTCTCAAAGCACTCCCATCAGCAGGTGCCTTGGGGAACACTCACTTTCAACCACCCCCATTTTGGCAACACCCACCTTTTGCCTATGCCTACACATGCAAAGTGAGTGGTGCACTACTTGTACAACATCAGCTCCCTCACTCATGCTTCTGCACAGCACCCCCATTTTTTTATGGAGCTGCCCTGTCTCTCAACCTAATCTGTCCTTTCTTGTCACAGTATGTATCATTCCTGTTGCTTCCTCCCCCCTCAGCAGCAGTAAATCTTAAAGCTATCAGCAGATTTGCCTCTAGTGACTCACTGATTATTAACAGTGCCGAGAATACAGGAAGCTGTGCAGAGCAGGTTGAAACAGTGTATTACTGGATTTTTAACAGTATAGGCACTTATTTTTACTGTATTACATAGCTAGCAGCCAGCATGACGTGAATCAGAACTTAATTCTCTGACTATAGTTCCACTTTAGGTGTAATTTCTGACTTTAGCGCAGTTGCTGTGTTTACAAGATTGCAATATTAATTAACTAGTTTGTGGTCTCCCATTGTTCTTACTGGTTCCTCCCTCTGAAATTATGTCTCTATTGTAGGTATGCACCGATATATTGGCCGCCAAAAATGATCGGCCGAAAATATGGTTATTGGCGTGTTGCCGATAGAAAAAAAGGTGCCGATTATGGCACCCGATCGAAAAACTAGCGTGATTTTGCCACGATTTTTAACGCTCAAGTGACTCAAAAACTACATCAAAAACGCAACACGGGTGCGTTCATTTCAATGGGGAGGTGTGTTACACCACAACAAAAGCACAACGGACCATTGTGAAGACATACATAGAATTTAAAGGGATGCATTTTTCTTTTTTTGAGGCAAAAGCAAAAACGATTAACTAAAAAGTCTAATATAATACAATTATATATTAAAAAATATATATATTTTTTTTAAATGTCCATTTCGGTTTTGTTTTTCAGCCAAGTGATTTCAGCCATCCTGAATTTTCAGTTTCGGTCCATATTTTTATTTCGGTGCACCACTACACTATTGTAGCCTACGATGATGTGAGGTCAGAGGGAAGAACCAAAAAAAAGCTGCAGGGGACTCAGGAGCCCGAGGCTTATGGACTTCTTTTCTTCTTTTACAGGTAAAAGGGGTTTCAATGATAATTTTTCCCAACATGGTCACTTTAAGCACAGACCAGACATATCTACTACTGCAGGGGTCCCTTCTGCGAGCTGCTGTCTCTGCAATACATCAGTGACTGACCTTGGCTGCCCATCTTCCCTTTCGAAACAAGAAGGGCGAGCCATTGTTCTTTATGGTCATTGCTGGAGACCTGGTCTACATACAAGTTCCAAGATATTGATTTTAATTGCAAAGAGAGAATATGGAGCAAATGAGCCCAGAAGCTGTGATGGGAGAAAGGGCATTGCAACTGCTGAGGTAATCTGCAGCTACAAAAGTTGGCACATGTGCGGGGCTCAGAAGTTCTTCTCTTTCTCTTAGTCCTGTACCACTAGGTGGCGCTTGTCCCAATCGCGGCTCTGTTCAAGAGAAGAGGACAGGCTGGGATGTGAATAATATCAGAAGTGTTTGGAGCAGGTTTCACTCTGTGCACAAATGGCCTGCAGGAATGGAAGGAGCATAAGTGGAAATTTTTTTCAATCGGATTAGTTTAAAATTATAATACAACAAAGTTGGAGGTGATATTATCTGCTTCTGCAGGCCAACATCCCTAGAGTATATGAAGACAATGTTTCCCCCTAAAAATGGGACTTTAAAGCCACAAGAGCGTCACAAAAGTTTGTCTAAAATACAAAGTTTAATTGTATCAAAACTTTAAAAGGTTTTTTGTACATATAAAGAGTAAAAAAACACAATTGATAGGCTACAAGCCATAAGGTACAAATTACCATATCATGTTGTGCGTGGCAAAGGAACATATGAAAATGTTACATAGAAGACTGCATTGACAAAGCCAACACGTTTTGGAGTAATCTCGACTCCTTCCTCAGGGATAGCCCCTTTTGCAATCAATATACCGTACGTATAATCTACAAGATAAAGAGCAAATTACAAAAATTGTTTACACAGCAAATAGCTGCGTATATGTCAGTAAGTGGAGCAGTTGGTGTAATACTCACATTGCCTTGAACCCACAGCTCAGCATCGGTAAGCAAATTAAAAACAAGGAAGGTGATGTAGAATGACCACCATAGAGAGAGCGATATGGACGACTGAACAGACGAGAGCACTGGGGTTGGAGTGAGATGGAAAAAGGGGGAAAGAGGTCTCTGGGGACCAGATAGGGAGCCAGATTTGAATGCACTGGGACCAAATAGCGTCCCTAGGGGGAAAGTAAGAAAACTTTTTACAAAGTGTATATATAGTATATGTATGATATAAATAAGAATGTAATGTAGCTGTGCTGTACAGTCATATAGACACATACCTGAAATGTAGTGGGTGGCAATAGGAAGCCCAATTGTATCTATAATACAATAAATGGTAGTCTCTGGCTGATGGTTATTAATGAACCAGGTCACAACCCGCTGGGGCCTGCAGAAAGGTCCCTAATGGCTATGGAAAATATAGTATCAATGAGTATACAATCGTTGGATCTATATATCATAACTATACAGTGACATTATACCAGCAGATATCAATATATATATAATACCACCTAGAGAATCAACTCTCAGGTGTAATCAAAGAAGTATAAAGAGAGAATATCAGAGCCCAGTAGGTTTGCAATGTTGCAAAGGCAGTAAGCCTCACAGTGTCTAAAAATAGAGCAGATAAGATATTATATCAGTATCACCAGGGCTTTTTTTCAGCAGGAACTAGGGAGAACTCAGTTCCACCACCTCTGGCTCAGGTCTTCTGCTCCCTGCTCACCACTATCACTTGGTAACACTGAAGTCCAGCTTCTGCGTTTACAATTGATAGCCTTTCTCCCAGTAGTTCCCACGGGTCAGATCCCCTGCGCAGATCCCACTGAGTGCCAGACAGGGACAAGGGAGATACAGAATAGGCGCCCAGGGTTCAGTGCAGTCATGGGCAGGAGAGGGTGTGTAGTAGGCTGCACCCTCTATGGTCTCCATTTTTTCCCTGGTGACCAGTTGTTGATGCTCCTACTGCATGATATCCCTTGCAAGTGACTGTAGTATAGTATGCTAGGAGGTACTACAGCCGGATAGGTGCTTCAGCTTAATATTGCAACAAAGGTAAGAAATATGACAGATGGTAGAGCTTTTAAGGAGGGGGAGAAGATGAGGGTAGTGGAGGGAGGAGGGTTGTATGCAGAGGGAAGAGCTACTATTTGATGCCATTTGGCAGGTATGTGTGTGTGGCGGGCATGGTTGAGTTCCTGCACCTTTTCTCTGAGAAAAAAAGCCCTGAGTATCACTAATATAGTGGTAATCATTACCACATATGTGATATGGCTGGGGCTCAAAATAGCTACCAGAAAACATACCTGGATATGTCCATTTGTAGAAGTCTGCATCTATGTGTATGTGTATGGAGAGATCGATGGCCACTGATGTGGACACCATTTCTCCTCTATTTATATGGCTGCTACAGATACAGCAGGCCTTCCCTATCAGGGGTGGAGACATGGCTCCACGTGTAGAAGCACGGCGTCACCCCACCCTCACACCTGGGGGACCTTCTACAATGGCAGAGGAAGGAAGCTTCATGCTTCTACACGTGGAGCCATGTCTCCACCCCTGATGGGGGAGGCCTGCTGTATCTGTAGCAGCCATATCAATAGAGGAGAAATGGTGTCCACATCAGTGGCCATTGATCCCTCCATACACATAGTATGTTTTCTGGTAGCTATTTTGAGCCCCAGCCGTATGACATGTGCGGTAATGATTACCACTATATTAGTGACACTGATATAATATCTTATCTGCTCTGTTTTTAGACACTGTGAGGCTTATGACTTTTTGTATGACTTTAAGAAAAATTACTTGAAGTTAAATAAACTATTACTTTATGACACAAGATTGACTGTTCAAATGTTGATGGCCATCAGATAATTATAAAAGTGAGGCTTTATTGTTTGGAACAAAAAAAAGGAAAAGTGAGGCTTTTACGTTACCATTCGCTAATGCCTAAAAAGACTGTAATAAAGCTCCCTTTAAAACAGTATATACTGTACATGTTAAATGGAAGTGTATGGTATTACTAAAAAAAATTCTGCAGATTGCTGGCTTTCTCAGGGCTCATTTATGCTTGCTTCAAAATGTGACATTGCACAGGCTTTTTTTTAAAGCACTTAGAATGCCAATCAAAGCACCTGTCACTAAATAAAATGGTTACCTTACCATTCTGTTTACACGTTGTGTTTGCTTTGCTTCAAAAATTATACCCCATGTCGCTTTCTTGGTGCTTCAAAGCGTCTCCAAAGCCTCCATAAAAGTCTACTGCAATGCCCGCTTACAGCATCTGAAGCTTTTAAGGGGCTTTTATTCATCATTAGCTTCATTTTGTTTTGGAGGCATTGCAGGTGTGAGATATCCCAGGATGCACTGGGAAATCAACAAGCAAATCAGAAAGACAGCAGTCACTTTCAATTCATGTGTATATATTCTGGAAGTGTCTGGATCACATCTGGTGTGCAGCATGGAGCAGCAGGAAGGTGAGCGGGGTCCAGACTGGAGCGGAGCAAGTAGCTGACAGCACACATGGTGTGCAACATGGGAACGCTATAGCAGAAGGTGAACAGGGACCAGAGAGAGAGGAATGAGTGGCAGAGGATCAGCAGAGCTGGGGGACCAGAGCAGGAGATGTCACACATGGTGAGCACAATGGGAGTATTATATAGTGGGAGGTGCGTGAAGACCAAAGAAAGAGAAAGAGCCACAAACCAGAGGAGCAGCAGAGCTGGGGGTTACTACTGAGTGGTGGATCAGCAGAGCTGGGGGTTACTACAGAGTGGGGGATCGGCAAAGCTGGGGGTACCACTGAGTGTGGCATTAGCAGAGCTGGGAGGGTACTACTGAGCAGGGGATCTGCTGAATGAGGGTACTAATAAGCTGGGGATCTGCTGAACAAGAGTGCGAATAAGCTGGGGATCTGCTAAACAAGGGTACTAATAAGCTGGGGATCTGCTGAGTGGGGGTACTACTGAGCCAGGGTTCTACTGGGCCCCTTTAAAACAAATAGAAAATCAACACGCACAAAACATTTGCCAAGCTTCATTAAAACTTCAAAAAACATCACAAAGCATCACCGAAGCATCATTGAAGCATGAAAAATACATAAAAAAACAAGTTGAAGTGGTGTGTGTTGAAAATGCTTGTGTCCACAAACATGAAGTTATCTTTAACCAATGCAGACACAAATCATCAAAACATTATTACAAAGGAGCAGCCTCATTGTGTCACTGCTTGGGCTAGACCCAAACATTAGTGAACCTGTTAAGGCAGAAATATGGGAGCTACTGTTACTGAACTTTACTGAACTATAGTAATGTTGTATTTGGCTGCCACTTTTTTTATACTTTAAGATACTTACCTGGAACAAGCATGTGAAGTCGATACTTCCGCTTATGTATAGTTATCTCTCGTTCAATATTTTTATTAAGCAAAAGGGTATATAATACAATACTGTAGTGCAAAGCTTACATCGACATCTCAAAAAAGAGGTTCACCAAATATAATGCACACAAAATTTAGAAGCAGATTTACAGTAGTATATATAGTGACTCTGTGGAAATTAAATCATACTCAGAATCCCCGTACACGTGTAATGAACATAATATCCCTGTTATTATTAGGAACCATAAGGTTGTTACCCTACGACAAACGAAAAGAGGAAGAAAGACCTGGGAGAAAGAAAAAGAAAAGAAACATGGAGTGTAGCACCCTGGAGTTTAGTCAGGGAGCTCTTCAAAAATTTACTTGCCAGTAGTAGTTATCTTGGTCGATTGATAGAGATCTATTGATTTCTCCCTAAGCTTGGCCTTGTTGCGCTTTTATCTTCTACCACTAGGTGGCCAGGTACTTGGTGGTACTAAATACGAGCAGGGCAACCCAAGATCAGGTTATGGATATGTGAGTGGGTGGACGTGTGTCATCTGCCCTGGGCTGCTAGGCAGGAGATTGGGCCCAATCCGGGGGCATCTGGCTGCCAGGCTGTGCGAGGGCCTATCCAGAAGTAAGAGAGCAGCGCAGGGTTGGGACTGCAGCTTGCAGTCTAACCAAAAGTGATGGTTCTGCCGGCCGGAGAACCTGTCAGTGGTCGGAGGTTGAAGGGAAGCTGTCGCCACGAAGGGACCAATCACCTTTACCAGGGACCACAGTGAGTAACTGAAGCAAGTACCGGAATCATATTCTCACCATAGGGCACAGTGGAGAATCGGGAATCTTCAGGCAGTGATCAAGTCAGGTACCCAACCAGCGGAGGAGACGCTTGCAGAGCAGCCTTGTGTGTCAAGCCAGGGACTGAGCCGGGAAGCAGGGGTGAAGCTTGAGGAGTATCTGGAGTGCCAAGCTAAGGACCCAGGAGAGAGGGTGACGCTTGATGGGATACCACCGCAAACCTTGGAGGAGCTCAAGGGATTCATAGTCAGTGAATCAGTGTGTCTAGTGAGAGACCAGGAGCTCACTATTGAAGAACTAAAAGGAGCAGTTGTAGTGGAGCTGAAAGAACTGACACGTTTGAGTTAGGAACAGTTAAAGGACTGTTACCATAGGAGAGAGCCATCCTGCATGTGCAGAAGTGGCGCCTTGCTGGGGCCTTTTCCTGTACGGCTGTTCTCTTATTGAAGTCTCGGAGTCTGCCAATTGAGTTTGCAACTATCTAAGGGTGTCCTCGCCCAAACCCTCTTTCTGACAAAACATATAAAAAGGACTATTAAAAGAAAAAAAACTTTTTTACATCCAAGAAGTGTCCGGCGCCCAATGACTTTCCCCATCTTTGCACCCACTATGCTTCACAACCCACCACATATTGAAGGATGTCAGCTATCTTTGGCCTTGGAGGTTCTCATTAGACCAAAAGAGGTAAAATACCTTGCTACAGGAGGTAGGAAAAAAAGATAATTAGAGATCTCCATGAAGAGCTGGTGCTACAGGGGAATAAGTCAGCTGGATTTGCAAGTATTGGACTCAAGGGTCCCAAATCTTTTCAAATTGTTTTGAGGTGTCATTGATTGTAATAATACAAAAAAGATGCGGCGCTAATACATATTTATGACCTGTGATATAAGTTGATAAAATAATCAAAAATAATGGTGCAAGATGAATAATATCATACTCTAATGTCCCAAAAATAATTAAAGACAAATATAGATAAACGAATAGAATCCAAAACCAAAAAGAAAGTCTGTGATAAATCAAGGAAAAGTGCCAGAAAGGGCCACAACAAAGATGAGGATGCAGTGGGGAGAATCTTCTGTGATTCCTCACACCCGAGGTGGAATATCAGATATGCTTACCAGATCCCATTGACCGCCATTACAGCAGTCAAAAACAGCACAGGGAAATTTTGGGGCTCCCCACAACCTCAGCTTAATGGTACCGATGGGCGACAGATGATATCTCAGGATTCAAAGAGAAAAAGAACAATCCATCGCATAATACAGTCTGCACAATCGTTTTATTAGAAAGGAATTGCACTTACAAAGCCTCCATGTAGTAATCAGCATATCGCGTACAACTATCAGTCAGCGCCTCCGTCTGCTGCCTCCGCCTTCCTAGTTCGTGTACAGCCCTACACAAGAACGGACGTGGTGACGTCGTAGGCTCCTCCCTACGCGTTTCGTCACAAGCGGACGTCGTCTGGGGATTGGCCAAGCTCGAGCGTCACCACGTATGGGCATTATATACACTACGGGCGCCATCTTAACTAATGGCAAAGCAAAATTTAACATAAGAAAACGGCCAAGCTGTATTAGATGCCGGCCATTGGTGGGTAGGAGCAAGCGGAGGAATTCAAAAGAAAGGGGAAGGGGAAGAAACGCCATCTTGTGGCCAAAATGAATAACAAAAAAAAAAGGTGGAAATGAATCTCTGTTAACGGCAACAAACTAAAAAGGGGTACAGCAGACGGGAGACGTAATGAAACATTTAAAGAGCATATTAAGTGCAATAAATATAAAATACTAATATAAAGTCCAAAGCCTCAGCATATTAAGTGCAATATATATAAAAAACTGATAAAAAGTCCAAGGCCACAATGGCAATATGAAAAATTAATATTCCCATATGGATAAAAAGAATAAAAAGAGAGCAATTAAAAATAAATTTCAAGAATTAAAATAATCAAGAGTTGTTTATAAAACAATTGATGTCCCAGTCAACGTTTAACCCATGGGGTACAAAAGATCTCATGTGGAAGATCCACCTAGTCTCAAGCCTAGATAATGATCTGACCTTATTTGTCCCTCTCCAATGTGGGTTTATTTTGTCAATTGCCATAAAAAGGGTCCCATCCGGTTTCTTATCGTGATATTTGGCATAATGCCTAGATAGGTTATGCTTTGGGTAACCCCGTTTAATGTTGGCAATATGCTCCGATAATCGCACATGCAACTCACGTTTGGTTCGAAAAATATTAATTTTTCATATTGCCATTGTGGCCTTGGACTTTTTATCAGTTTTTTATATATATTGCACTTAATATGCTGAGGCTTTGGACTTTATATTAGTATTTTATATTTATTGCACTTAATATGCTCTTTAAATGTTTCATTACGTCTCCCGTCTGCTGTACCCCTTTTTAGTTTGTTGCCGTTAACAGAGATTCATTTCCACCTTTTTTTTTTGTTATTCATTTTGGCCACAAGATGGCGTTTCTTCCCCTTCCCCTTTCTTTTGACTTTCCTCCGCTTGCTCCTACCCACCAATGGCCGGCATCTAATACAGCTTGGCCGTTTTCTTATGTTAAATTTTGCTTTGCCATTAGTTAAGATGGCGCCCGTAGTGTATATAATGCCCACACGTGGTGACGCTCGAGCTTGGCCAATCCCCAGACGACGTCCGCTTGTGACGAAACGCGTAGGGAGGAGCCTACGACGTCACCACGTCCGTTCTTGTGTAGGGCTGTACACGAACTAGGAAGGCGGAGGCAGCAGACGGAGGCGCTGACTGATAGTTGTACGCGATATGCTGATTACTACATGGAGGCTTTGTAAGTGCAATTCCTTTCTAATAAAACGATTGTGCAGACTGTATTATGCGATGGATTGTTCTTTTTCTCTTTGAATCCTGAGATATCATCTGTCGCCCATCGGTACCATTAAGCTGAGGTTGTGGGGAGCCCCAAAATTTCCCTGTGCTGTTTTTGACTGCTGTAATGGCGGTCAATGGGATCTGGTAAGCATATCTGATATTCCACCTCGGGTGTGAGGAATCACAGAAGATTCTCCCCACTGCATCCTCATCTTTGTTGTGGCCCTTTCTGGCACTTTTCCTTGATTTATCACGGACTTTCTTTTTGGTTTTGGATTCTATTCGTTTATCTATATTTGTCTTTAATTATTTTTGGGACATTAGAGTATGATATTATTCATCTTGCACCATTATTTTTGATTATTTTATCAACTTATATCACAAGTCATAAATATGTATTAGCGCCGCATCTTTTTTGTATTATTATCTATGGTGGGATTTGGAGACTAGATCTCGATGCAGGCTGCTTAGATTTCACTACACTGTATATTTTTTATATATTTTTTGTTTCACCTTGAGCGCAGCTTTCACTTTTGTTTTTGCCAGCACTTCTTGTCATTGATTGTACTGGCAATCTTTTCATGAGCTATAATCCACGTGAGATTTTTTCCATGCTACTGCTATTGAGATTTTGCTACAAGGAGACTGAAAAATAGCTGCTACGTGCTATGAGCAGCATTAGCAACTGGTTCATTAAAGCGGAGTTCCACACAAAAATGGAACTTCCGCTTTTCGGAACCCTCCCCCCCTCCGGTGTCACATTTGGCACCTTTCAGGGGGGAGGGGGGTGCAGATACCTGTCTAAGACAGGTATTTGCACCCACTTCCGGCATAGACTCCCATGGGAGTCTACACCTCTTCCCGTCCCCACCGCACTGTCTCCTGGGAAACACACAGCTCCCAGGAGAGAGCTGGGACCACTTGGGACGCGCAGCGCGACTCGCGCATGCGCAGTAGGGAACCGGGAAGTGAAGCCGCAACGCTTCACTTCCTAAATCCCTCACCGAGGATGGCGGCGGCAGCTGCCGAGAACCGAGCAGGTTCCCGGCGTCGCCTGCCGACATCGCTGGACCCTGGGACAGGTAAGTGGCCATGTATTAAAAGTCAGCAGCTGCAGTATTTGTAGCTGCTGGCTTTTAATATTTTTTTTTTTTGGCGGTGTGGGTGGACCCCCGCTTTAAGTAAAGCTATTTGGAGCTGTTGCTGAATAGGTAGCCCCATGACTCCCTGGAGTAGGGCAAAAATCATATTACAAAAACCTCTTACTGTAGGATATTCTCACAAATGTGATACAAGTGCCCATGAAGCACATCCCCGGAGACAGTGAGGGAAGGATCTAGATTACATTTTCAAAAGGTGGAAAGGGACTAGGTACCATCTAGTCAATACTTTTAGATTGGCGTCCAAATACAGCTGTGCCACTGTTCTAGATCGATAGAGAGGTCCCTGTCCCACTCCGCCATGTAAGGCTGTTTATGCGAGGATCTGATTAGATCATAGATATACCTCCTCTTTGGCCTGTGTCTTTAATGCACCATGTCTTCTATTTAGTAAGGGACAGGGATGAGCCGAACACCCCCCTGTTCAGTTCGCACCTAAACATGGGAACAGGCAAAAAATTTGTTCGAACACGCGAACACCGTTAAAGTCTATGGGACTCGAACATGAATAATCAAAAGTGCTAATTTTAAAGGCTTATATGCAAGTTATTGTCATAAAAAGTGTTTGGGGACCTGGGTCCTGCCCCAGGGGACATGGATCAATGCAAAAAAAAGTTTTAAAAACTGACGTTTTTTCGGGAGCAGTGATTTTAATAATGCTTAAAGTGAAACAATAAAAGTGTAATATTCCTTTAAATTTCGTACTGGGGGGTGTCTATAGTATGCCTGTAAAGGGGCGCATGTTTCCCGTGTTTAGAACAGTCTGGCAGCAAAATGACATTTCAAAGGAAAAAAAGTAATTTAAAAGTACTCGTGGCTATATGAATTGTCGGTCCGACAATACACATAAAAGTTCATTGATAAAAACAGCATGGGATTTCCCCAAAGGGGATCCCGAACCAAAATTTAAAAAAAATGGCGTGGGGTCCCCCTAAAGTCCATACCAGGCCCTTCAGGTATGGATATTAAGGGGAACCCCGAGCCAAATTTTTTTTAAAAAGGCGTGGTGGTACCCCTCAAAATCCATACCAGATCCGAAGGGTCTGGTATGGGTTTTAAGGGGAACCCTGCGCCAAAATTTTTTTTAAAAATGGCGTGGGGTCCCCCCAAAGATCCATACCAGACCCTTATCCGAGCACGCAACCTGGCAGGCAGCAGGAAAAGAGGGGGGCGAGAGAGCGCCCCCCTCCTGAACCATACCAGGCCACATGCCCTCGACATTGGGAGGGTGCTTTGGGGTCCCCCCAAAGCACCTTGTCCCCATGTTGATGAGGACAAGGGCCTCATCCCCACAACCCTTGCCCGGTGGTTGTGGGAATCTGCGGGCTGGGGGCTTATCGGAATCTGGAAGCCCCCTTTAACAAGGGGACCCCCAGATCCCGCCCCCCCTGTGTGAAATGGTAAGGCCTACCATTTCACAAAAAAAGTGTCAAAAATGTTAAAAATGACAAGAGACAGTTTTTGACAATTCCTTTATTTAAATGCTTCTTCTTTCCATCTTCTTTCTTCTATCCTCTTTCTTTCTTCTATCTTCCTTCCGTTTTTTCATCCATCTTCTTCTTCCTCCGATCCTCTGCTTCTTGCTCCGGTGTTCTCGTCCGGCATCTTCCTCCGCGGCGTCTTCTTCCCTTCTTCGTTCTCGGGCCGCTCCGCATCCATGATGGGAGGCTCCCGCGGTGTGATGCTTTTTGTCTTCTGACAGTTCTTAAATAATGGAGGGCGGGGCCACCCGGTGACCCTGCCCCCCTCTGACGCACGGGAACTTCCCCGAGGCTTTCCCCGGGACGTTAGAGGGGGCGGACAGGGAAGTCCCTGTCAAGTCCCCATGCGTCAGAGGGGGCGGGGTCACCGGGTGGCCCTGTCCTCCGTTATTTAAGAACCGTCAGATGACGAGAAGCGTCACACAGCGGGAGCCTCCCATCATGGATGCGGAGCAGCCCGAGAACGAAGAAGGGAAGAATACGCCGTGGAGGAAGATGTCGGACGAGAACACCGGAGCAAGAAGCATTGGATCGGAGGAAGAGAAAGAAGAAGACAATGGAGGAAGAAACCGAAGGAAGATAGAAGATGGAAAGAAGAAGCACTTAAATAAAGGGATTGTTAAAAACTGTCTCTTGTCATTTTTAACATTTTTGACACTTTTTTTGTGAAATGGTAGGGGTACTTTTGTATCCCCTTACCATTTCACACAGGAGGGGGCGGGATCTGGGGGTCCCCTTGTTAAAGGGGGCTTCCAGATTCCGATAAGCCCCCCGCCCGCAGATCCCCACAACCACCGGGCAAGGGTTGTGGGGATGAGGCCCTTGAAACTTATCCAAAAATTAAAGAGTGTTGACTCCCCTAGGACAGGAGTGTATTACTCACCAGGTGAAAAAAAGAAAACTAATGCAGCCACCACTGGATAAATGCTTTTTCCTTGGCTCTGGTGAGTATTTATGCTTGCTGTAAGTAGAATCATCTTGATCAGTGGTTCTCAACCTGGGGGTCGAATTATGATTTGTCAGGGGTCACCAAATCCTTGGCTGTTCCTGAAGCCCGCACCACTCTCCCAGCCTTTTTGTGGCCGCCCAACAGGACTGTGCCTGGAGCCCGCGGCTGCCCACTCAGCCTCTTCACAGCTGCCCATTCAGTTCACGGCATGGCTGGGTGGTAGAGACTAGAGGTCAGCTGACTGGTGAGAAATGTGAAGTTGGAGGGGCTGGAGGAGACACTATCTCCTGATTTCGGCAAAGGTGTCACTGCTACGAGACATCACAAAGTCGGAGACACAGTGAGTAACACTACCTGTGATTATAGTTGCCATTGAAAGTCCCCACTACAGTTCTCAGATCAGCAGATGACCTTGATCAAGAGCACCTAGGATCAGAACTCCCAGCCAGCACTGAGGCTGATCCCACCCCCCACCAAGGAGTAAAAGAAGGAATAAAAATAGAGAATACATGGAAGGGAGAGGAAAAGAGGGGGAGGAACAAAGAAAAAGGGAGAGAAAGAATAAGAGAGAGAACAAGAAAGATGGCTAGAAAGAGGGATGGGGAAAAAAAACAAGAAATTAGGATAGAGAGATAAAAGGGAAAGAAAGGAGAACAAAGAGAAAGAGTTGTACATCCTAAAATGTACCATAAGGGGTTTTAAAACTGTACGAGTGGAAGGGACTCAGGGAGTGCTAAATGTCCGTGGGTTAGGGGCGCAAATTACTTGTCTTGCCTTGGGTGCTGACTTGCTATGAATATAATTTTACGGTCAGGGGTCCCCACAACTTGGGAAATTTTATCAAGGGGTCACGGCACTAAGGACGTTGACAACCACTGATCTTGATCCTTGCTATACTGTTACTTGAGCTTGTTCTCTAAATAGCAAGATCGGCATTTTCTCAGCACTAGCTTTGCAAGGTGTACCAAGATCTCGCTGAACTGGATGTGCAGGCCTAGCCTGAAATGTGACCTTCGGGCACTAAGTTCTGGATTGCCGTGCTTTACAGACCTGAATGTACTGTGTTAGCCACAGAGCCTTTTGTAGGTCCAGAGCCATGCAACAGCCCAAATTGTGACCATGTCTCTGAAGCACTGGGAACTACCTCTTTGTTTACACTGCTGAACACCTGTTTGAATTTCCTGCCATTGAGGGTTTACCACAGTAGGGGTTAGGGCTGAGGGACTGAGTGATCACATCATAAGCTGGATAGAGCAACATGCACATGTGTTGAGCACTCTAATCCACCATTCAGCCTAAGAGAAGTACCATCCCACTGCTGATCCTGAAGCACCACATGGATCTCTAGTATGTTTCCACTGCCAGTCTACCATTACCTTGTCACCTCTGTCCACTATTACCATCATTAGCACCAGCTGCCTGAGTCACATTGGGCCTAGATGCATTGTGGCTGCACGAGAGCAACATGTCTTCACTAAGATTGGCCATACATTATACAGTTCTCTTGCACAATTTTCCTTTAGATTTACCAAAACCATATAATATAAGATTAAACCTAAACACTTTCAATTTGTATGCAATCAGGCAGGCCCTTTCACTACATATTTAAGGTAAATCTAAAGGAAATTGAACAAGAGAATTGAATAATGTATGGCCACATGTATGGTATACACAGAGAACAGTTTTACTGTCACAGGTAATCTCAAGGACCCAACGTCAGTAATTCATAACCTGAGACCTCTATTACAGGGTCATCATCAACAGTCTTTCTCAGCTCTGTAAGGCAAGGCTGAGTCCTCCTCCATATCCGCAAAAACCTCTATATCGATTTTGGTATTTTGCGCTCAATTACTGGGCCACACCACCTGTGAAGTCTCTTTGCAACTTCGAAGCAACTTCCATTTCCACTTCATGAAGCTTACAATAGGTAGAGCCTGTGGCCCATGTCATCTCTTAGGCCCCTTTCACACTTATACGACTTGTCCCACGATTTTGTACTGCAAAATGGTATGACACGTCATTCTCCATGATTTTCAATGACTACCATTCATATTGGCACGACTTTAAGTCGTGCCGACTTGAAAGTAGTCCCTGCACTACTTTGGTCCAACTTCCATGTGAGTTGTACTCCATAGACCTCAATGTTAAACCCTCAAGTAGCATGCAAATCGAACCTGTATAATATAGACACGATTTCAGTACGACTTTGTAAGCACACAAGCCTCACACCATGTACAGTACCTGACCGCTAGATTGTGTTTCTCGGCGACAGGGTACTGTGCATGTCGCGCTGATCAGGAAAGGAAAACTTCTTTTTCCTTTCGTGATGAGCGACAGGCAGTACCTGTCTGGTATAAATCATGAGGGGGAACGCAGCGCCAAGTTTTAAATGAAAAAAAAGGCGGTGGTTCCCCCCCAGGGGCATACCAGGCCCTTAGGTCTGGTATGGATTGTAAGGGGAACCCCCTACGCCGAAAAATCGGCGTGGGGGTCCCCCCAAAATCCATACTAGACCCTTATCCGAGAATGCAGCCCGGCCGGTCAGGAATGGGGGTGGGGACAAGCGAGCACCCCCCCCCCTGAACCGTACCAGGCCGCATGCCCTCAACATGGGGGGGTGGGTGCTTTGGGGCAGGGGGGCGCCCTGCGGCCCCCCCACCCCAAAGCACCTTGTCCCCATGTTGATGAGGACAAGGGCCTCTTCCCGACAACCCCGGCCGTTGGTTGTCGGGGTCTGCGGGCGGGGGGCTTATCGGAATCCAGGAGCCCCCTTTAATAAGGGGGCCTCCAGATCCCGGCCCCCCACCCTTTGTGAATGAGTAGGGGTACTTCGTACCCCTACCCATTCACCTAGGTAAAAAAGTGTCAATGAAAAAAAAGTACACAGGTTTTTAAAGTAATTTATTAGGCAGCTCCGGGGTCTTCTTCTGACTTCGGGGGTCTTCTTCCGACTTCGGGGGTCTTCTTCCGACTTGGGGGTCACTTCATTTACATTCATTCTTCATTGTTTCGACACTGATGGTCATGGGCTCACATTTTTGTGAATATTTTCAGATCTCTATACCCCAACCCATTTTCTGCTTTTTCAGACACATCCATGTTTACTCTCTGGCATCACCAGCAGTATCAGTACGGACGTTACCATCCCATTGGGAGTTTTTTTTGCCTGCGTTCATCTTCCCTAGGGGTCCTCATCCCCTCATCTCACAGGAGAGACACTAGATGGTCACTACTGGTTCAGCACCACATGTACACATCTGTGCCTACATATTATATGCATTCGCTCCTGATGAGCCGATATTATCGCCGAAACGCGTTGAGCTAACAGGCCATCTACGATGCATTATGTTTTTACATATGATGTGATTTATTTTTTTTTTATTTTTTATTTTTTAATTCTTTATTTAATTTTACAAAAATTACATTACAAAAACCCCTACGATTGGGTGGGGCATAAGAAATCATGTAGCAAAATATATCTGTTTCACATGATAGGCTTAAAATATAGTTGAGCCCCCCCAATTTTCCCTTCCCTACCTTCCCTCCCCACCCCCCTCCCTTCCCTCGCAGACTGTTTACTTCCCCTGTGGTCATATCGGGTCAAAAGTACTCATGTTCAAATAATTACTGTGTCATGACTTCCACATATCGCTCAGTTTTTTTAAAAGCAACCCAGATGCTCCATTTACCCCTCTTTTCCTCTTGGTTCCTATCTGAATGATCTTCTACCTCTACTTTCTCCAAAATATAGATTTTATTTCACTCTAGCAATCCAATCCCTGATCTTCGGGGCCTCCGATTCCTGCCATTTCTTTGGGATTACATTCTTTGCTGCGTTTAACAGCACCGGGATTAATGAGGACTTATACTTTCTTTTTCCTCCCTCCGACCTATGGAACAAACAGTCCCAGGGGTCGTACTGGATACCCTTACCCCTTATCTCTTCTATTAACCTAATCACTTCCCACCAGAATATTTTAATTTTAGGGCAATCCCACCATAGATGCGCCATAGTTCCCGGTGTCCTGCACCCTCTCCAACAGTTGGGGGACCTATCCGTTGAAAATTTACTAACTTTAACAGGGGTCATGTACCACCTGGCTAGACAATTGTAATTGCTCTCCCTCGTTTTCATGTCAGCTGCCGTTCCATGCGTTGCGCCCAGGATACTCCTCACCGTTTCCCTACCACAGCTTGCTCCCAATTCCTCCTCCCATTTTTTAATAAATGGCGGTGGTTCCAGCCCCACTCTTCTCATCAAACGTTTATATATTTCAGAAGTATTCCTCTTTACTGAATGCCTACAAAATAATTTCTCTATCAATCTATAATCCGCTTCCTCCCTTAAGGGGCCAGGAAGACTTTGAACAAAGTGCGTGAGTTGGCTATATCGCCACCCATTTAATAACATTAAATACCCTTTTAATTCCAATTCCTGTAGTGTTCGAATTTTCCCTCTATTTATAATATCCCTTAATTGTGCTTCCCTATTCAATATCCAATTTCCTCCCACCTTCTCCATCCCTGGGGGAAAAACAAATTGTCTTTTAGAAAAATCAAGGGAGAATTATACTCCCACTTATTAATTTGGTGAATCTGGTCCCAGATTTTAAATGCAAGGTGCGTTATATAGTGCGTTTCATTACCTAGGCTCCTATAGAGCGGGGGATTCCATATCATGTGATTTAAACGTGCATTACTTAACCCTATTTCTAAATTAACCCACCTTTTATTTTTACTACTTTTTCCCCACTCCAGTGCCCGTGATATAACAATCGCTTTGAAATAGTTTCTAAAATCGGGGATAGCTAACCCCCCCCCTGTGCTTTTTCTCTACTCAACACTGTGTACGCTATCCTAGGCTTCTTTTTGTCCCATACATATCTACTTATTAGTTCTGTCAAAATTCTGAAAAAATCTTGCGGTAGAGGAATGGGGAGCATCTGCATCTTGTATAACACCTTGGGTGCTAAGACCATCTTCACAATATTAACTCGCCCTATCCATGAGACAGTGCGATATAATATTCTTTTTATTTCTTATCTGATTTCATTTAGAAGGGGGATAAAGTTCAACTTATATAATTTCCCCCTAGAGCTTGTAAGCTTAACCCCCAAGTACTTTATGTTGTCTCTCCAAGGGAAGTGGAACACCTCGGCGAGTCTACTGGCTTCCTGTTTAATAATATTGATCTTTAATGCTTCTGACTTCTCTATATTAATTTTAAAGTTTGAGAGCTCACTAAATTGCCTCAGTATAGCCAACAGATTAGGTATCAAAATTCTAGGTTTAGAGATATAAAAGAGTACATCGTCTGCAAATGCGGCCAACTTGTGTTCCTCCTCACCCACCACACAGCCGCTGATGTCCGGGTTCCTTCGGATCATAGCGAGAAGGGGTTCTAAGGTTAAGACAAATAGGAGTGGGGACAACGGGCATCCTTGTCTGGTTCCATTCTCCATAACAAACTGTGCTGAGGGTAGATTATTCACCTTTACAAAAGCATTGGGTTGATTATAAAGTATTTTTATCCATTTTAACATTGTTGGCCCCACTCCCATTGCTTCAAGCATACTAAACATGAATCCCCAGTCTACTCTGTCGAATGCCTTCTCGGCGTCTATCGACAGAAGTAGACCTGGGGACCCGCTTGCCTTAAAAGCCTCCATTATGAGGAGAGACCGCACCCCGTTATCTCTGCCCTCTCTCCCTGGGACAAATCCCACCTGGTCCGGATGGACCATATAGGCCATTTTCTCCCTCAGCCGGAGTGCCAACACCTTGGCATATAGTTTCGTGTCCGCGTTTAAAAGCGCTATCGGCCTATAACTCGAGCACAGGGTGCGGTCTTACCCCTCCTTGGGGATAAGTGTCACTGATGCCAATAAAGCGTCCCTACACAATTCTCCCTGCCTCTCCAGCCCATTCCATATCTGGCAGAGCCGAGGAACCAGGGACTCTTTGAATTTTTTATAAAAGCTGGCTGTAAAGCCATCTGGCCCGGGACTCTTCCCCATGGGGGATGATTTCAGAGCCAAATATACCTCCTCTTCTGTTATCGGTCTCTCTAGCTCCATTGTGTCTATTTCTGATAGAGTGGGGAGGCCCGCCCCTTCCAAGAACTCTCTCATCTCCTCCTTATTTCCACCACATTTTCCCCTCTGCCCCACCGAGTAGAGAGATGAGAAAAACTGTCTAAATTCCTCTCCTATTTCTCTAGAAGTATGTCTACTTTCACCTTTTTTGTTTTTGATCTTCTCTATATAATTCTCATCCTTTTTTTATCTTATGATTTATGCCAGATTTTTCCCTACCTTATTTCCCCTCTGATGAAAATTTTTTAGGTATTTATTCCTGATTTTAAAGGATTCTTCCTCTACTAGCTCCCTTAACTCATCTCTTTTTATTGTCAGTTCTTTAAATACCTCTCTTTCATCTCCCCTATGGGCTTTATGTAGTTGTTCTAATTGGTGTATTTTAACTATTAGACATTCTTTCTTTTTTCTTCTTTCTCTCTTCTCCCCCCCGTGCCGATCGATATTAACACACCCCTTATGTATGGCTTAAAGGTCTCCCAAATGACCGCCCCCGAAATCTCCTCAGATTCATTATTAAGGAAAAACCCATCTATCTCCCGCTGAATTCTCTCAACAATGCTGTCTTTCTCTAGGAGTTTTTCGTTTAGCCGCCATGTGAAGGGGATCCTTTGAAGACCCTTAATCCTAACTGTCATCATAATGGGTGCATGGTCTGACAGAGTCAAAATCTCTATCTTCGATCCCACTATCGAGTCCAACAAGCTATGGTCTACCATCAGGTAAACCAGCCTTGAATAGGTCCTGTGGACCGGGGAAAAGAAGGTGTAATCCCTCTCCTTAGGGTGCTGCACCCTCCAGACATCAATCAAGTGGCTGTCATGGAGTTTTCGCCCAAATCTTAACAACCGATTTTTACCTGCCCCCCAATTCCAGATGACCTATCCAAGGCCGTATCCAGGCAGAAGTTAAAATCTCCTGCCAAGATCAACTCCCCCTCTTTAAATTCCACCAACCTATTCAGGGTCCGGGAGAGGTATTTGATTGGGTCTCTATTTGGGCAATACATGTTAGCCAATGTAAATATCCTATCCCCCAGTTTTATTTTTATAAACAAAAAACGCCCCTCTATGTCCACCCTCTTGTCCAACAATGTAAATTTGGTCCTTTTCGAGAACCCGATAACCACTCCCTTTGCCCTTTTGGTTGGTGTATCACAATAAATCCAAGCCGGATAATTTCTTGAGTCCAGCTTAATGCCTTCCTCTCGCACCAGATGTGTCTCCTGCAAAAAACGATATCTGCGCCATACATCTGTAATTCTTTTAGCACTTTACATCTCTTCCCAGGAGAGTTTAACCCTTTTACATTATACGACAAACACCTAACTTCCGTTTCTGCTAATCTTTGGGCTTGCTCCTATATCCCTCGAGGGCACCTCCACCTTTCCCCCAGTTTGTCCAAAGATCCTTGCTCGAGAAAAAATAAAATTCAAAAAATCTGCGGGGACACCCCCCCCCCCTTGCCAACCCAGGCTACATACCATAGTTTGTAGGCACTTTAACCACTTCAGGCCTGGAAGGATTTACCCACTTCCCGACCAAGCCATTTTTTGCGATATGTCACTGCGTTGCTTTAACTGAGAATTGCGTGTTCGTGCAACGCTGTACCCAAACAAAAAACTTTTTTTCCTCACAAATAGAGCTTTCTTTTGGTGGTATTAGAACACCTCTGCGGTTTTTATTTTTTACACTATAAACAAAAAAAGAGCGACAATTTTGAAAAAAATAAAAATAAACACAATTTTTTACTTTCTGCTATAAAACATTTCCAAAAAAAAAATATATAAAAAAAAACAAATTTATTTATCAATGATATGTATTCTCCTACATATTTCTGGCAAAAAGGAAAAAAATCACAATAAGCATATATTGATTGTTTTGCGCAAAAGTTATCACGTCTACAAAATAGGGGATAGATTTATGGCATTTTTATTATTTATTTTTTTACTAGGCAAGAAAGAAAAAAAGGGGGTTCAATAAAGAGCCCCTGGTCGGACTTTAGAGGCATAGCAAACCTAGGGAAGCATAGTCAAAATAATAATATAATAAACTTTATTGAGTACAAATGCATACATAGCAAAGACAACGACAAAAAGTTAAAAAATCATCTACACAGGAATATACATGATAAGAGCCCCGATACGTCTACGTCTTTCGTAAAAAAACTTCTTCAGGACACATACAGGTTTTAATTGATGCAAGAAAGGGTCTCACTTATAAGGAGGCTTTCAAAGATTCAAATGATCATAGTTCAAATTTTTCCACTATAGATGTAAGGGTCTTGTCAAAAAAATAGGTGACCACCATCTGTTTCCATACCTGTTCCAGAGAGGAACCTCTCTGTATCGTCCTGAGTATATACATCTTATACAACCACCAGCTCCCCTAGTACTGCTTGCATGGTTCTATATGGACTATTGAGCCGATGTGTTCTATTGGCTGTTTGGCGCCTGTTGATTGATGGAAGCCAATGGCAACTATTGAGTTCCTCCTTTGCTGGAAATGTACCCTGTTATTGCTGGAACATAATGGCAATTTGTTGGTTCTTTTGAAATGAGATTGGATGTATATGGAAACAGGTGGTGGTCACCTATTTTTTTAGACAAGACCCTACATCTATAGCGGAAAAATTTGAACTATGATCATTTGAATCTTTGAAAGCCTCCTTATAAGTGAGACCCTTTCTTGCATTAATTGAAACCTGTATGTGTCCTGAAGACGTTTTTTCCGAAACATAGTTACATAGTTAGTCAGGTTGAAAAAAGACACAAGTCCATCCAGTTCAACCTTAAAAACAATAAATAAATAAAATAAAAAATATCGTAGAATCCAATATACCCAATTTTATACCCTCAGTTGATCCAGAGGAAGGCAAACAACCCCAGCAGAGCATGCTCCAATTTGCTACAGCAGGGGAAAAAATTCCTTCCTGATCCCCCAAGAGGCAATCGGATTTTCCCTGGATCAACTTTACCTATAAATGTTAGTACCCAGTTATATTATGTACATTTAGGAAAGTATCCAGGCCTTTCTTAAAGCAATCTGCTGAGCTGGCCAGGACCACTGGCGGGAGTCTATTCCACATTTTCACAGCTCTTACTGTGAAAAAACCTTTCCGTATTTGGAGATTAAATCTTTTTTCCTCTGGACATAAAGAGTGCCCCCTTGTCCTCTGGGTTGACCGTAAAGAGAATAACTCAACACCAAGTTCACCATATGGACCCCTTATATATTTGAACATGTTGATCATATCCCCCCTTATTCTCCTCTTCTCAAGAGAGAATAAATTCAGTTCCTCTAATCTTTCCTCATAGCTGAGCTCCTCCATGCCTCTTATCAGTTTGGTTGCCCTTCTCTGCACTTTCTACAGTTCCCCGATATCCTTTTTGAGAACTGGTGCCCAAAACTGAACTGTATATTCCAGATGAGACCTTACTAATGATTTGTACAGGTGCAAATGATATCTCTCTCTCTCTGGAGTCCACACCTCTCTTAATACAAGAAAGGACTTTGCCTGCTTTGGAAACCGCAGCTTGGCATTGCATGCTATTATTGAGCTTATGATCTACCAAAACCCCCAGATCATTCTCCACCACGGATTCCCCCAGTTGTAATCCCCCTAGTATGTATGATGCATGCATATTCTTAGCCCCCAAGTGCATAACTTTACATTTCTCAACATTAAACCCCATCTGCCACATAGACGCCCAATTAGACAGTGCATTGAGGTCGGCTTGTAAATTGGAGACATCCTGTAAGGACGTTATTCCACTGCATAGCTTGGTGTCATCTGCAAAGACAGAAATGTTACTTTTGATCCCAGACCCAATATCATTTATACAGATATTAAAGAGTAAGGGTCCCAGCACTGAACCTTGGGGTACACCACTGATAACCTTAGACCATTCAGAGTAAGAACTATTAACCACTACTCTCTGAATTCTGTCTTTTAGCCAGTTTTCTATCCATTTACAAACTGATATTTCCAAGCCTACGAGTAGACGTATCGGCGCTCTTATCATGTATATTCCTGTGTAGATGATTTTTTAACTTTTTGTCATTGTCTTTGCTATGTATGCATTTGTACTCAATAAAGTTTATTATATTATTATTTTGACCATGCTTCCCTAGGTTTGCTATGCCTCTAAAGTCCGACCAGGGGCTCCTTATTGAACCCCCTTTTTTTCTTTCTTGCCATTCAATTATACGGATGTGGCCATAGAAGTGGTTCCCTTTATATTTTATTCTTATTTTTTTACTAGTAATGGCGGTGATAGGTGATTTTTAGCAGGACTGCGACATTGCGGCGGACAGATTGGACACCTAACTGACATTTTTGACACTTTTTTGGGAACCAGTGACATTATTACAGTATCCAGTGCTAAAAATATGCACTGTTATTGTACTAATGACACTGACAGGGAAGGGGTTAACACCATGGCCGATCAAGGGGTTAAATGTGTTCCCTGATTGTGTCTTCTAACTGTATGGGGGGACTGTGTGACTGGGGAAACATACAGATCCGTCTTCCTGCATAGCAGAAAGACAGGATCTGTGTGATCTCCCCTGTCAGAACGGAGATTTGCCTTGTTTACACAGGCAGATTCCCGTTCTGTCACTGCGGGGGAACGATCGCGGGTGCCCGCTGAACCTGCTGATTGGCTCACCCCGCTGGCCAATGGGAGCGTGTGCGCGCCCACAAAAGCGAGTTGCCGAGCTGACGTACACCTACGGCGATTCACGGGATCGTGCCACCTTGCCGCAGTAAAAAGACGGCGGCTGGATGGCAAGCGGTTAACTTTCACACAGACCAAATCATTTCTAGATTGTAAGCTCTAGCAGGGTCCTCTGATCCTTACTGTATTGAATTGTATTGTAATTGTACTGTCTTCCCCGATGTTGTAAAGCGCTGCACAGACTGTTGGCGCAGTATAAATCCTGTATAAAAATAATAATATACACTAATTGTTTTTTTTTTTTTTTTTACCAAAGACGTGTAGCGGAATACATTTTGGCTTAAATTTATGAAGAAGTTTGATTTTATTGGATATGTTTGATATTTTTTTTTTCTTTATATCGCCAAAAAAAAAAAAAGTGGTATTCAAATACCACCAAAAGAAAGCTCTATTTGTGTGAAAAAAATGATATAAATTTCATTTGGGTACAGTGTTGTATGACCGTGCAATTACCAGTTAAAATAGCGCAGTGCTGAATAGCAAAAAAATGGTCTGGTCAAGAAGGGGTAAAACCTTCCGGAGCGGAGTGGTTAAAGCGAGAGCAGGCTCAGCCCCTGAGGGGGCATATTCCTTTCCCCAGCTGAACAGTGCTGGCCAATAAGGAATGCGTGGAGAGGAAAGGGTTAGTGTGTATAACCACACAGACAGACACGGTAACATAAGCTCACTAGGGGTGTCACCCTCCTGTAATAATAATTTGGCACACTGTTACTGGATTGAACCCGCTCTGCCCCGAGGATGGAGGCGTGGTGTACGGATTCATGACGTCCACGTCAGGTGAAGAGCATTTCCGGTGCTCTGGGTGTACAAAGATGGCGGCGGCCGAAGGGTTTTTTTTTTTGTTTTCTTTTCTTATAAGTAGGATCTGTATACATTATTCTTTGGTATACAAAGATGGCGGCGGGAGGTCTTTCTAGAACCGAGGGTCCAGTATACATAATCTCTGGGTATACAAAGATGGCGCCGTCAAGTTTTTTTCGGTTTACATTGTCGCCGGGTGTACAAAGATGGCGGCGGCCCGAAGGTTTTTTTTTTTTTTGAAAGGAGGGGCTGGTATACATTAGCCCTCCCCTCTGTCGCTGTGTGCTGTCACTGTGTGAGCTCAGAACACCGGGGCTGGAGGGGTAGAGGAGCCCCGGGATCATGGAGAGTAATAAGGATGAGGCCAATCGGTGTTTACTGATCGCCAAGACAGCGCTGCTAACCGGGCACCGGGAGAAGGCCCGAAAATTCCTGAATAAAGCTGAGAAGCTGTATCCCAACTCAGAGGCCCGGGGTGAGTCAAGGCCCAGGGGCCCTTGTGTGTTCATAGGGGTTAGAAGTGTGTGACAGGGCAGAGCCTGTGTACTGCTTCCTGATGGCAGGCTTGGCATGGCTCATCATGGTGATTGGAGGTGTATGATGGTCTAGGGGGGTGATGGGAGGTGTATGATGGTCTAGGGAGGTGTATGATGGTCTAGGGAGGTGTATGATGGTCTAGGGGGGTGATGGGGGGTGTATGATGGTCTAGGGGGGTGATGGGAGGTGTATGATGGTCTAGGGAGGTGTATGATGGTCTAGGGAGGTGTATGATGATCTAGGGAGGTGTATGATGGTCTAGGGAGGTGTATGATGATCTAGGGAGGTGTATGATGGTCTAGGGAGGTGTATGATGGTCTAGGGAGGTGTATGATGGTCTAGGGAGGTGTATGATGGTCTAGGGGGGTGTATGATGGTCTAGGGGGGTGTATGATGGTCTAGGGGGGTGTATGATGGTCTAGGGGGGTGTATGATGGTCTAGGGAGGTGATGGGGGTCTAGGGAGGTGATGGGGGTCTAGGGAGGTGATGGGGGTCTAGGGAGGTGTATGATGGTCTAGGGAGGTGTATGATGGTCTAGGGGGGTGATGGGGGGTGTATGATGGTCTAGGGGGGTGATGGGAGGTGTATGATGGTCTAGGGAGGTGTATGATGGTCTAGGGAGGTGTATGATGGTCTAGGGAGGTGTATGATGGTCTAGGGAGGTGTATGATGGTCTAGGGGGGTGTATGATGGTCTAGGGGGGTGTATGATGGTCTAGGGGGGTGTATGATGGTCTAGGGGGGTGTATGATGGTCTAGGGGGGTGTATGATGGTCTAGGGGGGTGTATGATGGTCTAGGGGGGTGTATGATGGTCTAGGGGGGTGATGGGGGTCTAGGGAGGTGATGGGGGTCTAGGGAGGTGTATGATGGTCTAGGGAGGTGTATGATGGTCTAGGGGGGTGATGGGGGGTGTATGATGGTCTAGGGGGGTGATGGGAGGTGTATGATGGTCTAGGGAGGTGTATGATGGTCTAGGGAGGTGTATGATGGTCTAGGGAGGTGTATGATGATCTAGGGAGGTGTATGATGGTCTAGGGAGGTGTATGATGGTCTAGGGAGGTGTATGATGGTCTAGGGGGGTGTATGATGGTCTAGGGGGGTGTATGATGGTCTAGGGAGGTGATGGGGGTCTAGGGAGGTGTATGATGGTCTAGGGGGGTGATGGGAGGTGTATGATGGTCTAGGGGGGTGATGGGGGGTGTATGATGGTCTAGGGGGGTGTATGATGGTCTAGGGAGGTGATGGGGGGGGGTGTATGATGGTCTAGGGGGGTGATGGGGGGGGGGGTGTATGATGGTCTAGGGGGGTGATGGGGGGTGTATGATGGTCTAGGGGGGTGATGGGGGGTGTATGATGGTCTAGGGGGGTGATGGGAGCTGTATGAAGCTCTGGGGGGGGGGGGGGGGGTGATGGGAGCTGTATGATGGTCTAGGGGGGTGATGGGAGCTGTATGATGGTCTAGGGGGGTGATGGGAGCTGTATGATGGTCTAGGGGGGTGATGGGAGCTCTATGATGGTCTAGGGGGGTGATGGGAGCTCTATGATGGTCTAGGGGGGTGATGGGAGCTGTATGATGGTCTAGGGGGGTGATGGGAGCTGTATGATGGTCTAGGGGGGTGATGGGGGGTGTATGATGGTCTAGGGGGGTGATGGGGGGTGTATGATGGTCTAGGGGGGTGATGGGGGGTGTATGATGGTCTAGGGGGGTGATGGGAGCTGTATGAAGGTCTGGGGGGGGGGGGGGGGTGATGGGAGTTGTATGATGGTCTAGGGGGGTGATGGGAGTTGTATGATGGTCTAGGGGGGTGATGGGAGCTGTATGATGGTCTAGGGGGGTGATGGGAGCTGTATGATGGTCTAGGGGGGTGATGGGAGCTGTATGATGGTCTAGGGGGATGATGGGAGCTGTATGATGGTCTAGGGGGATGATGGGGGGTGTATGATGGTCTAGGGGGGTGATGGGGGGTGTATGATGGTCTAGGGAGGTGATGGGGGGTGTATGATGGTCTAGGGAGGTGATGGGGGGTGTATGATGGTCTAGGGAGGTGATGGGGGGTGTATGATGGTCTAGGGGGATGATGGGAGCTGTATGATGGTCTAGGGGGATGATGGGAGCTGTATGATGGTCTAGGGGGATGATGGGAGCTGTATGATGGTCTAGGGGGATGATGGGAGCTGTATGATGGTCTAGAGGGGTGATGGGAGCTGTATGATGGTCTAGAGGGGTGATGGGAGCTGTATGATGGTCTAGAGGGGTGTAGGGAGCTGTATGATGGTCTAGAGGGGTGATGGGAGCTGTATGATGGTCTAGAGGGGTGATGGGAGCTGTATGATGGTCTAGGGGGGTGATGGGAGCTGTATGATGGTCTAGGGGGGTGATGGGAGCTGTATGATGGTCTAGAGGGGTGATGGGAGCTGTATGATGGTCTAGGGGGGTGATGGGAGCTGTATGATGGTCTAGGGGGGTGATGGGAGCTGTATGATGGTCTAGGGGGGTGATGGGAGCTGTATGATGGTCTAGGGGGGTGATGGGAGCTGTATGATGGTCTAGGGGGGTGATGGGAGCTGTATGATGGTCTAGGGGGGTGATGGGAGCTGTATGATGGTCTAGGGGGGTGATGGGAGCTGTATGACGGTCTAGGGGGGTGATGGGAGCTGTATGACGGTCTAGGGGGGTGATGGGAGCTCTATGACGGTCTAGGGGGGTGATGGGAGCTCTATGACGGTCTAGGGGGGTGATGGGAGCTGTATGACGGTCTAGGGGGGTGATGGGAGCTGTATGACGGTCTAGGGGGGTGATGGGAGCTGTATGACGGTCTAGGGGGGTGATGGAAGCTGTATGACGGTCTAGGGGGGTGATGGGAGCTGTAAGATGGTCTAGGGGGGTGATGGGAGCTGTATGATGGTCTAGGGGGGTGATGGGAGCTGTATGATGGTCTAGGGGGATGATGGGAGCTGTATGATGGTCTAGGGGGGTGATGGGAGCTGTATGATGGTCTAGGGGGGTGATGGGAGCTGTATGATGGTCTAGGGGGGTGATGGGAGCTGTATGATGGTCTAGGGGGGTGATGGGAGCTGTATGATGGTCTAGGGGGGTGATGGGAGCTGTATGATGGTCTAGGGGGGTGATGGGAGCTGTATGATGGTCTAGGGGGGTGATGGGAGCTGTATGATGGTCTAGGGGGGTGATGGGAGCTGTATGATGGTCTAGGGGGGGTGATGGGAGCTGTATGATGGTCTAGGGGGGGTGATGGGAGCTGTATGATGGTCTAGGGGGGGTGATGGGAGCTGTATGATGGTCTAGGGGGGGTGATGGGAGCTGTATGATGGTCTAGGGGGGTGATGGGAGCTGTATGATGGTCTAAGGGGGGTGATGGGAGCTGTATGATGGTCTAGGGGGGTGATGGGAGCTGTATGATGGTCTAGGGGGGGTGATGGGAGCTGTATGATGGTCTAGGGGGGTGATGGGAGCTGTATGATGGTCTAAGGGGGGTGATGGGAGCTGTATGATGGTCTAGGGGGGTGATGGGAGCTGTATGATGGTCTAGGGGGGTGATGGGAGCTGTATGATGGTCTAGGGGGGTGATGGGAGCTGTATGATGGTCTAGGGGGGTGATGGGAGCTGTATGATGGTCTAGGGGGGGTGATGGGAGCTGTATGATGGTCTAGGGGGGTGATGGGAGCTGTATGATGGTGTATGGAGGCGATGGGAGCTGTATGATGGTGTATGGAGGCGATGGGAGGTATATGATGGTGTACAGAATCGCACAAAAGTGAGTACACCCCTCACATTTTTGTAAATATTTTATTCTATCTTTTCATGTGACAACACTGAAGAAATGACACTTTGCTACAATGTAAAGTAGTGAGTGTACAGCTTGTATAACAGTGTAAATATGCTGTCACCTCAAAATAACTCAACAGACAGCCATTAATGTCTAAACTGCTGGCAACAAAAGTGAGTACACCCCTAAGTGAAAATGTCCAAATTGGGCCCAATTAGCCATTTTTCCCTCCCCGATGTCATGTAACTCGTTAATGTTCAAGGTCTCAGATGTGAATGGGGAGCAGGTGTGTTAAATTTGGTGTTATCGCTCTCACTCTCTTACTGGTCACTGGAAGTTTAACATGGCACCTCACGGCAAAGAACTCTCTGAGGATCTGAAAAAAAGGGAATTGTTGCTCTACATAAAGATGGCCTAGGCTATAAGAAGATTGCCAAGACCCTGAAACTGAGCTGCAGCACGGTGGTCAAGACCATACAGCGGTTTAACAGGACAGGTTCCACTCAGAACAGGCCTCGCCATGGTCAACCAAAGAAGTTGAGTGCACATGCTCAGCGTCATATCCAGAGGTTGTCTTTGGGAAATAGACATATGAGTGCTGCCAGCATTGCTGCAGAGGTTTAAGGGGTGAGGGGTCAGCCTGTCAGATGCTCAGACCATACTCCGCACACTGCATCAAATGGTCTGCATGGCTGTCGTCCCAGAAGAAAGACTCTTCTAAAGATGATGCACAAGAAAGCCCGCAAACAGTTTGCTGAAGACAAGCAGACTAAGGACATGGATTACTGGAACCATGTCCTGTGGTCTGATGAGGCTAGGGTTGCACCGATACTGAGTATTTGCACAAGTATCGGTACTCGTGCAAATGCACCGATACCTGAAACCAATACTTTCAGGCTCGGTTCTTTGAGCTGTCAGTGGGTCTCCCCAGTGTTAAAGAAGTCCGGTAATTGGAGCTGTCAAAAAAAAAAAAAAAGCAGCCGGCAATGTTTATTAACAACATTGCTCAGCCCTGAAACACTAAAATAAAAAGAAACATTGTTTATTTTTGTATATTGCTGTTTCTTCATCTGCAGATTAAAGGGATGAACAAATGTTCCTCTGTTTAACCCCTTAATTTACTCTAATCAGCCTTAATTAACTCCCTATTCTCCTCCCATTTAATTATTTTCCTGATATTTTTTTTGTTTTGTTCACGTCTCTTCTATAAACGATAAACAATTAAAACTTTTTTTTTTTTTCGTTTGCTTTGTTAATGAATATTTTTACACATATATATCAACAAATATTTACAACATTCACATTGAAAAAGCGCTAAATAAAAAAAAAAAAAAATCAATTTATTTCATTTTGTAAATAACTTTTCAATGCTTTGTACCATTGCTGACTGCTGAAGTTAAAACAAAACAGTTGCAGTAGGCATCGGTAATTGGTATTGGCGAGTACTAAAAAAAAAGTATCGTTACTTGTACTCATTGTAAAAAAAATGGTATTGGTGCATCCCTAGATGAGACCAAGATAAACTTATTTGGTTCAGATGGTGTCAAGCGTGTGTGGTGGCAACCAGGTGAGGAGTACAAAGACAAATGTGTCTTGCCAAGAGTCAAGCATAGTGGTGGGAGTGTCAAGGTCTGGGGCTGCATGAGTGCTGCCAGCACTGGGGAGCTACAGTTCATTGAGGGAACCATGAATGCCAACATGTACTGTGACATACTGAAGTAGAGCATGATCCCCTCCCTTAGGAGACTGGGCCGCAGGGCATTTTTCCAACATAACGACCCCAAACACACCTCCAAGATGACCACTGCCTTGCTAAAGAAGGTGATGGACTGGCCAAGCTGGTCTTCAGACCTAAATCTATTGAGCATCTGTGGGGCATCCTCAAATCAAAGGTGGAAGAGCGCAAGTTCTCTAACACCCACCAGCTCTGTGATGTCGTCATGGAGGAGTGGAAGAGGACTCCAGTGGCAACCTGTGAAGCTCTGGTGAACTCCATGCCCAAGAGGGTTAAGGCAGTGCTGGAAAATAATGGTGGCCAAACAAAATATTGACACTTTGGGCCCAATTTGGACATTTAAGTTGTAAAGCGCTACGTAAACTGTTGGCGCTATATAAATACTGTATAATAATAATAATAATAATAATAATAATTTTCACTTAGGGGTGTACTCACTTTTGTTGCCAGCGGTTTAGACATGAATGGCTGTGTGTTGAGTTATTTTGAGGGGACAGAAAATTTACACTGTTATACAAGCTGTACACTCACTACTTTACATTGTAGCAAAGTGTCATTTCTTCAGTGTTGTCACATGAAAAGATAGAATAAGATATTTACAAAAATGTGAGGGGTGTACTCAATAGTGTATGATGGTGTATGGAGGTGATTGGGGGTGTTTCCGGGTGTACAGGGGACTGCTGGGCCTCTCATTTCTAACCTCCCACCTTAAACTAAAATGGTGTATATATATATATATATTATATTATATTATATTATATTATATTATATTATATTATATTATATTATATTATATTATATTTTCACATTTCTTTCTATTGGGGCACATTGGTCCAGCCTGCCCCCGTTCCACCATTCTTGCCTAGATGCTATCCACGTCTGATATCCCAAGAGGCATCAGAGACCGAGACACAACGCTGGAGGAAGATCTTGCCGTGCATATTTAAAGAGGAGCTCCAGTCATTTTTGTGTTTTTATTAAAAGTCAGCAACTACAAAAAGTGTAATAAACACACATTCATCTGTCCCAGGATCCAAGGATGTGGCTACCCGAACCCTCAATCCTTGCCCTTTCTTCTCGCCGGCGCTGACTTTACAAGTGTGGGCACCCGGCCGTGACAACTTGCGGCTTCAGAGCCAGGTGCGCAATGGGCATGCGTGAGTAGCGCTGTGCTTCCCGAATGGCCGAGCAATCTTCTGGGACCTGTGACATGTCCAAGAGGATTGCAGGGAGGGAGAGAACTTCCACTTGGACCGCTTAGGCAGTCTGGCCAGAAGTGGGAGCGGGTACCTGTCAAAACTAGGAGTGCTTAAAGCTAAATACCTTTTCTCATCAGCAGTATATAGCAGTCTTGTGACTTCTATCAGTGTCTGGCCAAGGACCGGTTAAAGCTTGTAGGAGGAATTTTCATTCTCCTACAAGCTTTAAGTTTTTCAGTGTTGTGAAAAACTTGGCAGACTGCCTGTATTTTTTTTTTTTTTCGTTTGATAGCTGAGTGAGCAGAGAACTCTCTACACTTGTTACATGAATGAATCTGGAAATTCTGCATAGAGATTGCGAGGGGGATTGAATTGAGATTGCAATTTTTTTATTTTAACGATTAATCTCTACTAGCAATGCACACCAAATTAAGCATGTGCAGCTGCCCCCGAGGCTCTGTTCTATCAGGAGAAGGGTTGGGGACAGTGGAAGCCGCAGCAGTTTTCGGATTCCTGGCGCTACTGTTTGCACCAGCCCCAATCGCCAGAATGAATGTAGCCTTACAATGGAACTTTAATTGCGCTTTAACTGCTTCCCAAAACAGATTTGAGGGATGCCCTTAAAGCGGCGTTCCACCCAAAAGTGGAACTACTGCTCATTTATCTCCTCTCCCCCTCCAGTGCCACAATTGGCACCTTTCGGTGGGGAGGGGGGACAGGATACCTGTCTTTAACAGGTATCCTGTTCCCACTTCAGGGAGGCCGCATCACGGCCCATGACATCACCGCGGGGCTCCCTCCTCCTCCCCCTGTCGCCAGACCAGTAGGAGAGAGGAGCGGGGCCATGCACAGTAGGGTTCCTGGCGTGAAGCCGTAAGGCTACACTGCCGGGTTCCCTTACCCGCAATGGTGGCGGCAGTACCCGACCGCTAATGTAAACATCAGCTGCTGTGCCAACATCACTGGACTCCAGGACAGGTAAGTGTCCTACTATTAAAAGCCAGCGGCTGCAGTATGTGTAGCTGCAGGCTTTTAATTATTATTATTTTTGGGTGGACCTCCGCTTTAATGATAAATGTAACTACAGTTGCATATGTGAGCTCTCAACTGAACTGTTAAGCCATGAAAAGGCTGGGGTCATAGATGATCACATGTGCAGTACCATGACAGCTGCAGATTAAATGGAGGCAAAGATGGCAGCTTCCTTGGCTGTAAATTCAAGAGGATTTATGTCTACTGTAAAAGTTTGTTTAGGCCAAGCTGGCCCAAACAAACTATTTACTGCATTTACAGGTGCACTTCCTGTGCACACTGTATTAACTGTATATAGCCTCCGCTACATATGGTATAGAGCGCTGTGTTCCAGCAGTGGAATGGGAACCTCCTGTCTCCTGGAACAAAATTGAGTCAGGCTGAGCACTGCTCAGCCATTCTTGGGAAGCTTTGTATTCTGTGAATGAATACAAAGCTACCTTCTGGCTGAGGCGGACATGATGAGTTCCTCTATCTATCTCTGCGTCTCAGCATATCAGAGGAAGTTTTGTACTACTTCTTCATAGAATACAAAGCTTCCTGTGAATGACTGAGCAGCACTCAGCCTGACTCGATTTTGTTCCAGGAGACAGGATGTTCCTATTCCACTGCCTGAACACAGCTCTGTATGCTGTGTGTATCTGAGAATATATATAGCACACACAGCTGCTGTATATCAGTGAAATAGTTCATTTAGACCAGCTTGACCCAAACAACTTAAAGGGACATTAAACGTGCAGTTGGGCTATAAACCAGCATAAAATGTAAGAAGGGATGGAGGACAAAAAGTGAACCAGAGATGTGAAGTTCCTCAGCACTGCTTTACGAATTTACTTGTTGCATTTTATTTATGGGGGGGAAGCAGAAAAGAGGAGAGCCCAGTCATGTGACCTGTCAAAGATGTGACAAACATCTCCTTCTCTCAAGTAATATTCTGTAGAGCATTATGCAGAGAACATGCAGTAGGATGCAGGAGGCTGCACAACACTCTACTTTTTTATGAATTAAATGAAAAATGCAGGTACAGTGTGGAGTAAGCACTTCAGTGTATGCTTTAGGTCTTATGTCAACAGGCTTTGGGCTTGTGTTGGTGGCCTCATTTGAGATACTTCAGCGATCATTCAGAATTCATTGACAGATGTATTTAACCTGTACTTGACCTATTTCTAACCTGCTTCAAGATAGCAAGACCTGCATTTAAAGTGAAGGAAACCTAGTTAACACAAGCCCTTAAAGAGGACATTCAATCCCCCCTTTGAAATGTGTTAAAGGTATAGTCTGCTTTTTATGAACACTTAATAAATACACCCACATTAATAAACAAAAAATTGCATTTTGCATTCAGGCCTGCAGAGCATTGTAACTATGATCAGTGCATCATGCTCCTGGATTGCTTACAATTAGCCCCTGGTCCATATGGATCTGGAGAAAGTAATTGTTGGACTACAAGTGTGGTGACACAGCACTTGAGCTTCATTGAGATCTGCGAGTCCCTCTGACACAGGGCAGATGGGGCTTTTAGTCTTTACATTCTCAGACCCCGTGAATGGATCATGGAATGGTTAACCTGGCTATGTTGGCTCCATCCTTACGACCATGCTTAATTAGAAACTTAAAGCCGAGTTCCACCCAAAAATGGAACTTCCGCTTATGTGATTCCCCCCCCCCCCCTCCTCCTGTGCCACTTTTGACACCTTTCGGGGGATGAGCGGGTACCTGTCTTTTACAGCTTTCCTGTCCCCACTTTAGGGAGACCAGGCCGTGGCAAATTAAGTCAGCAGCTTCTCCTCCCTCCCCTTCTTCTGGGCCAGTGAGAGAGTGCCTCGCTCATGCGCAGTAGGGACCCGGCTGTGAAGGCGAAAGGCTACCCTGCTGGGTTCCTTTACCCACAATGGTGGCGGCAGCACCCGACCAGCCGAGGTAAACATTGATTGCGATGCCGACATCGCTGGACTCCAGGACAGGTAAGTGTCCTAATGTTGGTGTCGGCCTTTCATTTGAATTAGGACATTATTTTGCCTTCTTTTTTCTCTCAGCCTCGTTTGGTGGAAGAGAGACGACTGCACTCCTTAGATGTAGTGTGAACAGTCGGTCTTATTGTCTAGATCTGCGGAGATCCGAGGACTGAGACTCCTTTTTGGTTTTATCAGAAGGACCCAAGAAGGGGCAGGCAGCTTCCAAGACTTCCATTGCCCATTGTGTCCGTCAATTGGTCATTCAGGCCTATGGTCTGAAACATAAAGCTCCTCCCTTTCATGGTGAGAGCTCATTCTACCAGGGGCGTAGGAACCTCTTGGCCTTTTTGCCATCAGGTATCTGTGGCTCCGATTTGTAAGACTGCTACCTGGTCTTCAGTGCATACGTTCACAAAATTTTATCGAGTGGCTGTTCGAGCAGCCAAGGATTCGGTTTTCGGCCGCAGTGTACTGTGGGCTGCCATATAAGATTTGATGGATATTGTTTGGGCAGGGTGCCTCCCTCCCCTTCGATTTTTCGCAGGCATTTTGTCAGGGTAATGGATGGTGTTAATGCTCCAATCATCTTGGCACCATGGTTGATTATGGTGTCAGGGTGATTGAAGCGCATCTATTATTACATTGTAATATAAAACGAAATGGTTCAAGTCCCCATAATGCAGAATCAGTGGGAGCCCGCAGCTTGTCGCTTGCCACTGTCGCCCAGATGCAGCTTGTCGCTTGCCACGTCACCTGCCTGCAGCTTGTCGCTTGCCACTGTCGCCGGCGGCCAGATGCAGCTTGCCACTGTCGCCGGCGGCCAGATGCAGCTTGCCACTGTCGCCGGCGGCCAGATGCAGCTTGCCACTGTCGCCGGCGGCCAGATGCAGCTTGCCACTGTCGCCGGCGGCCAGATGCAGCTTGCCACGTCGCCTGCCTTCAGGTGCAGCTTGTCGCCTGCCACATCACATGCCACCACATGCGGAATGTCACTTGCTACATCGCTTGCCACCACATGCAGAATGTCACTTGCTACATCGCATGCCACAAGATGCAGATTGTCACTGCATTGGTGGCAGCACTGGTCCATTTAGCACGGAGGCAGACTTCTGTGCAGTGGTCAGTTCTGAGTGAGTACAGGGGTGGGCAGTGAGGGGTGCTCGCCCGTCCGCTTCTCTCATCCCCCTGGCTCTTATCCGCCTGGCTCTCTCATGCCACCTGTCACACCTGCAGCCTGGCTGCAGAGAGGCTGCGACCCGGTGGTTGAGGACCCCTGCTTTAAAGAACTAATATAGGATTTTAATGGAATTCACAAAAGTGTACACAGATTAAAATTAAATTATTTATTTGTGATAAACGGTTGAAAATTGTACATAAGATACAGTATATCGGGTGACAATATACACCGTTACTTCTATTGCTATGTCTGTACTGTCCCAGAGGTCTTATAGTAAGGGTATATTGATTAAATGTATTATCTGGTGCGTGTGGGAGACTGCCACATTCAACAGTGTCCCATATTCCTACCCACTGGATGATACATTTATCGATATACCCTTGCGAGAAGACCTCTGGGGCTGTTAAGACGTACTACATAGCAACAGACGTGACTGTGTATATTTTCAGACGATATGCTGTGTTTTATGTAATATTTTAAAACCTTTATCGCAAATTCTATTTTAATCCGTGTACGTTTAATTGTGAATGCCGTTCAAATCCTATATAGTCTTTTGAAGCATTATGTTGTAGGAAGCCTTTGTTTTCATAACACTATACTCATTCATTATATATTCTACTTGCAGCTGTATCTGGTCTTGTTAAGGTTAAAATGACATGAACTTGTTGCAAGCATGTGCAGTATGTGTTTATATGTAAACTGACATTTCAGCTATGCAAGTTCATGATGGGTCAGACTGGCCGAGCCGGTCATTGCAGTGTATGCTGACTTGAATCTCTCATTTAAATTAGTAATGTGCTATGGAGTCTTCATTAACTGATTAACACTTTGCTGAGACATGATCTAAGGTGTTGGATCACACACATTACATTTTCTTGTGTAGCTGGATTCTGCAGTACTGTAGTTGCACTGTTTGCAGTACACTGGTGTTCAGGATTTGACCAGGCTATCACATTAAAGTCGATGAAATTCTAGTTCCATGTCTGTTTCTGTGCTAATTGTGTGGCAGCTTTATTGCCTCAACTTAAAGCCCAACTCCGGGTAAAAAAAAGTTCTTCCACATCCAGTGGGGCTGTGCCCGCAATGCACTGGTCAACTGTTTGTTTTTGTCTAGGGGTGAGCAGAAATCTTCTACTTGATCGTCCTAAAAACTGCGCTCCCCAGCGGTCTATCGGTGGGCTGTTCCTGGTCTGTGGAGTCTGCTCTGGGCATAATGACATCAGTAATAGTCCACCGCACAACACAACTCTACCACAGGGAGTGGGGTGGGGCAAGAGCCACAGGGGCCACTCTTTTTTGCTGGGAGGATCAGGTTAGTATATCTCTGCTCTAGAAAAAACCAAGTAGCCCATGCAATGTGGGAACAGCCCCACTGCTTAGGGAAAAAAATGTTTTGCCCGGAGTTGGGCTTTAATATAAAAGTAAGATCGGGTTACTGAATCCTACAGATTATGTGCATGTTTAAAGGCCATGTTTGTTGAAGTGGTGCTCCCATGTAGTTTTTTTTTTTTTTTTCATAGTATGGGAAAGTTTGAGATGCTCTTTCAGATTTTTACTGATGTCCCGGGTGGTCACTGGAACAGAAAGTGAGGGGAAATTTTCCCAAGAGCGCAGTGTTGGCTGCGGAAACCCAAGTTTCAGTCTCTGCTTTTTATCCTTGACTAAAAGTTTGGGCTGAGTCTAAAGCCCCATACGTACTATCAGATTTTCTGTAGATTTTTTTTCCTTCAGATTTACCAAAACCATATATTATGAGGTAGGGCTGGGAGATTTTCCAAAAAAAAAAAAAAAATCTGCGATTTTCTTAAAAAAAAACTTGATTCACGATTCAAATCGAGTTTTTTTTTTTTTTTGGACACCACCCCGGTCCTGAGAAGCTGCGGGCAGGAGTTTTTAGGCGAGGCCGCGGCTTCGGCCTAGTCTGTGGCGTCCGGCCTCACCTAAAAACTCCTACCTGCAGCTCCTCAGGACCGGCGCGGTGAAAAAAAAAAATCCAAAAGAATCGATTTGCTTAAATTTTGAATCCATTTGACCTCTCAACTCGATTCAAGATTTAAATCCGATTTTTTTTTTTTTCCCCAGCCCTAATGAGGTCAAACCTTAGGAGTTTCAATGTGTTTGCAATCAGGCAGGCCCTTACACTACATGGTTTTGGAAAATCTGATAGTGTGTATGGGGCTTTAAAGTGATTCTGAAGTGAAAGGTTTGAAAAAACACTTACCTGAGTCCAGTGCTGTGCCTGGCTGCAGCCCTTCTCCCCCATCACAGGCTACATTGATGGGACAACTTTACAGTTGCCACAGGGTGAAAGTCCACTTTAAAGTGGTTGTAAAACCCATTCATGAAATTTGACCTGGGCACATACAGTGCCTTGCAAAAGTATTCACCCCCTTGGCTTTTTACCCATTTTGTTACATTACAGCCTTTAGTTCAATATGTTTGAACAATAGTCTAAGTTGGTGAAGTAAAATTAGAAAAATATATACATAAAACTATTTTTCAGAAATAAAAAAAAACTAGTAATTGGCACGTGCGTATGTGTTCACCTCCCTTGTTATGAAGCCCATAAAAAAGCTTTGGTGCAACCAATTACCTTCAGAAGTCAAATAATTCGTGAAATGATGTCCACCTGTGTGCAATCTAAGTGTCACGTGATCTGTCATTACATATACACACCTTTTTGAAAGGCCCCAGAGGCTGCAACACCTAAGCAAGAGGCACCACTAACCAAACACTGCCATGAAGACCAAGGAACTCTCTAAACAAGTAAGGGACAATGTTGTTGAGAAGTACAAGTCAGGGTTAGGTTATAATAAAAAACCCATCCAAATCTTTGATGATCCCTAGGAGCACCATCAAATCTATCATAACCAAATGGAAAGAACATGGCACAACAACAAACCTGCCAAGAGACGGCCGCACACCAAAACTCACAGACCGGGCAAGGAGGGCATTAATCAGAGAGGCAGCACAGAGACCTAAGGTAACCCTGGAGGAGCTGAAGAGTTCCACAGCAGACACTGGAGTTATCTGTACATAGGACGACAATAAGCCGTACACTCCCTAGAGTTGGGCTTTATGGTAGAGTGGCCAGAAGAAAGCCATTACTTTCAGCAAAAAACAAAATGGCACGTTTTGAGTTTGCGAAAAGGCATGTGGGCGACTCGCAAAATGTATGGAGGAAGGTGCTCTGGTCTGATGAGACTAAAATTGAACTTTTTGGCCATCAAAGAAAACGATATGTCTGCCGCAAACCCAACACATCACATCACCCAAAGAACACCATCCCCACAGTAAAACATGGTGGTGGCAGCATCATGTGATTTGAGGCTAGGACGGAGGTTCACCTTCCAGCAGGACAATGACCCCAAACACACTGCTAAAGCAACACTTGAGTGGTTTAACGGGAAACACGTAAATGTGTTGGAATGGCCTAGTCAAAGCCCAGACCTCAATCCAATAGAAAATCTGTGGTCAAACTTAGATTGCTGTTCACAAGCGCAAACCATCCAATTTGAAGGAGCTGGAGCAGTTTTGCAAGGAGGAACAGGCAAAAATCCCAGTGGTAACATGTGGCAAGCTCATAGAGACTTATCCAAAGCAACTTGGAGCTGTGATAGCCGCGGAAGCTGGCTCTACAATGTATTGACTTTAGGGGGGGTGAATAGTTATGCACGTTGACTTTTTCTGTTATTTTGTCCTATTTGTTGTTTGCTTCACAATAAAAAAAAAACAAAAAAAAAAACAAATCTTCAAAGTTGTGGCCATGTTCTGTAAATTAAATGATGCAAATCCTCAAACAATCCATGTTAATTCCAGGTTGTGAGGCAACAAAAACGAAACATGCCAAGGGGGGTGAATACTTTTGCAAGGCACTGTATATCTGTAGTGTTTATCTCTCTCCAAAGCTCTTAGTGCTGTGTCTTTCTGTTGCGCTGTTCCTCTGTTATCAGCATCATAACTTCTGACAAGTTCTCCGACAACCGAGATAAAAGCAGCTGCAAAAATTGGTGTTGGGGAAGGAGATGAGAAGAGAGCTTGTCTTTTCAGAGTACAGCTCTACACAATTTCTTCATTCCTCTGCCAATGTGGAGTGGGGGGTGTGCCTTTCCTCCAATCGGCTCTCACACAGTGTAGGCGGCGACTCCTCTCCCCCTCCCTCCCTACTATCTTCTGAGACACGTCACAGGTCCCAGAAGATTGCCTGGCAATTCAGGACGCACATGCGCAGTGCGCACCTGGCTGCCACAGCTGGGTGCCCACACTTGTGATCCCAGCATCAGGGAGAGGAGAGGGAGAGAAGCAAGGGTTCGGGTGGCCGCATCGCTGCACCGTGGGCGGAAGTGGGAGCTGGGTACCTGCTTTGAATGGCAGTGCACTGTAACACTCATTTACTGTGGGTTGCAGTAATATGCATTATAAGACACATGGCTTGTGTTATGGTGTGAACTACCTTTAATTGTTCCTCTTTACAGCAAGACCTCAATTTTTGTGCTTTCTCATTTCCAATGACTGTTCCTATTACAACAGCTGTGTCCTATTTTTAAAGCCTCAAACACTTTAGCCCCTTTCACACGAGTGGACCGAATGGGTCCTCCTAAAAAAAAAACTGACAGGTGGACCCAATCGTACCCTCCATTGCCCTCAGTGGAGCGGCGAATATCAACGGACATGTGTCTGACACCCGCTGGCATCCAATCAAATCCTGTCCACTAAAAACAGATGGATGGGGATCTGTTCCCCATGGCGGATCAGATGACAGTCAGATAGAAACGGACAGGTGGTCCATTTCTATCTGACCGCCCCATAGAGAACAGCGGGCTGATACAGAGCGGACATGGACCTGTCATCTGCCAGCTCAGCAGGGATCAGCAGACAGATTGCTCGCTCAGCAGGCTGATCCACTACCAGAGTCCACCCCATGTGAAAGGGTCCTTAGGCTGGCCATGAATGAGTCCCTTTTTTATTTCTCTTCAACCAGCAAGCTGAACAAAAAATAGTGACCCGATTCCCCCACCCACACATTCAAGGTGGATAGGGGAATCCTCCTTGCTGTGTCTTTACATTCTGACAGCAGGGAGACTTCCCCGCCATCAGAATACACAGATCAGCACTGCAATCTATACCCTTTGGCACTGATCGCACAGAAATGTTCCAACAAGGTGGTTGAACAGGAATTGAACCATACATGGATTGAAATTGATCCAACCCCTGCAGAACCGGCTGAATTTTGTCCCCTGTATGGGCAGCGTTACACATGGATGTGGTCTGCTCTGTTTTATGCAGAACACACAGCCTAAAATTGTCCCTAACACAGCACTAAAACTTTGTGTCCACTTAAGACACTGTTTCTGTTAAGGCACTTAGGATGCTTTCGGTCTAAACTATGGCTTCTTCCTTGAATGCCTGCTGTCAGAGTTCTTCGCCTCGAGGAAATGAGTTCTAAACCATTGTGGGCAGATGCTGAGAACAGCCAGGACATCTACTCTGTAAAATGGCCATAGGGAGAATATTGTGTGAAATCTTGTAACTCATACAGTAAGCACAGCAAAGTACCCATGCCAAGAAATTAACAATGGTCTCCAAGCATTTGTACATGTTTTTTAAGGCTGCCATCCTTTCATTTAGATCACAGATTTTGAATATATTTTTGTTATTCTTTAAGAACTGCTGGAAAAACTTGAAAAAGATGATGGTACAAGGAATGGACCTCAGGCGGCAAAGCCTTCCGATGTAGACGAGCAACTCAAGCAAAATGCAGAGAAGGAAAATGTTGCTGGGGATGTTGTAAAGAGTTACACAAAGGAACAGATGGAAGGCGTACAAAGGTAATTATACTTTTCTGATGAAAACTGTATTGACGTGGAGTATGTGTGAGGGATGTGTTTTTGTTTTTGTTGTTTTTTTTGTTCTTTGTGGTCATAGAAAATGCATGTATCTTCACAGATCCCCTCTTATCATCTTTAATCAGATCTTCCAGTTTTTTACAAGATTGAGAGAATGTGAATCTGTGGTTTGCCTCTTTCCTTAGCACCTAACCTTCCCTTTTTGCCCCTCTGTTCATTTTGCCCCTCTGTTCATTTTGCCCCCTAACCTTCCCTTTTGCCCCTCTGTTCATTTTGCCCCCTAACCTTCCCTTTTGCCCCTCTGTTCATTTTGCCCCCTGGATCATCTAGGTATGAAATGGGGCTTGTGACTCGGATGTGTTGGTTTCCCTCAATATTATCACATGAATATGGGAATAAAGTTCTCAGCCCTGTATGAGTTTACATAGGTTCTTCTTCCTTCCCTCCCAGTGGTAGAATGCAGTGACAGGGAGCGAAGTAGTGGTGGTAATTTTTTATTCTTTATAAATCCGTGTCTTGGTCAGCATCGAAAATGAACAGGTTCAGTTTTAAAGTGTTACTAAACCCACAACCTTAACCACTTCCACACCGCCCACCGTCGTTTTACGGGATGACTTTGAAGGAGGATATCATTGTTATGGCAGCAGCTAGCTGCCATAACCCTGGTATCCTCTTCTTCAGCGGGCAGTCCGCTACAATTCGTGGATTCGCCACGAGATCGCTTTTATCGGAGGCAGGAGAGGCGCCCCTCCCACCGCGATCCGGTGCCCTCAGCCGCTTACCAGAGCCGTCGGCAGTGGCGGGGGCTATCGCATCTATTCTCCTGTTAGGAAGAGGGCCCCACCCGTCTCCATATCATCAAAACGTCACTTCCACCCATAGCTCTTAAAGGGCCAATTTTTTTTTAAATGACGACAAATGTTTTTTTTATTGCATTTTAATGTAAATATGAGATCTGAGGTCTTTTTGACCCCAGATCTCATATTTAAGAGGAGCTGCCATGCTTTTTTCTATTACAAGGGATGTTTACATTCCCTGTAATAGGAATAGAAGTGACACTAAAAAAAAAAAAAAAAAAAAAAGGTAAACTAAATAAGAAAAATTTTTTTTTTTTTTTTTTTTTTAATGCGCCCCGTCCCGATGAGCTCGCGTGCAGAAGCGAACGCATATGTGACTAGCGCCCGCATATGAAAACTGTGTTTAAACCACACATGTGAGGTATTGCCGTGATCGGTAGAGCCAGAGCAATAATTCTAGCCCTAGACCTCCTCTGTAACTCAAAACATGCAACCTGTAGAATTTTTTTAAACGTCGCCTATGGAGATTTTTAAGGGTAAATGTTTGTCGCCATTCCACGAGCAGGCGCAATTTTGAAGTGTGACATGTTGGGTATCAATTTACTCAGCGTAACATTATCTTTTACAATATAAAAAAAAATTGGGCATACTTTACTGTCTTATATATTTTTTTTAATTCAAAAAGGGTATTTTTTCCAAAAAAGTGCGCTTGTAAGACCACTGCGCAAATACGATGTGACAGAAAGTATTGCATCGACCGCCATTTTATTCTCCAGGGTGTTAGAAAAAAAATGTATAATGTTTGGGGGTTCTAAGTCATTTTCTAGCAAAAAAACAAACCTGTTTTTAACTTGTAAACAACAAATCTCAGAGTCTTGGTCTTTAAGTGGTTAAAATCAGTCTATATGCAGTAAAGCATGCTTGTTACTCACTGTGGAACCTAAGGGGTTAATCCTCTGCATTGAGTAAAAAGGCTGTTTGTTCCTGTCTTCTCTGATCCTTCCCTTCCAGAGTTTTCAGACCATCTCCTGGTAGTACAGAGGCTAGGGGACAAAGCTGTACATGCTCAATTTGGTGTGTATTGCTATAGAGTATTGTGTGTTTTTTTCTTTTTTGAGGGGGGAAGGGTGCATGTGATCAGCACAAGCCAATCCGCACTGTCAGACAGAGGGTCAGGCCTCATGCAACATCATAGGACAGTCAGAGGAGAATGAAAAATCCTCCTACAAGCTTTAACCAGGTCTCAGCCAGACACTGATAGAAGTCACAAGACTGCTATATACTGCTGATGAGAAAAGATTATTAGCAGTTTTTATATTCACTAAAATAACTGGATTTCCATGTTCTGTGTACTGTGGGAGACCAGATATAGTGAATGCAGGCTCCTGGGTTTAGTGACACTTTTAAAGCAGAGTTCCAGCTCCACCCATGTTTATTAAAAGTCAGCAGCTACAAAAAGTGTAGCTGTTGACTTTTATTAAATGCTCGCCTGTCCCATGGTTCAGCAATGCGGCCGCCCGAAGCCTCCGTCCTCTCCCCTGCCTGTCTGCAGCATTGGCATTGCAAGTGTGGACACCCGGCTGTGATAGCTTGCACATCCCAAATGGCCGGGCAACCTTCTGGGACACGTCACAGGTCCCAGAAGATTGCTGGAAGGGAGGGGGAGAGGGGGAGTAGCCTATGCGGCGCAGGTGGAAGTGGGAGTTGGGTACCTGTCAAAACTAGGTACCCCCCCCCCCCCCCCAAAAAAAAAATAAAAAATTGACATGACAAATGTGGCATGTCAGGGGGTCAGGATACCTTAAAGCTGAAGTTCCAATTTTGGGTGGAACTCCGCTTTAAGGGAAGGGAAGGGAAGGGAAAGAAATCTATTAACTGCTGTTGCTGAACTCTCATTGTAAAAATGCTAGATACCAGGTTGTCATGCTGATAGATTTGCTTTAATACTTTGTGTCATGGAACAAGTAGATCAAATGTCCTGATGTCATTTGCACTTCTGAATACTGTAATTGTTCAGGTCATTGACTCAGAAAGTATTAACACAGGGATTTCCAAAGACAACTAGCATTTTTAACAGGTTTCCTCTTAGATTTGCATGTCACTATACTTTGGTTACACAGTGTAACTTCCTTTATTTTGTGGTGATCTACAGCATTCTGAGTGTTGGCCAGGACTTGGGCTGTCTGAAGAGCAACAAAAACTCCCTACATGTTTCATTACAGTAGATCCCATTCAATCCAGTTACACTCTTTGGTATGCACATTGTTCCAAAAAAAAAAAAAAAAACAACGATCTATAAGTAGAGTTCTAAGGGTGCCAATTCTGACCTCTCCTGTTGAAGATGTTAGTTTCTTGGCTGTCTTGACTAATTTTGAGTGGCTAACCTGGGAGGAATATGCAGACCTGGAATGTTTACTTCCCTTGCTGTCTGCTTATGTTAAGTCGGTTACTAAAAATATTGAATTATTATTAATTTAATTTCTGATTATTAATTTAATTATTATTAGTGGTTTTAACCTTGCTGCGTGGATTTATTATAACAATAAAGAAACCATTTTCATTGGAGTGCAGCCATCCGGACCTTTTTGTTCAGTTTTTAAAAATATTGAAGCCAGAGACAGGCAGGCAACTAACCTTCTTCTTTTTTTTTTTTTTTTTTAAACACAGTGTTTAATTTGCATTATCCCTCCTTATTATGTATATGGATGATGCCACTCTATTTTAATAAACAAAAAACTCAAAGTGGTTGTAAATCCTTACATATACCCAGTGAAGTGACTGGCCTTAGATAAAACACATCCTTATCCCCCTACGTATGTTGTACCTGCTTATCTATGGCAGTCTTTCCCCTACATCCATTCAAAGTGTAGAATTTGCACAGGATCTCCCCGCTCTGAAAAGATGTTTAAGGAGAGCTCTGAGAGCTGATTGGAGGGAGGAGACACACCCCCTGCACACAGGAACAGAGCCGAGGCTGTCAATCAGCTGGAGTTCCTTCCCCCTGTCACTATTTTTTTCTCTTGGTGTCAGGAAAACTTGTGATTCATGCTAATAGCAGAGGAATGAAGCAGCAGACATAAATGACACTTGGGGGTTGATTTACTAAAAGTAGAGCACTAAGAATCTGGTGCAGTTGTGCATGGTAGTCAATCTGCTTCTAACTTCAGCTTGTTCAATTAAGCTTTGATAATAAAACTTGGAAGCTGATTGGTTTCTATGTGGAGCAGCACGGGATTTTGCGCACTCCAGGTTTAGTAACTCCCCCTAATAATGTTAGTTGAGACAAGTACATGCTATAAAGGGATTTGCTTTTTTTCATAGTTTTACAACCACTTTAGGCTGGGTTCACACTGCTGCCGTGGCAGACATCGCATGTGATTCGCAGCGCACTGCTGTTCACATCACATGCGATGTCTGTGCTGTGCGATATCAGCCATACATATAGTATGGCTGATATCGCACCGCATTCGGTCCAAACTCGCACAGGACCCTTTTTTTTGTTCGGACCAAAATCTTATCGCATGGGTGTTCACACCTATGCGATCCGAAAATGTCCGAATTGTCAGTTCGCATTGCGATATGCGGGCTGAACTGGGGGTGTCATTAACATTGTATGACACTCCCCAGCAGTTCGCATATGGCAGTGTGAACTGCCGTGCGAGTTGGTGCGATGCGGGAACCCGCAGTAAATTCGCTGCGTTCCCGCACCGCAGCAGTATGAACCCAGCCTAAAAGTGGATGTAAACCCAATGTCATCCTTTCTAAACTACTGCCATAGGGGTTATCTATAAGGATATACATGCCTCCTGCATGTATCTTTACCTGTCAAATGTCTCCCCTCTGTCTGGTATTAGACCCGAAAAACTGCATATTCTGTGGGTGGGTCTGTTGTCTGGAGCTCGGTGGGTGGAGTCGTGATGTCAGTAGACTCCCCGTCCACCTCTACACTCCCCTTGTCAATATGCATTTTCTCCTGTGTATTTCTTACACTGAACTTCTGCTGAACTTCTGCTATGATTTCTAACATCCAGTGAAAAGACAGGAAAGTAACCACATGACTTCTGCCTGCCAAATCATGTTGAGGTGTGGAACAGCCAATCCTTGCAGAGCTGCTGCTGAAGAAAGGAGTGGGGGAGGGAATTAAAAAATAATGCCTGTGTCTTAGGCTGTCACTCACAGCAAGGGGGAGGATTTGACAAAGTTTTTCTCAGTTTGTCAAGATTTTTCTCATTGAACAATAAAAGATTGCTCAGAGATGGATTAACTCTGTGTGGCAAGACTGGGCTCAAATGATAGGAAATCTTATACTCTACAGTATGATATAAATTAGAAAAAAATAATAATTTGGGTTTACATCCACTTTAACCACTTGCCGCCCGCCATATAGCAGAATGACGGCAGCAAAGTGGTTTCAATATCCTGACTGGACGTCATCTGACGTCCGCAGGATATTGAGCCGCTGCGCGCCCCCGGGGGCGCGCATCGATTGTCGTTGCGGGGTGTCAGTCTGACACCCCGCAGCACCGATCTAGGTAAAGAGTCTCTGACGGAGACTCTTAAACGCGTGATCAGCCGTGTCCAATCACGGCTGATCACGATATAAATAGGAAGAGCCGGTGATCGGCTTTTCCTCACTCGCGTCTGACAGACGCGAGTAGAGGAGAGCCGATCGGCTGCTCTCCTGATAGGGGGGGTCTGTGCTGATTGTTTATCAGCACAGCCCCCCCTCAGATCCTACCCAGGACCACCAGGGAAGCCGCCCAGGACCACCAGGGAAACCAGCCACACTGGACCACCAGGTATGCCCCATAGACCCCCAGGGAAATACTAACCAGTGTAAAGGCAGCTGCCAATCAGTGCCCACTCCAATGCCTACCACTGCCAGTGCCACCAGGGATGCCCATCAGTGCCGCATATCAGCGCCTATCGGTGCCCAGCAGTGCCGCCTATCAGTGCCCAGCAGTGCCACCCATAAGAACCCATCTTTGCAGCCTTTCAGTGCCACCCATGAGTGCCCATCAGTGCTGCATATCAGTGCCGCCTATCAGTGCCCGCTCATTGGTGCCACCTCATCGCTGCCGCCTTGTCAGTGCCCATCAGTGAAAGAGAAAATTTACTTATTTACAAAATTTTTAAACAGAAACAAAAGCAAAACTTTCATTTTTTTTTTTTTTTTTTTTTTTAAATTTTCGGTCTTTTTTTATTTGTTTAGCAAAAAATAAAAACCGCAGAGGTGATCAAATATCACCAAAAGAAAGCTCTATTTGTGGGAACAAAATGATAAAAATTTAGTTTGAGTACAGTGTTGTATGACCGCGCAATTGTCATTCAAACTGCGACAGCACTGAAAGCTGAAAATTGGTCTGGGCAGAAAGGTGTCTAAGTGCCCTGTATTGAAGTGGTTAAGTACCCTTTTTTCATAATCTATATACAGCTGTCATGTGACCCAGCTCTTTCTCAGCCCATCTGCAGGGAAACATCAGCAGATGGTTCCTCTAGTTCTCTGCTGCTGGTCACATGTTTTTTTGTTTTTTTTTGTTTTTTTAAAAGCCTTCAATGCAAAGGAAAAATACATAATTACTATAAAATGTTTAAAATCTTCATACATGTCAAATATGTAGTATAACTCAAATCTGCTTTTTCAAAAAAAAAAAAAAAACATGGTTTGGGCTATCTAGGGGGAGGTCTTGCTAATCCCAGCCTCATTCATGCCCCCTCCGGCCTATGACCTATTATATTGCTTTTGGTACCACTCAAAGTAGAGGTGAAAGTAAATCCCTGTGTCGCAGAACATGGGGTGCAGGCTTGTCGTGATACCAATCCAGAGGGCTAGTAAATGGAAAGGATTACTGCTACTCCCAACCAACGTAGGTGAATAAATGATGAGGAGCAGCCTCAGCCTGTATGTCTCCACCACACCACACGTGTTGGAGACATGTAGGTTCCTTAGTTTATTCACCTGGCCTGGGCGGGAGTAGCAGCAATCCTTTCCTCTTTACATTTACTAGCCCTCCAGCTTGTGTCTATTGTTTTTTGTATGTGCTTAGAATTACAGGGAGGTGATGCTTTAATCAACATGTATTATCCCGCCCCCATTGTGTTTAGCTGTTTAGTAGGCATGTCATTGGCGGGAGGGACTGAACTGTCATTTATCTAGTGTGCATATGCCCACATGTGTGACTCAGTAGTTATGTGGGCTGCACAGGTAAGAAAAAGGAAGAAATTAACAGCTTAGAAGGGAACCAAAACTGGAACATGCTCAGTAGATGTGACAACGGCTGGTGTACACAATCTCGGGCTGCATCAAACCAGGTAGGTGGGACAGTGAACAGCAGAATTAACCAGGATTTTTGCAGAATACAGAAAACAAATCTCATAGTGACCGAGTATGAACAGCATGCAATACAGCATGTACTAACCATTTTATAATGTGCGATTAAAGAGCGCAAACCAACATGTACCAACATGTATCCTTTCATATGATCATGAGATATACTCCTTGCAGTGCTCTAATGTCACTGGTAATCACAATAAAGAAGAACTAATCCACAGAGAAAAGGCTTGAGAGTGTAAATTGCACTAACTGGGTTCTCGATCTTTTGCGACTCTTGTCTTGATCTTCATGTGCCTCAAAGATTTCCCAACGTGAACCTATGGACCTAGGCCTAGCGCATAGCTGATCAAGAGGTTGGGGCAACCCAGAAATCACTCAGGTGGGTACTTTGGAGGTTGGCTTACATGGGGTCTGATGTATATTGCACACGTACTGATCCCTCCCTTCATTACTTACTATCAAGTTGCCTTTAACCACTTCAGCCCCAGAAGGATTTACCCCCTTCCTGACCAGAGCACTTTTTACAATTTGGCATTGCGTTGCTTTAACTGCTAATTGCACAGTCATGGAATGCTGTACCCAAACTAAATGTGCGTCCTTTTCTTCCCACAAATAAAGCTTTCTTTTGATGGTATTTGATCACCTCTGTGGTTTTTATTTTTTGCGCTATAAACGGAAAAAGACCGGAAATTTTGTAAAAAAAAAAATGATATTTTCAACTTTTTGTTATAAAAAAAATCCAATAAACTCAATTTTAGTCATACATTTAGGCCAAAATGTATTCGGCCACATGTCTTTGGTAAAAAAAATGTCAATAAGCGTATATTTATTGGTTTGCGCAAAAGTTATAGCGTCTACAAACTAGGGTACATTTTCTGGAATTTACACAGCTTTTAGTTTGACTGCCTATCTAATTTCTTGAGGTGCTAAAATGGCAGGGCAGTACAAAACCCCCCCAAATGACCCCATTTTGGAAAGTAGACACCCCAAGGAAATTGTTGAGAGTCATGTTAAGCCCATTAAATATTTAATTTTTTTTGTCCCAAGTGATTGAATTATATATATATATATATATATATATATATATATATATATATATATATATATATATATATATATATATATATATATATATATATATATATATATATATATATATATATATATATTGACAAAAAGTTGTCACTAAATGATATATATGATATATTGCTCACACAGGCCATGGGCATATGTGGAATTGCGCCCCAAAATACATTTAGCTACTTCTCCTGAGTACGGGGATACCACATGTGTGAGACTTTTTTGGAGCCTAGCCGCGTACGGAGCCCCGAAAACCAATCACCGCCTTCAGGATTTCTAAGGGCGTACATTTTTGATTTCACTCCTCACTGCCTATCACAGTTTTGAAGGCCATAAAATGCCCAGATGGCACAACCCCCCCCCCCCCCCCAAATTACCCCATTTTGGAAAGTAGACACATCAGTGTGTTAGAGTGGAGTTCAGCTTTAAGAGAAGTATGGGATTTTTTTTTTTATCCCATAATCCTACTTACCTAGGTGGATACAGCATCAGTCCGATGCTGCATCTGTCCCCCACCGCCTCTTCACTGAGAACCGAGCGATCGAACATCGCCGATGACTCAGTTCTCTTACCTCCCTAAGCAGAGAGTTGCTGCCAGTCAAGCAGCAGCGCTCCTGCTCTGCTCCTCCACGCTCATTGGAGCTGTGGAGGGGCAGGGAGCGGCTGTCTCAGCGGCTCGCTTTATAGGCTGAGTCAGCTATCAGTCCAGGCACCTGGCGGATCCAGACTCCCAAAGTCTGGATAACGTGCTGCCTTGACTGATGTTGGTGTCTTCAGCAGAGAGCGGACTTCAGACCGCTCTCTGCTGAAAACGGGTCACAGGAGTGCAAAACGGATTGTACTCCTGTGACCCTTGGGAGAAGTCCAGCCAAACGAGCTCAGGCTGGACTTCTCCTTTTTAAAATAGTACTAAACTGCATGTCCCATGATTCATTTCATTAGCATGCCCATTCATTGATAAACAATTGTCTGACTAAAGACCTGCCCCTGCGCCTCCTTAGCGAAAGAGCATAGATGTGTCTTTAGTGTTTTTTGTTTTTTTTTTTTTCCCCAATGTGCATGTTGGCACAGGGCAACATCCACATGTTAAAACTTTATTTCTTTATCGTACATCACGGGACACAGAGCAACCATAATAATGACTATATGGGTTATATGCCACCTACTGGTGGATGGACACAGGCAGATGGTCAAACAGGAAGTCCACCCCTAAAGAACCCTTCCTACACAGGAAGAACCTCCCAGTTTTTTTACCAGTGTCTGTAAGGTGGAATGGTCACTGATATGATACATGTGCTCTTGGAGCCTACTTGGAGGTCTAGACGGTTCCATTTAGAATCATGGACTTCATTTGGATCCATTCGAAAAGGCTATCAGCCAAAATGGATGGTACCCGAGCCTCATTGGAAGGAGAGAAGATTCCTCGAGGCCTTGCCTGTAATGCAGCCTTATAGCGCTGGACCCTCTGTAATGGAGCCCTGTGTAGTGTTTGTTCTGACCAAGGTGCTTTCCTGCAGGGTGCTATACAGGCCCAGGGGAGTGGACCTCACATTAAGGGGGACCCAGGTCTTTTATCACAAAGCTCGCCGTGATGGGTGAAGATTGGACTCCTGTTATGTTCAGAGTCCTGCAGCAGGAATGGTAAGTCTGCATTTTTGCAGTTTTTCTCTTTAAAAAAAAAAAAAAGAGATCTGTCTGTTCTCCCAGTGGCCACTGGGGGCAGTGTGCTGTTTATTCATGCTGTGTAATTCTTAGTCGTGTGGGCTGCTGTTTCTCTTCCAGCCACTAGTGGGCGCAAGCTCGCACAGTATGGCCTATTTTTATATAGGCAGAAAGTGGAAGGGCGGCCATGAGGTCGACAGCTTTAACAGGGCCTCTTGAGACATAACAGCAGCCCATGGATACTAGTGACGTGTGAGCGCTTACTATGGAAGAACTGGGTGGCTAGACAAGTCATGATTATATACTGCTTACTTACTGCTTAATCCGGGGGGCCTGTACAACGAAGTCGATACACCCCTAGCAGTGCACTTTAAAGTGTTGGGTCTCCAGAATACTGTGCTTTTGGCACAAGAATAGTATAGGGTCTGGTGCAGTTGAACAGGTATATACTTGCGAACTTCAGAATAATGTGCATTTGGTCTGCAGGAACTTACTTTTAGGCTGAAGCAGGAAAAGGCTGCATGGCATGCATATGTGCTAAACTAGTAAAAACTAGTATGGGGCCAAGTGCAGTTGGGCAGGTGCAGCATAGTATACATGCTTGCAAGCTTGTTGCCTAAATGCATGCTTGAATAAACACATGTTTTGCATACATACATACATGTGGCCTAAGGTCATGGGCATCGGTGCACTTGAAGGAGTGGTGTCTCCAGAACAGCATGGGTCTGCAGGAGCTTAGTTTTGGACTCCCTTTTCACACTTGTGCGTCTTGAAAGTCCCGCATTTTGGCCACACCTTTCATGTGACTTGAAGACGCACGGATGTGAAGGGTACTCATTGGAAATCATGGGGTACGACTTGTCAGGCGCCCTTGCAGTCCCAAGTCGCAGGTCGGGTCACACAGGTGTGGAAGAGGCCTTAGGCTGTTGAAGCAGCATAGTGGCTGCATTGGATGCCTATGTACTTAGCTACTCCTGACTATAACTAGTATGGGCCCAGTTGCAGCTTAGTATACATGCCTGCTTGCGTAGAACACAAGCCTGCATAGGCACATGTTTGCAGAGGGCCCCGCTCTGTGGCCCCCACGCCTGACAAGCAGGTGGTTCACATCTGCCCAGCATGCAGCCCCCCATGGCTGGCTGCTATGGTGCGTTTGCGTGGACGCTTGTTGCGTAGATGCAGATTTTTATAAGCATATGTTTGTATAGACTTATGGGCATAAGTGAGTATGCATTTTGCATTGATATACGTTTTTGCGTGTATACATAAACATATGATGCATAGATGCGTGTTGCGTAATATGTTGCATAAACACGTTTCTTAAATGCTTGCTTGCTTGCTTATTCCGCAAATGCATGTCTCCATGGGCACGTATTGTGTAAGTGAGTCTTTGCATGGACACATGATTTCGTGTTTTGCCTAAACACATATTTGCTTAAGCACATACCTACAGGCTTCCATAAATGCATATTGCTTAAATGCATGCTAGCACATTTTTGATTGGTGCATACGTATATGCTTAGTTTGAAATGTATACATATGTGCTTATTTGCCTAGGACTACATACATATCTCTTTTTTTGCCTAGGACTATATACATATGTGCTTGTTTGCCTAGGACTTTACACATATGTGCTTATTTGCCTTGGGATACATAACATGTGCTTATTGCCTTGAGCTGCATACATAGATACATGAATTGCAAGAATACTAGTATACTTGCATGTTTGCATACCTACGGGGTTGTATAGCGGTAGACGAACATGGTCTAGGCCTGCATCCTTGTGGAACTGCGTATTAGGTTGTCTAATACAGTCACTTTATTATGTATCTGTTAGACTAGCTAAATGACTTAGAAGGGTGAGGCAGGTACACCTCCCTCAAGTTCAGTGGTCTGGCAATATTTACATCTCCTGTTGACCAATGGCATCAGGGTGATCTGAGCCACTGTGGCGCCTAATCTCTGATCAAACCTGGTTAATACTTGGATGGGAGACTGCCCAGGTTTCCCTCCCTAAGTGAGGGAGGCATCTGAGGTTGCTGTGTTTGAAAGTATCTCAGACCATAAGATTTTAGGTGGTTCGCTCCTTCCTTAGTCGGGTCAGTCTTGGCCTTGCGTTGGGTCTTGGAGTAAAACAGATGGTAGCAGCTTCAAAACTGAATAGGGACATGAGGTCTATCTTAAGATCTTAATCCGCTGGGCGTCCTTCTGTTTCAGATAGGCTCGGTCTGTTCAGTGATTACCTCTCTGTAAGAGGTAGTTTGTGGGGCCCATAATTATCAGGAAACGCATAGCTTCATGTGCCAGGTTGTTTCCAGTCTCATCAAAGATTTCTGTAATTGCAGTGGAAAGTCATCTGTTTTCTTTTGTGTGACCATCCTTCGTGCTGGCCACAGCTTCTGAGGTACACAAAGCTCCTAGCTCCGGTGCTGGACGTGCTAAAGAGGCAGGGTGTGTCAATCTCTGTATACCTCAATAACCTATGCTCAGGAAGCAGTTGGTCCAGATTTTCCTTCGATACATTTTGCAGTAGGAAGCTGTATCTAGGTCGAAGCATATTCCTTATGTACAGTCCTACTCCAGGTCTTGGTAAAGGCTCATTCTCTCTCTGTCTGGAACATGAAGATCCAGGCATTGGATTGCCAAAGAGCTCTGTTCTCGGGATGTTGCACAGCTAAAAAATTATGGTTAATGGCTTGGAATCTAGAAAGGTTGAATTCTTCCTTTCAGGTATTGGTAGATAATCGCTGATGGCAGTTTCTCCATTTGGTTTGAGGGTGGCTACAGTTCAGTGGATTTGGTCTCCACAGGAGAGAATACTGCCCATAAATATCTTGGAGCTTTTGGCCAGTACGCCTTGCTCTGGATTATGGTACAAACCTGTTGTAGGTTCTATCCAGAAAAGCCTCTGCAGGGGCATATATATCAACCACCAGGGTGGCACCGGTAGTCTGGCAGTTTAGGAAGGTGAACCGTGTTCTGTCTGGGACAGCACAAGTGCTGTCTCTATCGTCGGTGCATATTCCATTCCTTTTTTTGGTAAAAGCGCTCGCTACCAGGTGTGTGGGGGCATCTTGGGCCATCCGCCATCAGGTGTCAGTGGCTCAGGATTTAAGGCCATTACATGGTTTTTTGTTCATACATAGTTACATAGCTGGGTTGAAAAAAGACACAAGTCCCATCTAGTTCAACCATAAAAATAAATATCAAACAATCTCATATACCCAATTCTATACCCACAGTTGATCCAGATGAAGGTGAAAAACCCCTTCCTCTGGATCAACATTCACAGAATTTTACCAGATGGATATGAAAGTCACAGAGGACACTGCTTTGGCCACAGTATGTTTTGGGCGGCAGAAGGAGTCCTTCTCAGGTGGCAGTTTCTGTGATTGTCTCCCTCCCCTCAAGTGCATTGCTTTAGGACACCCCATATAGTCATTTTTATGGTTGCTCTGTGTCCCGTGATGTACCATAAAGAAAATAGGATTTTTTCGTCATACTTACCTGTAAAATCGTTTTCTTGGAGTACATCACGGGACACAGAGGTCCCTCCCATCTTTTTTTGGGATATGCATTGCTTTGCTAAAAAACTGAGGTCCTTCCTGTGTAGGAGGGGGTTATATAGGGGTGAACTTCCTGTTTGACTATCTGCCAGTGTCCATCCACCAGTATGTGGCGTATAACCCATATAGTCATAATTTTTGGTTGCTCTGTGTCCCGTGATGTACTCCAAGAAACGGATTTTACAGGCAAGTATGACGAAAAAATCCTATTTTACACCAATCAGACATAATATAACTACCCACCATAATCCGTCAAGGCATTGACTCCACCAAACCTCTGAAGGTAACTAAAGAATCAATGTTATTCACGTTACTTGTCAGTGGTGATAATGTTATGGCTTATCTGTGTATGTCACATAGAGGACCAAAAGTCCCCTATGTGATATGTCTTTGTGACATCAGGGGTCTATCAGAGCACACTCCCCCCAGCCAAAAAAAAGCAGAAGAAATATTGAAAATGATGTGTTTAAAAACGCGTGGGCATTTTGTGGTATGAACTGCCACTTAATTTTAGTTATACTGGTCTAAATTGTTTATTTAGAATATATACCAATCTTTAATAAATGTTTCTGTGGCAGCTAAGAATTTTTAAAGTGTCTGTCCTTTTGGGTATTGACAATTGCAATACTTTTGCAAGGCTTGCATAATCACCGTGGCATTGGTTTCTTCTGCAATCACCTGCAAGAGCCTATATGTGTATCTGGGGATGTTTCTTTATGTCCTCCTTCAGTAGATTTCCTTTAGAGAAGACAAAATGAAACCATACTGAACATCCTGTTCAAGGTTAGCTCAAGGTTAGGGATTTTCCTATAAAGAGTTTGAGATGTTCTCCTTCAGCAACCTTACTCATGATATCACAGCCTAAAGAAATGTGCTTTTCTGAGTCCAACATTCCTTTGTCTCGGAATAAAGAAATGATGATTTCTACAAAAGATGAATGTCGCCAGAAAAACTGATCTGTATTGCTGAAGGTTTTTTTATTTTTCTCTAAAATAAAGAAAACCTATATTCACATGTCTTATTATCTTCATTTCTTCAGCTCTTACACCTGTACGCTGCCTAAGGACCAGAGACATTTTTACATTCTGCTATAAGCCTGTTTTTTATTCTGCAATAACTGCCGATTTATTTAGTAATACAAATCTTCTGGCGATATTGTCTTACAAAAATGATTTTAATGCCTTCCATAGATGAATGTAAATAATCTAAAAATTAAAGGAACTGGTACCAGCATTGCATTACAAAGTTACTTTGAAATAAAAGTAAAGATTTTTTTTTTTAGCATACTTGCATTTAAAAATGCACACACAAAAAAAAAAAGACGGAAAATATTTAGCTAGGGGAAGGAAGTAATTGGGGTAGTGGCAGAAATACAAAATCGGGCAAAAATTTTCATTCTGCGAACAATCGGCCTACTTTCTACTCATTGATGCCCAGCAAGTAATACCCGATATCGATATTTTGAATGAAAAAGACCGATTGGAAAAATGTGTTTCCAATCATTAACAAACGATATTCTATTCGTTGGTGTGAAGGCCGTCCGTAAAACAGCTCTTAAACATTATCAAGCATGAGCGGAACGACGACCCCGCTTGTACGTGAGATGTCAACACTACATATGAAATGATTGCTTTTTATAAAGATATTTTTTTTGATTGGTTAGTGTTGGCAACGATTTTGACCAACGAACGCTGTTGAACGAGCGATCGGTCGTTTTTTTTTGTTTTTTTTTTCTCTAACCGTGTATTCCTGCTATAAATTTAGAATTGATAAGGTGTAAAATTAATATAATAAATATATATATATATATATATAATTTATATTGCGCGGTCGGATGGAAACGGACCGCCTGTCTGCTTCCATCCAACTGTCATTCCATACGCTAGACGAATGGGGAACGGACACCCATTCATCTTTGGTGGACCGTATCGGATGCAGGTGGTTGTAAAGTGTAAACGGACACGCATTTGGTCCGCTCGTGTAAAAGGGGCCTATCCCGCTTCTGAGCATGGTTTATAAACACTGTGTCGGATGACCAGCGGATGGTGTGCGGTGCAGTCTGGAGGGATCGCTGCAATGCCAATGTGCCAATTTCCTCGCACGGTTTACATTTTGCCTTGTCATGTGGTGGGACTCTTACATTTGCTGTATTAAGACTCCTGACTATATTATTTTGACAGTCTGATCTCCCTGCAGCTTGTTTCTTCCCCATTACTGACATACCATGCCTTCTGTGCTCTTGTCTCTGTGGGAAGACTGCCATCTTGGTAGAGGCAAGGTATGCCTGCAGCAAGGAGTGAGCAGCACAATAGTGACATCACTTAGGCCCCTTTCACACTGCCCCGACTTAAAAGTCGTGCGATTTTTGCCAGGATTTCAGGGAATGCCTGTGTATACTTGAGGTATATGGACCTCAACTTGCATCAAAGTCAGACCGAAGTAGTACAGGGACTACTTTGAAGTTGGTGTGACTTGAAGTCGCAGAGATATGAATGGTTATCATTGGGAATCATGGTGTACCATGGATGTATCATGGAACTCCAATGTCCTAAGTCGCACAAGTGTGAAAGTGGCCTAAATGTCCTGAGACTAACAGTGAGAGATATTAGTGGCTTAGATGTCACACTGCAGGTATACAGTGCAGTGATCAGTCCGTGGGCCCAGGAGTGCCTAGGCACCCTCCCATAGCAGGAAGTGAACTGCTAAGTGAACTGATTCGAGTCAAGAAGTGGAAAAGTTCAACTACCTTTGACAATTCCCCATGACCCAGAAACCAGAAATGTGCGTGCAGCACTGGATAAAAGATGCAAGGGTCTGTCAGGAGTCCAGAAACGTATTGACATTACACACACACACACACACACACACACACACACACACACACACACACACACACACACACGCCAAGCAAACAGATCACAGGTGAGGATGGTTACCTTTAATAGCCATTCAAACCCCTTTGTGTCAACTTGTGTGCATGTTATCAGGCCAAAATCACCAGGGTATGTAAACTTTTAATCGGGGTCATTTGAGTAGTTTCTGTTGTCATTATGATTAAAAAAGAGTAAATACAGTTGATAATAAATGGCTTCAGCCAAACACTAACCATGAGTGAAAAAAAAGTTTGTACGTTTATCATTTATATTCTCTGAAAAATGGCCAAGAAATCATAAATTCTGCCAGGGTATGTAAACTTATGAGCACAAGAGTGTGTGTGTGTGTGTATTATAATATATTTTATTAATGTGGTCTTTGAGGTGCCTGTGTATTAATGCTCATACATATTGTGTTAGCAAGTTTTTTAAAGGTAGGGATCTCACGATCTTATTAGGGACTACAGGGAATACTTTTTTAAATGGCTAAAGCAATTTTTTTTTTTTTTTTATATTGTGTACAGAGTAGAAGTGGTTTGCAACAGCTGTTGGTCTTCTTTTGCCATCTCTGTCATATTTGGGGGACTTCCTGCCCTATAGAATAAACAGAAAGTGAAATTGCATATTTCCAATGAGAGAGAGATCCTCTTGGAGACGGTTGCCACAGGAACAAGTGTCCAGATTTGAAAATGTGTACTCTATCCCTGTTAAATTTTGGCTTTAGGCTCAATTCACACTTGTGCCCCTTGTCATGCAGCTTTGGACATCAAAGTCACAGCCCATTCTTTTCAACGACAACCATTCAAGTCGGTGCGACTTTGAAAAGGTGCCTGCACTACTTTGATGCGACTTTGATCCAGAGAGTGTAAAGTCGGATCAAAGTTGCACTGTAAATCCTGCGAGTTTGGAGTCTCGCTAGTGTGAATGGAGCCTTGCCCTCATTTTCATTCCTGGTGACGTAGGTGGTCAGGCCAGTTACTGAGGGTTAATCTCTCCAACGAGGACACAGATGGCATTAAAAAAAGAACGTAAAACTTTTTAGGTATGCATCAAGGTACAAATGTGTATATTCAGGAAATGCATACAATTTTCCAAACTCTTATGTTGTGAATTCCTTGTAGCTGATTTGAAGCCTCAGAACTAGTGGCAGTGAGTGCATAGACAAACTTTGGCCCACTGGTCAATGATTTACCAATAGTACGTTTCTACCATACTAAGTGTGTGTCATTTTTCAGGATAAAGAGCTGTAAAACATATTACGAAGTTCTGGGTGTGAGTAATGATGCTGGAGAAGAAGACCTAAAGAAAGCCTACCGGAAACTTGCACTAAAATTTCATCCAGATAAAAACCATGCACCTGGGGCTACAGATGCTTTTAAAAGTAAGTGTATGTGTTTTTTGTTAGCATGCTTCTACACATGATGTACAAACAGGCTATGTCACAGCACCACCTTCCCGAGAGGCTTGCAATGCAGAACTTCTGTAAAAGCATCAAATTCTCCCTCACAGCACAATCTTAAAATAACTTTTTATGCTGCTGTGGGGGAATGACATTTCAAGGACTTGAAGTGGAATTTTTCACTGGTCGTATACAGCCCGATTTTTTTTTTTTTTTTTTTCATTTGGTTTTTAATGCCACTTTTACTGCATAATATAAAGTCCCATCTTACGTCATTTTAACATTTCTGATAAACACTAGTACCGTATATACTCGAGTATAAGTCGACCCAAATATAAGCCGAGGCACCTTATTTTTCCACAAAAAACTGGGAAAACTTATTGACTCGAGTATAAGCCTAGGGTGAGAAATGCGCAGCTACTGTAAGTGGAAAAGAGGGTCAACAATGCCCATTTGCAGCCTCACTGTGCCCATTTGCATGCCTCACTGTGCCCATTTGCAGCCATAGGTCCCCCGAACTTCAAACTCGGTAGTTAAAGGTTCCTAGATGCCCCCTAGCTGCAGCCAAAATTTGGGGTCTCTGGACCCAAAGGGTCCTGAAATTACATTGCTGCAGATGGACACAGTTGACCAACTTTGATGCCCCGTATCTCAGGCCCACTTGGTACTAGGAACCCCAAATTTGGGGTGCAAACCCAATGGAAATAGCACTACAACATATCCAAAGCTGTGGTTCCTAGAACCAAGTGGCCCCGAGTTACGCGGCCCCAAATTGTCAAAAAAAGCACTTTTCTGCAGCAGAGAATGACATTTTTCGAATCGACTTTGGGGCCCCGTATCTCGGGGCCACTTGGTGCTACGAAACCCCAGCTTTAGATATGTTGTAGTACTAGTGCCACTGGGTTTGCACACCAGATTTGGGGTTCCTAGCACCAAGTGGCCCGGAGATACTGGGCCCCAAAGTCGGTTCGGAAAATGTCAAGCACTTTTCTGCAGAAGAGAATGACATTTTCTGAACCGACTTTGGGGCCCAGTATCTCGGGGCCACTTGATGCTAGGAACACCAAGATACGGGGGCCCAAAGTCGGTTCGCAAAATGTCATTTTCTGCTGCAGGAAAGTGCTTGACTCGAGTATAAGCCAAGAGGGGGCACTTTCAGCACAAAAAAATGTGCTGAAAAACTCGGCTTATACTCTAGTACAGTATATACGGTGTATGGGAAAGCTGCTCTCATGTTGTATGCTTATGACATATTAAATAGTAGGCATAGTTACATTCTCACTGTACTCTACATTTGAGAATACTGTGTGTGTATGTATGTATGTTTTGCCATTTAGGAGCTTGCTGATAGTTGCCACACAGGAGAATGGCTACAAGGTCTTCTTTCAGTGATATCGTACACCCTCCTTGCTACACAAGTCTTACCCTTCAGATTCCAGTTTGTTGGCGATGTGGAGAGGAAGTTGGAACCATGCTCCACGTATGGTGGAAGTGCCCCAGACTTGAGCCCTTTTGGACACAAGTGCACACTATAATTGCTAAAGTTACGACCTACGTGCTGGACTTCACGCCAGCTCAATATTTTCTCCACCACTCCACGCTTTCTTCAGTGAGGGGGAAAAAAGTATTTGTTTCCCTGCTGATTTTGTACGTTTGCCCACTGACAAAGAAATGATCAGTCTATAATTTTAATGGTAGGTTTATTTTAACATTGAGAGACAGAATAACAAAAATATTCAAAAAAGTTATTGATTTGTATTTTAATGAGTGTAATTAGTATTTGATCCCCTATCAATCAGCAAGATTTCTGGCTCCAAGGTGTCTTCTATACAGGTAACAAGCTGAGATTAGGAGCCCTCTCTTAAAGGAAGTGCTCCTAATCTCAGTTTGTTACCTGTATAAAAGACACCTGTCCACAGGAGCAATCAGATACCCAACTCTCCACCATGGCCAAGACCAAAGAGCTGTCTAAGGATGTCGGGGAAAAGATTGTAGACCTACACAAGGCTGGAATGGGCTACAAGACCATCGCCAAGCAGCTTGGTGAGAGGGTGACAACAGTTGGTGCGATTATTTGCAAATGGAAGAAACAAAATCACTGTCAATCCTCCTCTGTCTGGGGCTCCATGAAAGATCTCGCCTCATGGAGTTTCAATAATCATGAGAATGGTGAGGAATTGGCCCAGAACTACACAGGAGAATCTTGTCCATGATCTCAAGGCAGCTGGCACAATGGTCACCAAGAAAACAATTGGTAACACACTACACCATGAAGGACTGAAATCCTGCAGCACCCGCAAGATCCCCCTGCTCAAAGCACATGTTCAGGCCCATCTGAAATTTGCTATTGAACATCTGAATAATTGAGAACTGAGTTAAAGCTTTGTGTTCAGATGAAACCAAAATTGAGCTATTTGGCATCAACTCAACTCGCCATGTTTGGAGATGGAGGAATGCTGCCTATGACCCCAAGAACACCATTCCCACTGTCAAACATGGAGGTGGAAACCTTATGCTTTGGGGGTGTTTTTTCTGCTAATGGGAAAGGACAACTTCACCACATCAAAGGGACGATAGATGGAGTCATATACCGTCAAATCTTGGGTGAGAACCTCCTTTCCTCAGCCAGGGCATTGAAAATGGGTCGTTGATTTGCAGCATGACAATGACCCAAAACACACGGCCAAGGCAACGAATAAATGGCTCAAGAAGAAGCACATTAAGGTCCTGGAGTGGCCTAGACAGTCTCCAGACCTTAATCCCATAGAAAATAGGAGGGGAGCTGAAGGTTTGAGTTGTCAAACGGCGGCCGCTAAACCTTAATGACTTGGAGAGGATCTGCAAAGAGGAGTGGGACAAAATCCCTCCTGAGATGTGTGCAAACCTGGTGGCCAACTACAAGAAACACCTGACCTCTGTGATTGCCAACAAGAGTTTTGTCACCAAGTACGAACTCATGTTTTGCGAAAGGGTCAAATACTTATTTCACTCATTAAAATGAAAATCGATTTAACTTTTTTGAAATGCGTTTTTCTGGATATTTTTGTTTATATAGTCTCTCACTGTTAAAATAAACCTACCATTAAAATTAGACTGATCATTTTTTTTGTCAGTGGGTAAACATACAAAACAGCAGGAGATCAAATTTATTTTTTTCTCTTTCGTTCATTGACAGGTACACAGCATTCCATTATTCAGATCAATAGGGTTATATCGCCCCCTACAGGAGTAGGACACTAGGCAGAAAAAAGACTTGGCTACGCCTATGGGCAGTCCTAGGTGGTATACCCCAGCCCCCCTCTTTGCTATAGGCCTTCAGTTTCTTTTTTTTTTTTCTGCCTAGTCAGGAGTAAGGAACTAGTTCCCTGCCGGGATCTCTGGTCCTGGCAATTTTTTTGCTTTTTTTAAACTACTTTTTTTTTTTTTCCTTGGATTTTTTTCCTGTGAGATCTACAATGCAGACCGCAGCTATGCGCTAGGTCACCCACGACATAGCCCCACTGGACGGGGGCTGACCCTGCGAGTTAACTGTCTCGCGTGGTCGCCTACGACCTGTGTCGCAGCGTTCCTCCTGGCCAACAGCCCCCTACTTCGGTGGTGAGGAGGATCTGTCTGGGAGCATTACACGCACGCTTCGCTGGATCGGTAAGGGGCCTTCACCTCTCCTTCCCTGGAGTGGTGTGGGGCGCGGGCACTCCCTTGGATGGTCGGTCCCTATGGGGTTCTCCTCCACACCCCCCCTTTCCCAGGTGAGGCCCAGGCTTCTGGCCTGGGTGCTTCGGACACTGTCCACCACCCCTCCAGGGTTGTCACTATGGGGGAGGGGGGCCTAGGGAGCGGGTGACAAGACATCCGTGGATCCCTGCCCCCTGCGGCCCTCCACTAAATTTGGCCACGGCTTTGTGGCCTACCGACCGGGCAACGTGTGGGGAGGCCCTAGAGCAGGCGGCAGAGGCCGCCGCTTTCCGTTGTGGGCATCCGCCCTCCATTCCTCGGCTCTGCTTGGTCCGGTCCCCCCCGCGCGGACCTGTGCTCCTGCGGTGGGCGGCCAAAAATTTAGGTCGCGGCTTTTGCGGCCTACTAGTCCGCGCGGCCATGCCGGACACTTTGGGGCTGTGCAAGCCCTGTTGCTTCAGGGTGTGCTTGTTCCAGTGCCGGAACAGTTTCAGGGTTTTTTTATTCAAACCTGTTCACAGTCCGAAAAGGAGGGCTTAGTACCATCATCGTTCATTTCTGGACCTCAAGGCCCTGAACTGCTTTGTGTTGGTAACAAAGGTCAGAATGGCGTCCTTCCGCATGGCGGTGGCGTGCCTTCATCATGGGGACTTTCTGGCTTCTTTCGACATCACGGATGCTTATTTACATATTTCAATATGTGTCCGACACCAACATTTCCTCTTTTTTACTGTGGGAGAAGAGCATTATCGGCTCGCGGCGTTGTCCTTTTGGTCTCGCCTCCACTCCTCAGGTATTCACAAAAGGTTTTGGCCCCCCCCGATTCTGGCAATGTTACATCAGCAGGGGGATTGCGGTCCTGGGTTGCCTGGGCGACCTTCTTCTGCAAGCGGAGTCCTCAGCTATCCTGAGGGGCGTTGTAGCTTGCTATACAGACCGCAGATTTCAGTTTGCTTCTATACTACTTGAAGTCTGCTCTGGCTACTTCCAGAAAACTGTATTATCTGGGCCTGACTCTGGCTTCAACTCTCGCCAGAGTGTTTCTTCTTCTGGACAAACTCCAGAAGTTGCATGCTGCGCTTAATCTACTGTTGTCTAGCAGGTGGCCTCCCTGTGGCACTGCATGCGGGTGTTGGGCCTGATGGTATCTACCTTCGAGGTGGTTCCATACACTCTCCCTTCAAGGGAGATCCTGGCATAATGGGAAAATTGCTTGTGGTCTCTGGGCAATCGGATTCGGCTGAGCCAGGAAACCTGAGTACTTTTTAATCAAGGGCCTCCACCGGTGCGGTCTATTCTACTGCCGTGGGATCTGCTCTTGGTGCTTTTGGTTGTACAGAAGCCTCCCTTTTGAAAATATTCGGGAGATTCCTCTGCTTTCTTTGTCCCAGAACGTGGCCTTTTTGGGTGGCAATCACCTCTGCTCGCAGAGTGTAGGAACTGTAGGCATTCTCTTGTCATACACCTTACCTGGTGGTTCTTCGCCCTTGTCGGTGGTTCCCTCCACTGATTTCTATTTTGACTAAGGACATTGTGTTGCCTTCCCTGTGTCCCAGGTCACAATTTCCTAAGGGATTTACCTTTATATACACTCTGTGTTCGGGCAATTCAGGTGCATTTGGCAGCCAACGAGTCTTTTCGAAGGTCTGACTGTTTGATCACGGACAGGGCCAAAAAAGGGGCTGTCTGCTTCTTCTGCGACTTTTTTCTAGATGGATCCGATGGACGACTCTGGCCTATTGTATCAGGGGTTGGGTTCCTCCTTTCCCTGTTACGGTGCATTCTACTTGGGCCTTCCGTCCTCCAGTGTCAGCTGCGCTAGTTTGCAATGCGGCCCCTTGGTCCTCGGTGTACACTTTCACAAAATTCTATGAAGTGGATGTGCTGGCATCTGAGGATGCTTTATTTGGCTGCAAGGTTTTGCGGGCTGCTGTTTAGAGGGTCTAATCCCTCTTGAGGGTGTATTCTTCAGGTTGGGCTCCAGTTGTTCTGTGTTTGAGCTCCTATTACCTGGTTGGCTCTTGTGTTAGCCTTGGTATTTTTTGTTGTCCCACCCCTCATGTTTGGCACTGCTTTGGGATGTCCCTATGGTTCTGAATAATCGAACGCTGTGTCTGTCAATGAATGGAAGAGAAAATGGGATTTTTTGACTTGCCGTAAAATCCATTTTCTCTGAGTTCACTGACAGACACAGCACCCACCCCTCTAAGGAGTTTTGAGATTTCTGACACTGCTTGCTACTAAACTGAAGGCCTATAGCAGAGAGGGGAGGTGTATACTATCTAGGACTGCCCATAGGCAAGTCTTATGGGCAGTCAAGTCTTTTTTTTTTTTTTTTTTTTCTGCCTAGGCAAAACCAAGTCTTTTTTCTGCCTAGTGTCCTACTCCTGTAGGAGGCGATATAACCCTATGGTTCTGAATAATGGAGCACTGTGTCAATGAACTCAGAGAAATGTATTTTACGGTAAGTCAAAAATCCAATTTTTCTCACTGTAGGAGAGTACAATAAATCCTTGGCAATGTGCATGATCAATGGGGTTAAACCATGTATACCCTGTCGCTGGCGTTCTATTGACACCGCCACGATACGGTAGTGGTTCCACAGGATCAATAACGTGGAGGAGATGGAAAAACTGATCCACACGGCCCAGGATGTCTAGGTTCACCACCACATGTTATTTCTAGGTGGGCTTTAAGACATTTGCTGCATACTGGGCTTACCTGTAATTCTCTGTATGAGTGTTTGGTGTGAGGAACTCCACTGAGCTGCCTGATTGGGGTGTGATGAGCATTTATCCCTCAAATCCCTGGGTTAAAGAAATGTCAAGAAATTGGATTAAGCTGTTGTCCGTCTTCTCCCGCTTTTTTTTATTTTTTATTTTTTTTATTATTTATTTCATTTATTTATTTTTAGGGGGGGGGGGGGGGGGGTACGGGAGAGGATGGACAATTTTTTTGACATTTCTTTAACTCAATTTCCTTCCTTCCTTCCTTCCTTCCTTCCTTCCTTCCTTCCTTCCTTCCTTCCTTAGCAGGATACCTAGGATTGAGTTTGCTTCTCTGGATCTGTACTTTAGCCCCATGTTTGTGTGGTTATCTTCTATACTGTACTACGTGCAATCTTTTTAATAAAACATTTATGGGAAAAAAATGCCATTTAGACCAAAACTGATTTAGCTGAAAATGTAGGTTTCTTTCCAAATGGCATGCCTTCCAGAAGTAACACTCAAAAACGTATGGTTTGCTGCCTCTTCTTCTGAATAAGGCTAGTCTATATAAAAACATGATCCATTGATCTTGTGTACAAACTTCGTGAATACATATGATAGCCTTCCGTGCCACAAACCAAAACTGTTAAATTTAAATGGTGTTTTGTGTAAATTCATTTAGTTTTGGATTAGGGTTTTCTCCAACCCTGACGTCATTAAAGTAGAATTCCAGCCTAAAGCCGGCCATAGACTATTCAAATCTCAGCCGGTTCCTGCTGAACCGGCTGAGATTCGAATAGTCTATAGCCGGCTTTAGGCTGGATTTGAACCATATATGGGCAGGCTGAATGTACCAAGTTGATCGATTGATCAACTCTGGTACAACCAGCCTGCCTGATTCACCTGCAATTGCGCTGCTATAGCTGCCAACAATAATCACGGCTTACCACGACCCCCTCCTGAGTCAATACAATATCTCAGCGAGAGGGATTCCCCTGTCAGTGTTGTTGGGGGTATCGTGCAAATTTCTTTCCTGAATAAAAACCGCATGCTTGGCTTTTATTCTTCCATGTAGGAAGCTTGCGCTACGCTGTGTGTTGAGTTAGTAGAAATCAACACAGCATTCTTCAGATCAGTAAGTTATAACAGCACCATCAACTAATTCTTCATATGCTTAGCTATCCGTGCAAATCAAACCTGGTAATTGGGCTTTGGTTTAAATGTTACTGTCCATATAGCTTGTAAATCTGTACTTGCAAACCTGTTGCACTCTCTTCTTTCCTCACTGAATAAAATAGTTTTGGTTTGGAACACAATTATTTTTAATATTTATACAGGATTTATATAGCGCCAAAAGTTTACGCAGCGCTTTACAATATAAAAGAGAGGCAATGGCATTACAGCACAATAAAATTCAAGAGGATTAAGAGGGCCCTGCTCAGAAGAGCTTACAGTCTAAGAAGTCTTAAGTATACATTTTGCTCTCAGCCTGCACCCAGTTCTCTCCTTAAAAGCTATAATGAATAATTCGAAGTTGATCTCTCTTTTTTTTGTATCTGAAAATACAGATGTTTGTATCAAGGTCTCATTGTAGAGTATAAAAAGTACTGTATAAAAAGTAAGTAAAAAGTATAAAAGTATCAATGAAACCATTTCTTGGTTCTCTGTTCCAGAAATTGGAAATGCATATGCGGTATTAAGTAATCCAGAGAAACGTAAGCAATATGACCTGTCTGGATGCGAGGAACGTATGAATACCAACCACAGAAATGGTGGTTTTGATTATCACCGAGGATTCGAGGCAGATATAACTCCTGAAGATCTGTTTAACATGTTCTTTGGAGGAGGCTTCCCTTCAGGTAAAACTATTTAAAATGCTGTGATTTCATGCTGCAAACTACTTGGAGCACATGTATTTCTGCAGGTTGAAAGTGTGAGGTAGTTTTTTCATGGTCATCACAACCTGTACACACTAGTTAAAAAAATTTTAAAAAATCATAAATAGCTCTTATCAATGTTTTTTCTTTTTGCGGTAGTGACGTTGTAAGGTTTAAATGTAAAACTGATTTTAAAGTGTGCTTGTCATTGAATTACAATAGGGGTAGTGTTTTTGTTAGCTGAGCCAACATAATAAATTCACCTTTTCGCTACAGGTTAGTGGCAACATTGGAATGACTTTGAATACTACTGTTTAATTTTAGCTACATTTAGGGTACATACAGTGGCTACTACCTCAATTGTATTAGGTTGACAATCGCAGCTAACAAGCCCTAGGTATGTTTATTGCCTTTTTCTAGAGATACAGTTTTGCAGCTTATAGTTTTTTGTTTTCTTTTCCTGATCAGCAAATGTTCGTACATATTCTAATGGACGCACAACATATAGTCAGCACCAGCATCATAGTGGTCATGACCGGGAAGATGAAAGAGGGGATGTAAGTATGACTAATTATTGAACTCTCGGATAATTTTTTTTAAAGATGTTTTGTTAATACAAACCTTAAATATTTTTTAGTACCGTTCACACTGAAAACGCACGGGAATGCACACATTCTCATTAAAGTGGTTGTAAACCCTAAAAAAAAATAAAAAAATAACCTGCAAGACAAAGGCATAATGAGCTAGTATGCATAGCATACTAGCTCATAATGAATTACTTAACTGAGATCGAAGCCCCCGCAGCGGTCCTCGTTCACCGCTCCGGCGGCCGACATCTCTCCTGGGGGTTACTTTCGGGTATCACGGCTCTAGCGCTGTGATTGTCCGGAGCCACGATGACGTCACTCCTGTGATGCGCGCGAGAGCTGCCGCTAACGGCACAGTCTAACTGAAGAAACGGCACATACATGCCATTGCTTCAGTTTGCTTAAGTGCGCATGTGCCGATGACGTCGGCACATGCAAATACAGGGATATCTCCTAAACCGGCACGGTTTAGGAGATATCCAGGGTAGCTACAGGTAAGCCTAATTTATAGGCTTGCCTGTAGTAAAAAGTGATTGTAAAGGGTTTACACCCATTTTAATGCCCCACGCGTTCCTGTGTGATGTTGTTTTGACAGCTCATTGATTTGAACGGGCTGCAAGATGCACTGGACTACACAACAAGTAGTGCTTGCACTACTTTAAAAAAAAAGAAAAGTGCATCATATCACCTGGTACTAAAGTTCCATGCATTTTTGGTACCAGTACATCGGCACCTGCATGCAGATAGCAAGGGCCGCACATTTCAACACTATTCGCCTTTCCCATACTGCCTTCTGGTGTGACCTGGCCTTGAATAGCATTGTACCTTCACTCACATATTTTGAGGGACTTACGGGGCACTTGTAATGCAGGCTTTCTCTTCAGTTTGAAGCGGTTCATCCTGCCAGTAAGGAACGACTTCCTGCTGTAGGTAGACAACACACCCTTATTGTAGTCTACAAAATAACTGTGTTTTCACCCTAGGAAGTGCACTTCTGTTGGGACTTTGTGCTGGCATGCAGATTCCAGCCAGATTGCCCATGTGATTCATTCCCCACTATTTAAAAAAACAACTCCATTTGACATCAGAACAATCTGCATGTCTCCCGCTCAGGTGTGCACACAATGACAAGGAAGTTATTATATTCATCAAATAACGTGTGTAAAAATAACTGCGCTGTGTCATATAAACCCTAAAATCTGCAGCAGCTCTAAGTGAGATCTACACAAAAAATACCAATAAAATGAGACCTGCGCTCTGTGAACAATTCTAATACGTGACAAATTATAACATGAATAAATAAGTGACCATATGTGAGCCAACACCATGGGTTATTGAGTCCCAAGAAATCAGCAAAAATTCCGATATTGATGCTGATAGACAAAGGCAAGCACCAAGTGTTTGGAGTCCTCCTCGTGCAGATGACAAGTTCACACCAACGTGCAAAGTGTAGCCTCCACCACATGAAATGCATGCTTACCAGCTACCACAAGCTGAATCGCTTGCGGCTAATACCCAGCCAGGGCCTTTGTCTCCAGGGATGGCAAACGGAGACTCCAACCAGAAACAACCTCCAAACGCCTCCTGTAAGCTGATGGACATAAAATAGGAGCTCAAAAGGATCCAGGGTCCTCAGTTCTCATATTCATGGTAACCCAAAGAAAGGGAAAAGCTTGCCATAGGTAAAGGTGCTGACGTCACTGCGCTGTTCAACGTTCCGGAGGAACAAGCGTTCGTATCGTAGCCGGCCAGCTTACTATCCATGTTTGTTACACCTTACTTCCATGTAAGTGATACTGTTTTTATAATAAATATCAGTCTGTTTTTAACTATGACAAGCTCTTCCCCTTTCTTTGGGTTACCATGAATATGGGAACTGAGGACCCTGGATCCTTTTTGAGCTTCTATTTTATGTGTTGGTTCTTTTTGCACTCCTGTGACCCATTTTCAGCATAAAGCAGGCTAAAGCCCTCTGTCGGCTGACATCACAGAGCCAGTCCAGGCTCGGCAAGATCGTGACAATAAATTCTGCATCTGCCCACGTGCCTGGACCAGCACCTGGATTGGCCTTTCAGCGAGCCGCTCAGAGCCTGAGCCGGCCGCTCTTGCCCCCTCTACATACCAGCGCTCCAGTGAGCACGAGGGGTCAGAGCAGAGAGCGGTGACTGACAATATTGGGTTTTGACATTGGGGAACAAACTGCCGATGTAACATGTCTAATAATAAAATAGCAGTTTTTTTTTTATTTAAATCTAAAAAAAAGAAAAAAAAATGTTTTTCGTTACTCTGTTTAACGGCCTTTTCATGTTGTCCGGTAATAACACTAATTCTGTTTTTTTTTTTTTTTTTTTTTTTTTTCCTTCCACAGGGTGGCTTCTCCATGCTTATTCAACTAATGCCTATAATTGTATTGATACTAGTGTCTTTGCTTAGCCAATTAATGGTGTCCAATCCTCCATACAGTTTATACCCCAGATCGTAAGTGAACATCTTCAGTAATTTAAATGAACACACACATTGCATTCTTAACATTGTATCCTGCATTGATTTTGTGGCTAACTTTGTAACTTAATTGTGTCTAAATTTGTCACATATGCTACAATTTAAAATTGAAAAGGTGCTGAATGCCACACATGGATTCTCTTGCTATGATCCACCATCACCTCACAGCACTTCAGGGGTTTAAATCAGCCATACAGAGAACCAAAGTCTTCCCATACTTTAAATCTCATGAGGTAGATATTGTTTGTTCACAGGAGGCCAGGTTTCATTCTGCAAAGCTTCTACTGGGGGAAAGGTTATTGAAGTCCTAATGGCTTTTCTTTTCCTTGGAGCTGGTGGACCCCATAGACATATACTTTTGCAGGGCAAGTTATATGATCCGGAAGTGATCTCTTACTACGCTCCCAACCTGTTCCTGATTTAAGGTTTTTTTTTTCTCAACACAAAAAAGCACATTGGTCTTGTTAGGGGACTCTAATATAGCTTTAATTCTGGCCCCTGATCTTCAATACACCTCAGACTACATTTATGATACCTCCCAAGATTCTCTAATGCATTCTATCCTTCAGACATTTAGCTTTGTGGATGTTATGAGTTGCATCTTTGGACCAAGGACTTTACTTTTTACTATAATCCCCAACATAGTTTTTGCAGAATTGAACATGTTTTCATGCCAATATAACAATTGCCCTTGGTTGCCCAGGATAGAAATCTGTACTACCCCCACCCTGGACAGATCAAAGCCCTAGCCTGTTGTGTTGTGTCTACTCCTGACACATCAACTTTTATTTTAGGTTAAATGGAGTTCCTCAAAGTGGATGTAAACCCACCATTCATGATTCTAAACATCTGCACATATCCCCACCTGTTAAGTCACCCCCTTCTTCACACAGAGCCCCGCAGATCTCCGGATTTGATGGGCGAGTCTATGCTCCAGCGCTCGGTGGCCGGAGTTGTGACGTCACTCGTAACTAGACTCATCGCCCACCTCTACACTCCCCTTGGCCAGCCAGCATCAGGAGGACAAACCTTGCGCTTGTTATAAGTGCTTGCACAGGGGACACAGACCATGTTTTGGGCAGGAGCAGAGCGCGCTCACAGCCCCCTGCGACTCTTGTGCGTGTAGAAGGGCTTCCCTTACCCGCACAAATGGCTATTATTTATATTAGGAGCTGCTCGTTATAAGGCAAACAACCCTTAAATGTGTGAAAAGTAATTAAATAAATAATCAAACCGCACTCTCTAGTGCCTTAGAACGAGCAGCTCCTGCTGTTCATCTTTTTACTTTTTTTCCATCAACATAAAATCCCTGACTTTTTCTTATCTCTTGATTTATTTATAAAGTGCTCAACTCCCTCTCCTGGGACTATTTGCATTACTTTTTAGGACAATGACGTTTCGGTTGTTCCATACTTTATGGATATCTCTCCTCTGCTTCCTCCACAGTTCGATATGCAGGGTATCTCTCCCAACCATTTAGAATCTGCTGAGGCCTTATCTCCTATCCTTTACACCTTTATGTCCTATCCTTTTTATCCTGGCCATTAAGCTTTTGCTATGGTGATCAGGGACAATCATGACATCACTGAGGTCTTGAACGCATCTTTGGACAAATCTTCAGACCCTAGACCTATTTGCTTCTCTTTCAAGCTTTAGTCAATCAAAATAATTCCACAGCCCTGAACATCACATTTTTACCCGAGATGGTTTCCCAAATCCTGTCCCACTGCCCTTACCTCTGGATGTCTCTTTTGCATTGGACTATCTGTGTAATAAACTTTCACCTCATTGTACTTTATTTTTTTTCTGTGAATTATTACCCATTCCTGAGATCCTTGACTACATGACTACGGTCTTGCAAATTCCAGTCCCTCTCAAGGATAGGCCACATAAATGCGGTAAAAAAAATGACTCTCCTCCCAAGAGCATTATACATATTGGTGTCCCCTCCTATCTGCGTCTGCTTCAGAAATGCATTTTCTCCTTTATTTGAACTTTATAAAGACTCTGGGTCGCTCACTACACTCTTTACACACATAGACCGCAGTACAGTTTGGTTGTTCCAATTTATAGAGCTATAGTATAAAGCAGCTTTAAAAAGATTTCCCTCTCTGGACCTTTTTTAAATTTTCTGTGGTTCAACCCCCATCACTGTCTTTCTTTGGCTACCTAACAAGGATCACCCATCCTCCCTAAGCCCCTTGGTGTTGCACAGCCTGAGGATTTGAGACTACCTTTAATATTTAGGTAAACTGATGCTCTCCTTTATTGCTGATTCTCGACCCCTTATTCCATCAGACATGGAACATCCGAGAACTTTTGGCTGGTGGACCACCCACAGTTTTACCCATGTACCTCACTTTCATACATGGTCGAAGATACAAGAACATTATAAGGCTCCTGGGTTGGAATATTACTTGACCCTTAGAAGGAATTCAAAATTTCTTGATACAAAATTAGTCTAAGCATGTTTTCCTGTACTATCTGGGATCCCCTAAACCAGTGATGGTGAACTTTGGCACCCCAGATGTTTTGGAACTACATTTCCCATGATGTTCATCTACACTGGAGCAGGATAATAATTTGCTAGAATTGAGAAATCGGGTCCAGAATAGCAAAATGTTCTTTTAGCACGATTGATGGAAGCTGCTTACAAGGTTCTCTTTGGGTGGTATTGGATACTTGCACAAATAGCTCATGCTGTCTTGAATAATAGTAACAGGTATTTATGGGGCTCTGAGCATTGTGGTGATGTATTGCACATTCGGTGGTCAAAATCTGACCTTTGAAGTTTGGTTATCTTCTGGTCTGGAATTTTTTGCCATCCTCCAAACCTTGTTCTATGTAGTAGTCATACAGGACCCTCGGATAGCCCTTCTCCATTACACAATCCTGGAACCTTTTTCTTATCAACAGCTCAACATAATCTAGCAACCAGTTTGTGCCTGGTTGTTAAACATACAATATCCAGAGCATGGAAGAAATTCAGTGTCCAAGTACAGGAGGTTAAGTAATGTTCTGAAAATGATGCAAGTCAGTGAAAAACTGTCTAATATATCCTTTAATATTTTGCAAGCTAAATTCTTTAGCATATGGAAACCATGGTCTACCTACACCTTCCCATTTTTTAACTCCTCGAGCCTGAGTTATGTCTGGCTCTTTATTCTGCCTTTGAGACGGAGTCCATTTTTGGAGGCGTTTTATGTGCCCATCTTACCTTGTCTTTTTTTCCCTACCCCCATTCTTTCCCCTCTGTTGCTCATTTCTGCCCCCTTGTTTCTTCCACCCCAGCCCCACCTTTCCTCTCTTTTTACCCTTCCTATTTTTCTCTTTTTTTTTTTTTTTTCCCTGCATCACACGTAAGCCGGCCATACCCTGATGGACTCTCCTGAAATTCAAATCCTGTATTGGCAGGCTGAATGTACCCAAGTTGTTCAACTGGCTTTCCCTGCCGGGAGAACACAATGGCTCTGCAGGAAGGGATTCCCTTATCAACCTTGTTTGTGTTGCTGGGGCAATCGAGTTGCAGGAAAGAAACTCGCTCCGTCTATGGCTGGCCTTAGTCTGGAGAATTCTCTGTATTGGATGACCTCTGTAGGCTCACCGTTTCTTCTACATATAGGCCTCAAATGACTACATATGTGTTTTTGTTTATGGACCTTTTGTCCTGATTGTTACCTTGACCAGATGTTCTAGGCACTGCATGGGCATCATTGTTTCTATAGCCAGTAAAAATGCAACAAAAAAACAGGCAGATGCAATGGTGATCCATTGGAGGAGGGGAAAGGTGATTACTGGCTTTAAAACCTTTTATATTTAGAAAAAAAAAATATTCCATATATCTGATCTAAAGCTTATGGAGTCTTGTAAGCAAACTGAGGCCAGCCATAGACCAGTCCTAAACCAAATGTTCTGTCCTTTGAAAAAAGAAAAGGGTGCATGCAATTGTGCCATCATTTTGTTTTTCTAAACAAAAACCAGCATGTTGGATCAGGCACTTTCGATTGGGGCACGAAAATTGCGTGTCGCAGCTGGCACACTGATGCGGGGGAAAAAAAAAAGAATTTTTGTTTTGGTTTTCGACTTCTCTATGGCCTGCTTTATGCTTTGCTCTATGGTGAAGTAAAAATGCAATATTCATTAGTGACTAGCATGTGACCTGCAAATTGTTTAAAAAAAAAAAAAAAAGTGCACTTTTAGCAAAGGTCAAAGCTTTGTGCAGGTCTTAATAGATTTCTCAGCCTCATGTGAATTCATGATTTCCCAAGCTGTGACCTAGAAATTCCTTTTCACATTTATGAAGTATTCACAAGGCTGTGACTATGGATTGTGAATTCTGTAAACCAGATCATTCTGGCTTAGAAATGCAATGATTTTGTTAAATGTCAGCTATTTATGCACCAAAAGCTAACCATCATAATGGTGGAGAGTACATGCAATAAGCAATATTTTCATGCAAGAATGCAATTTTATTATTAGATTTGCCTTATTTGTGGGGTTGCCACTACTTTGCCTCTGTGTCATTGGAGCAATGCTAATGCTATTGTTGGTTTATTGATAAGGTTCTTTGTCTCTCCTCAGTGGTCAAACCATCAAGCGCCTAACAGAAAATCTTCAAGTCCCATACTACGTAAGCAAGGATTTTCAGTCTGACTATAGTGGTATGTCACTGCAGAAGTTAGAAAAGAATATTGAAGAGGATTATGTGGCTAATGTAAGGAATAATTGCTGGCGAGAAAAACAACAGAGTAAGTATTTGTAGATTTTGTTTTGTTTTGTGTTACACTATATGGCCATCATAACTTTATGAGCTTTTAGGACATCCAATGCCAAAACCATGGCAATTAATAAAATTGACTTTTACCCCTTCCTCAGGGCTTTTTTCTCAAACAATAGGTGCTGGAACTCAACCACGACCCCCCAAAACCCCTCTCCCCACACACACCCTCCAAATCACATCAAATAGTGGGTGTGGTCAGTCAAATTTCACGAACAGTAGGAGGGTCCTAAAGGGGCATTAAATACCAAGATTGCATTACATACAGAGTGCAGAGTTCAGGGGGCTACACACAGAGTGCAGAGCTGTCACTTGTAAACACAGAAACCAGACTTCTTTGGTCAGCAGCCCCCCCCCTCCCCCAAGGGTCTGAGCCAGAGGTGGTGGAACTGAGTTCCACCAAGTTCCCCCTGAAAAAAAGCCCTGCCCTTCCTCCTTTTTGCAGCTAACAACCTCCCACTCTTTTCAAAAGATTTTAAACATGTCTATGGGCATTTGTGCCCATTCAGGCAAAAGAACATTTGTTAGGTTGGGTACAGATGTTGAAGAGCTGGCTCAGGTATATCCCACGATCAGTAAGACTGAGGTCAGGGCTCTGTGCACACTACTCAAGTTCCTACAGACCAAACCCCCGCAACCCTTGTCTTATTGGGCCTGGCTTTGTGCACAGGGGCAGTCTTGCTGGCACAGAAAAGTCTTCCCAAAACTGCTGCCACATGTTTGATTCCAAAATGCCAAGTGTGAATAGGGCTTTAAGGCTTAAACAACTGTGAAAACAATTATGGTATTAAAAAGAAAATATGGCACAGTATTATGTTATTCTCTTGGGTGGTTACATCTTTTTTTTAGCCTAGGTTTACTCTGGTGCGGTGCGGGGAACCGCATGTGATTCGGACAGGAATCGCCCCGCATTTCTGTTCAAATCGCATGTGATTCTTTGCAGTGCTATTTGCGCCTATTTATTTTGAATGGCTCAAATCGCACCGCACCTGCACGAAAAAGGTGCGTGCACCATTTTTTTGCTGCATTGGAATCGAATCACATATGTGTTCACAAACCGGCTGTCAGTGGTACTATACCGCATCCTGACACATGACCTGTCCAGCCTGACTTGTTTTTCCTGAAAACTGCTTTTTTAATGCAACTTACCTGGATGTACCTAACCAAGTGCAAGTTTCTTGCTTAGCTAGGGTGCACTAGTCATTGTATGGAAAGACACTTTGACTCCGTGCAGCATGAAAGACAATATAGGATGTGCATATGAGCATCTCCACTCTGTGAAATCTTGTTCTAATGCAGCTTATGTGACTTTGCACACCAGCAAACAGAATCAAGTTTTTTAGCTAGATTTCTGCAATGTTTAGAAGAACATGTGTGAAGAACATTGCATGTAGGTTACTTAAAGGTTACTGGCTGTGTTAAAGAATAATGAAGTAGATGCCTTTTGTTGTATGTCTAGCGACTCTGCGTTATTGGGTTATCACTCATTTCTAGGATGAGGCGAATGTTGAGGTATTGGCAAAGCTATTTTGGCTATACTTCTCCTGGGGATCACAGGAGTGCACTTCATTCTGCACTCCTGTTACCTGTTTTCAGGCGTTAGCGACTAGAGCCTGCTGTCTGCTGACGTCGGTGCGGATCCAGGCTCTGAAAAGATTACGACCTTATGGTCACGATCGGCCCAGAAGCCTCGACTGGCAGTTGGCTCAGCGAGCCGCTGAAAGCCTGAACCAGCCGTTCCCGCTCCTTCCACAGCCCAGCACTTCAGTGAGCACTGGAGGGGCAGAGCAGAGAGCTGCTGACTGATTGCCACCAGCTCTCTGCTCGTGGAACACTGAGAACTGAGCGATTAGCAGTCTTTGATCACTCAGTTCTTCTTAAATCCAGCTGGGGACAGATGCTGCATCCACCTAGGTGAGTATAATTTTTTTTTCTTTTGTTAACCCATACTTCTCTTTTAAATTCTCCAGCGACAATGGCCCTCTTGCTCACTAAGGTAATAATATATTTAAATCTGTAGCTTTCATTAGAAAAAAAAAAAATCTTGGTGATTGTGCCATAAAAGTCAATGTGCAGCCACTTTTAGTATTGGTTGGCAGCACTCTATTCCTGTCTAATTTGTTTTATTTTTATAGTTTATTTATAGAACTTGGGGAACCACCAATTAAAACATTTTTCTTTTAAAGAAGTTGTAAACCTCAGACATGAAATATGAACAAAAGATCCCTCTGTAGTGTGTACTTGTCTTATTCCAGAGCACTAAACTGCCCACTAAAGTAATTTTCAATTTATTTAAAGCGGAGGTTCACACAAAAATGGAATCCCCCCCCCCCCCCCCTCGGTGTCACATTTGGCACCTTTCAGGGGGAAGGGGGGTACGGATAACTGTATAATTTGAGTCTACGCCTCTTCTCCCCCGCCCCGCTGTCTGCTGGGAAACACACGGGTCCCAGAGACAGCAGGGACCAACCGGATTGCGCATGCGCAGTAGGGAAGCGGGAAGTGAAGCCGGATTCCCTTACCGAAGATGGTGGCGGCAGCACCCGAGAGCCGAGCCACAGATTGGCTTCGGGTGCCGACATCGCGGGCGCCCAGGACAGGTAAGTGTCCATATTTTAAAAGTCAGCAGCTGCAGTATTTGTAGCTGCTGACTTTTTTTTTTTTTTTTTTTTTAAATTTCGGCGGACCTCCGCTTTAAATCTGTAGCTTTCATTAATCCTCCCATTTTTTTTTTCCCTCAACCAACAGGTGAGCACTCATTCGAGGTGTATGGGGGAATCCTCCTGGCTGTAATTCTGAAAGCGGGAAGACTTCCCCGCCATCAGAATACACAGATCAGATTCCTACTGTATTAAAGTGTATTTGTACTGTCTACCCTCAAGTTGTAAAGTGCTGCATAAACTGTTGGCGCTATATAAATGCTGTATAATAATAATCAGTGCTGTAGTCTATAGCCTGTAGTGCAGATCAAGCAACCAAATCTGACAGGGCGGTTGAACAGAACAGCTGAATTTTGATCCATGTATGGGCAGCTTTAGTGTCATTTCTGTCTGCTGCCTTGTTCCTCTGCTATATACATGAGTCACTTCTGACAAGTTTTCCTGACACCAACAGATAAAAAGGACAACCAAAGGTAATTGTGACATAACCAATAGCATGCCTCCATCCCTAATATATTAGTACAGAAGGAAGGAATGGTGATGGGACTTTACATGTGGCGTGTCATTGCAATGATGATACATGAATTATTTCTATAAATATAATTTGATAACACAATCAGATAGGATAATCCATGATTGAGAAATGCATAATATATGCTAAACAATAATAACAATAATAATGATAGTGATAATAATATAATTGGATTAAACCATAAAAGATTAGCATGCCAAATATGATAATAAATTATTTAATACAGATAATCAATAAGCATTATTGGTACAAAGAATTCAGAAACTATGACACAGATCATCATAATTTCATCATTTACCAGGGTAAATGGGTCATACATCCTAAATAAAAGCCAATACATGGTTAATTAGAAAAGTCAAAATTCATAATTTGGGCAGGCCAATTCTGGCACCCTGAGTTGGAAACTCTACGCGTTTCGATCTCACTTCACATGGGACAGCTCACTCTGCTGCTGCAAGCCACTGATACTACACAGGGATTGCCTTTTCTGACATCCCTTTTCACATAGCTGCACTTTTGCACACCTTCCTCCTTGGCCTTATTATCTGTCCTACCATCATAACTGTATAATCTTGCATCTTGCTCCTGATAAGTGTCAGTAATCCATGAAACGCGTAGAGCTTCCAACTCAGGGTGCCAAGGCTAGCCTACCCAAATTATGAATTTTGAGTTTTCAAATTAACCCTGTATTGGCTTTTATTTAAGCCGTATGACCTATTTACCTGTTGTATTTATATGATGATCTGTATCACTGTTTCTGAATTCTTTGTACCAATCATGTTTATTATCTGCATTAAATATTTATTATCATATTTGTTATGTTAATCTTCTATGGTTAAATCCAATTCTATTATTATCACTATCAATATATTATGTATTTGTCAATCGTGAATTATCCTATTTTAATGTGTTATCAAATTATATTTATATAATTCATGCATCATCATTGCAATGACACGTCCCATCACCTTTCCTTCCCTCTGTACCAACAGATAAAGTGACCGGAGAGGGAGCACCAGCACACAGCCTGTGATTGACAGCCTCAGCTCTGTTCCTTTCTCTCCAGTCCACTCTCCTCACTGAGCTCTGGAGAGTGTAACTTCAGCTCCCCACTCCCTGCTTTCTGAAATCTCAGACAAGCTTAATAAAATATGCACTTTGCAGGGGTGTAGAGAAGAGAGAGCTGCAGATTACCAGGTACAACTTATGTACTGTAGAAGGATTTGTTTAATCTCTGGCCAGTCACTTCACTGGGTATATGTAAGGGTGGTGTTCATATAAGGGTTTACAATCAATTTAAGCACAAATAATACACTAAAAAATGTTTTATACACACAAACATAAAAGATAAATGATGGCACCCTTGTGTGCTGCAATATGGAACGTATAGTGCAATCTACATTTTTGTACATAGCCACACCCAACGACAAATGCGTTTCTTTATGTATATGCGTATGTCTGGGCAAAATAAAAATAAAACCTTCAGGATATCTCTACAGCACATGCAGATTTCTCCATGTTTTGTCTCTTTAACAATGCTGTTGAAGAATAATCTGCTCGTTAAGGGACAATCCTGATGTGTGTATGTGTGCGCACCTGATTATTATTATCTTAATGCCTCAAAGTAAAAATCAAATTCTTCTGGCTTAAATATACGGTATATGGCAATGTTCTAATCAAGATGCTTTTTATTTTTTTTTACTTACAGAAGCTGATCTACTACATGCAGCAAAAGTCTACCGAGATGATAGACTGCGAGTGAAAGCAGAGACGATAGCTATGCAATACTGCAAAGAACTTGAGCGATTGAATTCAATCTATCGAGGAGGATGATGAGCCACCAACTATTGTCTGCCTACAAATAGATGTACTTTCTTCCTTGTAATATAAGAACTACTTTACTGTGGACGGTGAGGCAAGGAGAGAAACCTGACCCGACTATCAAGCTCGTTGTATATTCCCGATACAACTTGCAGGTCACGGAGTCCTTTTTATGGTTTTATGTTTTTTGGCTTTAGTTCCAATGACATGTAACTAAATTCCGACAGTGTGTAAAATTTAGATACAACACAATGAGCACATTTTTTCCAGGTTCATGTGTGTAATGTAAATATTTCAGAGATGTCTTGTATATAAGAGTTAACGCATTTATATGTACATTTTTCTGTCCCCGTCATTAAAAGAATCCATTTAATGTGAATCTAACACCAAAAAAGTATTTGTGTTAATTGATAATCTTCTTGTAGCTGGTAAATTCAAATTGACCTTTCACACTAAACATTTCTTAAAAGGTCCATCAACTATTCTTGTTAAAGTTTAACCTGCAAGCCATTTTAAATAAAACCAAAAGTTTTGTTGTAGAGGAAGCCGCACAAAATGCACATTATTTCTGAGCCTCCTCTGTGTGCCTTATTTTCAATTTGATACAAATACCGGAGATTCCTCATTTTTGGGCTAGGCACTGCCCACCTCCCTTCTCCCTGTCCGTTAAGAGTGCCGTTAATGACCATTGACTTTCTCTCCATTGACAGGAGGATAGTAGTTGGGCTGAGCTTGTCCTTAAATTCTGGGAAGTCGGGCTTCTATAACAAAATATAACCAAATCCGAGAGATGCACAGAGGAGGTTTTCTGGCTAAGAATAGTCATGTCGGACACCTTATGGTGCCTGCTATTAGGCAGGGACTACGTGAATAAGGTTTTTAGAATGGCTCACGGTTTTTTAATTAAGCCAGCCAGACCCTTCAACAGCCGCTAAAGTCATCTCCTATTTTCCATACTGCATAATCTAGCCTTGTGTTGCACACAGGACCATAAATGGAGGACATTGAAAGGTCTGCTAAAACACAAGTTGTTCAGTAAATGAAGCAGCCACAACTATTGTGTACAAAAAGTATGCAAACCTGTATAGAAATTGGGATATTTTACATTTAGGTCCTTTCTCTGTTCAGGCTATTGCTATGTTGTGCTAAAGGATGCAACAAAATCATGGTGGCAGTTTTCTTGTAGGGTTTTCTGAATATGGCGTTAGCTGTGTGTTTTAGACTGGATTTACACCATTGCTTTGTGGTATTGCACTTAATGTGGGTTGGTGTGGTACAGTTCCATTTATTTTGGATGGCAACCCCAGACTACTCCACAACGCACCTGGAGTGCAGGGAGTTGAAACTCATGGTGTAAAAAAAAAAAAAAAAAAAAAATCTTGTCGGGATGTGACCTAAAAAATAACTATAATTGAGGAAAGTGAAAAGATAGCGCAGGACCTGTAGGCTTATTTTACTGATTTTTTTTATCTTAAAGTGGATGTAAACCCTCTCCTATAGTTAGTGAAGCGAACAGCCTCAGATTGTACACAGAGATGAAACAAATCTCCCTACATAAGTTTTACATGTATATCTGCTGTCTTCAGCTTGCTATATTCTTTAGAATTCATACATCGTAATAGAATTTTTACTTCCTCATTCAGCAGTAGGAGTGTATTCTGGGCATACACAGTGTGACAGCTGATTGGAGGAAAGGCACACACCCTCACACCACTTAGGCAGAGAAACAAAGATACTTTTAGAGCTGTGCTGTGACAAGACGAGCTCTCTGCTAATCTATTTATAGCACCCACCCTGACACAAATTTCAGGCTGGTTTTATCTCCTGTCTCGGAGAACTTGTCAGAAGTTATGCTGATAACAGAGGAACAAAATAGCAGAAAGTCACGGGACTTAGGGCTTTAAAGAGAGATAAGTAAACTCTACAGATATGTTGGGTCAAATTTCATGAATCTGGTTTACATCCATTTTTAATATATTACTGTTGGTGTAAATAATCTGGTTCCAGGGGTGCAGGTGGATTCTACACCCCAGAGGAGCTTCAGTCTCCTTGGCTTGTAGTGTGATGTAAAAAGGGTTGAAATAGAAGCACCATACCACTGCTAAGAGGTCCAGATACAACTTTATTCCATTAAAGGTTGGGGGTCCAATTCAAAAGGTAGCCAAAGTGTTGGCTACCTTTTTTTAATTGTACCCCTGACCTTTAATGGAATAAAGTGGTATCTGGAACTCTTAGCAGTGGTGTGAAGCTTTGATTTCAGCCCTTTATATATAGCCCTTAAATATAAGAATGTAAGCTTTCCCTATACAGCTCACTTCATGTCCTTTTTAACCTCTCTGCAAGGAACTGTACCTAGTCTTTTCCCAGCCTCTTTGACTTAAAGTGGACCTGTATTAAAAACAAATGTTTAAATTGACCCTCCCCTGTGTAGAAGATAACCACTGTTAGTTACTTTCCCCCTACAGCTGTCTGCTGACCTAAATTCTGTTGGGACCACTATCAAAATCCAATACAAATACTGACTGCACTTTTTTGGTTAATACTAGAGCTAAGCAATACATGTCACTTCCCTGCTCCCCCCAACCTTCACAATGTGACCACACTCAGGCCTGGTGGTTGGTCGCTTATTATTAAAGGTTAGGAAAAGATCCATATCTAATTATCTGCAGATTTTTAACGGGGTAGTGGACGGGATAGTGGAACATAAGTAAAGGTAATGGAGAGTGCCTTCTTTACAGCGTGGGCATTGGTCTGCTTTTATTTTCTGTGGCTTTACTTTAAAATGGTGTATTGGACTTTGGCTACAATTCAAACTTTAGTACATTGTAAATGTCATGGCTATACTTTTTCTGTGGATCACAAGAGTGCAGTTCATTCTACACTCCTGTGACCTGTTTTCAGCTGACAGTGGGCAAAAGCCCACTGTCAGCTGACAGAGCTGGACTGGAGAAAGATTGCGACCATATGGTCGGGATCCACCCAGGAGCCTGGACCGGCACCCGGCACAGCCTCTCTGAGAGCCTGAGCCAGCCACTCTCTTTGCCCCTCCATAGCCTAGCAGTGACCGTGGGACCATGAAAGGGGGGGGGGGGGGTTAGAGCAGACAGCCGTGACCGACAGTCACCAGCTCTCTGCTCACGGAGCTCTGAGTACTGAGTGATCAGCGGTGTTTGATCACTCGGTTCTCAGTCTTGGAGTCGGCAGGGGTCATATGCAGCATCTGATCAGTGCTGCATCCACCTGGGTAAGTATGATTCCAATAAAAAAAAATTTAAAAACCCAAACTTCACTTTAAGTTTTGTTGCCCATTGACGTTTTTATTTTAGGGGATGTTGTGTAGTTGTCGAAGTACATTCAAGAGTGAGATTTTTCTTTTTAGGACATAAAGATCATCCCTTGTCTGGTAAAAAAAAATGTCTTCTCCGTGTTTTCAAAGATTTTATCTACTGATCATGGGACAGGATAAATCATTCCTTTATGTATTTATGTATTTATTTCTGCCTTTTGGACAATTGAAATGTGCAATGTTTTTCTTCTCGCTTATTTTGTCTTTTCTGAGAATTGTTTGGCACTTTAAAAAGCCTATTCTGTTTTAGGTGCCCGTTGATTAAGTGAAATGAACAGGTTCAGACAGGTACTAAAGTGCTACATGATATACCTAATCCTCCATACCAGAGTACATCCAAAGCTTTTTTTCTTAGCTTTGGTTAGAACAGGGAATGGTGAAATCCCATGTAAATTTATTTTTTTGTTTGCTGTTTTTGGTTAGGGAGATTTTCCTTTTACTTTGTGCCCCAGAGATGTAACAGTAAGTGAGCAGACATCTCTAAAATGTTATAGATGGGAAATTCCATCTTAGACAGTTGTCACCAGATCAGGTGTCCCTGAAGGAATATTTCCTCTCCATTCCTGTTGTGGTAACGACTGTAAAAATTTTGGATTTCCCATCATTGTTTGCCTCCATGACTATGGTTAGGAGGACAAATAGGGTAGATTTTCCCAACAGGGGCACAGGCAGCAACAAAAGTCTGATTTGAGGTACTAATCCTTCCATACTCTATCCAAAACAAGAAAATTGTTTTGGCTATGCAAACACTGTAAGTTGGGTAATTTTTTTTGTCTATATACCTAAGTAGAGTATCAAGCTAATATTATAACACCTGTGCAATGGTAATTAGGAACAAGCTCAGGGCAGCTGCACTCTCTCAATGCAGATGCATTGATTTTGTAAGGGACAAATGCTATAAATACCATGGTTTATGGTATAGTTTATACCATTTGTCTCTTATAAGTAGCGTACCACCTAGGCTGGTAGATGTTTTACAGTTTTTCAATAAATGAGCAGATGTCACCCACCAAGAGCAGTTGGGGAAAGAGTAATGAGACAGGATCAAAGAAATTTGGCCAAAGCTTTTTAGCCCATACTTCTCTTGCGGGTCACAGGAGTGCCCTTACTTGTGCTGTCCTGTGGCCTAGAATCATCCGACAGTGGTTTAAAGCTGATATTCCAGAGAAACTCTGGAAGGATCCCTACAATAATCTCTGACTGATCCTTTCCGAGAGCCTAAGGCTGGCCATAGACGGGAGTGATTTTCTTTCCTGCAGTGCTAGAAAATCGATAGATTCCCCGATCAACAGTCGGTGTTGATGGGAATCCCCCCCCCCCCCCCCCCCGCGTAGCCATTGTGTTCTCCTGGTGGGGGGAACACCGTGATTACTGCTAGCGGCTATGATAGCCACTTGCAATAATCACATGTAAAATCTGACAGGCTAGTCGTACCAAAGTTAATGATCAACCAACTTGGGTATATTCAACCTGCCCATGCATGGTTCGAATCTCAGCCAGTTCCTCTGAACCAGCCGAGATGCAAACAGTCAATAGCCAGCCTACGCCAACTGCTCCTGCTTTCTCCCTAGCCTGGTTCTCCAGTGAAATCTGGAGGGGCAGGGCAGATAAGAGTGGCAACTGACAGTCCTCTCTCACTGCTCAAAGCTGACTGTAAACTGATTGATCAGCGGTCATGTGATCACTCAGTTCTTGGGCTTAGAGCCAGCAGGGGACAGCTTCAGCATCAGACGGATGCTGCAAAATGGGAGGAGAGTATAGATTTTTTTCAGAACCCCACACTTCTCCTTTTGAGTACCAGCAGTGGCTATGGCTGATTTATATTTTTTCTTTCAATTTAGTTGACCTTCTCTACTATGTTGGGAAACATTTTTACATCCTACATTGGTTAACCTAAGGATTCAAGTGTATCATTTTAGGTTGCATCCAAAAATATGTTCAGATTTTGCCTCTGCATTGCATTTTTCTGTCTGTGGGTAATTTCAGTGGTAGATTCCATAAGCACACTTAGACGTCAACCTGAGCTTTGGCCATTTAGAGCGACTGAACGAGTGGTAGGGAAGCAAAAGAAAGACAGGCTAGTATATGCGTCTGTAGAGGTGTTTGGTAAAGTGAACCCGGTTAGGAAAATTAAAATGTCCACAAAGAATGCCCCTCATGAGAGATGGTAAATGCTTACCTTTTATGCCACTCTGATGTCTGCAGAAACTGATATTTTGAGATTTTTGATCTCTTGGTTACCCGCAGCACTCGCTGGTACCTCCAAACCACTATAGAGGTTGGTGCTGTGAGGAACTGGGAGATTCATACTCCCAAGAATGTCGATTTCTGTGAAAGGCTTCAGTGGATGGTTGCATTTGAATGGAGTGGCATAAGCAGAGTATTCTCTGTTGGCACTTCCTGACAGGATCATTTATAAAGTGGGCCCGTTGCTTTGCCCTGCATGGGGAAAAAAATACAACATATGATAATTCTGTCATTTACATATATGTACAATAACACTATAATTCTGTTAGAGTGCTTTATCTTCCCTGTTTCATTTCCGAACATGCATCCCCCTTCCCCACAGTCAGTGAACCTCAGTCTCTATAGGCTGGTTTGGAGATTGTTTGGTCAATAGATACTCTTTAAAGTAAAAAGCTAGTATGACGGATGTTGTAATATATTATTATTATTTATTATTATTATTTTTTTTTTTTTTTTTGCTAAAACCATTTTGTGATGCTAGAAGCAGGTTTGTGCATTCTCCAAAGCAGGCAAAATGCACATTAATTGTTCTAAATGTGTAATATTCACACCTTTTATGGTGCAGTGGGGGAAATAAAGGTAGCCTGCTTTGCACAGACTTGCATTTCCTATTCAAGTTAATTGGATAGGTTCCTTCACAATGCATGCAAAATATGAATGCAAACATCTATGTATCCATTGCCACACCTTATCTTCTAGTGCAGTGCTAATGGGGGTTCTATCTATGTATTGAACATAGCCATATGCTACACATAAAGTGCTTTGTCAAGAAGAAAAGTGGAGACGTAATGTTTCTATTGTGCCTATTGTTCTACACCAACTACGTTGTTTGTTTGCTTTTTTTTTTGTTTGTTTTTTGTTTTTCTGTATGACCAATGTTCCTTTACAATGACTGTGCCTTTTTCATCTCTGCATGTATATTGCCATCATTCCTCTTATAATTGACCAATAATAACTGGTGATATGCTGTGTTCTCTTTTAAAATGTATAGTTTCATTTTAACATTAAACTTGCTGTTATTTTAGCTTTGTCTCTCCTAACGTTGGATTCATATTTTTCCATTTGTCATTCTAAAAATTGGATTTTAGAAGTATGAATATGATTCACCCATATCAAGTGGTTCCAGATAAGACAAATTTTATCTTTTCTGCTGCCGAACGCCACTCTGTCCTTTTTTTTTTTAATTCTGCAGAAACTCATTTTGCCTTTTTTTGATCTCTCGGACCCCACAGCACTCCCTCATGCAGAACTCCATGTCAATACGGGGGGGTTATTGAAAGGAACCAGTAAAGGTTTCTTGTGAAGCGCAGCCCGTGCTTACGCCTTACTCGCCTAGGCAAGAGTGCTTTTTAAACCCTACCCCCCCCCCCCCCAACATCCCCGCCACCTGGGATACCCATATCATGTATCCCAGGAGGCTTAGGGGTAATATACATCGCACTGCAGCAATGTCATCAGGGGATCGGCTGCAAGAAACAACCATCCCCCTGATGTCAGTGGATTCGCTGGGCATGCGTGTATGTTATTTTGAGTACAACCCAGCAGACAAGGTAAGAGGAAAAGAATAAAAATGAATGAGGGGGACTGACATGCCTCCATTTTTTTTTTTTTTTTTAAACTGTGACATGTATGCAGATATGGCAACTTAAAGCCCAATTGACATAAAGCTCTGCTGCCAAAAGTACAACTCCAGCTCACTGCTGATTGGAAAGCTCTAGCTTAGTAGTGGGTGTTTGAGATCTCTAAAAAGAGATCACTTCCTCTGCACAGAGTGCAACAGTCGTCCTTTACTTCATGCTGGCAGGGAACAGGCTTTTCTACTCAAGCTATGGCTGCTTTCTAATTGTAAATGAAGATTTTGCAAACTTTTGTTGAGAAGCACCAGGGACGTATGTAGCTTTTTTAAGGTGAAAGTTTAGTTGGACTTTAAAGTGACTTGTGATAAAATATATGGATGCAGTTTTAATCTGGAATGCAATTGCATGTATGCATAAAGTCTTTATATTTGGCATGATAAAGGGAGGAGTGTCCCTTAAAGTGAACCTGTGGCCAGATGCATACTAAAGTATTTACATATTCTGAACAAACCTCTCTGTACCCATAGGCATGGTGGAACAATTGAGTTTCAAATTTTTCAACACTGGAATCAAATTCTTATCTTGCAACTTATCAGCCCTTTTGTTTCTGAGCTGTTAGAAATTGACTTTAATGTCTTTGTAGTGATATTTGAATTTTTTTTTTTTATATTTATCTTTTATTTTTTACTGCTTGTTAACCACTTGATCCCCCAAGCCATTTTAAAATTGTGCCGGGATGGCAGTTCATCCCAGAGCAGCCCCAGTAGCATTTTAAAGCGGAACTAAAGCCTTCTATCCTCTTCAGTCAAGGAAGCTGCCATATTAATTTCTGTTTGATCTGCAACTGCCTTGGTGCTGCACATGTGATCAGTAGGGATGAGCTTCGAGTTCGAGTCGAACTCATGTTCTACTCGAACATTGGCTGTTCGCAAGTTCGCCGAACAGCGAACAATTTGGGGTGTTCGCGGCAAATTCGAATGCCGCGGAACACCCTTTAAAAGTCTATGGGAGAAATCAAAAGTGCTAATTTTAAAGGCTTATATGCAAGTTATTGTCATAAAAAGTGTTTGGGGACCCGGGTCCTGCCCCAGGGGACATGGATCAATGCAAAAAAAAGTTTTAAAAACGGACGTTTTTTCAGGAGCAGTGATTTTATTAATGCTTAAAGTCAAACAATAAAAGTGTAATATCCCTTTAAATTTCGTACCTGGGGGGTATCTATAGTATGCCTGTAAAGGGGCGCATGTTTCCTGTGTTTAGAACAGTCTGACAGCAAAATGACATTTGGAAGGAAAAAACTCATTTAAAACTACCCGCGGCTATTGCATTGCCGACAATACACATAGAAGTTCATTGATAAAAACGGCATGGGAATTCCCCACAGGGGAACCCCGAACCAAAATAAAAAAAAAAAAAATGATGTGGGGGTCCCCCTAAATTTCATACAAGGCCCTTCAGGTCTGGTATGGATATTAAGGGGAACCCCAGCCAAAATTTTAAAAAAAAATTGACGTGGGGTTCCCCCTAAATTCCATACCAGACCCTTCAGGTCTGGTATGGATTTAAAGGGGAACCCCGCGCCAAAAAAAAAAAAAAAACCGGCGTGGGGTCCCCCTAAAAATCCATACCAGACCCTTATCCGAGCACGCAACCTGGCAGGCCGCAGGAAAAGAGGGGGGGACGAGAGTGCGGCCCCCCCCCTCCTGAACCGTACCAGGCCACATGCCCTCAACATTGGGAGGGTGCTTTGGGGTAGCCCCCCAAAACACCTTGTCCCCATGTTGATGAGGACAAGGGCCTCATCCTCACAACCGTGGCCGGTGGTTGTGGGGGTCTGCGGGCGGGGGGCTTATCGGAATCTGGAAGCCCCCTTTAACAAGGGGACCCCCAGATCCCGGCCCCCCCCCCTGTGTGAAATGGTAAGGGGGTACTTACCCCTACCATTTCACTAAAAAACTGTCAAAAATGTTAAAAATGACAAGAGACAGTTTTTGACAATTCCTTTATTTAAATGCTTCTTCTTTCTTCCTTCATCTTCTTCTACTTCTGGTTCTTCTGGCTCTTCTGGTTCTTCCTCCGGCGTTCTCGTCCAGCATCTTCTCCGCGGCGTCTTCTATCTTCTTCTCCTCGGGCCGCTCCGCACCCATGGCATGAGGGGGGAGGCTCCCGCTCTTCTCTTCATCTTCTTCTCTTCTTCATCTTCTTCTTCATCTTCTTCTTCTTCCTTCTTCTCTTCTTCTGTCTCTTGTCATTTTTAACATTTTTGACAGTTTTTTAGTGAAATGGTAGGGGTAAGTACCCCCTTACCATTTCACACAGGGGGGGGGGCCGGGATCTGGGGGTCCCCTTGTTAAAGGGGGCTTCCAGATTCCGATAAGCCCCCCGCCCGCAGACCCCCACAACCACCGGCCAGGGTTGTGGGGATGAGGCCCTTGTCTTCATCAACATGGGGACAAGGTGTTTTGGGGGGCTACCCCAAAGCACCCTCCCAATGTTGAGGGCATGTGGCCTGGTACGGTTCAGGAGGGGGGGGGGCCCGCACTCTCGTCCCCCCCTCTTTTCCTGCGGCCTGCCAGGTTGCGTGCTCGGATAAGGGTCTGGTATGGATTTTTAGGGGGACCCCACGCCGTTTTTTTTTTTTTTTTTGGCGCGGGGTTCCCCTTAAAATCCATACCAGACCTGAAGGGTCTGGTATGGAATTTAGGGGGAATCCCACGTCAATTTTTTTTTAAAATTTTGGCTGGGGTTCCCCTTAATATCCATACCAGACCTGAAGGGCCTTGTATGGAATTTAGGGGGACTCCCACATCATTTTTTTTTTTTAATTTTGGTTCGGGGTTGCCCTGTGGGGAATTCCCATGCCGTTTTTATCAATGAACTTCTATGTGTATTGTCGGCAATGCAATAGCCGCGGTAGTTTTAAATGTGTTTTTTCCTTCAAAATGTCACTTTGCTGTCAGACTGTTCTAAACACGGGAAACATGCGCCCCTTTACAGGCATACTATAGATACCCCCCAGGTATGAAATTTAAAGGGATATTACACTTTTATTGTTTGACTTTAAGCATTATTAAAATCACTGCTCCTGAAAAAACGGCCGTTTTTAAAACTTTTTTTTGCATTGATTCATGTCCCCTGGGGGAGGACCCGGGTCCCCAAACCTTTTTTATGACAATAACTTGCATATTAGCCTTTAAAATTAGCACTTTTGATTATTCATGTTCGTGTCCCATAGACTTTAACGGCGTTCGCGTGTTCGAACGAATTTTTTTCCTGTTCGCATGTTCTGGTGCGAACCGAACAGGGGGGTGTTCGGCTCATCCCTAGTGATCAGTTATGACTCCCTCCATTTGATGGTTTGACAGTTTGGTTGAGAGCACAAGTATTTGTGACCATTATCATTCCCTGCATGCCAGGAATGTAACTTTTATCATATATCATGGGACACAGAGTGAGGCTAATATTCATTACCTACTGGGTTATACTTCATCTCCAGTTGAATGGACACTGGTAGATCAAATGTCTTTAGACAGGAAGTGATCCCCTATATAACCCCTCCCATACAGGAAGTACTTCAGTTTTTACCACTGTCTGCAAGGTGGATGGGCACGTTTGAGCTCCAGGTCTTGAAGTCCCAGCACGGTTCTAAAATGAATCAAGGGAGTGACTGATTGGATCCATTTGAAACAAGCTTGGTATGCTAAGATAAATGGTACCCGAGCCTCACACAGAAGACTCAAGAAGCCAGGGTGTTAAAGGATCGTGGCATCTCAGGACCGGTGGTGTCTACCCTAGTGAATGCCACAAAAACAATCACTGGGAAGGATCTGGAAAGCCTATATTGCTTGGTGTGAGGCCAGAAAAAGGCATCCTTGGAAATACGTGATTGGGAGAATTGTCTTTTCTACAGTCGGCTGTGGAAATCAGATTGGCTTTGAGTACAATCGGAGGTCAGATTTCAGCCCTGTCAGTATTCTTCAAAGGCCTTTAGCCTCCTATTTGCTGGACCGAACCTTTTATGCAGGGGTGGGGGAACTAATTTGCTTCCCCCCATTAGGTCACCTATGTGTCCTTGGGAATTAAATTTGGTGCTGTCTGCGCTACAGAAACAACCATTTGAGCCTATCAAGGAAATTTCATTAGTTTTGCTGTCACACAAGCTAGCCTTCCTGATGGCCATCACCTTGGCTAGAAGGGTGTCGGAATTGGCAGTCCTTTCATGTAGGGAACCATACCTAATGCTTCACCACAACAAGGTGGTGTTGTGTCCTATTCCATCCTTCTTGCCAAAGGTGGTGTCGGCCTTTCATTTAAATCAGGACATTGCTTTGCCTTCTTTTTTCTCTCAGCCTCGTTCGGCGGAAGATAGACAACTGCATTCCTTGTACGTAATTCGGGCAGTCAGTTTACTGTATTTTTCGCACAATAAGACGCACGTTTTTTTCCCCCCAAAAAATGGGGGGAAATGCCTGTGCATCTTATGGAGCGAATATAGACCAGCGCTCCGCCGCAGCCGAATACCAAGCCAGCCGCTCTGCTCCTCAGCTGTTGGTTGCCTGCTTCTCCCTGTCAGGACGGGAGCGTCTGTGTGTCTGTGACAGGGAGCGTGTCCTCCCTCCTTCTCTGGGCTGAGGGGGCTTTCTATTCCCCTTCCTTCTCCGGGCAGTGCACTGTGTGTTCCCCCCCCCCCCCCCTTCTCCCTTCTTCTGTCAGCAGTGGGGGTGGGGATTATTAAAGCAGCGGCAGGACTGAGCAGCTTGCAGAGGGGGGGGGGGGGACACTGAATTGCAGACAATTAGTGTGCAGTAACCACTAGCAACGGAATAGTGAGTGGCAATGTGTAATAACCTTTAGAAACCAATCAGCAAACAGTAATGTGTAGTAACCGAATGGTAATGTGTAATAACCTCCTCCAGAATATTTTTTTTTGTTTTCCTCCTCTAAAACCTAGGTGCGTCTTATGGAGCGAAAAATACAGTATTTGTCCAGATCTGTGGAGATCCGAGGATCAGACTTCTTTTTTGTTTTACCAGGCAGCTTCCAAGACTTCCATTGCCAATTGGGTCCGCCAGTTGGCCATTCAGGCCTATGGTCTGAAACGTAAGGCTCCCCTCTTTAGGGTGAGCGCTCGTTCTACCAGGGGTGTAGGAACCTCCTGGGCTTTTCAGTATCCGGTATCTGTGGCTCTGATTTATAAGGCTGCTACCTGGTCTGCAGTGCATATGTTCACAAGATCTTATCAGGTAGATATTAAAGCAGCTGAAGATTCGGCTTTTGGCCGTAGTGTACTACAGGCTGCCGTTTAAAATCTGGCTATTTTTGTTTGACAGGGTCTCCCTCCCCTCAAGGCTATTGCTCTGGGACGTCCCAGTAGGTAATGAATATTAGCCTAACTCTGTGTCCTGTGATGTATGATAAAGAAAATAGGATATTTTTTTTGTCATACTTAACCACTTGCCAACCGCCACACGCTGATGTACGTCCAAACTTTGGCGGCGGATATTGTTATGGCAGCAGCTAGCTGCCATAACTCCGGTATCCCCATTTCTGTGGGGCGGCTGGCTTTAAGATATAAGTGGTCCCTGCGGCGGATTCGCCGCAAGATCACTTTTATCGGTGGCGGGAGGGCTCCCGGTGCCCTCCGCCGCTTACCGGAGCGGTTGGTAGTGGCGGAGGCGATCGCGTCCTTCTCCCTTCTGTGCCTGGAGACGAGTGAGGCTAAGATGGCGCCCACTCGTCTCCATGACACTGCTGGGCGGACGCGACGTCAAAACGTCACTTCCGCCCATGCCTCTTAAAGGCACATTTTTTTTAATGTCATTTTTTTTTTAAATGACTTTTTTTTTTTTTTTTTTCTTTTTTTTATTGCATTTTAGTGTAAATATGAGATCTGAGGTCTTTTTGACCCCTGATCTCATATTTAAGAGGTCCTGTCGTGCTTTTTTCTATTACAAGGGATGTTTACATTCCTTGTAATAGGAATAAATGTGACACAATTTTTTTTTTTTCAAAACCGTGTAAAAATAAATAAAATTATGTAAAATAAATAATAAAAATAAAAAAAAATTTTTTTAAACCCCCCAACCCCCCCCCCCCCCGTCCTGACGAGCTCGCGCGCAGAAGCGAACGCATATGTGAGTAGCGCCCGCATATGAAAACGGTGGTCAAACCACACATGTGAGGTATTGCCGCGACCGGTAGAGCGAGAGCAATAATCCTAGCCCTAGACATGCTCTAACGCAAAACATGCAACCTGTAGAATTTTTTAAACGTCGCCTATAGAGATTTTTGAGGGTAAAAGTTTGACGCCATTCCACGAGCGATGCAATTTTGAAGCGTGACATGTTTGGTATCAATTTACTTGGCTTAACATTATATTTCACAATATAAAAAAAAAATTGGGCTAACTTTACTGTTGTATTATTTTTTTATATTCAAAAAAGTGATTTTTTTTTCCAAAAAAAGTGCGCTTATAAGACCGCTGCGCAAATATGGTGCAAAAAAAAATATTGCATTGACTGCCATTTTATTCTCTAGGGTGTTAGAAGACAAAAAAAACAATATATAATGTTTGGGGGTTCTAAGTAATTTTCTAGCAAAAAAACCCGTTTTAAACATGTAAACACCTAAAATCCAAAACGAGGCTGGTCCTTAAGTGGTTAACTGTAAAATCTTTTTCTGTGAATATATCATGGGACACAGAGGTCCCTCCTTGAGGATTTAGTGCTTGTTACTAAATTGAAGTACATCCTGAATGGGAGGGGGTTATATTAGGAGATCACTTCCTGTCTAAAGACCTTTTGGTCTATCAGTGTCCATTCACCTGGAGATGGAAGTATAACCCAGTGGGTAGTAAATATTGGCCTAAATCTGTGTCCCGTAACGTATTCAAAGAAAAGGATTTTACAGGTAAGGATGACAAAAAATCCTATTTTTAATTTTTTTAAAACTGTTAAATCGATGGGTTTAGTTCCGCTTTAAAATGCACCTGGTCTCGCAGATCGCTAAAAACACACACTGCTTCTGCATTCTGTTTACAATGGATGGGAAATACCCTGGCAGGTGGAAACCCCCCCACACTGCTAGAGTTAATTACTTGTTAAATCACAAGGAGTTTTTTTTTATTTCCTGGAATTGGGTTTAACCCTTGCTGTGTGGGAGATCCCCCACTATAGGAGTATAATATATATGTTTTTTTAATTTTATGGAGTTTGGCTTTAAAGGTATATTAATAATTACAGAGCTATATTAATTTCTGCTTTTCATATCTGCCTGCAGTTCAGCTTCAAACTCTAAACAGAAGGGTCTTTCATATAGTTAAAGGAGCTCTAGGCTCCCCACCAAAAAATATAAGGACCCTTACTTGTCCAGGGATCCAGCAATGTCCTCCCCCAAGCTGATTCTTCAATTGGCCTCGGGTGTAGTCATCAGCATCATAGTGAAAACCAGCACTGAAGCCTTGTGGCTTCACAACCAGTTACATGCTGTCCATGCGCTAGTCACACTGCTCTATGCGAATGGTCCCATAGTCTTTCGGGACCTGTGATGTGTCCCAGAAGGCTGCAGGGGATGGAGGGGGGGGGCGAACTTCCGGCTCAGATTGCCTCGGCACATCTGACTGGAAGTTGGAGCGGATACCTAACAAAACCAGGTACCCGCCACCCCCCCCCCCCCCCAAAAAAAAGATGCCAAATGTGGCAGTGGTTGGGGGGAGAATGCGAACAAGCGGAGCTTCTCTTTTGGTTTCCCCTAAAAAGCACCTCTAAGTTGTCCACAAGCAAGAAAAACAAATGGTTGTGGAATGATTCTGTGCTGGGTTAGGCTAAATTTGGTGTTGGCAGCTGGCAGAAATTGTACCAAACAGTTGGAACATGAAGGACACCTACAGTGTAGTAAGGCCATCGTACATGCTGAAATCATCATCCACCAATTACATTCCAGTCACTACATATTGGAACATGAAGGACACCTACAGTGTAGTAAGGCCATCGTACATGCTGAAGTCATCCACCAATTACATTCCAGCCACTACATATTGGGGTTTATTTACTAAAGGCAAATGTGCACTTTGCAAGTGCAGTTGCACTCATTTTCCCCAGCGCTTAGGGTCCTTTCACACTGGGGCGGTATGCAGGCGCTATTGCGCTAATAGCGCCTGCAAACCGACCCGAAAGCGCCGCTGCCTTAATTCCAGTGTGAAAGCCCCGAGGGCTTTCACACTGAAGCGATGCGCTGGCAGGACGGTAAAAAAAGTCCTGCTAGCAGCATCTTTGGAGCGGTGAAGGAGCAGAGTGTATACTGCTCCTGCCCATTGAAAGCAATGGGACTGCGCGGCTATACCGCCGGCAAAGCGCCTCAGCAGAGGTGCTTTGCGGTGGTTTTTAACCATTTCTCGGCCGCTAGCAGGGGGTAAAACCGCCCCCGCTAGCGGCCGCATACCGACGGTAAAGCGCCGCTTACAATAGCGGCGCTTTACCGCCGACGCCCACCCCAGTGTGAAAGGGCTCTTAGGAAATGTTGTGAAGCTCTGCTGAATTCAATCATCTAATCATGTGCAAACAAAAATGCTTTTTTGCACCTGATTGGGGTATTCTTTACATAGTGAAGCTTCACAACATTTACTAAGCTCTGTAGCAAATTGGTGCAACTGTACCTGTAAAGTGCACAGTCAATTTGCCTTTAGTAAATCCAGCCGATTAAATCTTATAATAACCTCAACACGACCCTCTCCGCCGCAAATAAAATCTAAACCGTATACAAAAGTCCTCAAAACTATTAAAGTGGATCAAAACCTCAACCCATATACATGGCAGCTTACTAGTCCTTTGTGTGGTGGGTGCATTTGTTTTGTTTTCTTTAGCTTTATTTTTACTGAGTAATCTTGCAAAAACCCACTTCCTGTCACTGGGTGGCTATGTCACTCATCCACTGTATGAAAGGAGGGAGCCATGGTTGTGACCCTATGTTGCTCTCCTGATATGGACTACAAACATGTCAGTATCTCTTCATCTTCATTCCATTAGGGGAAAGGCAATTGGTAGTTTACAAAAGATAGCTAAGAATGAAGATATTCTTCAGTGCAGCTCACAGGAAGTGACAAGGACGCTGCAATTCTGGCAAGATCAACAGGTACGTTCTGTATTGATGCTGATTTTATCCTAAAGAAAAAGATGAATGCAGCCACCCCATCTAGAGACTCTAATATATTGTATTTTGATCTTGGGTTTAAATTTCTTTTAAGGACAAATGAATTGTTTTTGTGTCCCTTTCTGGACCTTCACACTTCATAGTACATTGGTGAACAGGTCTTTCAAGACTAAGGTTTCTATACAATGTATTCTAATGGTTGTGATGTTGTTTACCAATATATCATTCTAATAATTGTATAGTTTTCAGCATCATTTGCATAATTTTGCATTTTATGATGGCAGCTCTTGAACACACCTAAGTGCATGCTAATGAAAGAAAACCTTGTACAGGATTAAAAAAAATCCAGGAGGGTGGTTAGTATAGGACTGCCTGAAAAAAACATGTAAAACTTAATTTAGATTTGTGAATTTAAATTTCTGTATCATGCATAACATATGAATAAAATTATTTTCAATGACAATTTGTCTATTTGCCTTTTTTTCCATTTTGAAGGTTTGTGAAGAATCGCATAAATGATTAACCTTTCTAATTAATCTGCTGGCAGCTAGAGACTTGTGGACTTTAACCACTTTAGTACTGGGTACTTTCACCCTCTTCCTGCCCAGGCCAATTTTCAGCTGTCGCACTTTGAATGACAATTGTGCGGCCATGCAACACTGTACCCATATGACATTTTTGAGACAGGTAGAACTTTTCTTTTGGTGGTATATAATCGCCACTGGGTTTTCTATTTTTAGCTAAACAAACGAAAGACTGAAAATTTTGAAAAGAAAATAAAAAGGGTTTTGCGAATAAGTAATTTTTTCTTTTTTTTTTTTTTTCTCCACTCCTTCTCTGATGGGCACTAGTGAGACTGCACTGATGGTCACTGGTGAGGCTGCACTTATGATCGGGGCACTGATCAGTGTAAATGTGCCCTGTCAGACTTGCCGGTTACCGGCTCTCCTTTCCTCACGCGGTGTCACACGAAGGAAATGGGAACAACCGGCACGTTTGTTTACATGTGATCAGCTGTAAAAGGACACAGCGATCACAGAACATGCCCCAGGGGTCCATGGACGCCCTCCCAGAACAGAGCCGTGCTGTAGCCAGCTTTCAGCCATGGCGTGGTATTGAAGTGGTTAAAGGCCTAAGATAAAAATTTACTTTCATTTGTTTGGAGTCCGTTGCCATAGGTTACTGCACATGGCTCTCTTCTGGTTGAAATAGGAGCCATGACATATAGTGGATATGCCACCAGAAAAGCCATCAACTCAAGATTAGAATGCTAACAATACATCTCCCAATAAAAGAAAGGTTTACATTAATCTTCCATTGTGACATAACTAGCTCACATGTCTCTGAATCTTGCATGCAGTCTCTAATTCTAAACTAGACCTTTTCAAACCTCGAACAGTGGTGAATTCTATTGACTGAACCCTTTTATATCAAAGTATATCTAAGAGCTAACTAACTTGAAGGACTAACCAGGGAGCTGTAGTTATCTATTCATTGTTTCCATCAGACAGAGTGAATGGATGGTGCATGCAGGGGTGCAAAGATTTTTGACACCCTAGGCCAGTGATGGCGAATCTTGGCACCCCAGATGTTTTGGAACTACATTTCCTATACACTGTGCAGTGTAGTTGAGCATCATGGGAAATGTAGTTCCAAAACATCTGGGGTGCCAAGGTTTGCCTTCACTGCCCTAGGTGAAACTTCATTTTGCCACACCCCTTGTCGCTGCCTCTGACTCCTCCCCCTTTGCTCAGCCAATGTATACAGTAGAGGTCGCAGGGTGGAGATTTTTGCAGCGCATCTCCATCTACTTCTTCAGTCGCAGGCCCGCACCTGTGCCTCTGGACCTGGCCTGAAGACAAATGGTGGTGGCACCGTCATGGTCCGCAGGTAAATAGACAGAGATCAGTCCCAGGCAGCAGGGTGCAGTTGGAGTGGAGGCCTACATGTGTGGCAGTCATGGGGCAGTGAGGAGTGCGGGCTCCCCGGGGGGGGGGGGGGTCCTCATGCAGACACTCCCAGCTGTAGAGTGCCCCCTGCAGCAAGCACAGAGTTAGGGCTCATTGGTGTGTGTGTGTGAAAGACAGTACTTGTACGCGCATCACTGGGGATCCTCAGCTGCCATTACCTGGGATCCACCACCTGCCCACCAGGATTTGGCCCTTAATGACCATGCCATTTTTTGTGATACGGCACTGCGTCGCTTTAACTGACAATTGTGCGGTCGTGCAACTCTGTACCCAAACAAAACTGACGTCCTTTTTTTACCCACAAATAGAGGTTTCTTTTGGTGGTAATTAATCAACTCTGTGTGTTTTTTTTTTTTTGCACTATAAACAAAAAAAGACCAACAATTAAAAAAAAAAAAAAATCTTTTTTTACTTTCTCCTATAATACATATCCTAAAAAAAACAAATGTATTCATCAGTTTAGGCCAATATATAATCTCCTACATATTTCTGGTAAAAAAAAAATCGCAATAGGTGTATATTTATTGGTTTGCGCAAATGTTATCACGTCTACAAACTACGGGATAGATTTAGGGACTTTTATTTATTTTTTATTGTTTTATGAAATCTCGAAATGCAGCACACATTCTTTTCTTATTTAATGGTATAATAATGAAGCTGCTTTGCTGGTGATACTGATGGAGTTATTGCTAACAAATTTTCAAAGGCTTTTTTTTTTTCTAGTGCTATCAAGAATAATATTGTTATGAATTTCTTATTTTTTTATTTTGGCAAGTTACCACAGCACCATTATACCGTAGTTTAAGATCAAAGCTACAACTATGTTGGTGTCCCTTGTCAATTTTACATTGTATTTTTTAAAATGTAACTGCCTACTCCCAAACTGTCATTTGAAGTAAAACACATAGCCAAGTATTATTCTACACAATGTTTTTATTGTGCATTAAAAAAAGGAAACAAATAAAATTAGACATGCTATCTGCCAATAGAACTTAACCAAAAAGTGCATTCTATGCATCCGAAAATCTAGAAAATATACCAAATCAAATCATTATTATTCAACCAAAAAAAAAAAGTCAAAGCAGTAACTCCAGGGCCAATAATAACACAATATCTCCTCCGATTCCGCAACATGTCTGGTTGATGAACAGGCGTTCAGAAACAAACCGAAAAGCACAAAATGGAAAAAGTGAACTGAAAAGCATGAATCAAAACTCGCCAAACTTCTACTAACACAAAATTGACAGAAGGAGCCCAAAGGGTGGCGCTAAGAAGCTGAAAAACCACGTAGTACGTCACTATGTTCGTGATTGTTGTTCAACAATTGTGTGGCCGTGTGTATGCAAGACAAGTTTGGGACAACGCCCTTCTGACAAAATTCCATGGTTTTGTTGTCGGAAAGTCTGATCATGTGTATGAGGCATAACTGTAGGGGGGATGGGCTTGCTGGAACATGACAGAGATCACTGGGAACAGTAGATCTCTGTCATGTCCTCTGGCAGAACGGGGAATCGCCTTGTTTTCATTTCCCCATTCTGCCTCTCCTCACCGTGATCGCGGGTCACCGGCAGACATCGCTATCCTCCTTGCACGGACCAATGTACAGGTACGTTGGTTCGTGCAGAAGAGCTGACCTGCCGCCGTATATCTGAGTGAACTGGTCGGCAAGTGGTTAATAACCCCCAACACAGGTGTCATGAAGCTTAGAATACTGAAGTATTTCTCCTTTGATTCTTTTACATAGTGGGGGGTCTTCTGCTCTGTTTTAAGGCTAACCCCCTCCAGACGGCTCCATGGTCTGGAAGGAAGGCATTGTTCTGTGTTTGACTGTTTGTTTATGTACTTTAATTACCCCCTGGGGCTTCTCTGTGTCATTACACATATCAGTCCTCCTATTCAAGCTATCGGACCAATCTCTCTCTGCTGACCCTGTTTCAAGTCCTCATTTGCATGGCCAAGAGGACCTGAGTGAAGACTAAAGTGTACTTTTTAATTGACCAATAGGTAAGTGGTTGTTGGGGGCAGGGTGTTCAAACTGCTGTGTATAAAAGTGTGTTGTGTGCATCAATAAAAGTGAGATTCCTGTTTGAACTTACATACAGCCTGCCTGGTGTTTGTTCTGAGCTATCACAACTGGATTAGAACGGCACATAGCTGTAGTTCGAATCCCAGAGCATCAGATGACCGAACCATCAGATGTTGCGATCTGCAATCTGATTCAATAGCCACAGAGGAGTGTCGGGAGAGTGGAACCGAGCGAGCAGGGGCTCGTTACAACAGGTATCAGTGAACGCATTAAGAACCCCCCCCAGCATTGATATCAGTGGACACATTAATAACTCCAAACACAGGTATCAGAGGATGCATGAAAAACCCCCAACACGGGTATCAGTGGACACATTAGCAACCCCCAGCATTGATATCAGTGGATGCATTAATAACTCCAAACACAGGCATCAGAGGGACGCATTAAAAACCTCCAGCATTGATGTCAATGGACGCATTAATAACTCCAAACACAGGTATCAGAAGACGCATTAATAACTCCCAACATGGGTATCGGTGGACACAATAATAACCCCCAACATAGGTGCAGCACCTACCCCAACTTTCTGGGAGCCTGATGGTGACTACTAAAAGGTAGGGAGGGCTGCCTTGCTTCCTCAGGGTTCAGGTTACCAGGCATGGTGGATGATGGACAAGATAGAAATTGGGCGCCAGTCACTTTTATGCTTAAACAAGAGAAATGTTTATTTCTCAAACAGGAAACTGTGGGAGAGGGGATAGGGCACAGGACATCCTTAAGCCTCGTACACAATCTAATTTTTGGCAGGGAATTGTGTGATGACAGACTACCTAAAATCCGATCGTTAGTATGGTCCATCAGTCAATTGTTGTCCAAATTTCCGCCAACAAATGTTGGATGGCAGGTTAGTAAATTTTCGGCGGACAACGGTCTGTTGTCAGATTTTCTTAATGTGTGCACACAAGTCCGTCGCACAAAAGTCCAAAGTACAAACACGTATGCTCAGAATCAATGCTCACCAAACACGACATTAGCAGAAGGTGCCCAAAGGGTTGCGCTCAAGAGCTGAAATTCCACGTAGTATGCCACTACGTTCGTATTTATTGTCCGACAATTGTGTACCGTTTGGATGCAAGACAAGTTCCTGGCACACGCCCTTCGGACAAAAGTATGACGCTTTGTTGGCCAATAATCAGATGGTGTGTACGAGGCTTTAGTCAAAAATAGTAATGATCAGCAAACAGGCAGATTGGCAGACTCCTTGGACAAAAATAGGTGAGATGAGGTAGACAGCAGAACAGATAAAGAGCCTTTAAGCTGAACCTGCACATCTGTACTTTGTAGGAAAGGCTGTCTCCTATAGTACCTGAGCTTTACTCACTGCATCATACTGAATTCTTTTGGATGAGTTCTCTCTTGAAGCTCTCCCAGCCACCTCATGGATCCCCGGTGCTTCGCTAGACCTCCATCCCTCTCAGAATTGTTTCTGGATCTTTGACAGGCTTTTCTCTGCCGAATCTTAAACACCCGGATAGGCCTTGGACAGGCCTAGCAGCCAGCGGCCACCCGGATAGGCCTCGGACAGGCCTAGCAGCCGGAGGCCACCTGGATAGGCCTCGGACAGGAAGACTAACTCTGATCACCTGACTTCTCCCAGAATACCTTTTCCCAGCATGCACAGCAGCAAATGTGATTGGCTGAGAAAGGTATGTTTATCCATAACCTGAACTCACTGTAGCTCATCACTCAAAGGGTAACAGGAAAAGATAAACTTTGAGTTACAAGTACTTGTGGAATTCCACACAAGAACAGGTGAAGAATGCAATAAACAAATGACATATTCTAACTGTCTAATATACTATATGATAAGTAGTAGAAAACATTGTTATTACACCAATTTAGGCACTGTCTCTCCTCAGCCGAGGAAGATGCAAATATAGAATCACACACTAGTAATTGACTATTCAATACTAATAGAAAATGAACATTACTATACAAAATTAGAGATATTGTCTCTCCTTAGCCAAGGAAGACGCAGTGTATATATATTTTTTTACAACACACTATACTATATCTACCATTATAGTAATATCTATCCTAAAGCAACATTTATGTATACGTTTTAGATGTTGTCTGTCCTCAGCCGAAGAAGACAAGTATTATCACTATCTATTACATTAAAGAAAACACATATCTATATATTTAGAACATTGCCTACTCTCAGCCGAGGAAGACAAGAGTGTATATAGAGTAAACACACATTAGTATATTTATTTTAATATACTCTACAGTCCTAGCAATTAACTGTACACAGAAATATCAACAGTATGAAGGAGGCCCCCACTCCCTAGAGAGTAACGCCTTCTTCCAAGAAGTACATACACATTCTATCAATATGCTTGAAGCATTAAATTCCTAAACATTTTCCTATAAAGGTAAATAATTTACTGCTCATTCAGATTGGCTCCTTGCTGCCATCTAGTGACAGTAAAACAAAAAGTCACTTGCACATACTTTGCAGTCCATGTAGTGTAAGGTTTCAGATGTAGGTTAGCCCTAATCACCAAAGCACAGCCTACCTTATTACCAGGGATGTGCAGTCAGGGGAGGCAGGTGAGGCAGAGCCTCACCTACCATAAACATAAAAAAAAACCCAAAACGCTGAGCTTCAAGGGTCATAGCTCAGCAGCCTGGGGTCACAGAGACCATTGGAGCTCCTACGACCTATGGTTCTGGAGATACGGAGCTCCTTGTGCAGCCTGTCAGAAGCTACATACAGAGCGGTCAGTTTAGATACAAGCTGGCACACTCTGTTTGCAGCAGACTGAGAGGATGAGCTCACAGTGCCTCTCCTCACTTCATGTCAGAGGCACTGAGCTCAATGGACAGCTTGGAGTCTTGGACCATGCCTCTCACTGCAGTGTCATAGAAGCAGGCATGTGTCTACAAGACAAATGCTCCCTTCTAGCCCAGCCCTAATAACTACAAGAAAAAAACATGGGTTTATGTTTATAAGATTTACCCACAATCTCATGTTTTTCTCACACAGTAAAGAGGGAGAATGAGAATCTGCTGCTGTTGAAAAGGTACTGTTTTAATCAAGCTAAATCATATATTATTATGCTATATGTTATAACATAATAATTTATTATTTATCTATTTACTGTGAAATTATTGGTTGGAAGTTATAACTTCAATAATTTGTCCGTTAAGCCTCCTGCTTGAGTACAGTTTTTGAAAATATAGTTAATTATCTTAAAAACAATATATAATAATTATTTGTATATTACTTACTTATGGTAACTAACCCCTTGCCACCCAGGCCAATTCTGACACTTCTCTTCTACAAGTAAAAATCATCATTTTTTTGCTAGAAAATTACTCAAAGCCCCAAACATTTTATTTATATATTTTTTTGGCAGACACCCTAGAGAATAAAATGGTGGTCGTTGCAACTTTTTTATGTCACATGGTTTTTAAACGTGCTTTTTTTTTTGGAAACTGTTTCATGAATAAAAAAATAAAAAAAACAGTAAAGTTAGCTTTTTTTTTTTGTATAATGTGAAAGATGATGTTACGCCAAGTAAATAGATACCTAACATGTCACGCTTTAAACTTGCGCACACACGTGGAATGGCGCCAAACGTCAGTACTGAAGTAATAACAACTTGTCCCCAGTCACTAATTTCAGGGACTAAAGACTGAAACTGTAGTGTTGCAGACTTCCACACAGGCAACACAGAAACTTGGACATGACTCTCGCCTTTTGCAGGAGACTGAGGCTATTTTCCTCACACATGGAGGACAAGAACATGCTGACAATCCAGTGCAATAGATCATCATATCACTTTGCAGAGTGACGTACATAGCTCCCAACTGTCCCTGATTCGGAGGGACTGTCCCTGATTTGGAGCAATGTCCCTCCGTCCCTCTTTCCACCTAATTTGTCCCTCATTTTGGTGTGATCTATATAGTTGTATAAAAAAAAGCACTTTTTATCTTTCAAAAAGTGTTTCCCAGAGCTAAATTTTTAATCCAAAATCTACATTGGATTTCAGAGTCTCTGGTACATATGGGTACAGGTAACCATATTCCCCAGCCGCCTTTCTCATCACAAAATCCATCACTTTCCCCCTGTCAGAACTTGTTTACATAGGCAGAGCTCCATTCTGTGTCTCTGCCCAATGATCGGTGGGTGCCGGTGGACATCCACTGCCCGCCACCCACAGATCGGCTTCTGCTGTGAGCGCGTCCCCAAGGTGAAGCTGCAGAATCACGTATATATACGTGATTCTGCACAGAACAGCCGCCCTGTAGCAGTATGCTATGGGGTGGTGTAGCAGTCTGCTATGGGGTGGTCGGGAAGTGGTTAAAGTGATGCTTAGCGCACACTGTTTCATTTACATGTTCTATTTCTGTATGTGAAATAGACCATGGTCCATTTCTATATGTGGATGATGGCACTGTAATTATTTTAATAAAAAAAAATATCTAAGTACCTTTTTTCTAATCAATATACAGCTCTGTCTGTCTGCAGGAAAACATAAGCAGAAGGAGCTCCTAGTCCTCGGCTGTTGATTGCATGTTCAAAATAAAAAAAAAAAAACAGCCTTTGGAATCCGAGTAAAAATAAATAAATAATATGAATAAACTGTTTTAAATTCAAATTTCAAATATATATTTGAAATCAAATCTTTATTATTTTAAAATCATTCATACTCACCTGGGTGGATGCAGCATCAGTCCCCTACCACCTCTTGGTCTTTAGTAAGCATAGAGCCTGTGACTGTCAGTCACTGACTCTCTGCTCTAGCCCCTCCAGCGCTCACTGGAGCCCCGGGATGGGGAGAAAAGGTAGCGGCTGGCTCAGGATCTCAGTGGCGTGCTAAGATGCTGATTCAGATGCTGGTCCAGGCAGCTCTGCAGAGCTTTTGCCATACTCTTTTCAAGGTCTATGTTTGAGCACTTCCTGTTAAGAACTGTCTCCCAAATACTGGGCGCTTTTTCATCGTCACTATTTTTATTTTCTTGAGGCTTGGTTCACGCCAGGGGCGTTGCTAGGGGGGTGGCTATTGGGGCTATAGCCCCGAATTTGGGGCCCATAGCCCCGAGTCTCTTGCTGCAGGGTCCCTGCCTAACCAGCGGGGTTGCAGCTGCTGCGGCGGGCGGGCTGGCTGCATCAGAGAGGTGGAGTAGAGGAGATAAGCGAGCGAGCGAGCGGGCGGACAAGCAGAGATGACATCTCTCTCCACCCGCTCCACATCAGCGCTCTTCACAGCCGGGCCTCTTCAATTTGGGAGCGAGATGTGGCGAGCAGCAGAGAAATGACATCATCTCTCACTGCCCACCACAAATCAGCGCTCTTTCGCCCTCACAGCACGGTGGAGGTCACGTGCTTCCTGTCATCGTGGAGCTCCACTTTGCAGCCAGACCCCCTTGCTTCAATGTCGGAGGTGCGGCGGGGAGCAGCGAGATGACATCATCTCTTACTGCCCGCCCCGCATCACTGCTCTCCCTAAATGGACCAGTGCTATCAGCCTGCCGCCAATGCAGTGCCAATGCACATTTGGTGGCACTGGCTGGCATGGCAAGTGACAATCCACATCACTTGACAAGAGACAACCCACATCTTGTGGCTGGTGACCATGGCAAGTGACAATCTGCAAATGGTGGCAGGAGATGTGGCAATCTGCAAATGATGCCAGGAGACGTGGCAAGTGACAATCTGCAAATGGTGGCAAGTGACAATCTGCAGATGGTGGCAGGAGACGTGGCAATCTGCAAATGGTGACAGGTGACGTGGTAAGTGGCAATCTGAAAATGGTGGCAGGTGACGTGGCAAGTGACAATCCACATCTAGTGGCGGGTGACGGTGGCAAGTAACACGCTGCATCTGGTGACAGTCGACGGTGGCAAGTGACAGGCTGCATCTGGTGGCAGGAGATGTGGCAAGTGACACGTACAGGGCTCCCACTGATTCTGCAGTATGGTGAGTTGAACCATTTCATTATATATTAGAATGTAACAATAGAAATAATGCACTTCAATCACCCTGACACAATATCAACCATGGTGCCGTGATGATTGAAACGTCAACACCAGCCATCCCCCGTGAAAAATTGCTTACCACCAGTCTCCACCCCCTCCCCCCGCGGGCATGCAAAAAGGTTGGTGACCGCTGCTATGGGCTCTAGCCCCAGATCTTTTGCAGAACTAGCAACGCCCCTGGTTCACACTATTGTGAATTGGATACGGATTCCCCACATCCAATTCGCAATAGTAGGAGATTTTGACCGGCTCTCTATGGAGCCGGTTCACATATCTCCACTGCGGCTCTGGTGCGAATTTGCACAGGAATTCTGTGCGTCTTTTGGTCAGTTTCAGGTGCGAATTCAGCCAAAAATTCGGGCTGAATTCAGACCTGAAACGGTGAACGAGGACGCACAGGACCCCTGCTGTGAGACGCATGCGGCGATAGTGTGAACCCAGCCTAAATGTGCATACATATCAAACGTATAATGACAATCATTCAGAATCAGCTGAGGTCATTTTACACATGACTCATTCAAGGCTGACATGTAAATATCAATAATGTGAATTCAGTGGAGGTCAATAAGGTACAATATAGTAATTTGGATGCTGTAGGCATGTAAACAATGGCACAAACATTTACCCGCAAACAGTGTAAAATATGGCTGTTCTTTTTTAACATTATGCTGTCCTAATATAGCCTTCTGTAATGTGAGGGCCACAAAAGAAAGCACTAGAAAAGTGGCCCCATGCGATTGTCACCCCTGTTACCCATTTGTCTTTAAGGCCTCTTGCAGACTGAAGTAAAAATACACCAATTTTTTTTTTATTGATATGAAATGAAATGCATTGTTGTCTATGGAACCATGCACAGCTGAGTAAAAGATCAGTAATACAGCGTTGAGTACAGAGCAGTAAAACAAAAACAGAACATTTTACATTTGAGTGCAGTAATTTACTCGCATACATGTGTTTACTCGACTGTAAGCATGTTTATGTGAGTATAGATGAGTAAATTACAGTACTGGCAATGAAGAAGATGTATACTCGTCTATACACTTGCGCACCTTTACTCGCCTATACTAAACACTACTCAGGTCTTTACACCCATTTTTTTACTCAGACACTTCTAACAACAAGTTCCTGAATAAACATCAGTAAATTATGACGCCCGTGTGCAAGGGGCCTAAATAAATGATATACTCAATTTGCACTGGTGCCGGTGCAAACAACAGCGGCAAGAAATTCTGTCGCTGTTTCAGCCACTTGAGAGCGGCTAGCTGTGGCCACCTAACTCTTGGCTGATCACTGCTTGATGCAGGTAATCGCCAGCCGTGCGAACAGCCACAGCTAGCCGCTCGCAGATGGCAGATTCCTGCCACTGTCATTAGCTCCTGTGCTCGTCAACAGTGCGAATGTAGCCTTATAAGTCTCTCTGTAATATCTTCGCGTGTTTTGTTTATCAGGTTACTCGCTGCCTGCTGTTGCTACAAGGATTGCTAAGTACTGGATTGGTGATAGATCTTTTGGCGGGAAAACATCTGTGCACAGTACCACTTCTCTTGTCCTGTATACCGGGAGTAAGGCTGGGTTCACATACTGTATATGTGAATTGGATGCATTTTTAACCGCATCCAATTCGCATAGCATGTAAACGTGACCATCTTTCAACTGAGCCAGGTCACACATGTGCGGGGCTGCCGCGGTGCGGTTTTGAAAAAGGTCCTGTACGTTTCTGGGTCCGGTTCAATAATTTGCACCTGAATCACACCTGAACCGGTGAACAAAACCGCATCGGACTCCGGACTGCAAACCGCAGCTGCATATATGTGAACCCAACCTTATTTTTAGTTTCTGTTTTTATTCTGTATATATGAACTATGCACAGTTCCACATCTCATGTCCTGTATACTGGGAGTAATTCTCAGTATCTGTTCTTATTCTGTATATATGGGCTGTGCACAATACCACTTCTCTTGTCCTGTATGCTGGGAGTAATTCTCAGTATCTGTTCTTATTCTGTATGTATGGGCTGTGCACAGTACCACTTCTCTTGTCCTGTATGCTGGGAGTAATTCTCAGTATCTGTTCTTATTCTGTATGTATGGGCTGTGCACAGTACCACATTTCTTGTCCCGTATGCTGGGAGTAAGTCTCAGTATCTGTTCTTATTCTGTATATATGGGCTGTGCACAGTACCACTTCTCTTGTCCTGTATGCTAAGGGTAATTCTCAGTATCTGTTTTTATTCTGTATATATGGGCTGTGCACAGTACCACTTCTATTGTCCTGTATGCTGGGAGTAATTCTCAGTATCTGTTCTTATTCTTTATGTATGGGCTGTGCACAGTACCACTTCTCTTCTCCTGTATGCTGGGAGTAAGTCTCAGTATCTGTTCTTATTCTGTATATATGGGCTGTGCACAATACCACTTCTCTTCTCCTGTATGCTGGGAGTAAGTCTCAGTATCTGTTCTTATTCTGTATATGTGGGCTGTGCACAATACCACTTCTCTTGTCCTGTATGCTGGGAGTAAGTCTCAGTATCTGTTCTTATTCTGTATGTATGGGCTGTGCACAGTACCACTTCTCTTGTCCTGTATGCTGAGGGTAATTCTCAGTATCTGTTCTTATTCTTTATGTATGGGCTGTGCACAGTACCACTTTTCTTGTCCCGTATGCTGGGAGTAAGTCTCAGTATCTGTTCTTATTCTGTATATATGGGCTGTGCACAGTACCACTTCTCTTGTCCTGTATGCTAAGGGTAATTCTCAGTATCTGTTCTTATTCTGTATATATGGGCTGTGCACAGTACCACTTCTCTTGTCCTGTATGCTGAGGGTAATTCTCAGTATCTGTTCTTATTCTGTATGTATGGGCTGTGCACAGTACCACTTCTATTGTCCTGTATGCTGGGAGTAATTCTCAGTATCTGTTCTTATTCTTTATGTATGGGCTGTGCACAGTACCACTTTTCTTGTCCTGTATGCTGGGAGTAATTTTTAGTATCTGTTCTCATTCTGTATATATGGGCTGTGCACAATACCACTTCTCTTCTCCTGTATGCTGGGAGTAAGTCTCAGTATCTGTTCTTATTCTGTATATGTGGGCTGTGCACAATACCACTTCTCTTGTCCTGTATGCTGAGGATAATTCTCAGTATCTGTTCTTATTCTGTATATATGGGCTGTGCACAGTACCACTTCTCTTGTCCTGTATGCTGGGAGTAAGTCTCAGTATCTGTTCTTATTCTGTATATGTGGGCTGTGCATAGTACCACTTCTCTTGTCCTGTATGCTGGGAGTAAGTCTCAGTATCTGTTCTTATTCTGTATGTATGGGCTGTGCACAGTACCACTTCTCTTGTCCTGTATACTGGGAGTAAGTCTCAGTATCTGTTCTTATTCTGTATATGTGGGCTGTGCACAATACCACTTCTCTTGTCCTGTATACTGGGAGTAATTCTCAGTATCTGTTCTTATTCTGTATATATGGGCTGTGCACAATACCACTTCTCTTGTCCTGTATGCTGAGGGTAATTCTCAGTATCTGTTCTTATTCTGTATGTATGGGCTGTGCACAGTACCACTTCTCTTGTCCTGTATGCTGGGAGTAATTCTCGGTATCTGTTCTTATTCTGTATATATGAACTATGCACAGTTCCACATCTCTTGTCCTGTATGCTGAGGGTAATTCTCAGTATCTGTTCTTATTCTGTATATATGTGCTGTGCACAGTACCACTTCTCTTGTCCTGTATGCTGGGAGTAAGTCTCAGTATCTGTTCTTATTCTGTATGTATGGGCTGTGCATAGTACCACTTCTCTTGTCCTGTATGCTGGGAGTACTTCTCAGTATCTGTTCTTATTCTGTATGTATGGGCTGTGCACAGTACCACTTCTCTTGTCCTGTATACTGGGAGTAATTCTCAGTATCTGTTCTTATTCTGTATGTATGCGCTGTGCACAGTACCACTTCTCTTGTATACTGGGAGTAATTCTCAGTATCTGTTCTTATTCTGTATGTATGGGCTGTGCATAGCTCCCAACTGTCCCTGATTTGGAGCAATGTCCCTCTGTCCCTCATTCCTCCTCATTTGTCCCTCATTTTGGTCTGATCTATATAGATGTATATAAAATGCACTTTCTATCTATCAGATCACTCATCAGGCGTCCAGCTTGTGTGAATGTGAGTGATATCCGAGAAATGAGCAAGAACTAGAATGATAACAGCTCTTAAAAACAGAAAAGAACATGAACTGTGCACTGCCAGTATCTTTGCCCACAACAAACATGGCTGCCCATAGACGCAGAATCACGAGTGACAGCTATTGAGGGTCTTGTGACTGCTGCTTCCGGTCAGCTGATTGTAGCAGTGTAGGAAGCTGCGATGAGCTGTATGGTAGTGAACTAATAGAGCTGTTTGGTGTGGAGATCGGATCCAGGGGACTGTTGTGGCGGTGAGTGCACGTCTCCTGTTATATTGGAGTCATTTCATTAGAAGAGTGAGGGGTCTGGGTGGGGGTTGTGTGCTCAGACTATTCCCTATTACACACACTTCCTCAGTACTCAAAGGAGATGACTGTCCTATGTAGGTGATTGCAGAACCTAGAGAAGGCTGCATGCTGGGGCTTGTTGTTCCACAGCAGTTTGGTATCCCCAGGCTGAGATGTTCCTGAATGATGGTATATTTGCCCCTTTAAATATGAAAGTGTAATAAGTGATGTTGCTGCATTTATAATGACAGTTGTGCTTAGATCTGCAGAAACAAGACCCTCAAAGCTGATTCCAGAAAATGCTCATCGTCTGGCTATCAGTGGCTTTATCACCTTCTGAGGCTAGGTTAGGCAGACTGAAGTCAGAGTTTGCACTCTGTATACGTGTTCTAGACTGGCCATCCAGAAATGACTGATCACATTGGATTGGTAGGACAGCCAGGGAAGGAGTATTATCAGAAGGGGAGATCAGCAATAACAACCTATGTGTGACCTCAGTTCATCTGTCCTTTAAAGTGGTAGTAAAGTCACGTATGCAATTTTTACATACAGATAAGCTGATAATAAAGCCTATCTGTAGGTAAAATGAATATCTCCTAAACGCACACTGTTAAGGCAATATTCCTCAGAGCATCAGACGGTGACATCACCGCCGCATGTGCTCTAAAGGAACGGCATACCATAGTTTTAAATGGAAATGCGCACAAACTGGAGACCCCATAGGCTGCGGCAGGCACAGAAGACACCCACATACCTGGCATCAGCAAGTGTGGCCGGTACAGAGTTAGAGCAAGAAGAGAGGATGCAAGAGCATGTACGTCTCTAGGCCCCTTTCACACTTTTGCGACTTTGGACATCAGAGTTGCATGACAAGTCGTACCCCATGATTCCCAATGATAACCATATCTGTATCCCTGTACTACTTTGGTCCGACTTTGATGCGAGTTGAGGTCCATAGAACTCCTCAAGTTTACACAGGCATTCCCTAAAATAGCGTCAAAATTGCACCCGCAAAATCGCGCTACTTTCAAGTCGTGGCAGTGTGAAAAGGGTCTTCCTGTAAGTGTCTCAGTTTAAAGTGGAGAGAAAGAGACTTTACTTACTTACCTTTCCTACAACAGTCCCCATCCCTCGCATCTCCTGTGTGCCGGTCTTTGGCCGTCTTCATAGGCTGGTGCGGGATGACGTCAGGGAAGCTGCCATCTTAAAGTGGTGTTCCGGCTGAAATTATAGTTTTTAAATAAAAATACCCCTATAATACACAAGCTTAATGTATTCTAGTAAAGTTAGTCTGTAAACTAAGGTCTGTTTTGTTAGTTTATAGCAGTAGTTTGTTGTTTTATAAACTTACAGCAGGCCGTGGGCATCTGAAGCCAGACTGTATTTCTTCCTGGATCTCATCCTTGCAGATCTCGCACATGCTCAGTGCAGCACAAGCAGTGTAATAGGTTTCAGGTCAGGTTTCCATAGCAACGGCAGTTTCAGAGGAAGTTGCCGCCCCTTCCCTTTGCATTGAAAACAGGAAATGATGCCATGGGCCACGGCCAGGGAGGAGGAAGTGAAAAATGAATACAGGTGCTGAGAATAAAAAGTGGGGTGGAACTCAACTTTAAGCTGGCCATAGATGGGTTGAATTTGGCCAGTTCAGCAGTAGGTGGCAGAATTGTAAACTATCTATGGCCCTTCCTGCGTGACAGAAATCGGTCTAATGATCAACTTTTCTCAAACGGAATATTGGAAAATGTTTATTTGGCTTCAGCGCTGATCATTGTATTCTGACACTGGAGAACTCCCCACTGTTAGACTACAATAGTACAACGGGTAGGATAAATGGGTTTAAGTGAAACTAAACCCACCATTTTAACTATCTCTCTGAACAGCTACATTCATAGATTGTTTTTTTTTTCGATCAGCTAGTGGGTTGATAAAAGAAAAAAAAATCTATTCCTTCATCCACACAAGTGAGATAGATGGAGGAATCATTTTTTTTTAAAAATTATTTATTTATTTTTATTTTTTTCAATCAACCCGCCGGCTGATCGAAAAAAACAATCCATGTATGGCCACTAGGTATTTCTTGAATGTAGCTGTTCAGAGAAACCGTTACATTGATGGGTTTGGTTACACTTTAACCTGTTGTGCTGGAAGTGAACTCTATTGCATGCCTCCTGCAGTGAGACCGAGCTGATGGTTCCTGGGAGCTGGGAGAAAAAGAAAAGGTCAGGGCTTGATCTAGGTTAGGGTCGGGGTCCTAGGTCAACAACAAAGGTCAGGGCCGATATGTTTTAGATGGGGTTCTAGGTTGATCTGATTATAATAGCAGTGGGGACACTAATCATTATTCTCCAGATGTTTTGAGATTTCTTTTTTCCTTTTTTTCCCGACAGGTAAAGGTGACCGTGATCTGCAATAAACAATGGCTGAAGTAAGTGCCTTGGTCTTATTCAATTGTAGATTCAAGGGACTTCCAGAGTACATCATCTTGACCTCCTCTACCACTATGTAATATGTTTATTGAAGCAGTAGAATAGAAAAAAGATCAGGAAGGTTCCCTGGCTTGTGTCGCAATACGTTGAGGGCCCGTTCTGCATCACTTGGCCACCTCTATTGTCCTAACTTGAAGCATGTAGTTGCAGCACACTTGAAGGGTAGGGTTATCAAGAGAGATCGCATTCCTCTCACTCCATGACTTGGTTCAGTCAGTTTAACCTCTTGCTGCCACTTTACGCATATACGTGGCAGCAGAAAGGGTGGGCCTTAACACTCGCATGCCGATTATATGTGTCCATAGCGGCCCGAGGCTTCTACTCCCAGCACAGCGACTGAGCTGTCATAGACCGCTCTTTGTCTTTAGTCCTGATTGGGAGCTGGCGGGATAGGCCCTTAATCATGTGACAGCCAATTACAGTGGTCACATGATCAGGATGTGTATCCTGCCCCTCTGAACATACACACCCACTTAAAGGATAAGTTCATCTTTACAAAAAAAAATAATAAATGCACTTTTTTTTTTTTGCAGGTAAAAAAATATGCTATTATTTTTTTTGTTAGGAGCATGTAAAGCTTTGCACCCACTACCAGCAGATCGCAGGTGATGCAGGACTTCTACAGACTGTCAGTGTAGGCTGTCTGATTGTACTTCATATTGACTGGCAGTTACACTCTGACAGGAAGAATCAAATGAACTACCTCGAGCGCGCAACTGCGCTGTGTTATGAACGTGCGAGCAAAGTATCTGGACAGCCGCACTTCAATATAATCAACTTTATTTGAATAAAAGAATAGTCCATACAGCAATGGAGGTGAAGGAATCCCATATCCGATTCTTTCACCTCCATTGCTGTATGGTCTATTCTTTTACTCAATAAAGGTGATTATATTGGAGTGCGGCTGTCCAGATCCTTCGTTCGCACGCAGAGCCAGCACCCTTCATTTATGTGCAGGGGAGGTGAAGCTTTAGGACTCCTACCTGGAGCGGTATATTACCTGTATTTGTCATCTGGATTGAGCGCCGTGGTAGTTCATTGACAACTACAAGCCGACAGACGCAAAGGTTGTTGGTACTTGTAGTTTTTTCATTACCAGAACACTGTGAATGGTTGACACAGCTGGCTGGGAGGATCTCCGCATGGCCATGATTTTTTTATTGTGACAGCAAGCTGGGGGAGAAGATCCCCAATTTGCTGTCAAAACGGGAGATTGGGGGGGGGGTGTTGCAGGGGCTGCTGCATCTGTACTATTTTACACCCAGAATATTGATGAGTATTAGTAGTGCGGCACGGTATATACTGTGGAGAAACTTTGCACTTAATAACATGAGTATGGCAGTTCTATAACACCTTTTTGTGTTGTTTGCTTCCTTCAACAGGATTTAAGGCGATTCCTCTATAAAAAGCTTCCGAGGTAAGGCAGTTTTTGTTTATACACTGACAGCTGTACTTGCTTTGTTTGTGGCATAGTTCAGTCCCCCCTTGCTTCTCCTTCTATGCCCAGCTATAGGCTTGCAATATTAAAGTAGAACTATGTCCTCCCATTAAAAAAAAAATATCTGTGTGCCTTAGCATGTAATTATAAGTGCAGCCACACTTAGTTTTAGTCCCCATGCAAAGTCCAACATACACCTGTTGATCCTGCTGGTGAAGTCCATCTCATGCAGCTTCCTGTGATGTGGCAATGATTCTGCACTGCTCCTGCATTCATAGCAGAGTTGCCACACTTATGAGGGTCATGTGTGCTTGCACTACTGAAAGGTTCCTGCACACGCTTGCAGCTTATTCCCAGATCTTTCTGTCACAGCTTAATCTCAGACCATTCTGACCGGCAAAGGTTTGACCTTTTCTAATAGTGCTGAGATTTGCCCAACCTTTTCTGCCTCATGCACATTCCTATTGATTAGTGAGGCTGCCCATCATGGTATAGTGTAATAGGGCATTAGGAATGCTCAGCCATTGGGCTTAATTGCATGGTTTGAGCAAAAAAAAAAAAAAAAAAAAGACACAGGGCCATCAAATTCAACCTTAAAGTGATGCTAAAGTCTGTTTTTTTTTTTTTTTTTTTTCTTTAAAAATAACCGACATGTTATGCTTACCTCCTCTGTGTAGTGGTTTTGCACAGAGCAGCCCACATCCTCCTCTTCTCGGGTCCCTTGCTGGAGCTCCTGGCCCCTCCCTCCTGTCGACTGCCCCCAGAGCAAGCAGCTTGCTGTGGGGGCACCCAAACCGAGTCACAGCTCTGTGTGTCCATTCAGACACGGAGCCACGGCTCGGCCCCACCCCTCTCTTCTCATTGGCTAACAGCGGGGGGCAATGGCGCCGCTGATGTCTCAGCCTATCAGGAGGGAGATTCCCAGGATGGCCAAGGCACTCTTACACATCGCTGGATCCAGATGGGGTACAGGTAAGCATTTGGGGGTGGGGGGCTGCTGCACAAAACTTCTGCCTTCAGAAACACTTTAAGCAAGCCATAGAGGATGCAATTTTTCTTTCTTACAGGTTGCAGGAAAAGAAAATCGCTTGATTCCCCCATCAACACTGATTGTCCTGTTGTGTTCTGCTGGTGGGGAACCTTCCCTGCCGGCAGAACACAATATTCACTATAGCCAACAGTAATCGCACGCAAAAAATCTGACAGGCTGGTTGTACTGAAGTCGATCGATGGATCAATTTCAGTACAGCCAGCCTACGCATAGATGGATCGAATCTCGGACCCTGCTGACCGGCCAAGATTCGAACCGTTGATGGCCAGCTTTAGCGTGGTAGCTGTGCCAGTCAGAACCACCCAGCAATTGGCCACGGCACAAAGGTTTAGGAGTCTACTGCAGTCTTGGGTGCCAATGGGGCTTAACTGCTGGAGGAGTATTTAAAGTAGAACTATAGGCAAAACTTTTTTTTTCATTATGAATAGAGTAAGGGAAGGTTATAACCCCTGTACAAATAAAAAATAGCTGTCACTTCCCTGACAAAATGGACCATGTGACACATTTAAAACTAAAAATGGATGTACAGGAATAGAACTATACAAAACTGTCTTTAAATCTACAGAGAACAGGCTGTACATAAGATGCATTTCATGGCGGAGTATGTATTTAGCAATTGTTTTCTGTCTTGTTTATTGTGACATTTAATGAATGCATTATCCCGCAAACATTCAAATTATTGTGGTTTTACAGTGTGGAAGGACTTCATGCCATTGTGGTTTCTGACAGAGATGGTGTTCCTGTTCTTAAAGGTGAGAAGATAAGTGTATACCACCGGAAAGAACATCTTCAGTGTATGAATACTATAAAAATCTCAAATTGTTATTTAACAATAGCTTCCAACCAGTATGGATTAAAGCTGCATTTACATTGTGCAGTTGTGGTATGGTGTAATTTCAATGCCTATTGCATGCAGTAGCTTTCATCCAAAAAATAAATGAAAAAAAATGACGTTTTGTTGGAAACCACAATAGAGATGCAACAAAAAGGCTTTTTTAACTCCCCAAACTAAAATTCAGAGATGTGAATGCAGCCGTAAGCCGGGTACACACTATTCGTTTATTTTCGTTCAACCCGCAAAATCTGTCAGCTCTGGTCGGGAGCTGCTGTACCAACCATGCAAGATTAGTTCAGCCATCTCCCCCGCTGAGCTGATGTGTTATGACAGAACTCTCGCCAGAACTCTCCGATGAGCGCTATCTGCTATTTTCCAGCATGCACGTCCGACATGCACACGGGCTGAACGTCAGCCGTTTTTTTTTTTTGAACCAGCTGTTGTCTCCCGACATTCGGCCTGTGTGTACTTGGCTTAAAGCTGGCAAATACACTGCTTGATTAAAATGTAACCAGTTCAGCAAGGACCGGCCGAACGTTGAGGAGTGTGTGGCCGTCCCTGCTGAACGGGAGTCAATTGTTTGGTTGACTTCTGTCGAAGGGACGTGCTGGAAAAAGTTTGTCCATCAACAGCGGCAGCTGCTGGCCAGTGTTTACTGTTAGAATACTATGGGTTTGATTTACTAAAGCTAGAGAGTGCAAAAGCTGGTGCACAGTAGACAATCAGCTCCTAACTTCAGCTTGTTTAATTATGATTTGACAATAAAACCTGGAAGCTGATTGGTTTCAATGCAGAGCTGCACCAGATTTTGCACTCTCCTGTTATAGTAAGTAAACAAAATTCTGCTGCACTAATAATATTGTGATACAAAACACACCAATAAAGTGCGCAAAAAAATTAATTAAAATTAATGATGTAAGTCCACTTTGAAACGAGGGTGGATTTGATTTAAATCACTAGTAAAAATGCTTGATTTAAATCATAATTTTTAAAGAGCAACTGTCATCTCTGTCCTGCAGCGGCTTCTCCTCTGACCCGCTGTTGACTCACCGACAGTTCAATTCACTTTAAAGAGGAAGTAAACCCTGGTGGGTTTTACTTCCTCTTTCTTTCCCTGCAAAGGTAAAGCATAATGCCCATTTTGTGTCACTTACCTGACACAGAAGCCCGCGGTGTCACCGTTGTCCCCATTTTTGCCACTCTTCCTTCCGGGGGCCGCAAACTCCGGCTCTGTGACTGGCCGGAGTCGCGCAACGTCACTCATGCGCGGGAGCCACCAGTCACGGCGTGACCCCAGCTAGAAACGGCACAGCGTACCCTTTCTAAAGTGCGCATGTGCTGAATAACTCATCGTACGGGGAATTGTAAATATCTCCTAAACCTTGTGGGTTTAGGAGATATTACCAGCACCTACAGGTAAGTCTTAATCTAGGCTTACCTGTAGGTGAAAGTAGTTGTAAAGGGTTTACAACCACTTTAATGGGATGGCTGGTGATGGACAGTGACACAACAAAGGTGGCGGCATCAGGTGAGAGGGTGCCCGCTAACAGGAGCTGCCATGATGGATCTAAAATGACAGGTGCTCTTTAAATGTAAGGACTTATTCTTTCTGGTAGTTAGAATCTTTAATATTTGCAAACAAAATGAAGGTTTCCTATTTAGAATAATAAGCTGTCAGGTTAGTAAAACTGCAATATCAGAACCGATTCAATCATACAGTTTGTAGTGTACATAGATTTGCAAAACAATGGGATAAAGGAATATTCCTGAACTTTGGTTTATCTTATGGCACCTGTGAAATTGTGTGAATGCATCAGTGCAGTGCATGTTATCTCAGCTTGCAGCGATTGGATTCATTGAATGAGTTTACCAAAAATTTAAATATTGCAGAATACACAGCCTCATGCTACATAACTAAGCTTCATTTCATGCTGAATAAACTAAATTATTAATATATCTTAAAAAGAAAACGATCTTTAGATGGATTCTTACCCCAAAAGCATTTTATTAAAATAAATTTGATTAAAAAAAAATCCGATTTAAATATAATAAATCCTTTTTTTTTTTTTTTTTTTTTTTTAAATCATGGATTTTTATCCACCCTGTTTGAAACTATAAAATAACTACAACAGTCCCAATCAAAAGATGCATACAACGCTGCATAATAGAAGGTGTCAGAATACTTCCATATTCACCACGTGGGCCATCACCAACAACTGAATGGACTCTTACCAGAATCAGTGGACTCTATTACGGAGTCGAACATACAATGCTAAGACCCATGTGGTTTGATCAATTACTCATTACATCTCCAATTCCCCAGTGGTATATTGGCTATACATGGCAAAAGTAGTAATGCAGGACTACTGTTCCCATGTATATTTTAGGGCTGCAACTAATGATTATTTTCATAATCGATTAATCAGCCAATTATTTTTTCGATTAATCGGATAAAATCATTAAAAAAACATGCCATTTTTCCATTTATTTAAAAGTAATAATGAAAAAACTGAGTGTTACACTCGAACTGCAGAATAAAACGCCAATGATGGAGTATTATTCCTCCCGGGAACACCAGTGATGGGGCACTATTCCTCCCAGGAACACCAGTGATGGGGCACTATTCCTCCCGGGAACACCAGTGATGGGGCACTATTCCTCCCGGGAACACCAATGATGGGGCACTATTCCTCCCGGGAACACCAATGATGGGGCACGGACGTCGCATCGGTGTTGACTGTGGAATCCCACCCGCAGTGCTATTGTGTTCTACCGGTGGGAAGCCTTCCCTGCTAGCAGAAAACACGATTAGTGTTGGCGGTTATAGCCAGGACAAAAACCTGACAGGCTGGTTGTACTCATGTCAGTCGATAGAACAACTTGCATACAACCAGGGTGCTCATACATGGATTTAAATTCAGATGGTCCCTGCTGAAGTGAATGAATTTTGATTCATAAATGGCCAGCTTAAGATGGCAGCTCCCTTGGTTGTAAATAATAGGAGGGTTTAGTTTTGCTTTAACAAACACTAGCTCATCATTGTATAGCTTAATTTCCATTAGGAAATTACCACTGTAGACTTGTCGTCAGGTAGTCATTATTTTCTTTATTCAGCCAGCCTAAACCATGGCTTATCTAATGTAAGTAACATTTATTTTGAGTATAACGTGCCTAGTCTCTAGTATACTGCAAAATGTAATGAATTGGAAACCGCTTTGACCATTTCAGCTCTTTGGATTACGAGCATAATCCGAGGTTCCACTGTACATCTAAAGTACTCGCATATCAAAGCGAGTTTTCCCATTGAAGTGAATGGAAACGAAAATAATTTTGACTTCAATGGGATGCAATACCGCATGCGGCTAGAGGCGGGGGCGGCTCCGGAGAGCCTTGGAAACGGCAGAAAAGGCCCGAGGGACACTTCGGCTGACCTCGGAAAGACTTCCTACCCAAGATTTGCCAAGGTCAGCCGTGCTGCACTTTGCCTTTCCATCCTTTTCTGAACGGGACGTTCGGCTCTGCTCGGCTCCGGTGCCCCCCCACCTTAGACCAAAAGCGGTACTGCACACCACTTTGGCCTGAATTGTGCTCGCTTTGCGAGACAACACTCGCAAACCGAGTTAGGATTTTTAAAAATACAGTGCTTGTATTGCGAAAAGCTCGTTAACCGCGTTACTCGCAATCGGAGGTTCCACTGTAGTACATATGTCCAGAGAGTGTTGGTGTTAAGCATAAGCTAATGGTTGCCGTAGCAGCCACCGGCTTGTGCTAGCTTTTCTCAGCCTGCTCTCGGCTGTAAAGTGAAAGTGATCCGGCGGCTATATACCCAGTGCAGGTGGCACACTGTGAGAGTTCTAATTCTAGCACTACAGCTCACATTTTACACTAAACTGATGAGCTGTTAAGACTTTTAAAGTGTTGTCTATCATATTTTTGGGCACCGTAGTTTCTCGCTATATCAGAGCACATACAATTTTTAAGACTTGGCATGTTTGGTATCTATTTAGTCAACGCAACCACATCTTTTATATTTTACCTACAAATGGGTATTATATTGTGTGTGTTTTGCACTAAAATTCATTGTATTATATTTTTTCCTGCAAATATGCATTTTAATTAGCGGTTGCGCAAATATCGTTCAGCATAAAACTTGCAACAACTATCTTTTTATTCTACAGGTCCTCTGCTTTCAAAAAATATATAATGTTCCAGGGGTTTTAAGTAAATGTTATAGACAGAAATGCATATTTATTTATATGTGTAAAAAAATGAAAACGTTGCTCTAGTGCCGAAGTGGTTAAAAGACTGAAAAGAAAATGTTAACAATAAATTCTTTCTGTTCAATTCAAAATAGTTGCCAATGAAAACGCTCCTGAGTATGCCTTGCGGCCTAGTTTTCTGTCTACGTTTGCGCTGGCTACTGACCAGGGAAGTAAGCTGGGACTCTCAAAAAACAAGAGTATCATCTGCTACTATAACACATATCAGGTATGTGATGCTGTATCCATAGCCTCAAGTAAAGTTGTATACTAATTAATAAAAAGTATTTGCAGTTTAAATTCTAAAATGCAATTTAAATGCAGAATGAAGCAACAGCACACCTTTGGTGAAAGTGAACTTATTCACCTAGTATTTGGCACCATTTTGGGCATAGGGTAACCTTTACACGTGCCATTTGTTTAACTCCTTGCCGATGACGGCAGAACGGCTCCCTTGCGCGAATCGCTGTATCTGTACAGTGGGCGCTTTAAGGGGTATGGGGGCGTGTGCACGCCGCGCGTCACCTTTAGGAGCCGATGCATGTGCCCAGCGGCCGCGACGTCTGGAAATGTGCGGTTTGCGGAAACAAATTGAGCTCCTCATTGAGCAAAGCAGTTTGCCGCACCTGTATAGACAGCCTAGTGAAGGATGACCCGGTAGTCTCCTGTCAGAAAATGCTGACTTCTGTTACAGATGAGCTTATGTCCACGTTCAGCTCATTTAAAACTCTGATTGCTAAAATCCATGTCCTCTCAGAGGGTCCATCTCCAGTTAGGACTTCAGCCGGTCCTAGCACTCCACAGCAGAGTGCGGAGAGTGAAGACTTTGAGGCTGAAGCCAGATCTACCCGTTCTTCTCCAGAAGAATTGGGGTCAGATACAAGGCCCAGGGATAGAGAATGAGCAAAGGGCTCGAGGTATAAGTTATCATTGGAAGATGTAGATGACTTATTAAAGGCTATCTATACGACACTTGACATAGAAGAGAAGGTACAATTGTCTAATCATGACCTTATGTACAAAAGTTTGCATAAGAAAAAGGCTAGAGGTTTTTCCCGTGCATAGTTCCCTTCTTGATACTATTAAGCTGGAGTGGGAAAATCCAGAGAGAAAACCTTTCTTTTCCAGTAACCTTAAAAGAAGGTTTCCATTTGAAGAGGATGCAGCGCAGCCATGGAACAAAAATCCTAAGTTAGAGGCACCTCTTTCAAAAGTTTCAAAAAACTCGAACCTAGTTTTTCAAGCCCTCCCCATCGGTTTGTCCTCAGCCCCATGCATCTTTTTCAAAGGTGTTGGGGGAGGCGCTGGCCCCGCTAAGGTTAAAGGCAATAACTATTATCCCCTGGACGATCTCCTAGTGATGGCAGAGTCCTACCAAAAATTATTAGCTGATCTGCAGACCGTACAAGACTTCCTTCAATCTCTAGGCTGGTTAATAAAGAGAAGTCTTCTTTAATTCTGGCCCAGAAAGGGACATACGAATTTTGCTCAGTAGACCAAAACGTTTTTCTCCCGCGGGAAAAGGTCTCAAGAATGACGCAAACAATGTCAGCCTTATAGACCAATCAGTCGGTCTCACTGAGAGAAGTCTTGAGCAGTGGGTCTGACCGCTTGCTTTCCCGCACTGCCATGGGCAAGATTCCATCAATACCCATTACAGCTGTTTCCAATAAGGAACTCGGACAGAAACGCAAGTTCCCTGGAATCAAGGGTCTTGTTACCCTCCAGGGTAAAAAGAAGCTTGTGGTGATGGAGGACACACCTTCACCTAACAAGAGGTCTACCATGGTCCATTCCTATTTCCCAGAAGATCACAACGAATGCGAGTTCCTGGGCGTGGGGAGCCACAATGGGCAACACAATGGCGCAGGGAGAATGGTCCTTAAGGGAAGCAGGAGCTTCATCGAATCGGAGAGAACTTCTAGCAGTTCAGAGAGCCTTGTAGGCATTTCAGACAGAAATAAGGGGTCACAAGCTCCAGATTCTATCTAACAATATCGTTACTGTTGCATACCTCAACAAACAGGGAGGTATGGGGAGTCAGATACTTCAATCTATCGCCCAGGAGATTTTATCATGGGCGGAAGGAAATCTAGCCTCCATTACAGTAGTGCACCTGAAGGGGACACAACTATCTAGCAAATTATCTCAGCCGCTACCGGGTATGTCGAGACAATTGGTTTCTTAATCCAGAAATCTTTGCGGGTCTCACCGACAGATGGGGATGTCCCGAAGCGGATCTGTTCGCAAATCAGAGCAATTGCAAGACAGAGAAGTTCTTTTCCCTGAACCCAGCAGATCAATCTTTGGGGATCGATGCTCTGGCGAATACATGGCCATTCGGCCTCTGTTGCACCTTCCCGTCAATCATGCTAATTTTGGAAATCCTCCAGAAGTTTCTTCTAGAAGAAACAGATCTTATCCTAATAGCCCCTTTTTGGCCCAAGAGGCCATGGGTTTTCCCTGTTACAGGTACTCAGTCTTCCGAAGAGACAAGACTTATTGTCGCAGGGTCCAGTGTCGCACAAACAGGTGGCTTCCTTAAACCTGACCACCTGGTATCTGAAGAAAAGATACTAAGCGCCCAGGGGTTCTCTGATGAAAAGGTAGTCAAGACCCTGGTGAATTGTAGAAAATCGGTCACTAGAGCCATATATTCAGAGGTCTGGAAGAAATTGAACTGAATTTATCTGAAAATCAAAGAATGACTCATGATGATCCATCAATTTTGGAATTTTTCAAGAGGCTGTCAACAAAGGTCTTTCAGTTAGTACTTTAAAAGTACAGACGGCAGCTGTTTTTCTCCAATTTTCTCTCTTGGAAAATCCTACTATAGCTAGATTCTTTTAATCATTTCTAGGTCCAAGCCAGTAGTGGTTAGAAGTTGTCCAACCTGGGACCTGTCCCTGGTGCTTCAAAGCCTGGTAGAGTTACCTTTTGAGCCCCTGGAGGATACAGTGGGGACGGAAAGTATTCAGACCCCCTTTAATTTTTCACTCTTCTTAAGTTCATTCTTTTTCCTCATTAATGTACACACAGCACCCCATATTGACAGAAAAACACAGAAATGTTGACATTTTTGCAGATTTGTTAAAAAAGAAAAACTGAAATATCACATGGTCCTAAGTATTCAGACCCTTTGCTCAGTATTTAGTAGAAGCACCCTTTTGATCTAATAGAGCCATGAGTCTTTTTTGGAAAGATGCCACAAGTTTTTCACACCTGGATTTGGGGATCCTCTGCCATTCCTCCTTGCAGATCTTCTCCAGTTCTGTCAGGTTGGATGGTAAATGTTGGTGGACAGCCATTTTTAGGTCTCTCCAGAGATGCTCAATTGGGTTTAAGTCAGGGCTCTGGCTGGGCCATTCAACAACAGTCACGGAGTTGTTGTGAAGCCACTCCTTCGTTATTTTAGCTGTGTGCTTAGGGTCATTGTCTTGTTAGAAAGTAAACCTTTTGCCCAGTCTGAGGTCCTGAGCACTCTGGAGAAGGTTTTCGTCCAGGATATCCCTGTACTTGGCCGCATTCATCTTTCCCTCGATTGCAACCAGTCATCCTGTCCCTGCAGCTGAAAAACACCCCCACAGCATGATGCTGCCACCACCATGCTTCACTGTTGGGACTGTATCGGACAGGTGATGAGCAGTGCCTGGTTTTCTCCATACATACCACTTAGAATTAAGGCCAAAAAGTTCTATCCTGGTTTCATCAGACCAGGGAATCTTATTTCCTATTGGAGTCCTTCAGGTGTTTTTTTTAGCAAACTCCATGCGGGCTTTCATGTGTCTTGCACTGAGGAGAGGCTTCCGTCGGGCCACTCTGCCATAAAGCCCCGACTGGTGGAGGGCTGCAGTGATGGTTGACTTTCTACAACTTTTTCCCATCTCCCGACTGCATCTCTGGAGCTCAGCCACAGTGATCTTTGGGTTCTTCTTTACATCTCTCACCAAGGCTCTTCGCCCCCGATAGCTCAGTTTGGCCGGACGTCTAGCTCTAGGAAAGGTTCTGGTCGTCCCAAACATCTTCCATTTAAGGATTATGGAGGCCACTGTGCTCTTAGGAACCTTAAGTGCAGCAGAAATGTTTTTGTAACCTTGGCCAGATCTGTGCCTTGCCACAATTCTGTCTCTGAGCTCTTCAGGCAGTTCCTTTGACCTCATGATTCTCATTTGCTCTGACATGCACTGTGAGCTGTAAGGTCTTATATAGACAGGTGTGTGGCTTTTCTAATCAAGTCCAATCAGTATAATCAAACACAGCTAGACTCAAATGAAGGTGTAGAACCATCTCAAGGATGATCAGAAGAAATGGACAGCAGCTGAGTTAAATATATGAGTGTCACAGCAAAGGGTCTGAATACTTAGGACCATGTGATATTTCAGTTTTTCTTTTTTAATAAATCTGCAAAATTTTCAACAATTCTGTGTTTTTCTGTCAATATGGGGTGCTGTGTGTACACTAATGAGGAAAAAAAATGAACTTTTTAGCAAATGGCTGCAATATAACAAAGAGTGAAAAATGTAAGGGGGTCTGAATACTTTTCGTCCCCACTGTATTTCAGTTAAGTTACTTACCTTAAAAACGATTTACCTTGTGGCAATTGCCTCAGCTTATTAGGGTAAGTGAGTTACAGGCCCTTTCAGTGAGGGAGCCTTTCCTCACAATCTTTGAGGATCGAATTGTTTTGAAGACAGATCCAGGATTTCTGCCTAAAGTGGCCAGTACATTTCGTAGATCTCAGGACATTGTACTGTCAACCTTTTGTAGTTCAGTAGGGCGACCAAGAAAGGAAATTTTGTTTTTTAGACGTTAGAAGAATTCTTCTCATCTACCTTGAGGTGTCACCAAGACCTTAAGAAAAACAGACTCTTTGTCCTCTTTTCAGGAGCGCACAGGGGAAAGAGTGCATCTAAAGCCACTTTGGCTAGATGGATAAAACAAGCTATTTCTGAAACTTACAAAATTAGGGAAGTTCCTCCACCTTTTGTCACTGCGCACTCAACAAGAGCCTTGTCTGCGTCTTGGGCTGAAAGGGCTGGAGCCTCACTGGAACAAATTTGCAAGGCTGCCACATGGTCCAGTTTTTCAACCTTCATTAAGCATTATCACCTGGATTTCCTATCTGCCCAGGAGCAGGAGTTTGGTCGTAAGGTCCTTCAGGCAGTTGTCCCTCCCTAGACTAAGTTCTGGCTCATCGTCTCATTGCTGTCCTGGAAGACACTTAGAGAAAAGCTGAGACTTACCGATAGCTCCTTTTATGAGAGTCTTCCAGGACAGCGGATCGGACCGGGTCGGATGTCAGCGGACATGTCAGCGCTGACATCCGTCGCTCCATAGACTAGCATGGAGCACCCGTTCAGATCCGCCGACAAAACTGACAGGCGGACCTAAACGGTCCGACAGTGTGAAAGGGGCCTTAACCTACCAGAGTGTGGGAGGTAATTGGAGAAAACCCATGCAAACTCCATGCAGATAACATCCTGACCGGGATTTGGACTGAGAAGCCCAACACTGCAAGGCAGAATTGCTAACTACTAAGCCGCAGTGCTGCCTTACATGCGTTTCCTTGCTGCTCCACAGTATGCACTGAAATTGGCTAGGGCAGTGACACAGGGGAGTGGTCATATCACTTACCTGGTCATATCACAATGCTCAGGCCTAGTAATTGGCTTCTAGTTTTGGACACTATCACAGAGGGCGCAGGTCACATGCTTTGACATACTCCTGAATGCTGGGTATTCTTGCTGGCTGCAGAGGAGCAAGGGCTTGTGAGTGAGTACATGTAAGATTACTATAAGGGGGTCAAGGGAGAGGTGCCCCGCTGCTTTTCCAACGCAATACTGGATCTGACAAAGTGTATGGATTATTTGGGGGGATATGTACAGCAATGCTATCTAGTACACATTATCAAAGTATGCTAAACAATAGAAACATATCATTCAATTTCTAACCAAAGCTGAAATCCTAGTTAATGGGACATTCAGGGTAAGAGAATATTGTGTAATGGAATTTGAAATCTTTTTTTCTAACGCTTGTTCACTTTAGGTAATACTAGTATGCCATGTGCTATCTTTATGCCTCAATAAATAGACGTAGTGCCAGGTTTTCCCTGCGGGTGTCAGTAGGAACAAGATCTAAAAACGCATTTATATATGCTGCCAAAGCAGGAAAGAGGTTACGTGAAAACTAAATGAAAGCTTCAGAAGCAAGGATTCACCTTTCTATTGTATACTGATTCTTTAGGGCTCATGCACACAGGATGTGTTAAAACATCTTTTATTTTTGCGTTTAGCCGCATTTTTACATTCGTGTTATTGCGTGTTTTCCCATGTTTTTTGACGTTAGCGTTTTGGGGTGTTTTTTCATTAAAAACACTCCCTATAATGTAAAAACGCCTAAAAAGTCAAAAGCGTTTTTTGGCGTTTTTCGTTTTTACTGCTCCTGAAAGCACAGGCTGTCCTTTTTTTTTTTTTTCTAGTGCCCCTAAATGCTTATGCCTCTGACAGTTTGTGTGCATGGAGTCATAGGCTAACATAGAGGGGATTTTAGAGGCAGTTAAAAAAAAAAAAAAAACGTCAAATGCCTCTAACAGCAGCTGTAAAAACGTCCTGTGTGCATGAGCCCTTAGTAATAACTTGCTGCTCCTGTTAAAAGCCTTACAGATATCTTTAAAGCTATGTAAAACATTAAAAAGAAGTGCCTATACTGTCTTGACCTGCTCTGCACATGCTTAGTTGTTCCCCATTTTTAGGCTATGCCAAATTTGTAGAGGCCAATCTGCTGACAGCCTTAAAGTGGAATTAAACCCTCCTATCCTTTACAGCCAAGAAAGCTGCTTCAGTTTGAGCTGCAACTGCCATGGTGCTGCACATGTTAATCCGTTATGATCCCAGCCATTTGATAGTTTGATTGAGGGCACAAGCAAAGCAATCATGGCATTTCAAGAATGTAACTGTTTTTTGAAACCGTTAAATCTATTGGTTTTGTTCCACTTTATAATTTACTGCTGCTCAGGGCTTCAGCAAAATGGCAGCCTCCAGCAAGAAGAAACAGAAGCAATGCTGCATGCAATTGACAGCACAGGCTAATTTTGGTAGCATAATTATTAATGTGAAATGTATGTTCCTTGCTAAAGAACATTATATATATTTTTTTATCAAGTTGCATTTGCACGTGCACAACAAATGATCTCTGTAATGCTTGTAATATGATTAGCTCCTGTGATTGTGAGCTCCATCTAGTGGCCATAATGCAGTATTTTTTTTTTCAGGTAAAATAACACATTATGGCAACTAGATGGAGCTGTTGGATCATAGGAGATGATCATATTAGAAACAATACAGAAATGCGTTGTGCCTAAGAAAATGCTTAACCTTTTCCCACCCAGTCCCGGCAAGCCTTTAATAGGGTCTGTACACCCTGTGGGGCAGGAAGGATAGGTAATCGTGTGAGCACTGTGATTGGCTGTCACAGTGGTCACTTGAAAGTGAGCCGGTTCCCCCGGCTAGCAGTCATTGGGATCGAGAGCTGTTGTTATCACCTTGGTCTCTGTGCTAGGAGCACGCAGTGAGATGACTTCATAAAGGGGTGCTATTGCTCCTTATAATCCACAAGCAAGATGGGTCCTTGATTAAGCTGAACTCCGGACACAAATACTTACTTTTAAATATAGCCCTCAATAGCCACAAATAGTCACTCTGCTAGCACAAAATGCCTTTGCAAACACATCTATTACCTTGTAAAAGTATCAGTGACATCATCACTATGCTGTGCATAGCCTTTTTATTTTGCTGTTTATCTTCGTTTTCTATTGTTCACGTTCCAGTCAGCCCCCCTTCTCCATTCTGGTCTTGGCCAAAATGATACACTGTACTTCTGAAGCCTCCTGGGATGTAAATGTTGCATACTGTATCCCAGGAGGTATAGGCACCCATTCATGGAAGGAGTAGAGGGGTGGTAGGTGGCTGCCTAAACCTGGAAGGAACAGCTTCCTCCTGATAATGTCACAAAGAAATATGGTGGTGTAGCAGTGGAGAAGCGGTTTGCAGCAGGACAGTGCTGGATCTGCTGAATGGGTGAGTATCTGATTTGGGAATAACCCAGAATCAAGTAAGCAAAGGGTAAAAAAAAAAAAATGTAATAAATTGAGGGTTAGAGTGAAGTTCCTCTTCAAGATCATCTGTATCGTGTGGTAGGGGGTGCCTGGCAGAAAGAACTGCAAATGTTTTGGTTGACCTGCTGCATATACTGTATATGTGTTTCAATGAAGTAGTTAGGCTTTTTACTGGAGTTTAGTTTTAAGAGTTTGATTTTTTTTTTTTTTTAATTAAAGCAATTATTAATGTTAACCACTTGCTTACAGGCCAATTTTCAGCTTGCAGCACTGTCACGCTTTGAATGACAATTGCACAGTCATGCAACACTTTACCAAAACAACATTTTTATAATTTTTTCACACAAATAGAGCTTTCTTTTGGGGGTATTTATTCACCACTGGGTTTTTTATTTTTTGCTAAAGAAACAAAAAATATACCGAAAAAAATTTGAAAAAATAAATAATTTTCATAGTTATAAAATAGTTATAACATTTTGCAAACAGGTAATTTTTCTCCTTCACTGATGTGCACTGATGAGGTGGCACTGATAGGGGACACTGGTTGGCACTAATTAGCAGCACGGACGGGCACAGATTGTGACTGATGTCCCTGTAACAGAAGTCGAGAAAGGGGAAGGTCTGGTGTCCCCAGTAACACACTTCCATCCCTGTAACATAATAAAACGAAGGATGCGCCTCGGGACTTTAAATGAAGTGGGTACCGTTTCCTCCAGTAAACATAACAGTAGTAAATACAGTATATGGTTTATTCAAGTAAAATTGTTTACATGCATAGATATCACCAACAGTTGCCAATGTAAAAAGATACATAAACAAGGAATATTGGTACATAAATGTAATAGCAGTCATAGTACATGGGCATCATACTATCCAACGCGTTTCGCAAGATCCAGCTCGCTCTTCAGGGGTGGATGTGTGTAACAATGTACCACCTAGCTTGACCATAGCTACATGTGTGCAGCTCCAAGATGGCGGCAGCAGGTGCCTCACCAGGGAGCTGAGGGGGCGGAGTCAGATGGGACCCTGCCAGGGGCCAAACGGAGAGCAGGCATGGCACGGGTGTAGTGATGTATCCCTAGAGACCTCGTTAGTCCATAAAGAGTATAGGCTGAGTGTGGTGAATATCTTAAATATAAGAGTTATAAATCACAGCAGGCAACCTCCACAGCTGTGTGTGTCCTCAGTGAGGATTGAAACTGTAACAGAAGTCGGTTACCGTTTTTCTTCTATTCTCACGCTGATCGCGAGGAGAAAAAAAAGCTGATAATTGGCTTCTGTTTATTTCTGTGATCAGCTGTCATTAGCTAGCAGCTGATCATGTGTTAAAGGGCCACTATGATTGGCGCTTTACCCTGTTCTGTGATCAGCCGAGTCCAAAGGACACGCAGATCACGACTGTGCGCTGCCAGGGGTACTTGAGCAGCGCAATCACGAGAGGATGTCAATTGATGCCCTCCCGGCACTGGGAAGCCATCTTTCGGCTATAGCGCGGGTGGAAAGTGGTTAAAGAAGATATGCACACCAATAAAAAAACATTGAGACCTGCTCTGCTAACCTCCCTGAAAATGCTAGTGCTTTGGCCATATGTGAAGTCCAAAATATTGTGTCTGCATAATTGATCCAGGTCTTTGACTCAAAGTACTATGACCACTAGGTTAGCATGACAGGCAGACAGCAAGCTCTTTCAGGAGCAGTCGCCAGCAGCAACCTGTGTATTTTTTATTTTACATAAGCTGTAGAATCATAACTTTGCAGTGTCTTAAATCATTTGTCTGTGTTACAGATAGTGCAGTTCAACAGACTGCCACTGGTTGTCAGCTTCATAGCCAGCAGCAATGCCAACACAGGTATGTCTTTTTATATACATCTCACTTTTAAACTTCTTTCTCAGATCTGTTTGGTGGTGCTATCTAGTATGCAAATGTATCAGAAAGCGAGCATCTGTCCTCAAATTGCATTTGCAAAGTATGACAGGCCAGTACTACTGTTTTTTGTGCAGCCTTCTTTCAGACACACAAGCATTAGCAGGGGAGGTATAAGCTTTCCAAGTCACCCACTAATGCAGTCAGGTAAAGCCCTGCTGCATAAGCAAGCTTAAACCAAACCCAATTGAAATACTGTATGCACTTTACATTATGACAGCTCGCACCAGTCACATTTCTTGTAACAGACACTGTTGGTCGGTTAGCGAAGTGGTAATGTAGTAAGCAATATGGATACCAAAGCTCAGGCAGGTTGCACTGTAACCGTGCAGTAAAAGAGGAATGCTTATCTGGATTCCCAAGGGCACACTCGGTCGCGGAGCACAAGTTGAAGGTGTTTTCCATACACCCAGGCTGAAACAATAACGGAAATAGAAAGCTGGCCACTCGAAGCATCCACATAGAAAAATCTTTATTCGCTAAAGGATGAATACAAGGTAAAAAGGCTTAGGTGTTTCAGCCCACAGCCTTAGTCCTAGCTATGACTAAGGCTGTGGGCCGAAACGCGTACGTTTATTTTACCTTGTATTCACTCTGTAACAAAGATTTTTGCATGTGGATGCTTCTAGTTGCCGGCTGTCTATATCTGAGGTTGCGCTGTAGGTGCCTGCTTATGTTCAATCTAATTGTTTTTTTTTATTTTCTCTTCCAAGGTTTGATACTCAGCTTAGAGAAAGAGCTCGGTACTTTGTTTGAAGAACTTCGGCAAGTTGTGGAAAACTCCTGAACAAACCAGTTATGATTTTATGGACTTTTCACATGATGGAGAGTTGCTGTTTCCAAAGCTGACCGCTATTAGACAGCCTAAAGAAACCTGTACTACTTCACAGCCTAGGCGGGAGCTCTGCTTTGCTGTGGAAATGGTGCACTTCTTGTAGAAAAGGTCTGTATTCTGTAACAATTATCCAGATGCACACCAATAAGGGTATCACTGTGGAGGAAATGATCCCATTTTGGGGAATATTTTGTATGAAATCATATTATTCCTTGTCTAGCAACAACCTTACAAATAAATTGTAAATCAACACAGCTTATTTTAATATTAACCCTCAGCTCTTTTTTTTTTTCTTTTCCTCCTTCCTCGCTAAAATTGCATAAGGCTGTCAAGTCTCAACACAACTTAATAAATTCATTTATATTTCCTTCATTGCTCAAATTTGGTACAATTTTCAGTCTAAATAAAACTTGCATATATAGAATGTTAAATTTCTATTAAAAGTTTTCTTCCTCTTTTTCTTAAATATGTGAGACACATTTTTTTGAGTTAGACACACTTTCATTGTTCCTATATAGGGCAAAAGTGACAGGTTCTTTTACAAAAAACAACCCTTCACCTGCTTATATTCACTTTCAAAGTGTTCCCACCACTTTGAATGCTCTATTGAATGCATCAGGAAATATTCGGTCCTGTCAGTTAAAAGAAGTATGGTTTTCTTTTTTTTTTTTTCTTTTCTTTTTCCTCCATCATACTTACCTAGGTGGATGCAGCATGGGTCCAATGCTGCATCTGTGCCCCGGTGCCTCTGCACTGAAAATCGATCGATCGAACATCGCTGATCGCTCGGTTTTCACAGCGCCATTATAAAAAACAGAAGAGAAGGGTCAGCAATGACCTCCATTGCTATTTAATACCACAAACTGCTTTAAGGATGCTGTGAATATCAAACAAGAGCGTTCACAACTACTCACTACGTCCTTCTGTTGACAAAACACGTAGGGTGGAGCCATGGCGTATGACTTCATTAAGGTTCAGCATGGACCACTGCCATCTTGCTGGTTGGCCACCTCAGTGGTTTGTATATGCTGTTTGCCAATCTTCTGAATGTAAGTGCAATACCTAATTAAAATTATCTGGTTTTAAAACATACTATACCACAAGGAGGCTGTTCTTTTTCTTTTGGTATATATGGTGATCTGGAGAGTTTTACAAGTGCTGAGCCACTGGATCCTAGAGGTTACATCTGGAGACTAGCTACCTAGCTGTTGGCTTGATTTGTTACACAGGGCTATTTGGCTGCTACTGAGGCAGCCAAATATATCTGGTAAGAGTTTGCACGATTGAAGTGGCGGTGTTGGTGGAGGCCTTTTCTGCCAAATTATTCACCACCTGAGGATCACTTTACATATGAGTGTTTGGACTGATCGTATCCTAATTGGGATCCTGTGAATATCTGCACCATATGTTTTTTAGCATACATTCCTGATATTTTTTTTTCGGGCATGTAACCTTGTTTGGTACAATTTTGGATCTAGGTGTATTGATATTATATATAATTTTATATATATATATAGTATGTATGTAAAAAAACAGCCCTCAAAAATTCTGCTCGCAATTTGCAAGTGGAATTTAATGCAGGACGAGTGAGGAGTGGAGGTGGACCAGGCTGATCCTTTCCTGGCTGAAGCGATTAGCCAGGTACCTGTCAGCTGGAAGACAGAGTGGCAGGACCGAACTGCCCGGGTGCCGCTTTGAGCTGAGGCTGCAGGGCTCCCCTCCCTCCCTCTCTCTCATCCTCTTGTCTTGTGTATCACGCACACACACAGCAGGGATGTCCCTGGTTGAGTCTGTTTGGAGCGCGGTGTAACAAGGTCCCGCCCCCCTAGACCAGCTTGTGTGATAGTATCAGTGTTCCACCAGTGAAACGAGCCAGTCTAGGGAGGCGGGACCTTGTTACACCGCGCGCCGAACACAGACCCAGCCAGCTTCGTGACACACAGCGGGGGATGTGTGATTCCGTCCAGGTCAGTCTATTTTGATGTTGGGGCACAGTAAAGCTGCATTAATGGGCCACCAAAAAGCTACATTGATGGGGCACAGAAAATCTGCATTGATTTGGCACAGAAAATCTGCATTGATGGGGTACAGTCAAGTTGCATTGATGGGGCACAGTGAGGCTGCAATGATGGGCACAGTAAGAGTGCATTGATGGGCATAGTGAGACTGCATTTCATGGACGCCATAAAGTTGCATTTGAAGGGCACAGTGAGGCTGCATTCATGGGCACCGTAAAGTTGCATTTGATGGGCACAGTGAGGCTGCATTTGATGGGTACTGATATGCTTTATGTTAATATTGCTAAAGTTGTTTATTTTTGGAACTTAATTCTGCTTAAAACATTTGACAGTTTAATTTCATGAGATAATTTACAAGGGTGTGTTTAGGGGTGGACTTAGGGGTGGGGCAGAGGACAGGTTGGGTGGGGCAGGGGAGAGGTTGGGTGGGGCAACAGGTGGTGAGTAACTCTTAAGGTCTGGCTAGTGGCTCAGGACTTGAAATTTTGAGCCCTGTATATATAATATACACTTTATATTGAAGAACAAGAGATGGAGACCTTACAAACTGATTTTACCTTGGTACAAGATGTCCTTAAATATCATGAAAACCGAAAAAATCATCTGTGCATTAGAGTCCTACTGGAATCAGAGGAGGATCTCTTGGACTCTTTATGGCCATATTCCAAGTGGTGTCCCTGGATAGATTAGAGATGGACAAAGTCCATTGTGTGCTCAGCTGCAAAACAGCCAATGCCCCCCTGTTTTTGTAATAATTTGTGTAAGTATTTCACGTTTTTTAAAATATTATAATAGCAATATTTACAAAAATATTAATAAAATCATTACGCTGAATACTCTTAAGTCAAGGTTTCTGAACCGGGGTTCTTTTAGAAGTCCCCAGAGATTCTGCGGTAAACTACCCGTCAGTCGCTGACAGGTAGATCGCATCACCTTTTAACAACAGATGCAGAACTAGGCAGGGAAGCAGCTGTGATGGTCTTAACTGTGGCCTGTTCCCGGCCATCCCCCTCCTGTTCAGCCCGGTTGTTTGTGAAATCACCTGGGATAGAGGGGAGGGCGAAGAACAGCTTACCACAAGAGGACTCAATACTGCCGCTTCCCTGTGTTGCTCTGCATATGAAGGAAACTGCTGCTACTGTAATGTGCCTCATAATGTGCCCTGCTGACCCCATATACAGTACACTGTTTCTCAAGTTGAACCCTAAATTGAGCATTTGTGCAGAAAAAAGCCAGCGCAAGTTTCATATGAAATTGTTATGTTTTAATATTGATTCTAATATTTAATGCTATTTCTAAAAATAATAATTGTTCTAGCAACAGCTTGCTGATCAAACCAATGGTCCTTGAGCTGTATATGTGAATATTTCAGGGATTCCATAAGATTTAGAAATTAAAGAACTCTGCCTCTCTGAAAAAGCTACTGTAGTGTAAACCGTTACATTTCTGTCTGGGCATGGCAGTGATGATTGAAGTTTAAAAAATGTCTTAAGCCTTGTACACACGATCGGATTGTTGGCCAACAAAACCGCGGACTTTTGTCTGAAGGGCGTTGGCCCAAACTTGTCTTGCATACACATGGCACACAATTGTTGGCCAACAAACACGAACAGTGATGTACTATGTTGTTTTTCAGCTGTTTGCGCCACCCTTTGGGCTCCTTCTGCTAATTTCGTGTTAGTAGAAGTTTGGCGAGTGTTGATTTGCACTTTTCAGTTTGTTTCTGAATGGCTATTTGTCAACCAGCCATGTTGCAGAATTGGAGGCGATAACGTGTTGTTTATTATTGGCCTTGGAGTTATTGCTTTGTCCCAAGTCCAGGAACAGGAGGAGGAGGATTTCTTGGACCAAAAATTGGTTGCTTTATTAATCGTGACCAATTATGTCATATGCCATTGCTGCGGGAGCTCCAGGCGAATAATCCAGATGATTTTCGGAATTATCTCCAGATGACGGACCCCTGCTTTCACCAACTCTTGACATTGTTGACCCCTTATTTTAAGAAGCAGGACACATGCATGAGGCTTTTATTTTATTTTTTGGTTGAATAATAATGATTTGATTTCGTATATTTTTGGATGCATAGAATTCACTTTTTGGTTAAGTTCTATTGGCAGATAGCATAACTAATTTTATTAGTTTTTTTTTATTTTTTTTATTGCACAATAAAAAAAATGTGGAGAATAATACTTGGCTATGTGTTTTACTTCAAATGACAGTTTGGGAGTAGACAGTTACATTTAAAAAAAAATACGATGTAATATTGACGAGGGACACCAACATAGTTATATCTTTGATCTTAAAAACTACGGGATAATGGTGTTGTGGTAACTTGCCCAAATGAAGAAAAAATAAAAAAAATTATTCTTTATCACTAGAAAAAAAAGCCTTTGAAAATAATTTGCAATAACTCCATCAGTATCACCAGCAAAGCAGCTTCATTATTATCCCATTGAAGAAGAGAATGTGAGCTGCATTTTGAGATTTCATAATTTGCCACGTCACGAATGTTAATTCTCCATTGCGGGCGCTAGTTTACAAGACCTACCACTTCTGGCTTCTCCTTGCTTCCGAGCAGGCATGTACTTTGGACTTTTGTCCGACGGACTTGTGTTCCCACGCTCAGAAAATCTGACAACAGACATTTTGTCCGTGGAAAATTTTAAAACCTGCTATCCAACATTTGTCCGCAGTAAATTGTCCGATGAAGCATACAAACAGTTTGATTTTCCGCCAACAGCCTGTCATCACACATTTTCCGTTGGAAAATCCGATCGTGTGTATGAGGCTTTAGATTTGCCAAGCACTTTTACACACAGATTTATTGTATGTAAGCTTACTCAGTAGTGCAATTAACACACAAGTATATATATGGGTTTATCCAGTCATTCACATTGGCGCCAAACACCTTAAAAGAGAATGTTGGGTTTACATACAAATATACATACTCACCTAGATCATTGCAGCATTGGTTCCTCCCCCCCCAGTCACTGGCTCTCTGCCCTGCCCCCGAGCTGTGGAGGGGGCAGGAGCAGCTGGCTTAGGCTCTCAGCGGCGTGCTGAGAAGCTGGGTCAGATGCTGATCAGGCATCTGGGCAGATCCCAACATTGTCAGGATCCTTACAGAGGCTGGACCGGATCTGTGATGTCAGCTGACAGTGGGCTTCAGCCCACTGTTGGCTGAATCCGGGACACAGGGAGTGCAGAACTAAGTGCACTCCTGTGATCCACAAATGAAGTATGTCCAAAAAAATTTTGTCCACACTTCTCCTTTAAAACATCTATGAGCTTATCTAGGTATAAAGATTAATGCTGAACACTTAAGGCTGCTTTCACACTGCGGCGGTGGTAAAGCGCAGCTCGTTTTAGAAGCACTTTACTGTCGTTTTAGTGGGGTTTTTTGGCTGCTAGCGGGGCGCTTTTAACCCCTGCTAGCGGCCAAAGAAAGGGTTAAAATCGCCCATGTTGCAGCACTTCGGAAGCGCTGCCCATTCATTTTAGTAAGCAGGGGTGGTGTAAGAGCGCTGTATACAGCACTCCTACACCGCCCAAAGATGCTGCTTGCAGAGCTTTTTTTTTTCCTATCACACAAGCGCACCAACCAGTGTGAAAGCACTTGGGCTTTCACACTGGGGAGGCATAAGAGGAAGTTTTCCGGTGCTATTTTTAGCGCTAAAACCTGCCTTAGTGTAAAAGTGGTCTTACATTGTACAAGTACCTTCATAAATGTATTCATTGATGTAGATTGGTGCTAAACACTTTACAATACTGAAGAATCGTATTCAGTAAGTTACTTATGTAACTTCAGTAAACTGAATGTGAATACTTTATTGAAACCAACATTTGTATTCACAGTAAAAAAAAAAATTTCCAGTCACTAACATCTATGTGTAAATGTGCTATTTGGCAGTCTGGATGTGTAAGAATCTACCATGGCCAATAGGGAATATATTGTACAGACACTAGGTATGGGTCCTGAACGGCAGATATTTTCCCACTATTTGAGCTGTGGTCCCTTTTAAAGGGAGATAGTTTGCAGTCATTGAGTACTCTGGGATTCTCACCCATGCAGAGTGAGGGGTTCTGGGCTAGTCTGGTCAATAAAGAGAGAGGACAGATTTTCAGTATTGCCAGATTGCCAAGTCCTCATTAAGGACCCAGCGTCTTGAAGGTTCAAAAAGTTTTGGGTGGGAAGAACCTGCAAAGCCTGATTACAAAGATTGTGGTCATAAAGGGGGTTAATCCGGGTGCATCAGAGTCCAGAAAAGAAAGAGGATATATCAGGCACCTGGCTGTGAGAGAGTGAACAGCGTGGCTCAAGCTTGGGATTGAGTCATGGCTGTTGGAGTGGGAAAACTTCCTCTTTGGGACCCCTGAAGCAGATGGGAACCCCCAAAGATAGGACGGTATAGTGGTAGTGAGCCATTACCTTGTTTGTGAACCAGAGTTATGGACTATTTTCTCTTGCTGAAATAAGCTGCTTTATTTTCTGGACTGTTCAAAAGCTCAATAAAGACTGTTACTTTTACAAACTGCTGGTGGTGACCTCAGGCCCTTCATAAGACAATACATATGTAGTATTATAAGTGATCAATAGGATATGTAAAAATAACTTGAGAGATGCCTAGAAACCTAACTAGTCAAAAGTGTATGTATATGACCCAGGATGAGACTGTTCTGTTTATTAAAGTGGTTGTATAGTCTTTTTTTTTTTACTTTTACCTACAGGTAAGCCTATAATAAGGCTTACCTGTAGGTAAAAAAAAAGATCTCCTAAACCTGTACGGTTTAGGAGATATTCCCCTTGCTATGAGCCGCTGACTGCAGCGGCGCATGCACACAGGGGATTCTCAGCTGAAGGCCCAGCAACTGCCGGACCTTGCCGGGTAAGAAGAAATCTCCATCACGCATGCACGGGAGTGATGACATTGCGGCTCCATCCACTCACAGCGCTGGAACCGCGATACCCGGAAGACACGCCAAGGCAACATGTCAGCTACCTCGGCGTGGACCAGGTAAGATACCGACACCTTGTTCTAAGGTAAGTATTTCATAATGAGCTAGTATGCGGTGCATACTAGCTCATTATGCCTTTTGCTTTACAGGGGTAAAAAAAAAAAAAAAGTTCAGCGGGTATACAACCGCTTTAAGACTAACAACTGTCTCTCAAGAGAAATGGTCTTTCCAATTGTCGCCTTTGTTAGTATGCTAAAGCAAATTGTTACGCATTATAATTAGGATCACCCCTTTGTCTTCAGGGTGCAGGTGAATAGGTGGAGGCTAGTGGTGTCTCCATGAAGGGTATATGACTTGTGGTATGCTAAGCTGGCTAATTGTTTATCCAAATGTCCATGTGTGATGTCAGGTGATAACTTTTAACAAACTTGGAGATCTTCAAAGCAATCACTGGTCTTCATGTCTTCAAATAGCAATGGGAGATTTTAATTATATAGGAATATTGGACAGTCATCCCATAAAGGGTTCTTGAGTTACCATCCAATCACTTTCATGAGAAAGCTGATTGTGCAGTTTGGACCAATCAGAGCTTCCTCAATAACAGTGAATGGAAGTAATTGGGAGAGAGAGACCTGACAGAGAGAGACACATGGGACACTTTAAGATCAGGCACATAGGGGTAAGCCAAGACTGGCCATAGATTCCAGATCTCGTGGCTGGGAGAGACCTGGCAGGGAGGAGCTGAGAAGGAGGTGAGCTCATAGAGAGAGAGACATTTGGAAGTCAGACTCATAGGGGGAAGCCAAGGCTGGCCACATAGATGCATCTTTCCAGGGGGCCTTAATGAAAAAAAGCAAATCAATAGAGCAATCTGCTCCACTGAGACGATGGGGTTGATTTACTAAAACTGGAGAGTGCAAAATCTAGTGCAGCTGTGCATGGTAGCCAATCAGCTTCTAAATTTCAGCTTGTTCAATTAAGCTTTGACAAAAAAAACAAAAAAAAAAACTAGAAGCTGATTGGTTTTTATGCAGAGCTACACCAGGTTTTGCACTCTTCAGTTTTAGTAATCAACCCCAATGTATTCTGACCGCGAGGGCTCTCCATTGTCAGAGTACACTGATCGACAAAAATCTTCCAACAAGTCCAATTTACAGAAGGCTATAGTTAGACCAACTTCTGGCGAGTGGGAGCGGCCACATATGGATCGAAATTCGGTCCCTACTGAACTGTCCGAATTTCGATCCATCTAGGGGCTGCACCCGATTTTGCACGCATAAGTCTTAGTAAATCAACCTTTTTATGTAATTGCGTTTCCTTTGCAAGCCTTCAAAATGTTCCTAAAGTAAACCACTATAATTAGGTATATGAAAAAGTATATACAGACTTTATTTTTCTTCCATGAGTTGTCAGCCTTTTCTTTTGTACATTAACTTGTAAACAATGCACTGGGTAAAATAACAGTAATGAATATCACAGGTATAAGATTTTACAGAGAACATCAAACAACTTCTATTCACAGTAAAACAAAATATATTAAAAACTAGCAGTTGGGCACTGCTAATGTACAAAGCTCTATTAAATATGTGTAACATCCCACATAGTTCTGACCTGTAGCAAACCAGCACCACAATCTAGCTCTGCATTTCTTACACCAGAATTGGCAATGTATTGTAGTTAAATGTCTCAGAGAAGCATTGCTTTGCCTACAACATGAATAAATGACACTGCAATTCACCCCTAGAGCTCTCCTGGCCAATCTTCTACAGGCTAAAATCGAGGCCAATGAATGCTAACAAGCTTCCAACAAGCTTGTACAGGGGAAATCTTCCTTATTTTATGGTTTTAAAAGGTCTGTGTCAGTTTATATTGCCAGGATTAACATTTTTAAGTGTAGAAAACAATTATTTTTTTTAAGAGTCCAGCCGGGTTTAAGCTTGGGCACCGCCATTCTGGATTTCGTCCTTATTGATCAGTGGAGCTTTAGGTCTCTGGTATCCTTCATCTGCGAGTTGTCTGTCTTCTTATTTGAGACTGAACAAAAGAACAACAAATATTAGATAATTAAAGTAGAACTATAGGCCAAACGCTTTTAAGTTTGAATAGAGCAAGGGAGGATAATAACCCCTGTCAGATTTTTTTTTTTCACCATCTGCATCCAATTGCGGAGCTTTCCCTTCACTTTCTGTGCCATAGCCAACCAATGTGTTGTCCCAGTAAGCCAATCCTCCACACAGTTAGAACACACCCAGTTAACAGCTTCCCTGCCCCATTTATACATTGATCAGTGCATTTATTTTTATTTTTTTTTAGCACAGATCACTGTATTGGTGTCACTGGTTCCCAAAAAGTGTCACTTAGGGTCAGATTTGTCCGCCGCAATGTTGCAGTCATGCTAAAAATCGCAGATCGCCACCATTACCAGTAAAAACAATTAAAAAAATAAAAGTCCATAAATCTATCCCATAGTTTGTAGACGCTATAACTTTTGCGCGAACCAATTGATAAACGATTATTGCAATTTTTTTTTTTTTTACCAAAAATATGTTTAATATATATTGGCCTAAACTGTTTAATACATTTGTTTTTTTAGGATATTTATTATAGCAGAAAGTAAAAAATATTGTTTTTTTCCCAAAATTGGGAAAGCAGGCTGCGTTCCCAGCACAGCTAGAGAACTGACCACAATATGTTCTCATGCCTAGCATGGTCAGTTTTTAATAGGAACGCAGAGGGACTGTCAGGAACACCAGGGATTTCACACAATGGAAGAAATACAAAGAGAACATGATACTTTTTCATACAAGTAGATGGCACAGCAGGCACATAATCAGGAAAGTGAAATGTTGGGTTTACATAATATTTAAGGGAATTTCTTTGGGGCCGTCCAGGTCACCAGAACTAGTGTCCCTATTGGAAGATTTCCCCCCTATTACTTTTCTGGGGACAACCCAAAATTTGGGATTTTATTTTACTTTCACTTTCAAGGATAATGGTAAAGAGGACAAATAGAGAGGGTGAATCTCTTTAACGTGGGCACAGACAACAATAAAAACTGACGAGCCTTCCAATCCCTCTCCGCTCTATCCAAACTAAAAAAAAAGTTTTGCCTTTAGTTATATGTGAAATCCACAGTTACTTTGGGTAATCTGGTGAGTAGCAGTAAATAATCAAGAGGGTAATCTGGTGAGTAGCAGTAAATACCGTAATCAAGCGTGCTGCATTTATGTAATTATAAAAAACTCCCTCCAAATGCCTAAATAAAAAGGGTTACTGCCAACATAAGTAGTGGACTTCATTGACTACAGTATGATCTGCTCTTTTCACCCTGTGATTGGTGCTTGTGTACCGCAATCTTTTTCGCGTCCTGCTGGTCACTCTTTTCATCAGTGATATACCTGATTCTGTTACCTGTAAAACCTGCACTGTGTTGGCGATTTCCCTGCTGTTTGCTTTTAAGGTTCAACCAGACACTTATTATCCTCTCTTTACATGGACGCTTCTTTTCCAGACGTCCAACTTATCGGCTGGAGATGCGGTCTTATGTGCACCAATCTGCTAGTGATATATTTCAGCACAAACACATTCAGCTGTGTGACTTCTCCGGGCAGCAAGTACCAGTCTTTTCCTTGTACTGGGAAACTGGCTGAGCAAATATGTTCCCCCTATTTCATTGGAGTATTATTCTTTTAGTTCTTCCAGCTCTATTCCATTCATTACCCCAACCTTTCTACTAGATTCTGTTTGTCTACAACCTGCCCTGACCTGTTTCAACTCTGCCTGAACTTCATCCGGCCTGACCAGTTTTTTTTTTTTTTTCAGATTATCATCTTTTTTGCCAGATTGCTACATTGCATTGTTACTTCCTGCAATATAATAAACTCTCCTCTTCCCTTGCATTCTGTTTGTTTGCATATACTGTCTAAACAATGTCATATTCATGATTTTTATTATCCGCTTTCATAGCAAACCTAAAACCTGGTACACACGGTAAGCTCTGGAAGATGTTGCTGTACTAACAATGCAATTTTAGTACAGCAAACTTCCCGCTGAGCTATCATGTTCTGAAAGGGGGACCGCCCCCACCCAGAACACCCCGGTCAGTGCTCGCAGTCATTGGCTGAGATTGGCTGCTGGTTTTCCAGAAAGCTCGTTGAACAGAAGCCATCCAGGAGTTTGGCTTCTGTCAAACAAGGACCCATACACGTGGGCCGAAGGTTGGACGGTATCTACTGTTCTGGCCGATTTTGGCCCGTGTGTACGGGCTTTACAGTATCACCAAGATCCATGAGTATATGATAGGCATACCATTTTCCACCTTAAAATCTTAATCCATTCATCTGCTTCTGCTCCTGTCTTTGCACAGAGGTAATAGGTTCTCACTGGGAACACCAAACTGTGAAGAAACAATATTCATAACATTAGGACTTTCTTTAAACATTCAAAACAATTTTATCCTAATATTTAGAAGCCCTTGAACCCTAAATTCTCTTTCTTTTTTTTTTAATATAGATATGGTACGAAACTGTATTCAATTTGTGGATCCATATAAATAATAATGTAATCAAACAGGATGCTTTTATACATACTCATGATATTGTTCTTGTGGGCTCTTCCAGCATTATATAGTGGCTGTGGGGAGCATAGAGAAGGAGCCTGCAGTTATTTCTATACCTACTGAGTTTGTTTCCAGAGCACCCAAAGTTCTACAAAAAAAATTGGAATACCATGTTTGTCCCCACTCCCCCTGTTGCCCTAACATAGGGCTTCTCACCACACGCCCTTAAAAGAAAAAAAAAAAAAAAAAAAAAGCCAGTTCACTGCTTTTCAGACCTTATGGAGGCTCGACTGTGCCCTGTAGAAGTAAAAAAATACCCTGTAATCAGTGGTCCGTAGAAGTAAACAATGATGAGCAGTGGGAGTTAAGAATGGCCTGTAGTTAGTGGGAGGAGCAATAATGCCCCATTGTTGGCATTATTATTATACAGCACTTCTATAACGCCAACAGTTTATGCAGCGCTTTACAATATAAAAAAGGAGACAATACAGTTATAACACAATAAAATACAAGAGGATTAAAAGGGCCCTGTTCAGAAGAGCTTACAATCTAATAGGGTGAGGCAGGTAGTACAAAAAGGTTGTAACTGTGGGGAATGAGCTGATGGAAGTGGTAGAAGATTAGTTGAAGATGTGGTAGACTTTGCTGAAGAGATGAGTTTTCATGGATCACTTGAAGGTAGCAAGAGTAGGGGATAGCTGGACCGGTGAAGGTAGCGAGTTCCAGAGGATGGGAGAGGCTCTGGAGAAATCCTGGAGACGAGCATGGGAGGAGGAGGTCTTGAGAAGAGCAGAGAGGACGATTAGGGTGATATTTGGAGACAAGATTGGTGATGTAGCTCGGGGCAGAGTTGTGAATGGCTTTGTATGTTGTGGGTAGTATTTTGAATTTAATTCGCTGGGTGATTGGGAGACCGTGTAGGGATTGGAGTAGAGGGTTGGCAGACACTGAGCAGTTGGTAAGGTGGATAAGTCTGGCAGCAGCATTCATGATAAACTGAAGAGGGGATAGCCTATGGAGAGGCAGGCCAATGAGAAGGGAGGTGCAATAGTCAAGGCGAGAGATAACAAGGGAGTGAATGAGGAGCTTGGTGGTTTCATTTGTTACGGAGGTGAATTCTACAAACTTTTGACAACGATTGGACTTGGGGCTGAAATGACAAGTCAGAGTCTAGAATTACACCTAATACCTTGGCGTGAGGGGAGGGACCGATAGTTGATTTTGATGTAAAAGTCATGGAGGGGGGCATGGGGGGGGGGGGGGGATATTATTAGCTCAGTTTTAGAGAGATTTGGTTTAAGGGAGTGGTGAGACATCCATGCTGATATGTCAGTTAGTAAGTTAGTAATGCGAGAGGAGACTGAAGGAGTGGGGTGAGGAGTAGACTGGTAGATTTGGGTGTCATCGGCGTATAAGTGGTATTGGAAGCCTTGGGCGGTTATCAAGGGAGGAGGTGTAGATAGAGAAGAGAAAGCGTCCAAAAACAGAGCCTTGGGGGACCCCCACAGAAAGGGGCAATGGCACCTGTGAAAGGAATAGTGTCCCATTGTTGGTGTTTGTGGAAGGAATAGTACACCATTCGTGTTGTTAGCTGGAGGAATAATCCCCCCATAACTGGCATCTATTGGAAGAATTGTGCCCCATCAATGGTGTTCGCAGGTTAAATTGTGTACTATGGTTGGTGTCAGTGAGAGGAATTGTGTCCACGGGCTGTGCTAAGATGACAGAATATCTTGGACATGAAGTGTTGGGATCACCAATGAGCTGGAGCGATTCAGTTATTACATAGTCGTGTTATCAACGCTTGTGTATGGCTGCTATAGCATTGACAATTTTAACACCTTTAATTTTCATAATGTCGCAAGCTAACATGGTCCATTTAAAAAATATAAGATTTCAGCAAGGAAGACTGTGCCTTAAAGGCCTTCTTCTTCACATATAATCAGTGGACATGATGTTATAGGTTTAAGACAACACATACCAGAAACAGTTAACCTTTTCCTGTGAGTAGTCAAATTGTACTGCACTGCACTCTGTAAGATCTAGGGTCTTTATTGGCTCCTGAGCCTGTAAAAAAAACAAAAAAACAGAACCACACCAGGTGGGTCAATCTATCGTGTATAGTTACTACATGTTTTAACAATGCAAATGAACCAGTATCACCTAAGTATCACCTAAAAGTATACCAGATAAAATGATATGCACAAAGGTGGCAGGGGCTATACATTATTAATCATGAAGTACCAATGGCACTATTACAATAGTTCAGAAACTGTAATATATATATATATATATATATATATATATATATATATATATATATATATATATATATATATATATACACACATACATACACACACACATAACAATTGAGGTATGATTTGAAGGACCATAGTTTGTCATTTTTGTACAGTTCCATTCAGTGACCAATATGACAAATAATTCTATTGCTCCACAGAGAACAGGTATACATTGTACAGCCTTTCTATACAATGTCTACTAAATACATGTTATATTGCTGATTTCAAATTATTTTAAAGCTTCAGTGGAGACACTTTTTTTCCCCCCATGATACCGGTTACAGAAGTGAAATTTCCCTTCCTAGGGGTAGATTTCCTCTTACTTCCTGTTGTCTCCCTCCATTTGTAAGTAGGAGTCGTTTGTAAGTTGGATGTTTGTGACTTGGGGACTATCTGTACAGTCAAATCAAGATCAACTTGTCTTCCTTGTGGTCACAAAAGTGAACAGTAGGAAGTTGAAGTTTCACAGCAAGTAAGCAAACATTTTCATATGAAGCAGCTTCATATGAAAAAAAATAATCAAGTGGTTGTAAAGGCAGAAGGTTTTCTTACCTTTAATGCATTCTATGCATTAAGGTAAAAAAAAAAAATCTTCCGCATCTTCTCAGTAAGTCACATAGCTTACTCTTATATTTACCTGAGCCCAATCTCAGTGCAGTGCTGTGCAAGAGAGCATCGGCAGAGAGGTCCTGCTTCTGTCAATCGCAGACAATGATCAGGGGGTAGGGCTGAGCCGCACTCTCTGTGTCAATGTTTTGAGATGTTTTGTTTGCCGCCCCCCCCCCCCCCCAAAAAAAATATATACAACACCAGCCGCCTCTGCTTCCAGCGATGCACTGTCATCGCTGGAGGCCGCTTCCATCTTCACCTGTCTTCCTTCTGGGTCTGCAGACTCAAGCTATGTGACTTACTGGAGCCGCGATGACGTCCCTCCCACGCATGCTGCCGTGTACGACACAGGATTCATCCGGGCCGTTCCTTCAGAACGCATGTGCTGATGACGTCACCAGCTGCATACATAGTAAATATTTCCTAAACGGTGTACATTTCAGAGATATTTACAGTGCCTATAGGCAAGTCTTATTATAGTCTTACCTATAGGTACAAGTCAACGACTGAAGTTTACAACCACTTTAAGGAATACAACTGAAAGGTTAAGCTAAAAATTCACAGAAAAATCAGAATTCTGTGCAGTTGTACAGTATCTGTACTATCCATGGAGTCCAAATAGTTTGTTAACCATGCAGCAGTGTTATTTTTCAATCTGCTTAAAGTAAAGTACCCAGACCTGTGTCCATTATCAAATTCAGGACTTGGAGTGTAACTTTAGTCGTGGTGTTCACGGTGTGCACTTTACCACAGATAACAGAACTTACCATCTGATCCTTATAATATTTCAGCTCATTACGGCTCAGTATGAACCATCTGTTTTTCCATGTCTGAAAGACACAAGATGATAATTATTAGGTTAGAAGTAATTGTCCATGCTTCACATTTGTCACTGGGAACAGAGCGCTTTAGCAGAAGCCATACAACACTGGAACATGGCTACTGAACTGCTGCTAAAATATCACAGGCTGAAAGATTACATTTCATTCCCATCTAGTGATGCTGGCCAGCACTTTTTCATCACTACTATTATACTGTCACATGCTTGAACTGAAAGCAGATCTAATACGGATATTTAAGGACTCAACTGCAATGAAAGATCAAGAGGACAGCACAGTCCAGCTGGAAGGAACTAGAAAATGACTACAAAAGGACCGATTCACACATAGGCCCTTGGAGCCTTTAAGACCCCATTCTCCTGGTTTTATCATGCATTTTACTGTGTTTCACCGCAGCTTGCAGTAACAAGGGAACACCAATACAAAATTACACTAAACGGGCAACATACGTTTAGACCCCTTTCCCACTGCTGGCGTTAGTAGTAAAGCGCCGTTAGTTATAGCAGCACTTTACCGCTGTTACAGCGGTGCTTTTTCGGCCGCTAGCGGAGCGCTTTTAACCCCTGCTAGCAGCCAAAGAAAGGGTTAAAAGCGCTGCCAAATGGCTTTTCATTTCAATGGGCAGGGGCGGTGTAGGAGCGCTGTATACACCGCTCCCGCACCAAAGATGCTGCTTGGAGGACTTTTTTTTCCCATCCTGCAAGCGCACCGCTCCAGCGTGAAAGCACTCGGGCTTTCACACTGGGGTGGCTTGAGAGACACTTTACAGGCTCTATTTTTAGCGCTAAAATGCCTGAAAAGCGCTGCAGTGTTAAACAGGTCTTACTGCAGCAAAACAACACACGCTGTGCATTCTAGGGCTGTGTCATGTTTGATTTTTTTTTTTTTTTTTTTGTGTGTGGCCTGTCAGCCAGTTAAAAATATATTCACTGCCTTTAAAGCACTGCGCCTTATCAATAAAGTGCATTAGTGCAACACATATATGCATATATGTTTAATTAATAAATTATTTCACAAAAAGGGTTAAAACCATTCACCCAAGATTCACACAATTTTTCTAACTGGATTCAGTTGGAAAAAATGTATGAATCCCGGATTAATTATTATACAGGATTTATATTGTGCCAACAGTTTGCACAGAGCTGTACAATCTAAAGGGAGACCGTACAATAAGACACAAGAGAATAAAGAGGGCCCTGCTCATAAGAGCTTACCATCCAATAGGGTGGGGCAAAAGGTCATAAAACTGTAGAGGGATGAGCAAATGGAAGAGTTAGTCCCGGGTTAACGATATGCGGTGCGAGAACCGCATGCGATTTTGAACAGGAATCGCACCGCATTCCTGTTCAAAACCAAAGCGATACTTCAGAAGTGCAATTTGGGCCATTCTTTATGGCTAAAATCCTACCGAATTTGGATCAAGATCAAGCAGGACCCTTTTTTGGCTGCACCATAATCGGATCGTATGGGTGGTGTTCACACCCAATGCAATCCGATTCTGCAAATTGCACTGTGCTTTGCAAACTAATTTTGGCATGTCGTTAAGTTAACCTACACACCCGCAGCACTTCGCTTGAACAGGGTGTGATTTGGATGCGGTGCAGAATCCCCACACAATTTGTGCCGCACAAGTGTGAACCGGTGTTCTGTCAAAAGAGCCAACTAGTCAAAATCTCCAATTACGTCACTTCCGGTAAGTCCAGCAGCAGTAATTGCAGATTTCAATGACTTGGCTGTTTTCACAGAACACCGGCAGTGTATACACTACAGTACACGACGAGTTGGCTGTTTTAACAGAACACCGGCTAAGGAATAAAAAAGTTGTTGCCGCTGACTTAGAGGCGGCCATGTTGTTGGTTACTATCGGGCGGACCAACAATGTCTTCTCATTATATCGTGTACCATAGTGTACTGTATATGCTGCTGGTGTTCTGTGAAAACAGCCAAGTCGTCGAAATCTGCAATTTCTGCTGCTGGAGAGTCACCAGAAGTGATGTGGTTTGGAATTTTGGCGAATTGGCTGTTTTGACAGAACACCTGCACTAAAAGGTTCAGTTGTTAGTTGGAGGCGTGATAGGATTCCCTGAAGAGATGAGTTTTCAGGGATCGCCTAAAGGGGGCCAGAGTAGGAGAGAGTCGGACAGATTGAGGTAGAGAGTTTCAGGGGATGGGGGGGACTCTGGAGAAGTCCTGGAGACGAGCATGGGAGGAGGAGATAAATATTGTGTGAAAACATTTATTAATCCCACAGTGTGATCAAGGCCTTAGTGATTCAATATAGAGAATGATGCAGAACAACATTTTTGTCAAATATCAATAGAGAAATAATTAGATTAGTATATACATAGCTCAAGGAAGTATATACATAGCTCAAGGAAGCTTATAAAATTAATGCGTTTAGAAAGGAAACTCTGACTCCAGAGGTCTCTCTATTCCAGGTAGCTCCAGGTACTGTACAAGGGCCAGCGGGACTCTTAAACCACTTCAATTAAATGGAGGACCCAAAAGGTTTTTACTCTATCACAGTGTCCTCCATTGTGCAGGACAACTACTCCTTCACCATAGAGCCCATTAGAAGTCTCACTCGTTATTCATCCCACAAAATTACAGACACAGAATGTTCATTTGAATTTAGATTGCATTTTAACAATTTTACTTCACATAACTTGTCAGAGAACAATCTTATTATTTTTTAGGAGGCATTTCCTAAATGGTGGCTTAAGGCAAATCTCAATAGAATAAGAACATCTTATATAACGTCTAGCACCTGAGTGCTCACAGTGACACGGGTGCCCAGTTAGTCTCCCAAAAGATGGAACTTCTGTCATGTCTGTCGCCAAAAAGTCTTTCCCAAAATGAGTATTCACAGCACTTCAAAGTCTCTATTCAGGTGCACAAAGTTTTTTTTCCGCCTCCCCCCCAAAGGGGAAGCCCTTGCTTAAGATATGCCTGTGCCTCATATGATGACTCCTGGTCTCGCTCTTCCCATGAAAAAGACTCTCATTTCATTGGGAAGCAGACTTGTGGACCAGACTCTCATCATTGTTACTCGTCGGTGCACCCTGGGAAGGTGGCCTGCGGCAAAAAGCTCTGCACCCAATCGCCCCGCAGAAAACATGCATTACCCACAAACAAATACATAGACTTTAGATCATTTCACATAAGAATTTGGCTGGAAATTACAAATAAGTTGCCTTATCCCTCTACAATACTTGTTCCAGGTACTGTATATACAACAACTGTTATGCAAAGTTAGCAGATAAAAATGTTTATCCCAATATCCCCCGGATACTAATATTCTGGCTTTTGGCAGATGCTGGTGAATTCATTTACTGCATTATCTTAACTCTCTGGACCCTGGTGGTAATCCCTGTCTCTGACACCCCTTCTTTGAATCTCGTTCTCCCTCTTTGACAGTCATATTGTTTAGATGCCTTCATAATGGTAAGCACAGGTGGAGGAACTTTAATAACTCAGGAACAGACATCTTAGCAGTAGAAAAAAAATAAAGCCAATAGGAAATTCAACCAATCTCTGTCAAATGCACACCCTTTAAAGACCACAGAAAATTCCAATTTAAAAAGAATATTAAAGCTGAACTCTGGGAACATTTTAAAATTACCCTTGCAGTGGGGCTCCGCGCTGGAAAGGCCAAAAACTCATTTTTGTTTAGGGTATCATCATAAAACCAATAAACTTGCCTCACTCTTGTAGGCTTCCACTTTTCTGTGCAACTGGTCTCCTGGAGCCACTTCTGTTCAACGCTAGTGGCAGGCACTCTGACATCATTATGTACAATGCAGGACCAGCAGTCCAGCTTTGCAAGCGAGGATGTTGAGGGCTCACCAACAACTCAGAGAGCTAGCTGCTGAGAGGATGGTACCCTAAACAAAAATGAGAATTTAACCCTTGCAGTGCAAGGAAAAGCCTCACTGCAAGGGTAGGTTTGAAATCTCCCTGTAGTTCAGTTTCAGAACATAGCATGTTAAAAGGCTGTATATGTTTTGGTGAAAGAAGACGTGTTTAAAGCAGCAGATGTAATGAAATATAATGGTTCCCCCATGTTTTCATGCATGAGGAATGTAAAATTTTACGTTAACTTTATTTCCTTACCTTTACACGTCCTCCTTGTTTTACCAGATATCCTTCCTTCGTGCCCAACTGAGAACGCAAAAAAGAGGTTAAAGTAAAGCTGCAACAGTCCAGATGAAATGCTAAAAAAATAATGTGTCAAAGGTTACCATCCATGGAAATGGCATGGTAAGGGGATAAGAGAGATATAGGCAACACAAGCTTGGCCCCATTCTTCCCTCATCCAAAGCTTCTCCACTGGTTGTTTAATGTAAACGATGGCACCACTGAGCACCACAGAGGTTAAAGCGGTATTAAACCCAAAACCAAAAATTTATTTCATTGCAGCTTACCAATCCTTAAATGTGGTGGCTGCATACATTTTCTTTTCTTTGGTTTTTTTCACCTGCTGATCTGGCCAGTAACACCTCCTGGAGGAATAAACTCCAACTCTGGAGGAATAAACACAGGAGGCATAGCAGACAGTAGCATTATCAGTCGGGGGGGGGGGGGGGGGGTACTAGTATGTTACATTTATTAGTAAATTTAAATGCACTAACAAATTGAAGCCAAACTCCATGTCACACTTTATAATTCGTTACAGAAGTTTTTTCCTTTTGGGCTAAAAAGTTTTACATGAGTTTTTACAACGAAAGGCTGATCAAGTTAATCACACCTGTCAGTGTTAAATGGTTTGTCTCATTTATGTAAACTGATACATTCTGCCAGAGAGCTTTGAAGAAAAAAGACTTGCTGGCCAGTTTAAAAAAAAAAAGAGAATGAAAGCCTCAAAAACAAATGCAGCCATCACATCTAAGACCTGGTAAGCTGCAATATAATTATTGTTTGCTTTCTGATGTAATACCACTTTAAGGAGGTGGAGAGAGAGTTTTGCTTTTACAGGAAAATTCTATAGTTGCATATAAAATAAGCTGCTCAAAACTCTGCATCTACCGACAGGTTACGCGATTTTACATGTAGTCTGTTTACACACGTTAATATGTTGTATTATCATGAAAAATGTACATTTATAATGAAATATAGAAAACTCCTTGGTTTACTGATTAATGTAATATCTTTATTTCAATAAAAGATTAACTCTCATGTTGGCTATTCACAGCAAAGATATAGTCTAACCCCCAGCAAAGTATACTCCCCAATCTGCACTCCCCACTCTGTTGGGAGCCCTTGCTCCATTGTTGGGGGAGCATATGACCTTCCTTATGTGACCGTGCTCCAGTCAATGGTCTTGCCAAAATGTGGAGGATGGCAGGGTTGCAATCCACCTAGGTATGCTCCAACTTCAGACACTGAAGCTAACACAGGCTGGATTCCTGCAGCAGGAAGGTGGCAATGTAGTGTAAATCTGCGGGTATACCTTGTTGGGGGAAGGATGGGCTATCAACATATGGGGGTTAATTTATCTCTGTCATCCTGTGCGAGAGAGGGCGGACTGAGGGGAAGATAGAACTGTCAATGCCAGCTCTGTGCTGTTCCATGAGAGAGACCCTCTCAGCTCAGAGCCATGCTGAAAAGACAGACGGCACTGATGCATACTGACTGGCTGCACTGATAGGAGCCACTGGTGGGAGGCACTGGTAAGAGGCACTGGTAAGAGGCACTGGTAAGAGGCACTGGTAAGAGGCACTGGTAAGAGGCACTGGTAAGAGGCACTGGTAAGAGGCACTGGTAAGAGGCACTGGTGGGAGGCACTGGTGGGAGGCACTGGTGGGAGGCACTGGTGGGAGGCACTGGTGGGAGGCACTGGTGGGAGGCACTGGTGGGAGGCACTGGTGGGAGGCACTAATGGGCTGCACTGATGAGCACTGATAGATGTCATTGATGGGAATTGATAGGCAGAACTCATAGGCAGCATTGTTGAGCACTGATAGGCAGCACTAATGCTCATTGAGCACTGATCGATACTGATAGGTGGCACTGAAGAGCACTGATAGGTGGCATTGATGAGCACTGATAGGTGGTGCTGATAGGCAGAATTGATGGGCACTAATACGTGGCATTGATGAGCACCGATAGGCAACACTTGTAGGCGGAATTGATGGGCACTGATAGGCAGGATTGATGGCCACCAATAGGTGGCATCGATGAGCACTGATAGATGGCACTGATGGTTGGGGCACCGATTATCAGTGTAAACAATTTACTGACATTCTTGACAGTTAATGGCAGTCCTTTCCTGACACAGATACAGCATGGGAGGTAAGAGCTGCAGATAACCAGCAAGTCTGTTTACATGTGATCAATTGGTCACATGATAAAAGGGCCGCTGTGATTGCGCTGGATGCACGTCCCAGGGGCATGCGGGAGTCAGGGGTTCTGGGAGGGTGTCCATGGATACCCTCCCAAAATTGTAAGCTCGGGGCTCGGGGGGCCCATAATGGTTTCTTGCACCAGGGCCCTGAAGGTTCTAGTTACGCCCCTAAATCAGCTTCTAACTTAAGCTTGCTAAATTATGCTTTGATTTTTAAAAAAAAGTAAAAAATGGAAGCTTATCGGTTTTTATGCAGAGCTGCACCAACGTTTGCACTCCAGATGTAGTAAATCAACCTTAGTGTCTCTATAGGGTATATTTTTCAATACATACAAGCCAAGGGTATTTTAAAGCATTGTGCACTTTCATTCTCATACATGCGCATTGCAAAACAAGAAACCATGCTTTTCATTTTACCTGGGGTTATGAAAACATCAGTTAGATAAGCCAAAAAAATGCAGCTTCTTTTGTATATCCAAAATTTTATTTACCAACTGAATAAAACTGGCTGCACTGGATTTTCATAACAGATCTGTGTTATTTCACTTATTTAATCTGAAAATAAGCCAGCACTGGGTATATGTCTGCTTTGCCAAAAGGCATGCATGTTCAGGGGTACCGAGCATGCACATCTGCCATTAAAAAAAAAAAAAAAGTTTTCCAGTTGGACTGTACATGCACAATGGTTATCTAATGTCTATGGGGTCTTTTTACTAAAGGCAAATCCATTGTGCACTGCAAGTGCACTTGGTAATGCAGTCGCTGTATATCTGAGGGGGACATGCAAAGTAAAGAATAAACAGCATTTTTGCTTGTACATGATTGGTCGATAGAAGTCAGCAGTATGCACTTGTAGTGCACAGTGGATTTGCATTTAGTAAATATAGTAAACCCCTATGTGAGACAATTCAAATCCCCTTTACACAAGATTTCAGGCACTGTTAAGCTTTCATTTCATAGTTACTATGCAAAACAATAATAAGTGTACAATTTACATATATAATCTTTTGTAAACATTAAAGGGACCCTGTCCCCAACTTTACAAATTGCAGCACAATAAAATTAAGTATTTTGAATGCTTACCTGCAGCATTTACCATTTCCAGAACAATTTTTTTTTATTTACTTGCAATGTGCCTCTGAACATGCTGGTAAATCTGACTGCACCTGTGTGTATGAGCCTTACTTTCCGTGTTTTCTCTTTCCAGAACAAGTTTTTTATTTACTTGAAATGTGTCTGAATGCTTCCATCTGCGCCCATGTGCTTGTGTCCTAAGATGATTGGTCTAGCGACATGGTCTCTTTAAAAAAAGACCTCATCAATTACCCCCCCCAATCTCAAAACCAAACTAACTTTTCAGGTGGCTCGTTTGTTTAAGTAGATGCATAAAAAAACAAAAAAAAAAACAAAAAACAAAAACAAACACTGTTTGGATGCAATGCAATACCATAAAAGAAGTCTAGTAAGGTGGTGGACTTTTTGGCCTTGTTCACACATGGTTGAACGGTAGTTTGCAGATGTTCAGGAGACAATACAGCCAACGCCTAAATGGTTGTTTTTTTTCTGATTTTCTGGGGTTTTTTTTGCAGTGCAGTACTGAACCACAACTACGTGACATTGACCTCAATGGGCGCGTTTGGCAAAAGGGATTGCCTGCTGGACGTGGCATGCTAAAGTTGCCACACTGTCCAGAAAAGCATTGTTGCAGTCGAAACGTGTATGGACCTAAGCACCTGCCATATTATTTCAAAGGTGGGCAGTCAGGGGGCAGTAAAAATGAATCTGCTGTCTCTTTTTGCAACTCCTTTGTTGCCAATGTGAACTCAGCCTTAAGGTTACAGATTACACAGAACATAAGGGACCATTAAGCTGATTTGTTACTCACTGAGGGGGCCAAAGGCACCAGGTCAGATTCAGAGCGACCAGATTGCATAGCAGTATGAACTCGGACAGATTCATATATTGATGGTTCTTCCACCTCCCGTGGGTAAGGGAATCTCAATAAAATTAAAGTACCTACAGTGGAAAAAAAAGAAAAGAAACACAGGGCTATGTTATTCTGGATTCCATACCGGGTAGCACATTCACTGTTCAATCCACGCACCTGAAGGTAAATTTTCTGCAGTTTTGTGAGATGGAAAATAAAAAAACAGCCTAATTTTAAAAATCTGCACCTGCGACTAAGAAACAGATTTCACCATATAATCATAAAATAATATGCAGAACAAAAATACAAAATGCACATTACCAAAAAGGCAGGGGTTTTCCAAACATAAAAAATTAGTTAAAATTAGCGATGTCAGGCAAAATGTATGATATAGTAGGTATAAGAGCAGAGGGATATCTAGAAATCACAAGTCATAATAGGTCTTCGATGGGACCCATTATGCAGCCTTAATTAAATTCCCTTAACATTGGCGATCAATGGATGGTGGCTTATAAAACATCCTTATTTATAACCTATTACACTGATGCTTAGAGATGGAGATCCTATTGTGCACCCCTAGTGGGATCTTCTTGCCTCTTAACACTGATGGCCACTGTAATAGAATACTTACAAATTGTAGCCCAGTAAAAATGAAGGTGCCACTCCACATTCAGTAGGTGCACTTCCCATAAACTTCTGTTGAACTGAGCCTGTGCTGTGTGCCAAAGGAGAGGAGCTTTTCCTTTGCAGTCAGAGAAAAAGTTGGTTCAGCAAGTGTATTAAAGCAGAAAATTGAATATCAAATACTTACAGAAATTTTCCTTTCCTGCTGACCTCCATGTCAGCCTACCACTGGTTATGCCTCAGTGGTAGGCTGACATGAAGCTTGTCAGGAAAGGAAAATTGCAATAAGTATTTGATATTCAATTTTCTGTTTTTAGACCTAGTTTACATTGTCCTCTAAAAAGTGCTCTGCATTGAATTACTCTAAGGGCATTTGACAGGTGATGAGGATGCATTATAATACCTCCTCACTACCTGTCTTAACCGCTTGCCGACTGGCTCACGCCGATAAACGTCGACAGAAAGGCACTGCTGGGCAGAACCCCATACAGGTACGTCTTCCCTTTTAAGAGCCGCCGAAGGTGCGCCCGCTGCATGGTGGGGGACCCACGTGCACGAGAGCCAGCACAGGGATTTGTGTGTGTAAACACACAAATCCCTGTTCTGTCAGGGGAGAGGAGACATATTGTTTGTTCCTACCAAGCAGGAACAACGATATGTCTCCTCCCCCAGTCAGTCCTATCCCCATACAGTTAGAACACATCTAGAGAACACACATTTAACCCCTTGATCACCCCCTAGTGTTAAACCCTTCCCTACCAGTGACATTTACACAGTAATCAGTGCATATTAATAACCCAGATCGCTGTATAAATGTCAATGGTCCCAAAAATGTGTCAAAAGTGTCCAATCTGTCCGTCACAATGTTGCAGTACTACTAAAAATCGTAGATCACTGTCATTACTAGTAAAGAAAAAAAAATGCCATAAATCTTTCCCCTATTTTGTACACGCTATAAAACTTTTGCGCAAACCAATCAATATACGCTTATTGCGTGTTTTTTTTCATCAAAAATATGTAGAAGAATATATATTGGCCTAAACTGATGAAGAAATTTGTTTTTTTAAAAACATTTTTGGGGAGATTTATTAAAGCAAAAAATGTTTTTTTTTTCAAAATTTTTTTGTTTACAGCGCAAAAATTAAAAACCGCAGAGGTGATCAAGTACCACCAAAAGAAATCTCTATTTGTGGGAAAAAAAAAGGACGCAAATTGTGTTTGGGTACAGCATTGCATGACCATGCAATTGTCAGTTAAAGAGACGCAGTGCCAAATTGTAAAAAGTGCTCTGGTCAGGAAGGGGGTAAAATCTTCCGGGGCTGAAGTGGTTAAAGAGGAACTGCAGTCAGCTCACATAATTTGTAATAAAAACATCTTTGCCATTCTGAAGCTTCCCTCCAACCACGTTGCATATTTTATTATATATACTGTGATTCTGTACTTGCCAAATATGCTGCAGAAATCTCCCGCCACTGAGTCTGGCTGCAGCCATTTTAACTGTGGGCAGCTGAAGCTGCTGCCCGTTTACTTCTTGGATTTACACAGACACACACCTCCAGCTCTGCAACTCTCATTGGCCCTCTTATGACTCATCCCCCCTCCCTTCCTGGCAAACTCTCACAAGAGTAAGAGAGAGCTGTGCATGATGTCATAAGCCTTGGCTAATGACCAGACAAGAAACAGGAAGTGGGCTGTATAAGGTATTTACTGGCAGATAAAAAAATGTTTTACTATCCAAAGTTAAAACAACAAGGGCAGAAGATTTAATAGATGGAAAGTTGAAAAAATACCTGAAGTTCTGCTTTAACTCCTTAAAACCAACACCAGCATGTCACAACAACGTGCAATGTGGACCATTGAGGGGTACCCCCTTCAGCTGAATGGGTTGCATTTGGCGGGCAGTACTGCCCACCGTATGTGACAGCAAGGATCATTTTTGCCCCACCATGATACAAGGAATCGTGGACATGGCGTGTTTACACCCCCATTTACTGCATTAGCAGCTTAGGGGGAAGTGGTTAGAAGGAGCAATAAAATCGATACTCAACCAAATGTTTTTACTGGTCCCCAAGCGCAAGTCTAAACCAGGCCTTAGCGTGATATTTTACTGTGAGAGGGAAAGTAAGCACTTTCATTTCTAAAATGAAATGGGCCACCCCTTTCCCTGGGCCCCTTAGCAGCTCCATGGTCTGCTATGCCTGTAGTTTCATCCTTGTTTAAAACTAGCTTGTTTAGAAAAAAGCCTTGACTTGGTAAAGAATTTGGAAGGAATCATCCAGGCAAATCCACAAAGACTGGTTCTAAGTTTTAAAAAGAACAATTTCTTAGATCTATGAGAAGTGGAGTAAACGGTTACATCATTTTTATTGTCGGGAAAAATGTAATTAATTCTAATAAAATGTTTTGAGAAAATAGATTATTAATAAGGCCTCATTCACACAGGCATACTTATCTGTACACCTAGCAGGAGAGCAGTCTTCAGGTATTCCGTGTAGATAGCCTTTTCAGATCAAGGACCAGCTGCCATCTACACCAATCGTGTTCCAGAGTGCCCACCGGTGCAGGTCCAATGCATCGATTGGAATTCGATCTGTCTGCATTCTGATTCATGCATCAGACCTACACAGATGTGCTCTCTTGGAGATCTATAGGTCCATACAGCTGGCCACCTATCATTGCTTTGAACAGGCTGCTTCGCACTTATGTACGGATAGGTGTGCCCATGTCAGTGAGTCCCAAATGTGTTTTCATAATGTGTTAGAAACAAATATAAATAAATCATTATTAATAGCCAACGTGTACGCAAGTAATTTTAGGAATTCGATATTCACTTTGGTATTACTATCAGCAGTGGCTGGTCCATAAGGGGCGCAGGGGCACCGCCCGACTAGTTTGCATGCTAGGCGCTAAAATCAAAGCTTTTTCTCTCTCTTTTTTTTTTAAGGCACATGATTAGAACCTGAAGCTCTAATTGGCTTGAAATAGGTTGGGCTCCGAACCCACCCACTTGTGGCACTAGCGAATCAATATGCGCTATTGGTTTCCAGTTTCTCCTCCCGGCCAATCAGGACAGGAGGCGGATCTGAAGACAACCAGGTTGTTCGGGAGGAGAAGCCGAGGAAGTCACGGCGGTGGAGGGGCGAGTGCGGACCGGGGGGAGATGTTTGCTGCCACCCACCCCCCCAAAAAAATTTAGCACCAGCCACCACTGATTACTATATATAACCAGATAGCGTGGGACTGTGAGATAACAACCAGCTCTATGTTGGTCTTATCAGGCTACAGATTTCTCAACAGGAAAAGTTTCTGAACAGCTTTGTGAAACTGAATTTCAGCTGTCACCGATAATAAGAATATGTGCTTGGCTTAAGGCAATACACACACACACACACACACACACACACACAGAGGGTGCACACCCAAAGCAAAATTGGCCATATTTGACCAAAGGATTTTGTGTTGCCTTGTGTTTTACCAAAATTGTGGGAGTTGATGAATGGTCAAATTTGATGAACATGTCTTTGCTTTCAAACTTGTCTCTTTTTGAGCAGCAGAATCAGATGCCTATTCTGCAGACATACACAAACATAGAATTCAAATATGTACATTGGTAATGTATGAGTGATGATAAAATGCAGAGGCACAAAACATAATAGATGTGGTAAGCACATTGCCAAACTCAGCAGGTCTACTGCCTGGTACACACAATGAGATTATCTCATATCGAAAATGGAGAGGTTACTAAAGTTACAAAAATTCTCATACGACAGAACAAAAATTCGCAAGTGATGTTATTGTATTGCATTTATATTGTAAATTTGGATGAAAACTGTACTGATCAAAACGAAAATCGTATGATCTTGTATCGTACGAGAACTAATTTCATGCTCACCCCTTCGGATAATATTGGATGAAGTGTCGTGATTGGCTCTCGAAAGCTCTGTACGAACGATCAGATTATCCTACGATCGCTTCGAACGTGGTATTTTTCGTACGATTTTATGATCGTGTTTATGGGCCATAAATCCTTGTTCAAGATTAAGTAAATGTGACTAAATTTTCTGCTTAGCATAGTGACATGCTTTATTAGAAAATCTGTACAGAATTAAATATTGCTGGTACCAGAAGTAAGCAGTGGTGCTGTCAAATTCACATACACTGAAATGTGTTACATTTCACATATCTAGGGATGTGCGTTTCCTAACTCCTGGTTTTTGATATGCATTTATATTTTTGTCAGGTCTCTTTTGGAACATAGTTCTCACAAGATTTTCTGTATTGGCATTACCTACTAGTCACTCTATTGAAGGAGATTTCAGAGTCCTGTGTCAGGGGTACGGTGTATAGACGTGTATAGAGTTTATGCCTGGTGTGGCCAGCCCCTGGCGAGTTTATCAATGGGTATGCCTAGGTTAAGGTTTTGAGAAAACAGGTGAGCTCTGTTTTACAAGGATCCTAAAAAGGCCTGTACACACTATACGAAAATCGGAAGTAACATTTTGTCCGACTAACAATCTGCCAATTTGTGGATCGTTAGTACGGTGCTTGCGACAGTCGATTCCGATTTTTCATACAAGAAAAGCTGGATGTGCAGACTATAAAATTTTAATCATATGTGAACACAACGTCCGATTTTCGTTTAATTATGGTTTAAGTACAGTTTTAATCCAAAAAAAAAAAAAAAAATCTTAAGAGCAAGACTAAGCATGCTCAGAAACGAAAGCACACACACAAAACTATTCAACACATTACGTCACTTCTGAAGTTGAATTCCGTCGTACAAGAATTTTCGTATGGTGAGCAACCTCTTCACTTTCGACATGAGACTAGCATGCAACAAAAAACGGATTAACAGTCATCTGAAAATCTGATTGTGTGTATGAGGCTTTAGTTAACTCCTTGGGAAGAGGGTGTCCCTGCTAGAAAAGGGTGATTGTGTTGAGAGGGCTGAGTGCCTGATTTGGGGCCCTAGGTCTTAAGCTGGTCTTAGACGGTTCGAATCTTGGCCGGTTCAGCAGGGATCAGCCGAGATTAGAACCATGACTGGGCAGGCTGATTGTACACAAGATGATCAATTGACAACTTGGGAAAAACCAGCCTGTCTGAATTTTCATGCCAATAGCGTTAGCCGTTAATAATAACTGTGTGTTCTCGAAGCCGGGATGGTTCCCCCCCCCCTTCGCTGCGAGAAGACAATAGCATTGCTGGAGTGATTTCCCCCATCCACACTGACTGGCCTGTGGTTGCAGGAAAGAAAATTGCTCCGTCTACGGCTGCCTTTAAGCTCGGCCTGGAAGGTTTTTTCTCTCTGTAAGTAGGCTGTGTGCTTTAAGCCATGCAGGTCCAATCTGACCTACTCTATAGTCATCACTGGAATGGAGCAATACAAGAACCTCCAGTTTTGTGGTTCCTATGCTCCAGAAGGAGTTCAATGATGATTCTGAATGATAAGACCCACCCAGCAACTTCTAGCCTGGGAAACCTAACAATTAAGTTTTGCGATATTCCAGCTTCTTCTAATCACATTTCTTATAATGGACCTGCACTGCTTTGATTACTGAAAATGTAAAGGTTTCGTACTGTTGGGGCAGGATGATCCTAGGAGTCCCCCTTATCTTCACAAGGCCCTTCTGGGTGGAGGCACTAAAGATATGCAAACAGATATTACCCTAAACTCACACTTTGCGAAAGCGCAGGATCCTGTTTGCCCAGCTGCTGCCATAGTGTTGTGTGAAAATGCTGCAAGCGGAGTGTCATCACACATAACTAACCTCAAAGAGGGTACACATACCTGTATACTGTATAGTTCTTGGAGATCGGAAGCAAATGTTCCCTCAGGGTCCCAAGGGTTCTGAGAGGAACTGATACTTTTGTTATACTGGAGGATCTTGGAAAAAGAGGACATCTGTTTTTTTGGGGGGTTTTTTTTTTGGGGGGGGGGGTTGTTGAATGATGAATCGGTTGCCCAACATGTCATCTTTGTCTTAAAACTCACTTTTTCGTTGTGCAATATTCTTACACAATGCTGGATATTTTGCAATTTAGTAACTACACAGTACAGTAACATTCATTGTACAAAGTAGTGTACAAGCTAAGCACTAACTAATAAAAAAAAAATCGCCACTGTGTTTGTAACAATAAAAATTCAGAATTGATGTAAAGCACTGCTGCACTAGAGTTGATCCTGAATTTCTGAGAAAGTTTAATATGAAGCAAATTTCACAGATTCGCATGGCAGATTCTAAATTTCATTGTTGTTTTTGCTGGTTTGGATTTCCAGTAGGCTTCTAGGAAAAATAGACAAAAAGGCTACTTCAAAGGTTATTTCTGCCTTATAACTGCTTCTGTTATTGTCTGAGTACCCCAGGGGTGTCCAAACTTTTTTCAAAGAGGGCCAGATTTGATGAAGTGAACGTGCTTGAGGGCCAACCATTTTTCCTGACATTCTTTTAACCATTAAAATTCGGTCTGTGTGTTAGTTCGAACACTAATACATTGCCCAACAAGAATTCTCTTGCCTTTGTGGCTGTGTGCGTAAAGAGATGATCTTGGACATGTTATTTGGATATACCGTATTGGTATACCAATACGTATAACACGCACCTTCACTTTAAGAGGGAAGTTTCAGGAAAAAAATTTAAATTTTACATAAAGAACTATGAAGCAAAATAAGGGTCAGTGCCCATCTGCAGCCCCACCATTGCCAGGAATGCAGCCCCCCATCATTGCCAGGAATGCAGCCCCCCATCATTGCCAGGAATGTAGCCTCCCATCATTGCCAGGAATGTAGCCTCCCATCATTGCCAGGAATGTAGCCCCCCATCATTGCCAGGAATGCAGCCCCCATCATTACCAGGAATGTAGTCTCCCATCATTGCCAGGAATGTCGTCTCCCATCATTGCCAGGAATGTAGCCCCCCATCATTGCCAGGAATGTAGCCCCCCCCATCATTGCCAGGAATCTTGACCCCCCATCATTGCCAGGAATCTAGCCCCCCATCATTGCCAGGAATCTAGCCCCCCCATCATTGCCAGGAATGCAGACTCACCATTGCAATCACTGCAGCCTGACTGATTCCCATCCATCTGCAGCCTTGGAGGGGACGGGACGAGCGCCAAAGATTAGCTGCAGGAGAACTCCTGTTTTCTCGTCTGCCTCTTTAATAGAAAATCCCGCCTCCTTTGATGGACAGATAAGTCATCCAATGGCTGCGCTGAAAACGGGACTTCCTATTACAGAGGCTGACGTGTACAGGAAATACTACTGTGTGCACGGCACTTGTCCCGCCCCCTCCCTGTCCCCTCCAAAGAATCTGGACATATATATCTTCTGCGGCCCCGGCGCTGGGAGATCGTTGGGGGCCACAAAAGATATACATGTCCAAAATAACCAGGCGAGCCGTTCAAAACCGGAACGCGGGCCGCGACTGGCCCACGGGCCGAACTTTGGACATGCCTGGAGTACCCTTAACTTGACTGCCAGTGCCACCAAGCCTAACCCTTCTAATAGGGCGTACACACGGTCGGACTTTGTTCGGACATTCCGACAACAAAATCCTAGGATTTTTTCCGACGGATGTTGGCTCAAACTTGTCTTGCATACACACGGTCACACAAAGTTGTCGGAAAATCCGATCGTTCTAAACGTGGTGACGTAAAACACGTACGTCGGGACTATAAACGGGGCAGTGGCCAATAGCTTTCATCTCTTTATTTATTCTGAGCATGCGTGGCACTTTGTCGGTCGGATTTGTGTACACACGATCGGAATTTCCGGATTTTGTTGTCGGAAAATTTTATATCCTGCTCTCAAACTTTGTGTGTCGGAAATTCCGATGGAAAATGTGTGATGGAGCCTACACATGGTCGGAATTTCCGACAACAAGGTCCTATCACACATTTTCGTGTGTACGGGGCATTAGAATCCTTGCTAAAATGTTTAAGGGAGGTGGATGATTTGGTGCTCTGCAAAAAATATATTTTGGTACCCAATCAGTTGTCTTTGAGTATATTCCCATTCCTATCAATAATGGCCTTTTCTCACTCTGAAAATATCTCAAACAGTCAGCTTCCTGGTGATAAAGTATAAATATGTGGTCTAAATTGGCACATCCTTAGCACCAATGAGGCCTGAATTTGCTTATTTGTCTAGCCTAGCCTCCTGTACTTCAATCATAGAAATACAGAAAGGAGGGCCATACCAAAGCAGATGAAAGAGACCAAGATCATTTTAATTGTTGGTAAAAAAAAAAAAAAAAAAAGTCACATAAAAACAGCCAACGCATTTCAGGGGCAACATCAATCCCAGTATTAAACTCTCCTCCTGGAGTAACAACTTGACAGCAGTTTGACATTAAGTCCCCCATTGCTACTCAGTGGTTGTAAAGCATCAAGCTGTGCTGCTGCTCCCCCCCAGACTCCCTATTTTTCTTACCTGAACCCAATCCGATCCAGTAATGAGCACGAGCACAGAGGCTCCAGCCGCTGTCTCTCTCCTCACTGGACAGATTGATAGCAGCAGGAGCCATTGACCATCAATCAAATCCAGTGGCATGGAAGTGGAAGGCGGGGCAGAGTCCCACTGCCTGTGTCAATAGACTGTCAATAGATGGGTGCCCCCAGGGAAAGCAGCTTTCCGTGGGGGCACCCAATGAAGAGTAGGGGCCTGGAGCTCTAGGGGGGCACCCCAGAGGAAGAGGATCAGGGTTGCGCTGTGCAAAATGATTGCACAGAGCAGGTAATTATAGGCATGTTTATTCTTTTATTTATTTTTTCTTTTTTTTTTTTTTTTTTTTTAAATAAACACACACACACACACACACACACACACACACACACACACACACACACACGCGGTCATTAAGGGGAAAATTCTTCTGGTCCTTAAAAAGAGGAGTTCCACCCAGGGGGTCCAGTTAAAAAAAAAAAAAAAAAAATTAAAAGTCAGCAGCTACAAATACTGCAGCTGCTGACTTTTAATTGGACACTTACCTGTCCCTGGGTCCAGCGATGCGGGGGATCGAAGCTCCGTTCAGCGGTGCCGGCATTGCAACTGTGGGCGCCGGGCTGTGGCTTCACAGCCTGGCACCCACTGTGCATGCGCGAGCGGCGCCGCCATTGGCCGCTCAATCACCTGGGACCTGTAATGGGTCCCAGATGATTGACAGGAGGGAGCAGAGCGGAGCCCTTCCTGTGCCGAGGGGGAAGTGATGTCACCAGCCCAGGCACTGGAAGGGGCAGACTACGACGGACCCCCTAGCAACAGGCATTTAGAGGTAAGTTAAAAAAAAAAAAAAATATCCAATTTTTTTTTATTTATTTTTTTTTTAGGATTTTTCATGTATTTTTGTTTTTTTGGGTGGAACCCCACTTTAAGTCGTTAAGTTAATACATACTCAAATAACAGTATTCAGGTATAAACATATCCTTTGCAAATTAAATACAATTTCCACTTTTATGAATAGTATGAGAATTCATATTGTCTGTATACTACTATCTGCAATGTCTAACTTAGCTAAATGCAATAATAAGTGTATGCAACTAACTTTACCTGCTTACTCATATTTGGGTCAGTACACTAACTGGATCTCAGGCTTTTTCTAGGGCATGGTTAATAGCTAAATAAACACATAGAATACAAGATAGAGAATATAATTACACTGACGCTACACCACTGCAATAAAGTAAACCCATCAAGGGAGAAATGTGGAGCTGTCATTGCTGATCTACTAAAAAATGCCACGTCTGTCAAGCTGTTTCTGCAACTTTAAAAAAAAAAAAAAAAAAAGGATCCTGCTCCTTTAAAGCATGTCATATGTCACAGTGCTTGTTCTGTGTCATTTGGCCCCCTGTAACACCTAAAAACACCTGGCTGATCCTTCGTTTCTCCCCACCCCTCTGTAAACTGACCAGTGTATCATGGCTGCTAAGACCAGACACCGTGATCAGTTTATGTGCCTTTGTCATCAGCAGCCTGCTATCTGCTCTCCTCTCTGCTCCGGTGTCCTCCTCCCCCCTCCTGCTGCTCTCATAACACTAACCTGTATACACCATCAGCATTGCCTCCTATTGCAGTGTCCCCCTCTGTGAAGGATTTATAAATATAAATGATGTAAATACCTCATTTAAGAGCTGAGATTGCAATCACTTGACCAGCCAGCTTTCTTCTCCTTTCCTCCTCCCCTCCAGACTGACATCAGCCCCGCCCACTGCATCTCTCAGAGAAGGAAAGGAGAAAGCTGGCCAGTCATGTGATCTCAATCTCGGCAGTGAAATTAGGTATTTGCAGCATTTATTTTTATAAATCACACACACAGGGGGATACTACAATAGGAGGCAGTGCTGATGGTGTATACAGGTTAGAGTGCCTTAACAACCACTTTAATAAAACAGACACTCACCTGTCCCATGGTCCAGCGATGCGGCCGCCCAAAGCCTTGCTTCTCTCCGCGGAGCCGGCATTGCGAGTGTGGGCACCCGGCTGTAACAGCTTGCGGCTTCACAGACGGGTGCGCACTGCGGAAGTGGGAGCTGGGCACCTGTCAAAACTAGGTACCCGCTTCCCCCACCCCAAAAAAAAATTACATGCCAAAAGGTGGAGTCCTTAAAGAATTACAGTTATTTAGTAGGTAATGTTCGAAAAGGGCACAGGTCCATAGAAACATAGAAAAATTTTTAGTTTTTTTTTTTCTCCCTAACTTTTTTGTCTGAGTATAGATGTACAATTGCCCCAAGCCATTTACTATTGACTGTCTCACTACCTCTGCTCATTATCCCTGTTGGAAGTTTATTCCAACAAAACTGATATGAAAATAAAAATATAAGAATGTTACAAGTTCTTATCCATATACTTGTTTTAGGTCAATGACTACTAAAGCAAAAGGATCAGCATAAAAGCCAGCCAACTAGCACGGTCAGAAGGACAGTCAGCAATGGGACAGCCTCCATGTTTTCCTCATTACATGTTTACTTCAAAGTGTATATGTTACCAGCAAAGTATGAAATAAGAGCATTCTCATAGGAGTGCGCACAGGGTGTGTCGGGTGTGCCCAGGCACACCCTAATCACCCCATGCGCATTAGTGTTATCGCTCTGTGTAGCAGCAGGAACATGGTAAAGATCTCCCTCTTACCTGCTCTGCCATAAGAAAAGTGTTTATGCTCTTCTCTTTCACTGTGCCGGCAGGGAGATCAATGTGTCGGGTTCATATATATGTAGACACATACATATGCATGTGTGTTTGAGCTTAAGGGTGCACACCCTAATACAATAGGCTGCACACACCTATGACCATTCTAAAGAAAGCCTAAGAATGTTATAGAATTTGTGACATAGGGCAACATATGAAATGTCGGTGTAATTTTAATTATATACTTTACCCAAGCATTTTGCAGAATGACAAGTACTCTTTGGGCAAAGTATGCAAACAGTCGTGAAAACATTAAAACATCTGTTATTTTAATGTGTTATATACTTTACCTAGGCATTGTATAGAATACCTAGGCATTATGCGTAATGACAAAATAATACTTCGGCATTGCATAGAATGCCTAGAAAATGTTTGTTCTTCATTCTTTGGTGTTACATTGTCCCCATGCTTTAGAATGCCTAACCTAAAATATACATTTCCTAGGCATTCTATACAACATGACAATAAAGAAAAAGTCAGCTTCCGGTGTTTTTTCACTTTGCCAGTTTGCCTTCTGGCATTGCATAGAATGCCTAGCCAATGAATTCATTTTTAAGTGTTTTATACTTTGCCATCACATTTACGGCACTCTTTAGATTTCCTAGACATTTTATAGAATGCTGTATTACTGGGAACACATAGAATACTGAAAAGAAATGTAATTTATTGCAGCATGCCAGTTCTTAAATAAGGTGGTTGCATTAGCTTTCTTTTTTTTTTTTTCACCTGGTAATTCTTCGAATAACTCTTCCTGTCCCTAGGTGACTACACAAATTTCTTCACTGTATCTATGGAGACAGCCATATTCATCATACAGGCCAAGCTCTCCTAATTTGGATAAGAAACACATAATCCTCTTCATCTCCATAGGAGAGGGGCAATTAGTAGTGTACAGACAATAGCTTAGAAGGAAGATTATACTTTATTTTCAACTCACAGGAAGTGATAATGACCCTGTATTTCTGGGAAGACCAATAGGTATTTTATGATCTTTATGAAAATCTTCGTAGCCTGAAAAATGAATACTAAATGCAGCCACACCATTCACAGACTAGCTGTAATAAATTAAAAATATTTGTTCATGGGTTTAGATATCCAATAGGGGCTCACTGACTTTGTCAACTCCTATATCTGTCTCTGCTGGATCGAAACATACTGCGAGGAGGACTTATCAAACAAGTTAGTAAGAAAACCAGGCGCATACTAAATGCAAATTATACTACTTTTAAAACAGTTATGTATCTATATGGGTTGGTTTACTAAAACTGAAGAGTGCAAAATCTGGTGCAACTCTGCATAGAAACCAATCAGCTTCCAGTTTTTTTTTTTTTTTTTGTCAAAGCTCGTAAATCATCCCCATGGTGTCCACCATAACTGTAGACATGGATAGCCAACTGCTTCCCTTTTGAAAGTTTTCCAATATACACAGACTGTATACTTTCAGCTTAAATCAGCTAAATACATTTCAGGTGCATCAGAACAAAAGTTGTGCAAAGTCCTAGGCCTAGTTTACACTTGCAATTGGGGGGTTGATAAAAATAGACAATTTGAGCCTTCTTAACTTGTAAAAAGGCAGCCGACGGGGTGGTACACATACCACAGGTACAATGCTTTGCTTTACAGCACAGCAAAAATGATACCCCATGTTGCTTTAGGCAGTCAGTACCGCTACCGCACAGAACCCATTTAAGTCAATTGGGCCTTGAGGTCATCACTAGGTTTGTGGCTGCAGCACAGTATTACCATTCAAAACCACATTCAGCTGTCAAATAAAAAACAGACATTCAGAAGGCAGCAGTACCACTTTCTGAATGCTTCTCAGCTGCACCTGTGTGGCTCCCTGAAAAGTGTTCCACCACAGACCTATGCAAAATGTAAACAGGCACTTATAGTGGTTTTCTTTTTTGAAAGCATTCACAGCCTGGAGTAGAAAAGTCTGTCCCCTGCCAGCATGCTGTGAAGAACAACCTTTGCTCTCTGTGTGGAAGCAGTGGTCTCCCTGCAGAGATCCAAAATGCCCCATGCTGAATCAGACCTATAAATTTGCATTCAGCAAAGCTCCTTGATGATTGGAGAGCTCTAGCTCAGAGAGCATGTGCCTTTCACTGCAGCATGCTGGTAAGGGCCAGGATTTTTTCCCCTCAGGTTGTGGTTGCTTTCTAAAAAAAAATAAAAAAAATTGATCGACTATGCACACCCTCTATTTTGATACATCCAGAATATTTTTAGATGATTTAACCTAAAATTTTAGTTGGGCTTTAAGAAGCGGTCCAAGGTAAGTATATTTTCTATTGGTGCAGTGCTACATTTGGGCAGCACAGAAGCAATTTATGATAAAAGTGGATCCTACTGAAAAATTGATCATGTCTCAGTACTTTCAGTTACTACTGCCTTGCTGTGTAACTAAATTGATAGCCTATGTTTTGAGCATCAACATGACCTAATTTAGGGTGCCTATAATGTTGTTAGGTTTGTATGTTTTGACACAACAGAGCAGACAATAATTAAGTAACAGAACCCAGAGGACATTCGTTTCATTTGATAACAAACCATTACAAAGAATTGCAACACTGATTCCAAAGCATAGCTGTATCAGTAGCAAGGAAGAAATATGGTAGGCAGAAAAGGTTACTAAACCCAAAACAGTAAAAGCAGTCTGTATATGCAGTAAAGCATGCTGGTTATAATCACTGTGGAATCTGAGGGGTTTACCCTCTGCATTGTGTAAAAAGGCTGCTTGATCGTGTATGCACAGATCCTCTCCGTCCCCCTGGACAAGTCCAGATAAGACAGAGCCTTTGGAGTCAGGCTGCACATGCTCAGTTTGGTGTGTATTGCTAGAGGTTTTTTTTTTCCTTGGGAGAGGGCATGTAATCTGCACAGGGCCAATCAGCACTGACCAGACAGAGGGTTAGGGGTCCTGCAGCCTCATAGGACAGTTCAGTCCAGTATGAAAATTCCTCCTACAAGCTTCACCAGGAAGCAGGATGAAAATCACAAGACTGCCATATACTGCTGATGGGAAAAGGTATTTAGCTGTTTATATTTACTAAAATAATTGCATGTCCATGTTCTGTGTACTGTGGGAGACCAGATATAGTGAATGCAGGGTCCTGGGTTTAGTAACACTTTAAAGACTGTAAATGAATAAATACAAATAACTCTGGACAAAACACAATTTTTTCAGTATACATATGTAAATGAAAAGATATTCCGTGTCCATTTTTCCTTTTGAATGAAATATTCACAAGTGAGAATGTAATTCTATAAGGTTTTGGGCATGTAGCCAGTGCCGGTTTTAGACCTTGGGGGACACGGGTCACTTCAAGTTCGGGGACCCTTCAACATAGACATTCAGTTATATGACAAATAAAAAAGTGAACTGAAATGAATGATAAACTGCAGTTGTTCTGATTTTGTTGAGTCTACAGTATTGACAGGTGCACAGGAGGTGGTGTGTACAGATCCACAGACTGAAAGGTTCGGGAAGCAAAAAATTACTCGTGGGAAGTCTAGTCAAAGGATTCGGGGAATGGAAAAAACTCACAGATTAGAAGTGGACTTCACTACTAAACTTGGTGCAAGACATGTAAGGAAGGAAGACCCTCTACCCTGCTGATTTCATCCGACACGACGCTATATCAGTCTGGCCGAATTCCAATCCGGAGCAATGCCTGTCCTGAATTTGACCAATCTTGTAATTTCAGATAAAACATGCCAACAAAGTTTTACCATATTTGAGATCATGGAGTGTCGGATTCATCCCTTGACCCAATAAGGGGCAAGCAGGAGAGTGAGCTTCTCTCTCTCATGTTTCTTGCGGTGATAAAATCGATGCTGGCAATAACTTCACTCCCACACAATGGGGTCGGGGCTGTTGCCCTACAGGCATTTCCCAACGTTTTTCAATCTGTTCCCTTGTCCCACCCACTTGACTCTCATAAACAAGGCAATAAATTCCTTAAGTAATACAGTATTACAGTAATATTAATATTACAGTAATATTAAAACAAACATCTCAAATAATAAAATACGAAGTTGAAATGCAAAATTTCTGCCAGAACCCCAGATTCCTTCTTTGCCTTGAAGTCAGGCTTAACTGTTCTGCATTCTGACACCCACACACTTTGTTATTTTGTTCTAATAATAAAACTAATTTTATAATTATTACTTTTTTTATAAAGGAAGTCTGGGTCTCTCTCTGGCAGGGGGCCCGGGGCAATTGTCCCTTTTGCCCCCTCTAAATCCGGCACTACCTGTAACAGGAAATTGTATCTAAAATGTCTGCTTCTGTGGGTTAAGAATATTAGAGTATCTATCACAGACAATTAGTATAATCTGATACTGAATCCTGCCATATTCTAGAATGTACTCATGGTTGATATGGCAGAACCGCATCACATTTCATGTGTGCATGCAGCCTAAAGTTTTCTTTCCTTTGAGCTGATTATTTTTTTCTATCTTTTGTAAACAATTTAAATAAAAAGCTTTATTGTAATTTTCTTACAAGATTAAATCAATATTACTTTGATCCATTGTCGGGGGGCTCCTTAACAGTGTGTGGCCCATAGGCCGGTGTCTACCCTGCCTATTTGGTAATCCGCACCGGTTCCCTGGGACACTCCCCTGCTAACCAGAGCAGTGATTCCTGTTTAATTAACCACTTCAATACAGGGCACTTTACAGGGCACTTTCACCCCCTTCCTGCCTAGGCTAGTTTTCAGCGCTATCACAATTTGAATGACAAATACGCGGTCATGCAACACTGTACCCAAACTACATTTTTTTTTCATAATTTTCTTCCCACAAATAAAGCATTCTTTTGGTGGTATTTGATCACCACTGGGGTTTTTTTATTTTTTTCTAAATTTTACTAAATAAAAATATAAAAAAAGTTTTTAGTTTCCGTTATAAAATTTTGTTTTCTCCTTCACTGACGGGCACTGATGAGGAGACACAAATATGTAGCACTGATAGCTGGTACTGATGGGCACCGATAGTGGGCACTGATGAGGAGGCACTGACAGTCATTACTAATGGGCACTGATTGGCATCTGTGATGGGCACTGATTGGCATCTGTGATGGGCACTGATTGGCATCTGTGATGGGCACTGATTGGCATCTGTGATGGGCACTGACAGGCATTTTGTTGGGCACTGACAGGCATTTTGATGGGCACTGACAGGCATTTTGATGGGCACAGATTGGCAGCTGTGGTGGGCACAGATTGGCAGCTGTGGTGGGCACAGATTGGCAGCTGTGGTGGGCACCTCTGATAGGGGCTGTGCCCAGTCAGGATAACGGAGCCACATTGCGGACGTCAATCTGCTATAGGGCGGGCGGGCGGCAAGTGGTTAAACAGTTCTCCATTGACAGAATTGTACTCTGGCACAGTTTGTACTCACACTGCAGCAAACTATACCAGATTGCAAGTGAACCATGCCCGGGACCACCTGTTCCAAGTGGTCTCAGGCACAGTATGCTTGGGGGCAGTTCGGAGCAGTCATACTACACAAACGAACCAGACTAAAAGGCCCATATACGCGATACGAAAATCAGAAGTAAAATTTCATCCGACGAACAATCTGCTGATTTTTGGATCGTTAGTACGGTTCTTTCGACAGACGATTCCGTTTTTTTTGTCCGACAAAAGCAGGATGTGCAGACTATAACATTTTTGTTGTACGCGAACTCAACGTCCGATTTTCGTTTAATTAGTACGGTTTTCATCCGAAAAAAATCGTAAGAGCAAGACTATGCATGCTGAAAAACAAAAGGAATACATACAAAACTATTCAACACATGACGTCACTTCTGAAGTTGTATTCTGTCGTATGAGAGAATTTTCATACAGTAAGCAACCTCTTCAATTTCGATATGAGACTAGCACGCAACAAAAAACGGACGAATGGTCGTCTGAAAATTTGACCGTGTGTACGAGGCTTAAGGCGGGCGATACATTATACAATTTTACTTTTAGATTTACCCAAACCATATGATATGATGTCAAACCTAAACACTTTCAATGTGTTTGCAATCAGGCAGGTCCTTGCTCTACATAGTTGAAGGTAAATCCAAAGGAAATTGAAGAAAAGAAAAGTAAAGTATATAATGTATGGCCAGCTTAAGGGGCTGAACTGCACCCAGGACTGAGTAAAAGTTCTAGCGTGACTGCACCCTAGCCCATTTGTTTAAATGAAAACCATATAAATCTACTAATTCTTTCTACGAATTAGACAGAACCTAGCACTGGACACCGGTCTGTCATTTACAGGCCATGTTCTTTCAATGGTTAATCTACAGGCAGTATGAAAAATCAACATTCACCTCCAGGAATCAACTTCACATTTGACCCCGGTCAAGTACAGGCCAGAATTAGTATCGGCTGACAGCTGTTTGATGACCTATGTGCAATGAGTTTATGGTAGACGTCCAGTTCCCTGCAGACAGGTGTCCACATCCCGCAAACACACTATCCCTGCTGGCAGCATCAAACTCATATCGACTCAATGGGGATTGAAAGTTAAACTACTCATCAGTGTGGCTGTTGATTCTTTTTAAAAGTGATGTTTCAGCAGAGATACACAGATGTACTCAGGAATACAATATACTGTAAGGAAATGCTCTACAAACCCCAAATGAACTGAAGAAAAATACATTTAAAGTGCTGCTTTCTATAAAAGTGCTGCGCTGCTACATACATGTGCATGACATAATGATCACATGGAAACTATTCACTACATTAATATCTCCAAATAAGTGATATAAAAAAAAAATGAATGACCTGTGTGCTGGAAATGATATACCCAAGGCTAAAAAATAAATATTACAATCAAAATAACTAATAAATATATTTAAAAAACGATTCCCTTCACCTTTTGACCTCCAAAAAAGGCCATTTTTTTTCTATTTGGCACTGCACTACTTTAACTGGCAATTGCATGGTCATGCAATTCTGTATTCATATGAAATGTATATATTTTTTTTTTACACAAATAGAGCTTTTTATTTGGTGGTATTTGATCACCACAAGGTTTTATTTTTTTTATTATAAAACTGAAAAAAACTGAATATTTTGAAGAAAAAAAACAAAACCTTATTTTCTACTTTGTTATAAAAGATAGCCAATAAAATCATAATTTCTTAAAAAAAAATTATGTCAGATTGTATTCTTCTACGTGTCTTTGGTTAATATATATATATATATATATATATATATATATATATATATATATATATATATATATATATATATATATATATATATATATATATATATATATATATATATATATATATATATATAAATTGGTTTGTGAGAAAGTTATAGTGTGACTGATAGGGTGGCAGGCAATCTGGCGCTGACACTCTCTGGGAGGGTCACTAACCGACACTGACGTTACTAGTGACACTAATACTGTACACCAGGGATAGTCCTCAAGATTACACAGGCATTACTTCAAGTTGCGGCAAAAATCGCAGCAAAGTCACACGACTTTCAGGTTGCACAAGTGTGAAAGGGGCCTTAAAGGAGACGTGGCAAGGGTGTGTCCTATGCCTACATACTTCTGCTAATAGGCGTCCCTCATCTCCATCTCAAAAAGTTGGGAGATATGTCTATATATCAATCAAATCAGTTACTTTCAACCTACCCTTAGGCTGGGTTCACACTGGTGCGACACGACAGCCGTCCTACTTTGGATCCGACTTTGCCCTGCGACATGAAGCCGGCATGTGTCCGACTTTCAATGAACGGGGATCCGACTTGGATCCCCGCCAATGCCCGGCATTGTTTGGTATGAATCTTTAGGGGGAACTCCGCGCCAAATTTTAAATAAAAATCCGGCATGGGTTCCCCCTCCAAGAGCATACCAGGCCCTTGGGTCTGGTATGGACCTTGAGGGGACCCCCTACGCCGAAAAAGCGGCGTGGGGGGTCCCCCCAATCCATACCAGACCCTTATCCGAGCACGCAGCCCGGCCGGACAGGAATGGGGGTGGGGACGAGCGAGCGCCCCCCCCCTCCTGAACCGTACCAGGCCGCATGCCCTCAACATGGGGGGGTTGTTGCCTTGGGGGAGGGGGGCGCGCTGCGGCCCCCCCACCCCAAAGCACCTTGTCCCCATGTTGATGAGGACAAGGGCCTCTTCCCGACAACCCTGGCCGTTGGTTGTCGGGGTCTGCGGGCGGGGGGCTTATCGGAATCCGGGAGCCCCCTTTAATAAGGGGGCCCCCAGATCCCGGCCCCCCACCCTATGTGAATGAGTATGGGGTACAGCGTACCCCTACCCATTCACCTAGGAAAAAAGTGTCAATTTAAAATAAAACACTACACAGATTTTTAAAGCATTTTATTAGACAGCTCCGGGGGTCTTCTTCCGACTTCGGGGGTCTCTCCGGTTCTTCTCCGCGCTCTCCGGGTCTTCTGCCGGGCTCCTCCGCTATTTTCTGCTCTTTTGCCATAGCGGAGGAGCCTGGTCTGCTGCCTTCTTCTCTTCGGGGGTCTCTCCGGTTCTTCTCCGCGCTCTCCGGATCTTCTGCCGGGCTCCTCCGCTATTTTCTGCTCTTTTGCTATAGCGAAGGAGCCCGGTCTTCAATCTTCTGCCTTCTGCCCTCTTCTCCTGATGTTGACACGATGCTCTCTGGGGCTGGAATGCACTCTGAGCGCTCCGCTCTGACTTATATAGGTGGTGACCACGCCCCCTAATGCCGTCACAGTCCCTGGGCATGCTGGGACTGTGACGGCATAAGGGGGCATGGTCATCGGGTGATGACCACGCCCCAAGGCACCACCCCCCCATGTTGAGGGCATGCGGCCTGGTACGGTTCAGGAGGGGGGGGGCGCTTGCTCGTCCCCACCCCCATTCCTGTCCGGCCGGGCTGCGTGCTCGGATAAGGGTCTGGTATGGATTGGGGGCGACCCCCCACGCCGTTTTTTCGGCGTAGGGGGTTCCCCTCAAGGTCCATACCAGACCCAAGGGCCTGGTATGCTCTTGGAGGGGGAACCCATGCCGGTTTTTTTATTTAAAATTTGGCGCGGAGTTCCCCCTCAAGAACATCTGAGCATAAGTCGCGTGCCGAAGTCGGATCATGCAAGACGGCAATCCGACTTTGATCCGACTTCAATGATAGTCAATAGGCTGAAGTAGGATCAAAGTCGGACCAAAGTAGTACAGGGAGCATTTCTAAAGTCGGAACGACTTGTGTCGGACCAGTTAGGACGGCTCCCATAGGGAAACATTAAATTTCACACGTCATGCGACATGAGCTCCCAATGTCGGAGCGTTTGTCGGACCAGTGTGAACCCAGCGGATTACCTTGCATCCTTTTATCTTTTTCAGGGCAATAGCTCTCATCTACACTACCCTCCACTTCCACCCAGATATATACGATAGCTCAAAACAAACATAATACCATCATTGTGCTTACTATTGTGCTTACTATTAAAATAATAATTTTTCTAAAAAGCATAAAGTAAACTTGCATTATATGTGCATTATATGTGCACTTAATCCCATGCACAGCAGAGTAAAACCTCAGTGATGTCCCCTAAGACAACACACAATTGGCAACATCGCTCTTCCTGGTGCCTGCTTCACTTCCTTTAGAAAGTGATGGCTTCACTGCTCCACCCTATGTGTTGCGTCACCATCACATGATTTCTTCAAGATTGCCTCCTGAATGCTTGATGGTAGCTCCTAAAGCTCCATACACCATTAGATTTTCTGCAGATTTTTGTCTTCAGATTTACCAAAACCATATAATATGAGGTCAAACCTTAAGAGTTTCAATGCAATCAGTGTATGCAATCAGGCAGGCCCTTACAGTACATAAAAACTGGTGGGGTCAACCTGCGCTAGTGAGCAATACGTGAAGATAATGTGTAAAAAGTGCAGCAGCAAAAAAAACTTCAAATATCCATGAAGTGATAAACATACAAAATAAAACTTAATTGCGCTAGCAGTGATAATATAATTGAAAGCAGTATTTAGGGCACACAATATATGTATGTAAGTCCCAATCAAAAAGTAACAATAAGTGCATAGACCTTATAACAGAAAATAATTATGTGCTAAAAGTCGATGTTCAGGCATCAACACCACCTATAATATGTCCATAGAAAGATAATTCCAATTCAATTAAAAGTCCATTAAATTCATCTGGTCTCCAAACCATAAGGACTGATAGATCAAAGAGGCTTTCTATCGGACGTACATTGATTGCAGAGAGAGAGTAATAGGTGTCCGCTTACCCCTATTGTTGGACCTCCTCTGTGGCAAGGTCTTACGAGCTTGCAGATTTCGCCCTCTGCAGGGACCAAGTGTTGGTAACCAGGTCTTGACAGCGTACACCGCAGACTTCTGGATGGTCAGGATAGTCCAACAGCTCCAGCATCAGAGGGGGGACCCGAGAATGGAGAGGCCCATAGATAAAGAAGACATAAGGAGAAAAGAAGGAGGCTCCTCTGGTGTAATATCGTTGGGGTTTTATTGGATAAACCACAAGTGAACATTTAAAAAACTTCATAAAAATATTCGTAAAAAGCCGGCATATACAAAGGCAGAACGCCCGTGCAAAGTAAACCTTCAGAACACGTGATGGCAAGCACTGCGAGGCCACGCCCTACATGTTTCGTCATACGTGACGTCATCTACGGGGCACGGGCGACGCAATGAACCATCACCTTATATATCAATAGACGGAGTTACAACCACGCCCTCATCCCCGCCCACGTCCGTCTTTCGACAGAGCATGTATAGGAGATTCGACGGGACCGTCAGTATGAAACCGCCCACAGGGCGGAACATAAATCGAAAATAAAAAACAGATACTAAATACATGCGGAAGTAGAACCAAGCCTCATTTTAGTGCCGGTCTGACACGCCAACAGGCTTGCGCCAAGACGAGCCAAGCCTCGATCTGGCTGACACCAAAACTTCCTATAGAGGTAGACTATAATCAAAAACCGGAAGAGATCTAGCGTGTACCCCGGGTGAATTTAGGAGATAGACGCCCATAACATACCTGAGACTTCCGGTCCTAAATGGATCCAAATTCAACTAAAAAAACTTTGATGTCACTCTTAGGATTAAAAAGCCTTTTGGACAGTACATATATTGTACATGGCCATATTTTTCGTTGTGCATTTGGTATAATATTTATTTAATTTTTATTATTTCACCCAAATGCGCTATATTTTAGAAAAATATAAATAACTATAAAATAAAAATGTCTAAGAATGTGATGAGAAAACACAAGTCTAATAATTGGATTATGTTTATATAAAATCTATAGTAAATAGAAATAAAACTATTGTACCTTTTGGGCCATACCCACAACTAATATCTCCAAATATATTATTTTTATTTTTGTTTTTATAACCTGTCAGCCAGGACAAGACTCGACCCCTCTTTTTACAATTTCAAACCTTAGACCGTTCAAAAAACAAAAACAACCAACTCTAAGAGTGTATGGTAGAGCAATTCACAATACACGAGAACGTTATTAATGGGGGGATTCTAATTGCAACATGACCTCTTGTTGTCGTAAGGGGGGGCACATATGATATTAAGTCTTCGATTGTGTCATGCATTGTCGATAAACGCATTGATCTCTATATCAACGTTGAGTCCTCGTGGTTTAAGACACCCCATTTTAAATATCCACCCCATTTCTAGCTTGGATATAGCTCTTCTCTTAGGTCCTCCTCTCCAGGGAACACTCAATCTATCAATACCCACAAAATGAGTGCCTCTGGGATCTTTATCATGCACATTCAAATAATGTTTAGATACTGGGTGTCCTATAAATCCTCTCTTGATGTTACTAATGTGTTCATTTAACCTGACCTGAAGGGGGCGGACAGTGCGTCCCACGTATTGAAAACCACAAGGACAGGTCAAAAGATACACTACATGGGTAGTAGAGCATGTGATAAATGATTTTATGGTAAAAGTTTTTGAGGTACTAGTCGCATGGAAATGTGTTACTTTCCGATCCTTAATGGCATTGACCGTACAGACCGCACATTTCCTGCATCTATAATACCCTACTAGATTTTGAAAAAACACTGGTTTTCTTATTGGCGGGTCACATACGCTAGGAGCCACAGATGCTCTAATAGATGGTAGTCCTTTGAAAACCACCTGGGGTTTCCCCGGGAGTAAGGGGCCCAATATATTGTCATTTTTGACAATATGCCAATATTTCTGTATCAATTTCTTTATTGTAAAGTGTTGATGAGAGTAATTGGTTACAAAAGGGCAGGTAAAATCCTTCTTTGGGGTATTCTCTATCCTTACATGATCTTTTAATAGGGATTCTCTATCCAATCTCTCAACCTCCTCAACTCGCTCTCTTAAAAAGGAAGCATCATAGCCCTTTTCAAGGAATCGTTCTGTGAGGACATGGGACTGAGTCCTAAAGTCATCAATAGAGGAACAGTTACGTCTAATCCTAACATACTGGCTTTTCGGGACTGAGTCTAGCCAGGATTTGTGATGACAACTGTCTCGTGATATAAATGCGTTTCTATCTGTGGACTTAAAATAAGTGGAGGTCAGTATAGTATCTCCCTCCCCCCTTATCTTAAGATCCAAAAAATTAATCGAACTTAAACTGGATTCATAGTTGAAGTGAATCCCCCTATCGTTCTTATTTAAACTTTCCATAAACTGACATAAGGAATCATGGGTACCATTCCATAGGAGGAGGACGTCATCAATATATCTTGCCCACAAGACCAACTCTGGTCTTCGTTGGGCATAGATGATGTCCTCCTCCCATTTCCCCATGAATAGATTAGCCAAACTGGGGGCAAATTTTGCCCCCATGGCTACTCCCTTCCTCTGTAAGAAGAAGAGATTCCTATGCCAGAAAAAATTGTGAGTTGTAGTATACTCCAATAACTCCATAATAAACCTCTTTTGCTTCCTTGGCAACGTCACGTCTCTGTACAAATAATACTTGACTGAGGATATACCCCAATCATGGGGAATTACCGTGTACAGAGACGTGACATCCGCCGTATATCGATAACTTCCTGCAACCTCTGGTTCGCTCATTACCTGCTTATATTAAGGACAGCAGGCATGCCATCAATTTGCTTAGGGACTGTGGATATAAAAGTGGTTATTGGCTTGTTACGGCGGATGTCACGTCTCTGTACACGGTAATTCCCCATGATTGGGGTATATCCTCAGTCAAGTATTATTTGTACAGAGACGTGACGTTGCCAAGGAAGCAAAAGAGGTTTATTATGGAGTTATTGGAGTATACTACAACTCACAATTTTTTCTGGCATAGGAATCTCTTCTTCTTACAGAGGAAGGGAGTAGCCATGGGGGCAAAATTTGCCCCCAGTTTGGCTAATCTATTCATGGGGAAATGGGAGGAGGACGTCATCTATGCCCAACGAAGACCAGAGTTGGTCTTGTGGGCAAGATATATTGATGACGTCCTCCTCCTATGGAATGGTACCCATGATTCCTTATGTCAGTTTATGGAAAGTTTAAATAAGAACGATAGGGGGATTCACTTCAACTATGAATCCAGTTTAAGTTCGATTAATTTTTTGGATCTTAAGATAAGGGGGGAGGGAGATACTATACTGACCTCCACTTATTTTAAGTCCACAGATAGAAACGCATTTATATCACGAGACAGTTGTCATCACAAATCCTGGCTAGACTCAGTCCCGAAAAGCCAGTATGTTAGGATTAGACGTAACTGTTCCTCTATTGATGACTTTAGGACTCAGTCCCATGTCCTCACAGAACGATTCCTTGAAAAGGGCTATGATGCTTCCTTTTTAAGAGAGCGAGTTGAGGAGGTTGAGAGATTGGATAGAGAATCCCTATTAAAAGATCATGTAAGGATAGAGAATACCCCAAAGAAGGATTTTACCTGCCCTTTTGTAACCAATTACTCTCATCAACACTTTACAATAAAGAAATTGATACAGAAATATTGGCATATTGTCAAAAATGACAATATATTGGGCCCCTTACTCCCGGGGAAACCCCAGGTGGTTTTCAAAGGACTACCATCTATTAGAGCATCTGTGGCTCCTAGCGTATGTGACCCGCCAATAAGAAAACCAGTGTTTTTTCAAAATCTAGTAGGGTATTATAGATGCAGGAAATGTGCGGTCTGTACGGTCAATGCCATTAAGGATCGGAAAGTAACACATTTCCATGCGACTAGTACCTCAAAAACTTTTACCATAAAATCATTTATCACATGCTCTACTACCCATGTAGTGTATCTTTTGACCTGTCCTTGTGGTTTTCAATACGTGGGACGCACTGTCCGCCCCCTTCAGGTCAGGTTAAATGAACACATTAGTAACATCAAGAGAGGATTTATAGGACACCCAGTATCTAAACATTATTTGAATGTGCATGATAAAGATCCCAGAGGCACTCATTTTGTGGGTATTGATAGATTGAGTGTTCCCTGGAGAGGAGGACCTAAGAGAAGAGCTATATCCAAGCTAGAAATGGGGTGGATATTTAAAATGGGGTGTCTTAAACCACGAGGACTCAACGTTGATATAGAGATCAATGCGTTTATCGACAATGCATGACACAATCGAAGACTTAATATCATATGTGCCCCCCCTTACGACAACAAGAGGTCATGTTGCAATTAGAATCCCCCCATTAATAACGTTCTCGTGTATTGTGAATTGCTCTACCATACACTCTTAGAGTTGGTTGTTTTTGTTTTTTGAACGGTCTAAGGTTTGAAATTGTAAAAAGAGGGGTCGAGTCTTGTCCTGGCTGACAGGTTATAAAAACAAAAATAAAAATAATATATTTGGAGATATTAGTTGTGGGTATGGCCCAAAAGGTACAATAGTTTTATTTCTATTTACTATAGATTTTATATAAACATAATCCAATTATTAGACTTGTGTTTTCTCATCACATTCTTAGACATTTTTATTTTATAGTTATTTATATTTTTCTAAAATATAGCGCATTTGGGTGAAATAATAAAAATTAAATAAATATTATACCAAATGCACAACGAAAAATATGGCCATGTACAATATATGTACTGTCCAAAAGGCTTTTTAATCCTAAGAGTGACATCAAAGTTTTTTTAGTTGAATTTGGATCCATTTAGGACCGGAAGTCTCAGGTATGTTATGGGCGTCTATCTCCTAAATTCACCCGGGGTACACGCTAGATCTCTTCCGGTTTTTGATTATAGTCTACCTCTATAGGAAGTTTTGGTGTCAGCCAGATCGAGGCTTGGCTCGTCTTGGCGCAAGCCTGTTGGCGTGTCAGACCGGCACTAAAATGAGGCTTGGTTCTACTTCCGCATGTATTTAGTATCTGTTTTTTATTTTCGATTTATGTTCCGCCCTGTGGGCGGTTTCATACTGACGGTCCCGTCGAATCTCCTATACATGCTCTGACGAAAGACGGACGTGGGCGGGGATGAGGGCGTGGTTGTAACTCCGTCTATTGATATATAAGGTGATGGTTCATTGCATCGCCCGTGCCCCGTAGATGACGTCACGTATGACGAAACATGTAGGGCGTGGCCTCGCAGTGCTTGCCATCACGTGTTCTGAAGGTTTACTTTGCACGGGCGTTCTGCCTTTGTATATGCCGGCTTTTTACGAATATTTTTATGAAGTTTTTTAAATGTTCACTTGTGGTTTATCCAATAAAACCCCAACGATATTACACCAGAGGAGCCTCTTCTTTTCTCCTTATGTCTTCTTTATCTATGGGCCTCTCCATTCTCGGGTCCCCCCTCTGATGCTGGAGCTGTTGGACTATCCTGACCATCCGGAAGTCTGCGGTGTACGCTGTCAAGACCTGGTTACCAACACTTGGTCCCTGCAGAGGGCGAAATCTGCAAGCTCGTAAGACCTTGCCACAGAGGAGGTCCAACAATAGGGGTAAGCGGACACCTATTACTCTCTCTCTGCAATCAATGTACGTCCGATAGAAAGCCTCTTTGATCTATCAGTCCTTATGGTTTGGAGACCAGATGAATTTAATGGACTTTTAATTGAATTGGAATTATCTTTCTATGGACATATTATAGGTGGTGTTGATGCCTGAACATCGACTTTTAGCACATAATTATTTTCTGTTATAAGGTCTATGCACTTATTGTTACTTTTTGATTGGGACTTACATACATATATTGTGTGCCCTAAATACTGCCTTACAGTACATGGTTTTGGTAAATCGGAAGACAAAAATCTGCAGAAAATCTATTAGGTGTGTATGGGGCCTTTAGCCACACTCTACAAAGCAATCCACCATGCATCACTTTTCAGAGAATAGGCTAATGTGAACTTAGCTTGACAGAGATGAGCTGCTTCACCTTTCACTATCCTATCTCAGGCTCACAGCAGGGACAAGATTTTGTGGTACTAAACAGTAGTATTGAAATATCAAGTCACCTAAGGCCTGGTCCAGCATAGCAAAATGCTCCTTTAACACTGCCACGTTGGAGGCGGCCTATTAGGTCCTCCTGCGCTGGTACTGGGTCCCAGCCCATATTGCCAAGTCAAACCCATCTTGCAATAACAGATGCTTTCGGGGTTGTGGTCAACGAGGAGATGAACTGCACAGATGGTGGTCTTGCCCCCGTTTTGTAGGACTCTGATCAAGGGTCTTTGGCCTACTATCCTCCCTATTTCATGTCCCCTTCCACAAAGACCCCAAATTTGCATTGCTCCATTGCCCGCTCCCGGGCCTTTTCTCTCACTAGCAGAAACTAGCTACATACTTATTTATCGCTGACAAACGAACAATAGCGAGGGCTTGGAAAAAACCTTCCATCTCATTCGCAGAGGTTAGGAATACCTTGACAACCCTTATGATCCACGAAAAAATGTCCAGCGTCCTCCACGACTCCCATGCAAAATTCCTTAACGTGTGGGCCCCATGGTGGTCATACGCACTCCCTAATCTACATCCGACTAGTCTAGAACTCTAAATTCAATTTGACCCCATCTCCAGCCTGGGGGACCCCCCTTTCTCTTTCCCACTTCCTGTTTCTGGGCCTCTTGCCTGCCGCTCTGTTCTACACCTACCACCCCCCCCCCCCCTGTTGTGCGTGTTTTTTTGTGTTTGTTTTGTTTTTGTTTGTTTTTTGTTTGTTTTTCCTCTTTCCTGTTCTGCGGACAACTCCGCTCCCCCTTGTCTGCCTTAGCCCCTGGGTCTCAAGTCTCGGGCATAGTGCACACTGACCCCTGGCCCTGGCTGGCGGGTCGGTGTCAGTTTATAACATATACCCTCATAATATGTCTTATTATCTACTTTTACGTGAACTTCCTTCTTATGTTTTATGTCCATATCCCCTGCGTAGGAATTTGTTATCTGGTTTTGCCTTTTTCATATCGTAATAAAAACATTGTACCAGAAATATCAAGTCACCTGCCCTGACTCAAACAGAAATACAAATTCTTTGGCAGGTAACTTAGCTTCCTTATATGTATTATATTTGTGTATTTAGTGATTTGCATGGAATTGAACTTTAATGTGGGATATCAGTTTTGGAATGGGGAAAGTAAAAACCTCTGACACAGAAGGAAAAGAAAAAATAACTACAGACCCTCTCTTACGCTACTAAAAGTGAGTTTTTATTATAGTTGGTATCCCTGCTGGAGAGCTTTACCCTGTGGTCACTGGGAAAGGAAGAGAGGGAAAATCCTCTCAATGGTGACACAGACAGCAACAAATACTTCAAAAGAAAAATCCTGCACCGCACCTTTAAATTCTTTCAGGAGAAGGTTGTGCATGGGCCCCCCAAAGTACAAAACTGGTCAGAACACCAAAAGTTAAAAGATCTTAGTAAAAAATTTAGGTCTTTACCTTTACATCTGCAATGTACACATCAGGGGAATCTCAGGGGATGTTTTTTCCAGTCTCCAATTGATATTTGAAAATATTTGGGTATAACCCTTCACTTAGGGCCTATCAAACAGTAAGGTTCAGCCCTCCCAGTAATGTATGCGCTTCCCTGTTGCGTCCTATTTGCATCATCAGCCAATACTTCTATAATGAGCAGAGTCACATTTTGGCTCTTGATGGTATAATTCTACTGGAGGACTAGTCATTCTATAAATAGGGTGGCACATTTATGGTTGGGACAGCATAGGGAAGGAATAACTGTGTATTTTATTGCTTTCTGTGTCGCCATTTGTAAGATTTGTCCTCTATCCTTGTCTATCCTGACATTAGTCAGACGTTACAGCAAGTGGGAATAAATAAGGACACTGGAGAACAGGAAGTGGGAATAAATCTCTCCAACAGGGACAATGAAGAACAGGAAGTGAGGATGTATCTCTCCAATAGGGATGCCAGAGATCAGGAAGTAGGACATAATCTCTCTACCAGAGACATTGGAGAACAGGAAATGGGGATAAATCTCTCCAACAGGGACACCAGAGAATAGGAAGGGAGTAGAATACTTTAACAGGGACAACGAAGAACAGGAAGTGAGGATGAATCTTTCCAATAGGGACTCCGGAGAACAAGAAGTGGGAATAACTCTCCCCACCAGAGACATTGGAGATCAGGAAATGGGGATAAATGTCTCCAACAGTGACCCTGGAGAATAGAAAGGAAAGATACATTTTTTCCAACAGGGACAATGATGAACAGGAAATGGGGATACATCTCTCCAACAGGGACACTGGAGAACAGAAAGTGGGAATAAATCTCCTTCAACAGGGAACCAGGAGAACAAGAAGAAGGAATACATTTCTCCAACAGGGACATTTGAGAACAGGAATTGGGAATAAAAATTCCAACAGTGACACTGGAGAACAGGAAGTGTAGAAAAATCTCTCCACAAGGGACACTAGAGAGCAGGAAGGGAGGATACCTCTTTTCAACAGGGACAAATCTCTCCAACAATGACATTGACAACTGTTCTTGCCGAGTGGGAAAAGGTTAGTGCCTTTGCCAAGTGCTGTTTGTATTCCTACTTGAGATATTTTACCTCACCTTCTATTCAGGTGAGGTGAGGGGTTATTCCCCAGATATGGACACATACAGCATTTAAAATCTGACAGAAGTTCTGACCATTCTACGTTCTATTCAAAGCTAAAAAAAAATGGCTGCATATTAGATTGCTGGCAAATTGTTGCTTCTAAGGATTGTATTGTCATTACTGATTTTCAGATGTACTATACAAGTTTAAACCAGTACTTCCAGCTGCTCCTAACTTTATATATAGGAAGGCCCAAAGTTTTGGTGATAGGGTGGTGAAGAAATTCCTCTCTGTGATTGTGATTCCTCTAACGAGCAGCGTTGCAAAGTAAAGCGGTGATCACTGGGGGTTAGACTAATGCTGGGTTATCCTATAAATGCCGGGACGCCGCGCCGTTTGGTCATGCACTCTGTTGAAGTTGTGATGACGAAACGCATCAGAGCATGACCTTACGGGGCCTGGAAGTGACGTGTGCATGTCACCACCAGGAAGGAACAGCCGCCGGATACTTTCAACGCAGTGGATGGCGGGCGGAATTCCATACTGATTGGTGATAACACACAGTTTCATTATTCAACCAAATGCTGTTACAATTTATGTTGTGCAAGTGTTTTTTTTTTTTTAAAGGGGGTGATTGTCTTGAATAAACTTTTAAAATGGTATCACGCCTTTTTTTACATGACTAAACCACCCTGGGTGATGAGCTGCTTGAGATAATCGGACTTTTGAATTACATCCCTTTGGTGAGTGTAAACCACTAGGGGAGTGTGTTTCACGTGGTGTGGACTCTGGTGGATGGTATATGCCTATCATTAAGTAGAATCCTTCACTTATCAACATACTTTTGATTTCTCATATGCTTTTACATGTGAATGCTGGTCATATTTCATTTATTTGATTGGAGCGCTGCTTTGAGTATTGGAACTTTGTCTATATGGACTAAGGACTTTTTTTTACTTACTTGTATATTTCTGTTTTATTTAGCGGCTGCTTTTATGTACAAAGACTTGTGTCATATACACACACGTGCGTGCATTGTGGGTGCATGGGCACGGCCCCCCATCCCTGCGCATGGATTTGAAGCACCCGATTAGAGCCAGAGGCTCTAATAGTCTTCAAAATAGAGTGGGCTCGGGGTGCAGAGAGTGCGCCCTGATCCCACCCATTTGTGTGGCGATGGCAAATAAATGTTCGCTATTTTCACAATAACCTTCCTCCCTGTCAATCAGGAGGCAGGGCGTCAGACCTGTTTCCTGATTGGCCAAAGTGCCAGACCACCTAATTGGATGCATGGTGCTTAGGAAGAGGAGCGGAGGACACACACGTTGGAGGTCGCCGCCGCTCTGGTGCACTGACTTGGAGAGGAGCTGCTGCCTGCCTGTGGTAAGTTCTGGGGGGGTTGGGGGTGCTGCCAGAGCCGTGAGCCCCGCGAGTGGGGGGGGGGGGAAATCGGTGAGCACAGTGGCTGCATATACTTGGTGTGCCAAGTGGCAGCATTTGATAGGCACAGAGAGGCTGCAATTGATGTTTTTTTTAAAAGCATTTTTCAGTTTGTTTGCGTCCCCCCCAAAAAATTTTGAACACACACATACACACAATATATATAAATATATATATATATATATATATATATATATTTATATTTATATTTTTTATTTTTTTTTTCGAGGGGATGGGGGGACTTCATTTTTCCTGAGTTCTGAGCAGTGCAATTAGGCCTTTTAGACACAGATTATTAAAGTTACAGGAGCAGCTAAGACATTTTTTCAGACACTACCATATGCAATATAAAATTTGATTGATGTACTTTCCTTGCTCTGTGTATACCTATTACTTATAAAAAAGTAAAAAGGATTTGGCCTAAATGGGTGGCCATGCTGCTTTTTCTAATATACAGTCAATTGTGCATTTATGCTTTAAGCTTCACATAAAACAATGCATTGATTGTCTTAGAACATTCACTTTTATTAAAAAGAGGCTGTGTATATTACAATCTTACACAATGTAGTAAGAGTTGACACACTTAACTTAAGCTGTTCTTGACATGAGGATGAGGATGGGTCTTGTAGCAAAAAGGAGTACCATGATTAGATGGATTACCTATGCCTGCGATGATGGGCTGAACATGACAATATGTGGCGAGACAGGTTTCTGGGAATTATTATAAGGTGTGAGTGTGTTATTTTTGTAGTTTGACCTGATTAGGCTGATATTTCTTCAGACTACACCACCTACAAAATGATTCAGATGGCTTAAAATAGATCATTTACATTCAACTTTGTTTTGCATTGGAGTTATTTCTAATTGGTATTCATGTACAACGCAAATTAATCACACAGATACCAGAAAATAAAATATCAATACAATTAAAGTGTATGCAATGTCAAAACTTCTCTCTATTGGCCCCGGAGACCATTGTCTCTGGTACAGAAAGTAGTAGGAAATCCAAAATGTTTGAGGATTCAACAGGAACAAAAGGTGAGAGGTAATCATCCAATGGGGAAACCTGTTTTGGTGACATATGATTTTCTGTATTATGTGGAAGTAGATGAGTGGAAGCGGCTATTCTTTTTATTTATTTTTTTATGTGCTTATTTTTTCTCCTCTTTTTGCTAGTTTGGCAATCCGCCATATCTGACTCCCTGCGATTACCAGGCAAATAGAATAGGCAAATCCCTGTTCTTATGATATTATCGTGCCGTATTTGGTGCTTTTGGTGGGCATCCATTGACACCCCCGCTGGCAGTGCAGTCCATTATTCTAAGTTATATGGTGGAACGTTTCATATGGTAGGTGCTTCCTACAATCACTGCCGTTTATCCGTCCTGCATGGTTGTGAAAAATATCCATGTTTTATACCATTATGATATGTCTTTTTCTATTTTTTGTAGTAAGACAAAAGTATGACTGCATATACTCTTATTAAATATCCCTGACGAAGGTGCTTGAACCAGAAACGCGTCGGGTACCGGAGCTCACTATATACCGGAGAGTAAAAATGATCTTTTTGTCATACATACCATGTAACCTGTCATTTTTGTGTCTTGTCTATGCTGTTTTGCATACTTGTGTAGTATTTCTTCTACGTCTTTTAAAATTACTGGTTCTCATATGATTGAATGATTCTATGTATATTCAATAAATTATATTTTGTACATTTACATGTGTGGTTGCTGCCTATAAAGTCCCAACGAAGGGGGGTTTCTTTATCTTGGTGACAACCTTCTAAAGGCCCATACACGATCTGACTTTTTGACAACAAACATGCAAATTAGCTGTTATAAGGCAACATCCGACCGTGTGTACGCTCCATTGGTCAAACTTTTTCAGTTTTCATTGGACAAATGTTGACTGTGCGAACAGACAAACTTGGCGGCAACAAAAAACCTACGTCGGCTAGTCCAATCGTGTGTACACAAAACCAATCGGACTTTAGTCCAAAGTACAAACCCAATGCAAGTCAGAACCAATGCAAAAGATCAGACAATACAGAAGTTGACCAAAGGGTGGCGCCGGAGAATTGAACTTCCTTCTTTGAAGTGTCATTGAAACGTCACTACGTTCGTGTTTGTTGCCTAAAAAGTCCTGCCGTGTGTATGCAATACAAGTTCACGGCCAACACCCTTTGGACAGAAATCAACGGAAACGTTTGTTTAAAGTCCGATCGTGTGTACAAGGCTTAAGAGAGCATAGCTCCTCACTTTGGAAAGAGCGCTTACATCCATCTCTGGGACAGGAAGTAAAGGAAAATCTTTCTGGTTGGACACAGACAGCAAAGAAAAGAAAAAAAAAAACCTGACAGGAGTCTTAACCATTTGCTACTCTATAAAAGCTTAATAAAGTTTTGATTTTACATACACTTTGTGTGCCCAATTATAAAAAATGAACTGTGTGAATTGCATAGCAATAACAAATAAATCCCTGGAATTTGTCTAATTTGTGTATTTCCTATGAATGTCAGCACCATCTAAGGGCCATAATGCGATATTTTCCTGAAATACCGTAATCAGAAAAATGCTGCATTATGGTCACTAAACAGAGCTATCATAGGAAATACATATTTTGGATGCATTCGCACATCAAATTAAAACAAAAAACTTTAAGCAGATAATAAATTAAAAAAAACAGACCTTTCCACTGAAAAATAGAGATGGAAATCTTACAAGCAAGTAGCTAAATAAACTTAACCTTTAAAACAAAAAAAGTAGCTAAATAAACAGAAGCTACAAGCAGCCACAAAATGTAAATTGTAACAAAACACATATTTAAATTTCGAGGTACCTGATTCACTTCCGATCAGAGGTTGGTTTGCAAAATGTTGAATAAATTCTTTTATAGATGAGAATTCATTGAATCCAAACTTAAGACTTGTTCCACATTGGTAGACTTGAAAGTGTTTCACCGAGTCCTTGGCCCTTGAGAAGGAATGTATTTGACATATTATTGGTAGTCTTGCTAGTTACCGTATTTTTATCATCCAAACTTGGGATATAAAAATTCCTTATAACACTCTTAAGCTTGGCACACAATCATTACCCAAACATGGAACACAGGAGTAACTGGTTAAACTGCAATTCAAAGAGGTAATCATAGATCATTGTTTGCAAGATCAAATGGAATTACAAAAGTTGTTTGTTAGCTGACAATGAGCCAGGTTTCCTTTGTCACTTTTCATTAAACAAAGCGTCTGAAACAAATTTGTCATTGACATGTACATTAGGTTCTTCAAAGATGTTTTATTGGGTAACATAAAATGGAGTCTGTTCTTCATACCCCGGGTCCCCCTTCTCCAAGTGCCTTATATACTTCTGCCAAGGTTAATGTTTCATGGGTTGGCCAGGGCCGTCTTTAATATTGATTGGACCCTGGGCAAAAATTTTCTTGGCCCACCCCCATGCAATTTCACTCTCGATCTGCTCTGAGACAGACAATAAATAGCAGCTAGACTTAAAATAAGTTTACTGTATCAGATCAGGCAGCAATTGCGATTGGTTGCCAGCAGTTACAGCATATCATGACTGACTGGTTGCTAGAGGTTACAGCACACATTACGGCTCACTGATTAGTTGCTAGAGGTTACAGCACATCATCTCCTCACTGTTGGGGAGTATGAGATATATATATATATATATATATATATATATATATATATATATATATATATATATAGATAGAGAGAGAGAGAGAGAGAGAGAGAGAGAGAGAGAGAGAGAGAGAGAGAGAGAGAGAGAGAGAGAGAGAGAGAGAGAGAGAGAGAGAGAGAGAGAGAGAGAGAGAGAGAGAGAGAGAGAGAGAGAGAGAGAGAGAGGGATAGATGGATAGATGGATAGATGGATAGATATAGCCTTTATTTACATATCAATGCTGCCGGCTGCAGCTATTTACTTAGTAATGCCGCCACTATTTACATGAATGCCGGCTATTTACATGTAAACATGGGTCTGCAGGTGAGTCATCTGTACACAACAATAGGGCAGAGCTGGACAGCATTAGTACCAGCACTTCACATTGAGATATCGGGATACAGCACAGGACTAAAACTTCAAGGGACAAGGGAATTTAAACTGGGATAGTTGGCACGTATGAGGCAGATGCTTTGGGCCACACAACAATGACAGGGCCCAGGGCAGCTGCCCCTTTTTCCCACGGCCCTGGGGGTGGCACAGAACTGGGGTCCTTGGTTAGAATCCCAGCCAGGACACAATTTGCATGGAGTATGCATGTTCTCTCTGAGTATGGTATGGTTTTATCCCAAACGTAAAATATATGCTGGTAGGTTACTTGGCTCCCATCTAAAATTGTCCCTAGCTTGTGTTATCACATTCTACACTACATGGGGTTCTGAAGCCTACACAATTGGGGAGAGCTAAGTAAAGACCTGGCAACATACATCATAAAATAAATGTGTCAAGCTAAATCTATGGAAAGGGCTTTCAACTGTATCAGACATGGTGCTCAGCGAGTTGGCCCATAAAATCACAGAGAGTCTTATAAGTCTAAATGGATAATTATATAATTAAAATATATTTTTTATACACACATATACACATACACACACGCTTTCATGGGACCAGTGGCCTTTAGGAACCATCCACACAGCACAATTTAAAACGCATAAGGGCACATACATGAGACTACCAGTTTACAGCAATGAGAAATATTTTAACTGGAGCATGTCTATGTGTCACAAAACAGAGCTAATGGAGTATCTGAAGTAAACACAAGTTCCCAAGCAATTTTTTCATATTATTTTCTGGAAAATTTACCAGATTAGTGTAGCGCTGGTAGATTTTTGATCTACCATCTGATAGGTAAATTTAGTGGGTTACTTGTTAGAGGAAGTTAGATTTGCCTCTGTTCCAGCCTGGCTGAGTTGCGTGTGGTTTCACACTGTGCCGGTGGGTGTCGCTGTTACCATATGCTGGTGTTGGAAGAGCAACGTGTCAAAGCGTATGGATGCTCCTCTGTCCCGGAGATAACTCGGTGGAGGTGGTCCTCCGAGTTGCATTCTGGGAGGGGGTATTTATGGGACAGACGCCATGTTTAGGGGTTCGTTTTCAGCCACCTGCTGGCCCTCTTGGCCAACAGGTATGCATTAGAGTACCACCTCGTGGTCCACCGTTCCGGAGGCTCGCGTCGCTGCGGCGCGTGGGTGGGCCCAGAAGCCTGTCTGGGGCCTACCACAGCAGCAGAGGAATGGTCCTGAGCTGTCTATCCCGAGTGAAGAAACTGGACAACCGAGGAGATCCCAGGGGAGGACCCGTCATGGAAGGATCATGCAGGGTGCTGGTCTGGAGAGGGGCCTGGTGACTCGGTTGTCGGACGTATCCTAAAGTAGTCTTACCGCATAGTACTGCCGGGTTGGCTTAGAGGTCCAAGTACTGTGTCTGACGTTCACCGCAAACCAATACATCCTGTGGCAGAGGATTGTACGGGTTTTGTTTCAAACAAGTCTGTGGCAGAAACTTTTGTTCGTGCTACGTACTGGCTGCTAGGCAAGTGAGAGAGGCCTATCCAGGCGGGCAAAGATTGTGTCCCACAAGGGGATCGCATTCAATCACAGTGTTTAATTCTAAAGGACGTTCTACAGAATCCTAAAGAAAGGTATTTGAGCTTCCCTGCAGCTTTCCTCCTTCCTGCTACTTCCTTTGTTACATGATTCATTAAAGCATTGAAAACATACTCAAGTGTTGGTGCCTATATCGTCCAGAGGTAAACTCAACCGAAACCCTAGACCCGGTTCCGGTGAAACTGAGGTATTGAGAGTGAAGGCAACAGCCCACTTAAACCAGCAGCTCCACCGAGAGTTAGTGCTACATTAGCAAATAGAGATTGTAAACGATCACCTTGTAAAACTAACCATTCAGTTTAAAATAGAAATGAAAAAAAAAAAAAAACAAAACAAAAAAATAAAAACACACATTATACATATACATACCTTTTTTGTCCTTTTTAGAAGTGATCACATTCTATCTGTTGTCAACTGCTGGGGGAGGAGAAACAGCATCACACTGAACTTCCCAGTGAATGGCTGTGAGGGGGAGGGGCATGTCAGGACAAGTCTGATCATTGGGAGGAGAGCAGGCTGCGTTTCCAGCACAAACTAAAGAACTGATCACGCTGTGCTCTCATGCCTAGTGTGATCAGTTTTCGGTATGAAAGCAGAAGGACTGGCAGGAACACCAGGGATGCCACACAAAAGGAAGCAATACAAAAAGAACAGAACAGGAGACTTTTTCATACAAGTACGTGGTACCCTTCACTAATCACCAATGTAATAGGTCACTTCTACACTGGCCAATAATATTGGAGGATACCACAATTTTTACTGTCTACCTCTATATTCTAAAGCTATTGTTCATTTCAAGAATATTACTGCAAAACATTTTGTAGGGGATTTGGTAACACAATTAAGATACATGTAAACCAAACATTTCATATTCCTAATATGTGCCTGCTGTACCGTGTACTTGTATGAAAAGAGTATCCTGTTCTCCTATTGCTTCCTTTGTGTTAAATCCCTGTTTTTCCTGCAAGTCCCTCTGCTTTCCTGTTAAACTAGGCAGGAGAGCACAGCTTGGTCAGATCTCTAGCTATGCTAGGAACTCAGGTGTTAATTTATTAAAACTGAAGAGTGGAAAATCTGGTGCAGCTGTACATAGTAGCCAATCGGCTTCTAATTTTAGCTTGTTCAATTAAACTGACAGAAAAAACCTGGAAGCTGATTTCTAAGCTGCACTGCACCAATTTTAGTAAATCAACCCCACAGTGCACTCTCCTCCAATGATCAGACTTGTCCTGAAACACCGCTCCTGCACAGCTATTCACTGGGAAGCTCATTGTGCTGCAGCTTCTCCTCCCCCATCTTATATGCAGCTGCGTACAGAGGGAATGTGATCACTTATAAAAAAAAAAAGTTTATAATTTTGTTTATAGCTATACACAGATGTTTTGCTTTTCATTTAATTTCATTTTAAACCAAAATGTGTTGTTGTACAATGTAAGGGTTTATATATATTTACCTGCCCTGGATGTCAAATATGCTAGGTACTCCACATTACTTATTCCTTTAAAACGTGATCATGTCCAAAGTACCATGAGATGTTAGTAGAATCCAATTGAGAAGGGGTTCCCCAAAAAGCAGAAAAATGATTTCAAGGGTTCCTCAGAGGCAAGAAGGTTGAGAAAGGCTGATATAGAGCAGTGGTCTCCAAACTGTGGCCTGGGGGCCAGATGCGGCCCTTTGCTTGTTTGCCCTTGAGGTACTATTTTATCCACCAATACAAATAATGGGGTGGAATTCCCCCTGACAGCAATAAAAGGGCCCAATTCCTCCCAATGACACCAATGATGGGGCAAAGTTTCTCCCAACGATGGGGCACAATTCCTCCCAATGACACCAATGATGGGGCACAATTCCTCCCAATGACACCAATGATGGGGCAAAGTTTCTCCCAACGATGGGGCACAATTCCTCCCAATGACACCAATGATGGGGCACAATTCCTCCCAATGACACCAATGATGGGGCAAAGTTTCTCCCAACGATGGGGCACAATTTCTCCCAATGACACCAATGATGGGGCACAATTCCTCCCAATGACACTAGTGATGGGGCACGATTTCTCCCAACGACACCAACAATGGGGCCCAATGACACCATTGATGGGACACAATTTCTACCAATGGCAATTAAGAAGGGGTGCAATTCCTCTCACTAACACCAATGATGGGGCACAACTCCTCCACTGAAACCAAAGATGGGGCATTGCTTTTTCCCCACAGATGCTGGGACCTTTTCTGCCAGTGGCCACAGTCTGGCCTGCCTAAAGTCCGAAGGACAGTAAACAAAAAGTTGAGGCCCCCGATATAGAGGATCACTATATATCATAGGGATCACATTTAATACATGAATCCAGATAGCAGTAATTACATTTAAAGAGCCTGCCAATGCAATCCTTCACCTGAAAATGCTAGTTGCCTAGCTGTCATGCTACATTAAATTTCCAGAAAAGGTTAGCTTAATAGGTATACCGTTTTCATTAGATTTTGTTTAAAGTAAAGAATCGTTTTAAGCCTTTTCTTACCTTACGACCGTTGAATGGCGCAGATCCTGCTTTAATAGGAGAACAACAGAATTACGGTTGTAAGAGGAAGTATTGTAAATACTGCTTGTTTGTCGCTCAGATTGTCACACATTATACTGTTTAAGTAATGGATATGTGCTTGAATGAACAAGCACCTTGGAAACTTACTACTTTTAGCAACTTTTTTTTTTAAAGTTGTCACTTGCTCTGGTCTTAGCTAAATTTTGTTTTCCGTTCTGCCAGTACAACTCATTGCAGATTACATGGACAACAAAGCAGCCAGGATACAACAATACTTTGAAACATAAATGCAATATACAGAAAGTAGCCCGTGCCCTACAAACATAAAAACTGTTTGAGGTGAAAGCGTTTGGGGCATATTTATAAAGCAGTGAATTTGACATCTACCAAACATTCAACTGAATATGCATACATATGCAAGATCCCCCTGCCGTGAATGTTTTCTGAATGTCGCATCCACTGCTTTATAAATGTAGCTCTTCGTGTTTAATTATCTTAAACTATGTGGTATTAAGTATTTTTAATTACTATTATAGTTATTATTATACACGATTTATTTAGCGCCAACAGTTTACGCAGCGCTTTACAATATAAAAAGGGAGGCCGTACAGTTACAATACAATAAAATAAAATGCAAGAGGTTTAAAAGGGCCCTGCTCATAAGAGCTTGCAATCCGAGAGGGTGGGGAAAGCGAAACAAAAGGTTGTAACTGTGGGGGATGAGCTGATGGAAGTGATAAAAGATTAGATGGAGGCGCTATAGGTTTTTCTGAAGAGAGGGATCGCCTGAAGGCAGCCAGAGTAGGAGAAAGCCAGACAGATTGAGGTAGAGAGCTCCAGAGAATGGGAGAGGCTCTGGAGAAGTCCTGTAGAGGAGCATGGGAGGAGTCAACAAGTGGAGCTTGAGAGCAGGAGGTCTTGAGAGGAGTGGGGAAGACTGTTTGGGGTGATAGTTGAAGACAAGTTTGATGATGTAGCTCGGGGCAGAGTTGTGAATGGCTTTGTATGTTGTTGTAAGTATTTTGAATTCAATTAGCTGGGCAAAACGGAAGCCAGTGAAGGGATTGGTGAAGAGGGTTGGCAGACACTGAGCGATTGGTAAGGTAGATGAGTCTGGCAGCAGCATTCATGATAGACTGAAGAGGGGGTAGTTTTATGGAGAGGCAGGCCTATGAGAAGGGAGTTGCAATAGTCAAGGTGAGAGATAACGAAGGAGTGAATGAGTAGCTTGGTGGTTTCATTAGTTAAAAAATAGCGAATTTTAGAGATGTTACAGGAGGTGAAGTCTTCAAGCTTTCGACAACAATTGGATTTGGGGCTGAAAGGTCAGGTCAGAGACTAGGTTTAAAATGTATTCTTATATATTACAGGTACGTACACTTACTGGACACTTTATTAGGTACACCTTGCTAGTACCGGGTTGGATCCCCTCTTGCCTTCAGAACTGCCTTCTCTCTCCATGGCTTAGATTCAACCAGGTGTTGGAATGGAAACATTCTTTAGAGATTTTGGTCCATATTAACATGATAGTATCACGCAGTTGCTGCAGATTTGTCGACTGCACATCCATGATTCCACCACATTCCAAAGGTGCTATTGGATTGAGATCTGGTGACTGGAGGCCATTGGATTACAGTTAACTGATTGCCATGTTCAAGAGACCAGTTTGAGATGATTGGAGCTTTGTGACATGGTGCATTATCCTGCTGGAAGTAGCCATCAGAAGATGGGCACACTGTAATCATAAAGGGATAGACATGGTCAGCAACAATACTCAGGTAGGCCGTGATGTTTAAAGAATGCTCAATTTGTACTAAGGGGTCCAAAGTGTGCCAAGAAAATATCCCCCCACACCATTACACCACCAGCCTGAACTGTTAATACAAGGCAGGATGGATCCATGCTTTTATGTGGTTTACGGCAAACTCTGACCCTACAATCTGAATGCGCCAGCTGAAATCGAGACTCATGAGATTAGGCAACATATTTCCAATCTTTTATTGTCCAATTTTGGTGATCCTGTCAAAGTGCAGCCTCAGTTTCCTGTTCTTAGCTGACAGGAGTGGCACCCGGTGTGGTCTTCTGCTGCTGTAGCCCATCTGCTTCAAGGTTCGATGTGTTGTGCGTTCACAGAGGGTATTCTGCATACCTTGGTTGTAACAAGTGTTTTTTTTTAGTTACTGTTGCCTGTCATCTCAAACCAGTTTGCCCATTCTCCTTTGGCATCAACAAGGCATTTTGTTCACACAACTGCCTCTCACCAGATATTTTCTCTTTTTCTGACTATTCTCTGTAAACCCCAGAGATGGTTGTGTGTAAAAACGCAGTAGATCAGCAGTTTTTGAAATAGTCAGACCAGCCCACCTGGCACCAACAACCATGCCACGTTCAAAGTCACTTTAATCCCCTTTCTTACCCACTCTGATGCTCGGTCTGAACTTCAGCAAGTCGTCTTCACCAAGTCCAGACATCTAAATGCATTGAATTGCTGCCATGTGATTGGCTGATTAGCAATTTGTGTTACCAAGCAATTGAACAGGAGTACCTAATAAAGTGTATATAGCGCTTTCAAATTATGCAGCGCTTTACATATTAGATTCAAATCAGTCCCCACCTTCAAGGGGCTTACAATCTAAGGTCCCAAACTCACATTCATACATACACATACTAGGGCTAATTTAGACAGGAGCCAGTTAACGTACCAGCATGTCTTTGGAGTGTGGGAGGAATCCGGAGTACCCGGAGGAAACCCAGACAGGAACAGGGAGAACATGCAAACCTTGCGCAGGTAGTGTAATGGTTGGGATCCAAAACAGAAGACCCTAGTGCTGCCAGGTGGAAGCGCTAACTACTTATGTAAATTGTCCTGTACTTACCATTTTAAGGAATATGTATCCACATAAGGTGTGCGGTACACCTTAATCTTCACCTCATGGTGATATGAACAGGGATCAAACATAGAAACAAGCAAGGAAATTTCAGCACTCAATCACACTATAATCGTAGCGATCACATTACTGAATCCCAGAAGAGAACATAGCCGTCCAAATAGACAACAGTTATGGGACTTGCTTGAACCTACCTCTAGCTATTTTAAAGTCAATTTTTAATATTTTTTGTTAAAGTTTACATTTTAATGTACAAATAACAAAAGCTGACATTACATTTTCCAGGCATTTGAGGCTAGCATTTTACATCTACAAACAGCATAACCTGGCATTATATTTCTCCAAGAGTTGGCATTATACATTTTACTAAGATGAGAAACTGGCATCATATGTTTACCAGCAATAGATACCGGCATTTGAGTTTACTGACCCCAAAGGATGACACGGGACTTGATTTACAGTTATCCAAGGCTGGAGTTATAGGTTTACAGATGCCAGAGGCTTATATATTTACTGGCAGCAGAGACAGCTGCTACATTTGCATGGATCTTTTTTTAATTTCCATTTGGAATAAATAACATTTAGGGCCCATGGCCCATGTTTACCTTAGTCTCCTCATATTCCTAAGCTGGCCACGTAAAGAATATTGTGCTTGGGATGCCCAAGTAAATGGTCTTCATATTTATTTCAATCATAAGTGTAAAGGAAATTTGTAAGTTCTGTATATAATTGTATTCTATTTTGTATGTATTGCACACTGTCCTCACTGTGCTCACGGCACTAATAATGTTTTCATTACATGTTTACATTCTTTCGAGTCCTGATTAGAATTAGCCTGCCTATGTTACGCCCCTTGTTACCATAAACGTACAATTGTAATATTAATGTGATACCTACGTAATCATGTGTATATAAACCTTTAATTGCGTCATAATAAAGCAGAATAGTTATCTGGAAAGATGCAGAGTATCTTTTGTGTCTGTTCCCTACTGTAGTAGTTATTAATTTTGAACCACTAATCAATATTAGGTTAGGAGTTGCCTATCTATAAAATGTCCAGGTCAATAAGTAAACATTTTCATTTGAAAAAAAAAATGAATTAAATGTTTATGGAATAAATTGCATACTCTAAAATATTTCATTTCCATTCCACTAACATTTATTTCAATAAATTCAATGTAAAATCTAGTACACTTACTTAAAACTACACAGCCTCAAAATTTGCTTTGCTTTTATATAGTCTTCATTCCTTGTTCCTCATCCAAGATTGGAAAAGAGGTGGCGCATAGGAGTAACTGGTACTTATCACCTTCCTGAGGTCTTGGGTGCTTCAAGCACACCTTACCTGACATAGCCTACTCAGGAATATGTGGAGCCCTAGGCAAACATGGACTTTGGGATCTAAGGCCCTCTGTTCACACTTGAGTGATTTTCTGCTTGAAGCTCTTAAACGCACAACAAGCCAAAACCCATTAATTTCAATGGCTCCTCTTCACATCTGAGCGTTGTGTCACCTGAATCAAAATGCCTGAAGCTCAAAAGTAACATGAGTTTCTTTGGCAGATTACAAGTATTTTTGGCCCCATAGACTTCAATAGAAACGCCTGACACCAGCGTTTTATGAGCCTTTTCTGCTTAAATAGCAGCTCTCCACCCCTAATTTCCTCTCCCTCTCCTCCCCCTAGTGCTTTCTATTGGCTAAACAAAAACACCTGAAGCTGTAAAAAGCTTGCAATACCCTTCTAAAACACTTTAAAAAAGCTTGTAAAAAGCTGAACAGAAAACACTCCCGAAAAATGCCAGTAAAATCGATATGCTCAGGTGTGAATGGATCCTAATGCCCTGTACACACGATCGGACATTCCGACAACAAAATCCATGGATTTTTTCTGACGGATGTTGGCTCAAACTTGTTTTGCATACACGTGGTCGCACAAAGTTGTCGGAAAATCCGATCGTTCTGAACGCGGTGACGTAAAACACGTACGTCGGGACTATAAACGGGGCAGTAGCCAATGACTTTCATCCCTTAATTTATTCTGAGCATGTGTGGCACTTTGTGCATCGGAATTGTCCACACACGGTCAGAATTTACGCGAACGGATTTTGTTGGCGGAAAATTTTATAGCCTGCTCTCAAACTGTGTCGGAAATTCCGATGGAAAAAGTCAGATGGAGCCCACAAGCGGTCAGAATTTCCAACAACAAGCTCCGATCGCACATATTCCGTCGGAAAGTCTGACCGTGTGTACAGGGCATTAGTGTTACAAACTGCTGAAATGGAAATATCTCCATGTGAGAGAGTCATAGGAACTATTATCCCTATTGCCTGATTTTCCTTCACCTCTTGCTTTGTTGATAACTCTAAATTGTTAGATTTCATCTTGCTTCTGTATATGTGATATTGGTCGCCAGGACAAATATAGGGGTGAATCTTCAAGATGTCAGTTATAAATGGTCTAACCCAGGGATCCTCAAACTACGGCCCTCCAGCTGTTACGGAACTACACATCCCATGAGGCATTGCAAAATACTGACATTCACAGACATGACTAGGCATGATGGGAATTGTAGTTCCTGAACAACTGGAGGGCTGTAGTTTGAAGACCCATGGTCTAACCCTTCCTATTCTATCCAAAACCTAATAAAAAAAACGTTTAGTAAATGTTCCCTCTCAATCAGCTAATCCTAAGGTGATACCATGAGAAGGTAGTTAGTTGGGTTGGCGAATCCATCATGCATTTTAAAAACTTTTCAAAGTTCTGTCTAAGATCAGGTACTACAATATGCTTGCCATTATCATCGTTGGCAAGAAAATCCTTCTGTGTGCCATCCAATCTTTGTTTTTCTAAGCGTTCAATATGTCTGACTAGGGGGCTAGACCCTTCCCCCAGGAGCACAGTTCAACCCACCCCCTGCCCCTCTTTTGAAAAAGGAGACAGCATTCTCATTGGACAGGGGTATAGAGTCTGGAAAATTAAGCCATTACTAACAAGGTTCAGGGATCAGAGGGGCACACAAAGACTTACCTATAAGGTGTAAACATACTAAATCACTTTTTGTCAGTCAGTTTAGAACAGTGATGTAATAGTCAAGCCCTGACACTTGTCATGCTAAAATCAGGCGCATGCTGTCAATATTGGGACAGTTCAAACGTATGGCTCTCTCTCACGCATTTCTCTCTCTCTAGAATGCAGTGCCTAGCCTCCTCCTCCTCCCCTGCGTTTCTGATATACAGTATTAGTAGTGGTTGTCGAATTGGCAGGAAACAAGTCCAGTGATTAACAGGCTTAAGCTGCGTAAATATTAAAACACACAGCTCTGACTTAAATGCATGCCAACTACTATTATACCTAAGCAGCCTCCCTGAAGCTTATAAAAAGGCATTTAAATGTACCTACCTTACTGACAATGAGTACACGTTGGCCTTGGAGTCACTTTTCCTCAACAGATAACTGCCATCTTGTCCATTGGTAAGCAAAAGAGCTTCTGCTGAATGTCGGGTCACATTCTCATGAAACCACCTAACAAATACAAAAGCAGTTCTGTTAGAAGTAGAATAGAAAACCAGCTATACATAAAATATACAACCCAATATTATCTACAGACATGTTACCCAATTATGAAGATGATGAGACATAGGCTAAGAATGTTTTTAATTGGAAACTGTCTGTCTTTTTGCGGTGTTGCGCACCAGGAAGCATTGTTGGTACATTGCGAAACATTTCACTGCAGTATCAGCAGATTTCAACATGCTGATTCTTCACGTCTCCAAACAGAAAAATACAGTGACTTTCATAATATATTAGAGAAGAAAATAATGGACAATAAGTGACCCGTAGAAAAAAATGTTTTTGAAACAAATTTCACCCATTTGATAGCTTTGACTCTTCTCTGATTTTTAAGGTCTATCAATCTGAATAGAACCATGACCCTTAATCATGTCGGGCCCTGATGGAAACCACCACCATATCAGAATGACTCGGTATATTGGAGCTGCAATAATGAAGATGAAAGTGCTCTAGATTTAGCACCAAATGCAGTGCCATTTCCTAATTAACTAAACATCAGAGACTTCTAATCTTGTAGCTGAGAGACCACCCAGCTTAGGTTTCCTAGAGGTTTAACATACCTATGCTTTACTTTGGCCATGAGTCTGTCAAGGACTTACTACAAGACATTAGAATAATTGAGGACATTACTATTGGCATTTTGATACCCAAGGAGCATTAAAACATAATAGCGTAGTGATCCTGGAGGACTCAGGGAACTCAAATAGGCAAATCATACAACAAGCTGGGGATTACACTATACTTTGGACCATTATTACATTAGGCTCAGTTCACAGAGCCAACACACCAGGATACGGATACGCATTTCCAAAAACAGTAACAGCTATTTTCAGTCCAATGAAATTTGAAAATTACAATGACATGACTAAAATAAAGATTCCCATTCCTTATGGTAAACCCTCCTATTCTTTACAGCTGAAGACGGCTCCAACACTTCTGTTTAGATCTGCAGTTGTTGTGGTTCTCCACATGGGATCAGCTAGGACACCAGCCATTTGAGGGTTTGAAAGTTTGCTTGCGAGCTGACATAATCACACTGGCAACTGTAACAGTTATGACCAAAGGAATGCCTTAAAGAAGAACTAAAACACTCCCATCTTTCACAGCCAAGTAAGCTGCAATCTTAGCCTTTGTTTGATGGGTATTTGTAATTGTGCTGTAAATGTGATCAGTTATGACATGGCCATTTAATGGCTTGACAGGTAAGGTTGAGAGCACAAGCAACTGTGACAGCAGTGGCGGCTGGTGCTCAATCAAACCCCCCCCCCCCCTCACGCGCACCGCCACCACCCCCTCCCCCTGCAGGAGATGGACAGGAAGGCAGCCTTACCTTAGCAGGTGACAAGGACCGAGGTCGAGGGGTAGGGCGGCTGCTCTTCACTCCAGCTGAGGGAAGAGCCGGGGCTTCACCTCCCGGCCTAACAGAAAGTAGGTCTTGAGAGCCGATTGGCTGGTCCTAAGACTCCCTGGCCAATCAGGTCTCAGGATCCGCTTCCTGATTGGTCGGGGAGGAGAATCAGGAAGACAATAGCGAATATTAATTCTCTATTAAACACACAACTGGGTGGGCTCAGGGCGCAGTGCTCTGCGCCCCAAGAGCACCCTTTAAGCCAATTAGAGCCTCGGGCTTTAATCATGTGCTTCCAAAAAAAAAAAACACACCATTAAAATGCATGCGTCCGGCGCCCTGAATGGAGATTAGGGGCTGGGCGCATGGAATGGGGGGGCGGCGCCCCTGCGCCCCTTATGGAATGGGCTGCCACTGTGTGACAGTTATCATTCACAGCGTGCTTTGAGTATAATGCCAGATACACACAAGGAGAATTTTTTTTCCATGTTAGTCTCATATCGAAAATGAATAGGTTACTAGAGTTACAAAAATCCTTGTAAGACACAATACAACTTCCTGTGATGATGCAATGTATTGTATTCACTTGTTTCCGAGCATGTGTGGTTTTGGTCATTTGATTTTTTACGGATGAATACTGTACTGAATAAACCAAAAAAAGTGTTTGTTCCGTTGTCGTACAAGAATAATTTTAATGCTCCTCCCTTCGGATATTTTCTTGTGAACTGCTCTTGAAATCTGTGTACTAATGATCAGATTATCAGACAGCAGTATTTTTCGTCCTATTTTTCCATTGTTTGTACTAGGCATAACAGTTTTGGGAAGCTCAATGGGTTTCAGTGGATTCTGCTTTAAGGCTTTGTTCACACAGAGCATACTAAAGCGTACTGTATGCCCATGGAGGGCAGCGTTTATCCGAAGGACATGCACCTGCACCCACATGGATGTCAGACTGGGAGCAGTCTCTGCATCCCAGTTGACATCAATGGGACTGCCTGCATGGGGATGCAAGGAATACTGTTGTATTGCCATTCAGGTAAACACAGACCTCTATGGGTATGCACTTTAGTATGCCCTGTGTGAACGAAGTCCAAGGGTAAACATTTTGGGAAACAGTTCCATTTAATGCTAGGTTCACACATGTCTGGCTGCAGATTGCAGTCCGGAGCGGTTTTGTGCACTGGTTCAGGTGCAAATTTTTACTTGAATTTGCACCTAAACTGGACCCAAAATCGCACAGGACCCTTTTCAGAAATGAACCACAGCCACCCCAGACATATGTGAACCGAGTTCATTGAAAGTCAATCCGATTCACATGTTATGCGAATCGCATGTGGTTAAAAATGCATCCGATGTGAACAGAGCCTTAAAGATTTGTGAGTAAAGATTAAAAAATAAAGCAATCCAGGAAATTAAGTTACTCACAATAGTTCTTCAGCCAATATAAAAGTAACCATTGGGTTCCTCTTTTTTTTTTTTATATAAAATGATATAGTTTTATAGTCTATTTATAGGGGGGGAAATGATCAACATGTATAAACACATAAGCAGTACATATAGTGAACTTAGTGTTTAAGGCAGGGGTCTCAAACTGGCGGCCCTCCAGCTGTTGCAAAACTACAAGTCCCATCATGTCTCTGCCTGTGGGAGTCATGCTTGTAACTCTCAGTCTTGCAATGCCTCATGGGACTTGTAGTTTCGCAACAGCTGGAGGGCCGCCAGTTTGAGACCCTTGGTTTAAGGTTATCACAGAGGACAAGGGGGCACTCTTTATGATTGGAGGAAAAAAAAGATTTAATCTCCAAATACGGAAATGTTTCTTCATAGTAAGAGCTGTGAAAATGTGCAATAGACTTCCTCCAGAGGTGGCTCTGTCCAGCTCAGTATATTGTTTTAAAAAAAGGCCTGGATATTTTCCTAACTGTACATAATATGACTGGATACTAACATTTATAGGTAAAGTTGATCCAGTGAAAATTCAGATTGCCTCTCGAGGGATCAGGAAGGAATTTTTCCCCCCGCTGGAGCAAATTGGATCATGCTTTGCTGTTTTTTTTTTTGCCTTCCTCTTGATCAACTGTGGGTATAGGATTGTGTATATAAAGATTGTATGATATTTTTTTGGTCCTTTTATTGGTTGAACAAGATGAACTTGTGTCTTTTTTCAACCTAAATATATGGCGGACTTGATCTGTCTGTATCTAATCTAAATAGTAATATTCATTTTGGTTCAAACTTACTCTCCAATAAAAACCTCTAAAATGGCAAGAACATTGTTTCTGATAGGTCTTTGATGCTGACATACTATGCAGCACTTTACAAATTACACAGAATAATTCAAATCTGTCCCCTCACTCAGATGTTGATTAACCTGAAGGTATAGTCTCCATTGAAAATCCAGGAACCAAGGAGGAACCCATGTAAAACACAGGAAAAAAAAAAAAAAAGCACAACCTACTATCCAATAGTGTCCTTTGTGGCGTTGAATAATTCAAATTTGGACATAGAGATGCCATTTAAGACCAGTACTTAGCCATTTTACTACATTCTAAAAGTACCCATGCACCATAAATTTCACCAAATGACCTGGCTGTTTACTGCCAAATATTTATGTATATGGAGAACAATAGAAGCGCACACACACACACACACACACACACACACACACACACACACACCAAGACAGCATACACCATAAAGGTGTTATCAAATGCCTAGATTTTCCTTCAAACCAATTTTGATACCTAAGTGGATTTTCTGCAACCTGTAAGATTTATAAGATTATTGGCGCAGGTCTAGCTGACCAGGTAAAGGTCTGTGTGCATAAACACATTAGGATTAAATTTATGAAAGCCAAAGAGGCTGCTCCTTTTTTTTGCAAGGGAATTAGCCTCAGAGCTTAGAGCCCTTTCACACTCAGCCGCCCCGGGCGTCGGCGGTAAAACGGCGCTATATTTAGCGCCGCTTTACCATCATTTTAGCGGTGCTAACCTTCGCTAGCGGATGAAAAAAGGGTTAAATCCGTCCGCAAAACGCAGCTGCAGCGGCGCTTTTCCGGTGGCATGTAGGCGCTGCCCCATTGCTTTAAATGGGCAGGAGCGGTGGAGGAGCAGTGTATTCTCCGCTCCTACACTGCTGCAAAGAAGCTGCTGGCAGGACTTTTTGTGACGCCCTGCCAGCACATCGCCCCAGTGTGAAAGCACTCTGGCTTTCCCACTGGGTTTGCAGCTGAGGCTTTTTTCAGGTGATATTTTTAGCGCTGTAGCGCCTGAAAAACGCCTCCAGTGTGAAAGGGGTCTTAGTGAATGAGGTGAAGCTGTGCTGACTTCCACCATTAAATCATTCTCAAGAAAAATTCTTGCACGTCTGGATATTCTTTCTAAAGTGATGCCTCACTACACTCATTAAGTGAATGAGATGAAGTTGTGGCGATTATGTGCATGCACAAAAAAACTTTTTTTTTTCTTGCATGCGATTGGATATTTTCTTGCAAAGTGAATTTTCACTGCATTTAAAAAAGCAAAGTGAAAATTAATTTGCAAAGTAAACATGCTCTACTTCTTTAGCAAATCAAGTTAAATAGGCAATAATTACATCAGTTACCCGGCAGTGGCAGCTGGTGCTTAATAATGTTTTGGGGGGGGCGCGCCCCTGCGCCCTGCATGGACGGGCCGCCACTGTTACCAGTACTGACAAATTTCACACATTTTCCTATTTTGATGGTGCAGGTGCATCAGGATTTTCCAGACAGCGTATGATATTATAGAATACTACATCTCATTTGGAAAACAGCTGGTATTAAAGTAATAATGGAAACAAAACCAGCTTTGACTATATACAAGTTTTCCTTCCTCTTTTGTCATGTTAGATTTCAGTTATTATTAACTCATTCAGTATTACAGTCTAAGCTGTGTGTGCATTGATACATGACATACAAGAGATAACAGCTAGGTATATGGGAGTGGTATATGGAAACAAAAACCGTGATCATTTTCTGGGATTTTCACAGGATGTATGACACAAAAAAGCAATATTTCTGTTTTCCTATTGTATTAAAGTGAAGCCCCAGGCACAAAAATGTTCATTCAAAAATGTACAATGTATTCCTCAATAGTCCCAGAGAATAAATCCATTCTGTTTGCACCATATGCCTTTGCAAACCCATCGATTACCTTGTAAAAGTTACAGCGACATCATCACTGTGCTGCACATAGGCTGTGCAAAGAACAGAGTCGTGGGATGGACCCAACAGGTCCACTACAGGCTTTTTACAGAAAACTACAGGAGGAGGCCGGATACAAGACCAGTCACCCTACAGGAGGAGGCCGGATACAAGACCAGTCACCCTACAGGAGGAGGCCGGATACAAGACCAGTCACCCTACAGGAGGAGGCTGGATACAAGACCAGTCACCCTACAGGAGAAGGCTGGATACAAGACCAGTCACCCTACAGGAGGAGGCTGGATACAAGACCAGTCACCCTACAGGAGGAGGCTGGATACAAGACCAGTCACCCTACAGGAGGAGGCTGGATACAAGACCAGTCACCCTACAGGAGGAGGCTGGATACAAGACCAGTCACCCTACAGGAGGAGGCTGGATACAAGACCAGTCACCCTACAGGAGGAGGCCGGGTACAAGACCAGTCACCCTACAGGAGGAGGCTGGATACAAGACCAGTCACCCTACAGGAGAAGGCTGGATACAAGATCAGAGAAGTACAAATGCCGAAAAGGCAGAGAGTGAAGTACGCCGCATTACTTCACTCGTGACCGCCTACGATTTGGACCTTTTTCCAGCCCAATTCTTCCTACATCACTCACCCCTACCACATAAAATCTATCAGAAATCATTAGCCATGCATTTGATCAACGCAGCAAAAACAATGCATCCCGATACACTGAGTTTCTTTCCACGCCCTCTCAATCAAGGAATGGCTTAAAAGAATCCATAAAATAGCTGAGATTGAAGAAGTAATCCACATAGCGCGAGACACATCAAATGAGCCCGCTGGACACATTTTTAGTCGATTTTGGAATTTCCTCAATCAATTAATCCTTCCATCTCATTACAGGACAATCATATCCTTTGGTTTGACCGCCTCTATAAGGACTACTCACAAATAAACATTAAAGTTCCTGACCTGTAGACCCTCCACCTCACACTGGCGGCCCCTTTATCATTTACCCGCACTCCCGATGGAGTTGCATGTATTATAATACATGGGGGGGTTTGTTTTTTCTCTCCCCTTTGTATACTGGGCATTAACCACAATCTCATGCCCAACTACAGTCCATCCCCACCCCAATTTTCCATAAGACTTCCTTCACAGTTGGGTTTATCTCATCCCCCAATCTATTCCAAGGGACTTATCACTACCCTGAGAATTACACACTAATAATCTTACCCTCATAGCCGACACTGACAAACTTTTAAGCGGCCCAGGCTCTCCCAACGCTACCACACTCTCAGGTTACTATTCTTGCGGCCCGAAGGTCTACATTGACCTCCGTCTTCTCACCAAGGCCTTGGGTAAATCCTTTATCTGGTCCGCATGTAGTTCTTTGTTTTAGATTCAGATCTCTTACCACATAGGACAAGACCATTTTCACCTTTTCTGGTATATGCATGGTCAATCTGAACTCACTTGTACTACTCTGTTCTCTGAATTTCATTGTACGATTATTGTTCAGACCTACTGTAGGCTTTACCTTTATCCAAATAAAAATTTGTTAAGGAAAAAAAAAAAAAAGGCACCAATCACAGAGGTTTAATGCCTCCACCCCAAAATACACTTGCAAGAAAATGCAGAAAGCCTTATAGCCCCTGGGTTTTTTTTAGGAGGTCGATCTACAAAGTTACCACAAATATATAAAATAGATAATTTATAAAGTACGGTATCTATTTTATATATTTGTGGTAACTTTGTAGATCGACCTCCTAAAAAATCCCAGGGGCTATAAGGCGTTCATTTTCTTGCATGGATATAAAATCAGTCGCCCTATAGGAGGGAGTGAATACATGGCCAGTCACCCTGCACCAGGAGAGAGAGCATTGGTTCTTTTTACAATTATCCTGCAAAGTCTAAAGCTGGATTACTGCACAGATCTGTAAGAAATACACAAAGCACACCAAGATTCAAGCAAGAATACACATCTCTTGTGTTTAGATTTGCTTATCCCGGAGTTTAGCTTTAAGGCCTTTGAATTTGTAAAAATTGGCTTAGTTAAAAATTAGCTCAAGACAATAAGCGAAATCAAGTGGGCTATTAAGGTTAAGCTGGCCATATACATGGTCGACTTTCAAAAGAATTTTCTTTTGAAAATCAAAAAATGTGTGCGTTTTGTGATCCGATGGTGTCATCATTGATTTCAAAATTCGGCCAACCAAGCTTTCAAATTTCACCTTATGTTGCTACAGAAAAGAATTTGTGGCTGGGAATCTTCTTTTCTTTTCGGGAATTTTCTTTTACTGCACATGCACATTTCTTTTTCAATTACATTTCTCGCATGATTCTCCCATCATTGATTAGAAAATCGTTAGTTTTTCAAAAAATTTCCAACATGTCCAATTACTCAAATTTGATTGCCGCACGAAAATCGGCTGTTGCTGCAGCCCACTAATGGTGCGAAATAGGAATGAAAATTCTTTCGAAATTCCACCCATGTATGGCCTGCCTTAGACAGGACATATTGGGGTTGATTTACTAAAACTAGAGAGAGAGTGACTTAATTGAACAAACTGAAGTTTTTTTCAAGAAGCAAAATTGGCTACCGTGCACAGTTGCACCAGATTTTGCACTCTTCAGTTTTAGTAAATTAACCCCACTGCACCTGTGCTAAAGTCAAAATGTCCATTGAGACCACCTTTATTTGATTTCTATATAGTCCACTGCTAATTCCAGACAGCCCCTTACATGTGGAGGGGCAGCTTTGTTTCCTGAATCTGTGCTATGTACCTTCCTCTATCCCTGTGCTTGATGTATCACCAGTCAGAGAATATAGGTCAGAATGTGCCTTTTGGCTGTGAAGAACATAATAATGTCATCCAGTGAGAAGCCTACTCTGGGTGCACATGCAAATTAACACACTTAATAGAATAGATTTTTAAAATGTCATTGTATAAAGATAGGAAGGGCTAGAACAAACTCTATAACCTGAAAAAGTTGAAGATTGTTTTCTTTCTTGTAAAAGTTGTAGGTCAGTTTTACTGAAGATTCCAATGCTGCGTACACGATCGGAATTTCGGCAGGCAAAAGACCGATGAGATATTTTCGTCGGAAAATGCGACCGTGTGTATGCTTCATCGGTCTTTTGCTGGCGGAAATCCAACCAGCAAAAGATTGAGAGCATGCTCTCAATTTTTCGGTCGGGAAAAGTTCCCATCCGAAAATGCGATCCGTCTGTGGCAATTCCGACGTGCAAAATCCCTACGCATGCTTGGAAGCATTGGGCTTCATTTTCTCGGCTCGTTGTACGTCACCGCATTCTTGACGGTCGTAATTTCAGCGAACTTTTGCGTGACCGTGTGTATGCAAGGCAAACTTGAGCGGCATCCCGTCGGAAAAGCCGTCATATCTTTTTTCGACAAGAAATCCGCTCGTGTATATGCGGCATTAGTCTCTTCCAGTGGTTCCGCATCCGGGTAGAGTATGTACCTGTTTATAAAAGCCACTCTATACCAAGTACACCATGGTGGGGCTTCCCTATCCTACAGTGTTTTCATCAGCTCTACAGTTTCTAATTTTGTATAATATATGCTCCAGACCTTAGTTCATGGGGATTTCCCTGTTTTGTTTCATGTACATGACCACAAAAAACAAAACAAAAAAAAAGACAGCATTTTCTCTTTATTTTTCAAGGATTTGACTGCAAGTATATAGTGGCTTAGGACATACAGCTGCCTACAAATCAGTAAGCTTTTGCTGCATTCAGATCTGTAAATAAATAAAATCTGCATCCACGGTCATTTGTATGGACCATATTTTATGCTGACACATGTAAAAGTTTGTGCTAATGTTTATATGCCTACAGCACAATGTACTGTATTGGAGTACAAGAGCTGCCTATGTATGAAGGACACTAGGAGGCAGGAGCAACCTGCATCCTAGCAACAATGGTTGCAATAGCTGCTGCATCCTAGCAACAATGGATGCTAAATGGCAATTAACACCCGTGTCCCAGGGACATGCGGTGAGGTCAGTGGCTGGTGAGGCACTGGCTAGTATCAGAGCCAGATACACACAGGTTACATACGCCGCGATCGTTAGAGCGAGAGCAATAATTCTACCTCTAACTCTAAACATGTAACCTGTAAAAAAATGTAAATCGTCACCTATGGAGATTTAAAGTACTGAAGTTTGGCACCATTCCACAAGTGTGCACAATTTTAAAGTGTAACATGTTAGGTATCTATTCAGTGTAACATCATGTTTCACATTATACAAAAAAAAATTTAAAAAAATGGGGATAACAATCATTTTTTTTTATGAAAGTTTTTTCCCACAATAAAATGCGTTTAAAAAAAATTGCTGCGCAAATACTGTGCGACATAAAAAGCAATGACCACCATTTTATTCCCTAGGGCAGTGATGGCGAACCTTGGCACCCCAGATGTTTTGGAACTACATTTCCCATGATGCTCAACTACACTGCAGAGTGCATGAGCATCATGGGAAATGTAGTTCCAAAACATCTGGGGTGCCAAGGTTCGCCATCACTGCCCTAGGGTGTCTGCTAAAACTATACTACTACTTATTATGTTGGGGGTTCTGAGTAATTTTCTAGCAAAAAAAAAAAAAAAAAAAGATGATTTTTACATGTAGGAGAGAAGTGTCCGAATTGGCCTGGGTGGTAAGGGGTTAGTTACTATAAGTAATATACAAATTATTATATTTTGTTTTTAAGGTAATTTACTATATTTTCAAAATCTGTACTCAAGCAGGTGGCTTAACGGACAAATTATTGAAGTTTGAAGTTATAACTTCCAACCAGTAAATTCACAGTAAATAGATAAATTATTATGTTATAACATATAGCATATAAATAAATGATTTAGCTTGAATATAACAGTACCTTTTCAAGAGAATCAGTTTCTCCCTCTTAACTATGTGAGAATGTTTAACTTACGTGAAATGGCTGTTGCTAGGCCGTCTTCCTAATCTGCCTCTTCCTATGCCGCAGTGATCTTCAGTCTTCTCCTCCCCGCGTTGTCTTCTGGGGAATGGGGCGCGGTGTGTTATGGGAACTGTGTGTGTCCCACAACACATCGCGTTGCATTCACAAAGTGTTGTGCGACTCGCGCATGCGCAGTAGGTTTCCCTTAGTTAGGGTGGCGGTACCAGGAACCGAGAGCCAAGGGACGGGTCGGCCTCGGGCGGCCGACATCGCGGGCACCCAGGACAGGTAAGTCTACTTATTTAAAGTCAGCAGCTACAGTGTTTGTAGCTGCTGACTTTTACATTTTTTTTCCCCGGCCGGAATCCCGCTTTAAGAGGGCTGGACTGGAAGGGAGCATTTGTCTTTTAGACACATGCCCCTTCTATGACACTGCAGTGAGAGGCGTGCCTCCACTGCAGCATTTTTATTGGACAGCTGGGATCAGCGGTACTTTACCATTGGTCCAAGACTCCAAGCTGTTCATTGAGCTCAGTGCCTCTGACAAGAAGTGAGGGGCACTGTGAACTCAACCTCTCAATCTGCTGCCAACAGAGTGTGTCAGCTTGTATTTAAACTGGCTGCTCTGTATTTAGCTTCTGACAGGCTGCGCAAGGAGCCCCAAATCTCTGGAACCATAGGTTGTAGGAGCCCCAAATTTTTACCAGAGGTGGGGTAGGACTTAGGCTACATACCCCCCATTTGTGGTCTCTGTGACCCCAGGTCGCCGAGCTACAACACTCGAAGCTCAATTTTTTTTTAACGTTAATAGCAGGTGAGGGCCTGCCTCACCTGACTGCATGTCCCTGCTGTGTCCTAACAAAGAAGGACTCTCAGCAGCAGGAGCTGTCTGCATCCTAGCGACAACGTATGCTAAACAACAATGGCCACCTGCATCCCAACAACCAATAGTCTTTAACTTGTACACATGTAAATACTACATAAACATTACAAGTTTGGACAACTTAAAATGCAGGATCTTGCTGTCAGTGTTCTAACACTTGTGTGCCTATGTGCCCTATTCTCCTGTATCACATACCTAAGATGTCAGGTAAACATTGTGCAATACACTATACATTAATCAGTTCACAGTTCCAATAGCTGGTCCAAACGTGTTTTTTTTTGTTGTTTGTTTTTTGGAGCTTGGTCACTGCAAAGAAATGGAGGATGTAGAAACACTTTAGCAAATGTTGTCCTATGAGGTGGATTACGATCAGTTAACCACTGCAGGTGCTACAGAGCTGGGAAGGGGGATGTGCTTCAATTCTCAGGAATTTTATTTCTTCACTTTTGCTGATCAAAACTAGCACTATTCTTGTGAAAATTTATTATTACTCTGACTGCATTGGAAGTCTTTCTGATGTTGCTGTTGTGCCTGTCATTAAGCCCTACTCATGTTTATCAGCCTTTCCCTTTAAGAGTGCAGAGTTGCAGTTCCTGCATGCTTTCCTCCATTGTGTATAGGAACCCAGGTCTCATAACACATGTAACACACATCTTGCATATAGCATGTCATGAATTTATAGAAGTGTTAACCTGAGGTCTGAGATCTGACACCTGATGTGTCTCTGCTTATTTGGGCTATAAAAGGTCATTTATTTTAATTCAGGTCACCCAGATTTCCCGGATGTCGGATGTTTAAAATTGAATTGGCAGTACACATTTATAAGAACAAAGAACGGGTTGGGGAACCAACGGTGTGGTTCCCCCTGATGTTCCAACCAGCCCCTTGACCAGGCATGCAGCCTGGGTGGCCAAGGGAGGGCAGCGAGTGTGTGGTTCCCTCTTTCTGTACTATACTGCAACACATGCCTTTCAATATATCTGCAAGGTGAGGGGGGCAGAAAGAGCACCCCCCCCCCTTTGTACCCTTGATCCAATGTTGAGAAACAAAGGCCTCTTCCCCACCTCCGTGTGCCTCAAAAAAGTAGGTAGGGATAATGAGGAGCTTATGGTGCAATCTGGAAGAGCACTTTTTTATAAGAGGACTACTAGATATCCACCCTCACCCTTGTCCCCTCCCCACCAGTGGAATGAGTATAGGGGCACATTAGCATCTTATACCCATTCCACAAAGGGTTGAAAGTAATAAAAAATTTAAAAAAAAAATCCACAGTATTTATAACTCTGACCATCTTTAAAAATTAAAAGAGAAGTAAAAGGAATTTTTTTTTTTTTTGCACATTCATACCTACCTAGGTGAATGCAGTATGGGTCCGATGCTGCATCTGTCCCCCGGCGCTTCTACACTAAGAAACGAGTGATGGAACACCTCAGATCGCTCTGTTTTCAGAGCTACGTGAGCAGAGAGCTGCTGGCGGTTAGTCAGAACCCTCTGCTGTTATCCCTCCCGCTCACTGAAGCGCTGGCCGTCTCAGGCTCTCAGTGGCTCGCTGAGAGGCTGAGTCGGGTGCAAGTCCAGGCACCTGGCGCATCCAGAGTCAGTGGTCGGGATGACACGGTGCCTGGACTGACATTGGTGACGTCCGCAGAGAGTGGACTTCAGTCTGCTCTCTGCTTAAAAACGCTTCACAGGAGTGCAAAACGAACAACAAGCTTTGGCTATACTTCTCCTTTAAGTCCAGCCTCAATCATGGTATCCAGCAATGTATCAGTCTATCACAGTGTCCAGTGGGGATACGATGCGATATAAAACAAAGAAAGTGACAATTTTTTTAATTAAAAAAAAAAAAAAAAATCATGAATTTAGGCCAATATGTATTCTACTACATATTTTTGGTAAAAAAAAAAAAAATCTCAATAAGCATATATTGGATTGGTTTGCGCAAAAGTTAGTGTCCAAAAACTATGGGCTATATTTAGGGACTTTTTTAAAATTGTTTTTACTAGAAATGGCAGCAATCAACGATTTTTAGTGGGACTGTGACATTGCGGCAAACAAATTGGACACCAAGTGACACTTTTTGGGACTTAGTGACACCAATACTGTGATCAGTGCTAAAAAAAAATGCACAGTATAAATGAAACTGGCAGGGAAGGGGTTAACATCAGGGGCGATCAAGTGTGTGCCTGGGAGGTGCTAACTGTGTGGGGGACGGATACATTGGAGGAAAAGAGAGATCGTGTTTCAGCTTAGCCGACACAAGATCTCTTTTCCTCTCTGACAGATCAGTGGTTTGCCGTTTCTCCACAGAATGATCAGCGGATCGACCCGCTGATTGGCTCCCACTATGTCTAATTACAGCGGGAGCGGCACGCCCTCTACACCGCGTGCACAAAATTACGTACAGGTACGTGATTTTGTGCAGCCAGGCCGCTGTGCCGCACTATATATGTGGTGGACGGTCCGGAAGCGGTTAAAGTGTATTTTTTCCCAAAAAACATTGCGTTTGCAAAACAGCTGCGCAAATACCACGCGACATAAAAAAATCTGCAATGTTTGCCATTTTATTCCCTTAGGTCTCTGTTAAAAATAAAATAAAAATTGTATAACGTTTGGGGTTTTAAAGTAAATTTTCTTGCAAAAATACTTAAACTTGTAAACCAAAAGTGCCAGAAAAAGCCTGGGACTTAAGATTTACTTTCCACAATCTGGCAGACATTTACATGTTTCTAGTTTTGGAACCTACATACATTTTGGAAGCCCATCGCTGGTCCTGGAGAAAAGGAGCACAAAAATGGTCATCGCAAATAGATCGATTTTGAACATTCATTGTAGCCAAAAGCACAGTAGGTCTGTTAAAAGCCTTGATTTATTGTAATGTCACTGTATGTTCTTGATTGGTGGTTTAATATGGGAATGACCTCTAACAAGAGAAGACAGATGGACACATGCTGAAAGTCTTCTGTAGCACAGCTTTCACAGCTTAGCCAGTTCATTTGAATGTGGTTTAATAGCACTTCGTGCAGAGGCCTGTAACCAATATACGAGCTCACTTTGTACTTACTCTAGGACGTGGCTTATCCTGTGCTGACAGATGCAAACTGCAAACACTTTTAGTACGGTAACACACTCCAGCCTAATTCTCTACTAGTTTTATTTAATATTTATACAGATTTACTCACATTTTGATAACTCAATAAAAGTACACAATGTGTACATTTTAAATATAAAAAAAAAGGTATACACTATGTGGTTGACTTACTAAAAGGCAAATAGGACTGTGGACTTTGCAAGTGCAGTTGCTCCAGAGTTTCGTAAAAGAGGTGACCCTCTGCCGAATTCCATCATCCAATCATGTGCAAGCAAAAATGCTGTTTTTTAAAAATTTGTCTTGCATGTGATAAATCAACACCTATATACCGTATCTAAAGCTTTAGATAAATCAGCTTGTGGCCACACAAGTAGTAATAAAATAATAATTTATATAGTCATACAAGACTATGCATAACTTGGGTACTTCGGCACAATATTTTTAGTGTAGCTTATGCCCCTATTTAACTTGAAGTGTAACCATAAGCAAAATAAAAAAAAGAACATATATGATGCAAAAGCATCACCACATCAGTGTTTGTACTTCTGAGTCTTCTTGTAACAGAGTTTATCTGTTGATCCTGCATGTAGATCTGTTATTCCTCTTTCTTCAACTGAGTGACAGTGAAATCAAACAGCAGAGCTGTCACCTTCTGGGCAGGGTAGTGTTACATGTGATTATAAATGGAGTTTAAAGAGTAACTCCACTTTTGTTGAGTAAAAAACATTCCCCTCTGGGTGATGTATATTCATTACAAAATTCTAACAAACTTTATAGCAGACACCAACCTGTTTCTGCTCTGAAGAAAAAGATGCATATGCATTCAGGGTTGTGCACACGCATTGATTTCACATTGGGCGCATTGACTGTCTGTGCAGCCGCTGCTTCCAAATTGACAGCTATGAGACTGCCTGCATGGGAATACACAGAACATCTGTGCATGCCGGTGTGAGTAAAATGCGGGGCACGGATTCATACACCCCGTTTGAAAGAGGCCTATGTCCTTGGAATACCGATTCCTGAATGGGAGTGTCTACGTAGATTATAATCAGCTGATGCGCTTGCAGCGTAATGAATTACATTTTTGTTGCTGAAGATGCCTAAAATAGGACTTATATTAGTTTAGACTTCTGGGAAAATCAGTATGCCAATCACACAAATCATGACATTTCTGGGGAAGTTCTGTACACCAGCTATGTACAGAAGGCCTCCAAGTTGCCATATTGCAATTTACAGAAAAATGACAACGCTGCAGATTGAAAAGGAAAGGTAATTTTAACAGACATTAAATTACAATAATGCTTGTGTAGCAATTGTGTGTGTAATATCTATCTATATCTATATTTTTTTTTATTTGCTATATTTTTTTATCCACAAAAGTGGCTTTACCCTACATTTTAGGGTACACAGAGGCAATTTCCTGTATTACTCAATTTTTTGGTAAATATAAAATATGAGGTTGCACAGAGTAAATATATACTGAACATGTCAAGTATGTGATGTTGACGACAACGAACGTTGGTACCATATATTTTTCCATAGGCAACGCTTCAAAAGCTCCTACAGGTCATCACTTTAGCGTTAACTGTGAATACTGGCTCTAGAATGATTGTTCTTCACTCCGACATGCACGCAGTATGTAAGATACGTAGGCCCCCCAATGGGCGTGTTTACATTTGTATGTGCATGTACGTGGGGGCAGGATGGACTCAAAATATATCAGAAAAGGGAACATATAAGATATAAACTCTTTGTGACAGATTGTGTCAATCAGGGGTTACAAGTACCCCTGTCATTTAACATAGTCTCTCCAATCACTGTAATTGACATTTTTGCCAGACAGTCTGGCCTGTTACAGAAAGTAGAGAAATAATTGGGGGGGGGGGGGGGATAAAAAAAGCGCAGTATGGTTTTTTTTTTGGCTATTTATACTTACCTAGGTGGATGCAGCATCAGACCGATGCTGAATCTGTCCCCCGCCGCCTCTTCACTGAGAACCGATCGATTGAACATCGCCGTTGGCTCGATTCTCTCCCCTTCCCAAGCGGAGAGATGCTGCCTGTTAATCATCAGCTCCCCAGCTCTGCTCATCCACGCTTATTGGAGCCCTGAGCTGTGGAGGGGCGGGGAGAGGCTGTCTCAGCAGTCCAGGCATCTGGCAGATCCAGACTTCCGAAATCGGGATGACATGCTGCCTGGACTGATCCTGGTGTTGTCAGTGGAGAGCGGACTTCAGACAGCTCTCCGCTGAAAATGGGTCACAGGAGTGAAAAAAGAATTGCACTCCTGTGACCCAGAAGAGAAGCCCAGCCTAAAAAGCTCAGACTGGACTTCTTAAAAAATGGGCACTGCTGCACTGACTACTAGATCAACCCCCTCAAGGTCTGGAGTTCTGGGTGTGTAACTCAATTGTAGACATCAAAAGGAAGACCTGTACCTCTGGACTTCTACAGATCAAATTCCTAATATAATAAAAAAAAAAATATATATAAAGCTGGAACATAAATCATATAAAATTGGAACACAAATCCAATTAAAGATTTGTTTATTTATACACAATTAAAATTAAATACCATGGTACATAAAAACTTTGGCCCCTCTCGTCTAATTGGATACCTATCAGAAATAGTGCCCTCTCCCTGAAAGCTTTAATTCCCCTACCAAAGTTGCCTGTGCTAAACTTCCGTTAGGTTCCTGCTCTCCTGCAAAAAAAAAAAAAAAAAAATGGTAGAGGAGAGGGGGAAGAGTAGGAAGAGCAGAACTTCCCCTTTTATGTAGTTCCTCTTTAACTAGATTTATTTAGTTTTGTTATTTTGTAGGTGGCCATGGATGTGTTTATTTTTTTAGTTTGTGGCCAATTTTTTTTTTGATCTCTTCAAGTATAGTATATGCAAGATTAAAGGCTCAAGGTTTTTTATGCATGAAGGTAGAAAACCTCTGTGCAGCAGCCCTCCTCAGCCCCCTTAATACTTTCCTGCACCCCATTGTGATCCAGCGATGCACACAACAGTAAAAATAAAAAATATTATACCGCGCTACCTGGTGAAATATAAAGCAGCAGCTCAAAATCAGTGGGATATACACAAAACAGTAAATATTATAAAACGTGAGCAGAGCTAAAAATAAGTGATCAAGCATATAGAGTGATATACATGTAAGCCGACGTACGTTTCATCTCACGAAGACATCGTCAAGGGAACGCCATTCCCTTGACGATGTCTTCGTGAGACGAAACGTATGTCGGATGGTAGACGCGCTGAGGTCATCACAGTATATCCCGTACCTCCTCCTAAACGGGTGTCCATTAGCCGGCTGGCTGCAGTGTTTTTATATGCTTTTATCTCTGGTTCACATGTAAGTGCAATCTTTATTTACATTAAATCTTGGTCTTAACGATTTCACACTATGGAGAGCCGTTGTTTTATATTTCTGGGTCCTGCCTATTGAATGTCGGGTTGGATAGAGCTGCCTTGTTTTGAGTCCTGGTCCCTCATTGGAAACCGTGGTGTGAGTTCTGGTCCTTCATTGAAAGCCGTGGTGTGACGGTTCCTGTATTGACCATCAGGTTGCTGTACAAGCTTACTAAAGCTTGCCATCTGGTAAACGCATAATACACACGGTGGTGGATCCCCTCACATGCTGGTGTTTTGTGATTGAATTATTTTTATCCGTACATCTTTGGTTGGACTCCTTTCCCTCTTCTATCTGGACTGAATATCCATTTACTCACATTTTTTTCACTATTCGGGCTTATTTTTACCCCCCCCCTTTTTTGTTTTTTTTTCTGTGACCTTAATTGTGTTTCATATATGCTATTTCCGAGTCCTTCAGGGCTTCTATCTGGACTGAATATCCATTTACTCACATTTTTTCACTATTCGGTCATATTTTCGTTTTTTTTTCTGTGACCTTAATTGTGTTTCATATATGCCATTTCTGAATCCTTTAGGGCTTTTTTGTTTACATATATATCACTCTATATGCTTAATGTCTTATTTTTAGCGCTGCTCACATTTTATAAGATGCACACAACAGCCTTGGTTCCCTGGGGACTCTCACTCCTCATTGGCTGATGTATTGGCTCCCGCTGCTGTCAATCACAGCTAGTGAGCCAATGAGGGGTGGGCTAAGCCCTTAAATGGTAGCAGTCGAGGGATCACATGACCCACTATTTCTAGTTTTCAAATGGTTTCAACTGTAAGAGGCACACCTGAAGGGCTACATACGAAAGCTGAGTTCATACTTGAGCAGCCTGTTGCCATACCCGCAACCACCTGTAGCCAAAACATGCTGCTCTTTACAGATGGGAGGGGCTTCCATTCATTCTTAATGGCACCCCCACTCATCTAAACATGCAGTGTGTTTGCAGTTGCTGGAAATCACATGGGGGGAAAGGCCAATGTGAATTCCCTGCGGCTGCAGTTTTAAAAAAGGTGCAAGAACCATTTCCTGTATTTCCTGCAGATACAGCAGCCTATCCAAGTGAATAGACTGCTGTGCTAGCGCAAATGCAGGCCACACCAAACTTATGGGGGCAAACCAAGCCTAAGGTCAGAAGACTGCAATCTGATATCAACCACGCATGCTTGTTCTATTCATCAGAATGCCTAAATATGTGAAAATCTGTACGGTCATAATTATTCTTTTGAAATGATCATTCACTAGTCATATAAACATTATCAATTAGAATCAGATAAGTTTTGATTTATTGTCCTTTACTTTCCTATGGTGAGCAATTTACCAAAAATATCTTTTAGACTTATGTTCACTTTCTATAAGGAAGTGCACGGTGGAATTTAACTACTTGCCGCCACATAACGTGCCTGGTACGTCATTTGACTTCCAGTAGTTGTATCTGAATGATGCCTGCAGCTGCAGACATCACCCCAGTACCGTTTTTTAGAGACGCTAGTCGGCTCTCTTGTGATAGCAAATTGGAGTGACTAACTAGCCACTTGATTGCTATTACGAGCCTTGTGTGGCTCTCTCATCCCACCAGGAGACCCAAGCTACTAGCTTGCATGTCTGCCAGCTAGTTGAGGACCCATACAAAACCAGATTCGGCTTTGATTGGGTCTTCACTATGGTAACTTGGAAGTGATGACATGACATAGTACAAAGTATTTAAAATCACCAGTCCTGGCATTTTTGAATGCTTTCAAGTGCAAAGGAAGGATTTGGGGTCTTATTGACCCCAGATCCCCCATAAAGAGTACCTGTCACATGGATGTTTACATTCCTTGTGACAGCAATAAAAGTGATAAAAAAAAAAATCTTAAACAAACAGAGCACGCAAACAGCGATCATCCCACACGTGAGGAACCATCATGATCGTTCCACACATGTGCGGTATCATCGCGAACGTCAGATCATGGGCAGTAATTCTAGCACTAGAACTTCTCTTAAGATATAAGGTGATAACCAGTAAAAGCTTTTTAAATGTCACCTATGGCTAGTAAAATGTATGTTGTTTGTCGTCATTTGGCGGGTATGCATGGTATCTATTAACTCAGCATGACATCTTTCACATTTTACAAAAAAAAAAAAATTGGGTTATGTATTTGTATGTATTTGCATTAAAATTTTAAACAAAGTGTGACATAAAAATTTGCAAAACCCACCAATTTATTCTCTAGGGCCTCCACTTTAAAAAATATATATAATGTTTGTGGGTTTTACAAGATTTTCTAGCAACAACTGATTTTCACACGTATACAAAAAGTGCCAGAAAATGCCTTGTCTTCAAGTGGTTAAGAGAGAAATGCAAAAGATGAGATTTGTTTCACAAGTGAGAAATAACCCTTTTATTGCTGCATGTGCCCCCATTTACTAGGGGTAATAATGGAGTAGGAATGAGTAAGGTAAATCCTTCCCAATGAGATCACAGACAGCATCAAACACCTGACATAGGTCCTAATCCTCCATTCTCTATTCAAAAAAACAAATGTTTTGCCTGGAGATTTACTTTAATGTTAAAATATTAAACCAAGAATCTTGGTTAGAGCACCTTGCTACATACAGTACAATTTGGGTTTGCTGACTTCAAGCCATACTTCGAGGAACTGCAGTCTGCTCACATAATTTATAATAAAAACATCTTTGACATTCCAAAGCTTACCTCCTATATTATTTTATATATACCATGATTCTGTACTTGCCAAATATGCTGCAGAAATCTCCCTTCACCGAGTCTGACTGCAGCCATTTTAACTGTGGGCAGCTGAAGGTGATGCCTGTTCACTTCTTGGATTTACACAGAGGCACACGAGATAGAGACAAAGACAGAGACATATAGAGAGATAGAGACAGAGATATATAGAGATTAGATATAGATATAGATATAGATATAGATATAGATATAGATATAGATATATATAGATCTAGATCTATAGATAGAGAGAGAGATGCATGATGTCATAAGCCTAGGCTAATGAGCAGACAAGAAAGAGGAAGTGGGCTGTATAAAAAGGTATTTACTGGCAGAAAAAATGTTTTACTACCAAAGTTAAAACAACAAGGGCAGAAGATTTAATACATGAAAAAATGACTGAAGGTCCGCTTTAAGAATTTTTTTTTTACAGTGAACCTGCCTCAAAGGAAATATATTTGTCATTGATGACTACTTTTTTCAGAAGTTTCTAATTTCTTGCCCATCATGCTTATCCTATTGCTCCATACATGCAGCTGTGAAATGGGAGCTGGTTTTGTACTGCCAGGTCTTTGTAAAGAATTGTGTGTGGATGCACTATGTTTTTGCATACTTGAGGTTCTTCCAAGCTGACAAATAGAGGTTTCATCCTGACACCAGGCACACCAGAGTAAGCCGTGTGCTCCTGAAGTACAAGTTTAAATCCTGTTGCTTGATTACTTAGCAAATAGCATCCTGGGTACCAATATAACGGGCATTGGGTCCTAAATCCCGCTAGGTCAGCATATAGTAGAATAAGCAATTTCATTATGCTAAAAGTGCTCTTTGTCCTCCTTATTTAACAGGTCCATAGTGTGTAACCTCCATTCACTGCTTGGGTTTTCCCATGCGACAACACTCAAGATGAAGAATTCCATTATTTATAATGGGCCCGTTCACACTTGAGCATTTTGTTACTTGTTACCTGAAGCTTAAAATATTACACAAGCTTCTTTGTGGAAGAATTAAATGTTTTTGGCCCCATAAACTTTAAGGCTGCTTTCACACTGAAAGTGCCAGCCGTGGTAAAGCGCTGCTCGTTTTAGCTTTTGTGACGCTTTTCGGCCGCTAGCGGGGTGCTTTTAACTCCAAAAAAGGGGTTAAAAACTCCTGTGTTGCGACGCTTCCAAAGCGTTTTTAATTGCACTTCATTGAATAAGTGATTTGTACCTCAAATTTTTTTCTAGCTCAGTTCAGTTTTGTTAAACTCCTGCAACACAAATCTCACAGAGAACACTATAAGCACTGTATATAAAGCATAACTTTGTTAAATCAGCTAAATACATATACTAAAGGAGAACAAAAAAGCCAAAACTTTTTTTTCCCCCCCATTTTGGATAGAGGAAGAAAGGGTCATAATCCCTTTTGTTTTTTTGTCATTTTTTCTATTTAATTTTTTTGTCATCTCTGTGCCAATGGGACAATTTCCCTTTACTTCATTTCCCATAGCTAAAACAGAAAATAGGGGAAATCCCTTCAAAGTAAGGGAATCCCAGGTTGTCACCAGAAATAGTGTATCATTGGAAGATTTCCCCTCTATTCTTGTTTTGGGAACAACCCAAAACATGGGATTTTCTTTCACTTTCGATGATGAAAGTAAATAGGGCAAGTAGAGAAGAAAATTTTCGGGGGCACAGACAGCAATAAAAACCTGACATTTTCTAACCCCTCTCCGCTTTGAAACTAGGAAAAAAGGGTATTTTCAGACGGGAGAGCTGCGCTCCATTTAGCAGGGGTTCCCTGAGTAGATCCCCTGTTGAATCAGAGCTGAACTTTTATGATATCTGTGCCAATTCCTTTTGTTGTCTGCATTTTGACAACAGACTGTGGAGGGCCCAAGTTGGATCTATGGGATGCCAGATATGAACTAACTTGCATCTGTTTACATCAGGCTACCTCCAATCTGTCACGTTTAGGTTAAAAAAAAAAATGGAATGCAGCCCTATTCAATTTTTCTTCTCAAACCTTGATGGACTCAGAGGTAGGCAGATGTAAATGGACACAAACTGACAGGCAGACCTGATCAGAAAGTCCATGTAAAAGGTGCCTGAATGCATTGAGGTTTACGGTTTCACATGTCAAAGGATATGTAATTCTGTACAGTTGGTGTGATGATGTACACATATTTTCCTCACTGTACAGCCACAAAGTTCCTGAAAAAAGCCCACCTTCAGGTTGGGATACACCTCCTCCCCCATGTCAGTTTTAGAAAATGTCCATAATACATTCCTTTTTCCTGAAGTTTTCTGGCAGATTACATCTTGGGTTGCTCTTCTTACCTCCACTTGGTGGTCCTGACAGCTACAAAGAATGGTGTTCATGTAGTAAATTAAAAACTATTCGCTACAGATTTCTCCTGAAAGCCCAGAATGGCATGTCAGTGTCAATAACAAGCAAAGCTCCCAGGAAGTGGGCTTGCATGACGCTGGGCATCATTCCACCTGGAAGAATAATGTTGCTTAGGACCAAAGAAGGATGTGGAGGATATGGCTAGATCTTGAAGAGGGTAAGTAATACTTTAAAAAAATAACCTGGCCATTGGCTTTAAGCAATTGTTTTCCCCTGGTTCAGAGATTTAACGTCCTACATCACTTCTCCATCTCCTGCCTCCTTATTGCACAGGGTATCTGCACCATCATCTCTATTGAGCGGGCAGGGAGCTAATCTACAATGCAGTAAAGCTGACCCAGGAGGAAGAAATACTAAACTAATAAGTAGCAGGAATAGCTGGCCAAATTGACATATATTTTGGCAGGTAATACAGTACTATGTATGTGAAATTCACCTTTGTATTTATGCAGAATCCTGCTTTCCATGAGGTTCAGTTTCTAGAAATTAGGCACAGATGTCGTCTGCTACTGTCCCTGAGAATCAGGCAGTGCTCGAAAGCTCTCACTACTTCTAAGAGCTCATTGCTCAGAAACCAAATATGTACATACTGTACTACGTTCTATATTATATATTTTTTTTTATTACACACACACACACACACACTACGCAACAGTAAATACATACTATATATATATATTGTATAAATATGTCAAATAGAATTGTCTTCCTAATATTACAGCGATTTTCAGTATCAGCTCCTAGAACAACATGCACAATTAAACTTAAAACATAATGCCTATTTAAAAGGTCAAAGATCCACTGTTAAAACATCTACTGGCAAAAACTGGGTTTCAAGAGCCAGGTTAATTAACAGTTAAAGGTCACATATCCATATCAAAGCAGAGGGCTTATTAGTTCCAGTGCGGGTTCTGAGTAGAAGCTAAAAATAAACAACATCCTACCGGGGATGAGAGGATTAGCGAGAGCCATGCTGGATTGTGGGAAAACCCTCCTAAACTCTGCTGCTAATACATGTTACCCTTTCCCTGCCTGGAAGGCCTCTGATAATGCAAAGGTAGTGACTGGTACGCAACTCAGAGAAGACACTAAAAACAAATGTTCCCTGATTAACAAGACAAATGAGTGCAACTTATTTCAAAACACTTAATTTCCTAGAGTTCAATAGCAATGCATAGGTTCACTAACAGTACAGTATTGTGTTTATGGAGCATATTGAGCTTTACAAGGTACACAAGACTATTTACATTAGTCTCCCCCCCCCCCCCCAAAAGGAGCTCACAATCTACTTCCCTATTACGCAGTGTACAGGACATTAAATATGTGTCATATATGGCAGGTACATTTCCCCATTATTTTAGTTGCGGTCCCTTAAGGGGGTAACTGGTATGCATTTTTAAGTATTAAGGTGTTCTCTCATGCAAGTTGACGGGTTCTGTGGTAGTCTACTTGGAGAGGACTGATTTCCAGTGCTCTCAGGATTGGTAAATTCTCATTTGGGAAACTGAATTTGGAGGTTCAGACAGACTTTGGGTGGGAAAGAACTTCCAAATCTTGATTACAGGAACTTTGATCCTAGAGGGGTTAAGCCACATGCAAGAGAAACAGCAGGAAGGAAGCAGGCGTCGGTGAAGTAGAATGGAATGGTTCACAGCTGTCAACAAGTATGGACTCTCTGGAGACCGAGACTCGGTTTTGCTGGGCTCCTGTGGTTTGTTTTGTACCCTGAAACAAGTGGGAACCCTGATCCCCAGTGTGGGCCTGAGATACTGGCAGTGACCTGAGTCGTATGGTTTTCCCTAATCCAGGATTATAAAGCGTTTGCTTTATTTTTGATAAAGAAAGCTGTACTTGGCTGACAATCTTGGGCTCCTCAAGATAACAGTAGACACACACCAATACCAATTTAATTTTGGGCTTGTGTGGAGAATGCAAGGGGAACATACAGATATACAGTCAGGTAGTCGACAGGCACTTCAAAGAATAAATATGTACTTGGCCAGAAAAAGTTAGACTTACCGGTAACTTGTTTTCCAATAGGCTTTCAGGACGGCACCCAAGAGATCATGGCTCCTCCTCCCACAGGAAACACCTCATCAATTAAGTCTTTAAATGGAGTCCTCCACGTTGCCTCATCAGTTGTTTGTAGAGAACTCCAGCCCTAGCTGCAACACATAATCGACAGTTATATCATAGTATTACAGCATCAGCATAAAAAAGGACGGGTTACTGCTGTCCTGAAAGCCTATTGGAAAAAAAGTTACAGGTAAGTCTAACTTGCAATTTTCCAAAATGTCTTTCAGGACAGCACCCAAGAGGATAATCGAGACTTACTCCATTTAGGGTGGGACAACAGCCTGTAAGAGTTTTCTTCCAAAAGCCTGGTCCCCAGCCGTCATGAGATCTAATCTATAATGACGGGCAAAAGGTTGTCAGACTTGTCCAAGTAGCTGCCTTACAGATTTGTTCGGGGGTGGCGCCAGTTTTTTCTGCCCAACTCACCGCCGAAGCTCTTGTAGAATGAGCCCGGACATTCACTGGACTCTCTTGACCTGTAAGGGAATAGGCTTCTGAGATAGCCATTCTCAACCATCTGGCAATGGTTCCTCTAGAAGCTTGTCTTCCTTTTTTTATTACTGGAAAATAAAACAAATAGAGCATCTGAACATCTAAAGTCTTTAGTGTTTTCCAAGTAACTCAAGACTGCTCTTTTAACATTCAGGGTATGGAATTCTTCTTCCTTCTTACCCGATGGATTAGAACAAAAAGGTAGGAAGTATTATCTCCCGAGTTAGATTCTGGACCGAAGCGACCTTCGGCAAAAAAATAGGATCCGTCTTCAGAACAATTCGGTCTGAAAAAATGGAAAAGAAAGGCTCCCTGATTGATAAGGCTTGCAGCTCACTGACTCTTCGAGCTGTTGTAACCACCACTAAAAAAACTGTTTTCAAAGTAATTAATTTCAGGGAGGCTAAATTAATGGGTTCAAAAGGTTCCTTGGTCAGGGCCTGAAGAACAACCGATAAGTCCCATGCTGGACAGCTTTTGATCACCAATGGTCTAGACCGGATGAGAGCTTTGAAGAATCTAATTACTAAGGGTTCTGATGAAATGGATTTTTCCAGAAATACCCCCAGCGCAGCAACTTGAACCTTGAGGGTGCTGACCGCTAGGCCCTTGTCCGCTCCTTCTTGCAGGAACTCAAGAACAGAAGAAGTTTGTTTTGGTGATCTGTCAGATGCTGTGCACCAGGAGTTGAAGACTTTCCAAACTTTGGAATATATTGCTCTTGTAACCTTCTTTCTGCTGGATAGGAGGGTAGCTACCAATCTACCCGAGAAACCTTTTCTCTTCAAGAGCTGTTCCTGTTCCAGACCGAAAGTTTTAGTTTTGCTACTTCCTGGTGAAGCAGAGGACCTTGTAACAGAAGGTCTTTCCTTAACGGAAGGTGCCAGTACGGTTTTAGTTGCATCTGAAGAAGGGATGAAAACCAAGGCCTTTTGGGCCAGAAAGGAGTGATGAGGATCACTGTTGTATCCTCCTTCCTGATTTTTGCTATGACCCGAGGGAAAAGCTGAAACGGAGAAAATGCGTAACAGAGGTGAAATTTCCAATTGTGCGCCAGAGCATCCACTCCCAGTGATGCCTTGTTCCTGTTCAGGGAGCAGAAACTAGACACTTGCGAGTTTTCCTGGGTCACAAAGAGATCCACTCTTGGGCGCCCCCATTTCTGCACTATCAAATGGAAGACTTCTGGATTCAATTGCCACTCTGCTTCTAATACCTGGTTCCTGCTTAGGAATCCGCTACTGTTTAGGGTCCCTTTTAAATGGACCGCGGATAAGGATAGAGTATGGAGCTCTGCCCAACTTAGAATGCCTTTTGCTAGGATTTGCAGAACTTTGCTTCTGGTTCCCCCCTGTCTGTTTATGTAGGCCACCGCTGTGGCATTGTCTGACAGGATCTGAGTATGCTGTCCCTGGACTTCTTTCGCAAAAGGTCAGTAAGGCTCTCTATATAGCTTTTAGTTCCCTCCAATTTGAGGACCTCAGTGCATCTTTTGTGGCCCACGAGCCCTGGGTCCAACCGTTCATATGAGCCCCCCAACCCCAGGAACTGGCATCGGTTGTCAACCTCACCTGGGTTGGGAAGGACCATAACAGACCCTCTGAATATCTTGTCTGGTTCTTCCACCACCAAAGACTCCTTTTCACTGAAGTAGGGATCTTCACTAGTGAATCTAGTGAATCCTGCTGGTGATTCCAGGTTTTTAACAGGAAACTTTGCAGAGGTCTGAAATGGAGCTTTGCCCACTGGACGGCCGGTATGGAAGAGGTCAGGGTTCCCAATGCTTACATGACCTTCCTGATGGACAGAAATTGATTGGACTGTAGCAGTGACACCACTTGTACCAACTTTTTCTGTTTTTCCTCTGGAAGAAAAATTTTTTGTTCCAAAGAGTTGATACGGAAACCCAGGAATAACACTTCCTGTGAGGGAATCAGATTTGATTTTTGAAGGTTTAAAATCCACCCCATTGATTCTAGGTGAACATGGGCTCTGAGCAAGTTTTCTTGAAGACCTTCTCTGGTCAGAGCAAAAAACAGCAGGTCGTCCAGATAAGGAATAACTGAGATCCCTTCTAGACGCAGAGGCGACAGTGCTTCGGCCATTATTTTCGTGAACACCCTTGGGGATGATGACAGACCAAATGGGAGTGCTCTGAATTGCAGATGTATCACCTTCTTCTAGAATCTCCTGTTTTGAGGAATCTGCTGTGACATGGGCCTTCAACTGGTTAACCCAGTGATCTAAGTTCCTTGCAACACAGGTTGTTGCCATTGCCGGTTTCAGATTGTTCATCACTGATTGCCAGGTTCTTTTAAGAAGCATCGTTTTATCCTTGGGCTCCTTCAGAGTGCCCATATTCTCAAAGGCGAGGCCCGTAGACTTAGAGACCTGAGAAAAAGCAGAGTCCAATTTTGGAACCTTGTTCCATATAGAATCCGGACTTTCCTCAAATGGAAAGCTTTTTCTCAGGTTCCAGCCACTCTTTCTTAATCATATCAGTGATAACTGAATGGACTGCAAAAGAACGTCCTTTTGAATCTCCTAAACCAGCATACATGCGGTCATGCAGGGAGAGTTCCTTCTTTTCCTCTTCTATCCCCAAAGTGGCATGGATTACTTTCAGGAGTCCTCCCACCTCTTCTAGCGACATTTTGTATTTAGAAGCGGCATCTGATTCATTTTCCTCCTCCTCAGAATCTGTTCCATCTGGAGCGAGGAAAACAGACCCTTGGGAAGTGTCCTGGGATATCGGACCCCCCAAAATTATTTGAGAGCCGCCCTGGGGTTCTGAAGATGGCTGCGGAACCGAAGAATCCCTAGAGGGACCTGGTTCCTCTCTTAGGTTTGACCTAACAGCTTGAAAGGTGGCCCGGAGCTCATCCTTTATTGTTGTAACCAAATCGCCACATACGGATGGAGTCTCCTCTCTGACCAAATTTGTAATGCACTCTGCACAAAGCGTTTTGGTCCAAACACCGCTTAATTTCTCTTTGCAGACAGGGCATCTTTTCTTGAGTGGCTGGGCAGAACCTTTGGCCTGGACAAAACAGAAAAGAGACAAGGAACCACGCTTAAAAGGCTGCAATACAGCACAAATTAGACACCCAGGTGCACTAAGGAAGAGAACATCTTACTTCCATGTGCCCAGCAAGCCACCACCACCACCTAAAAATCCCCTGAGTAACCCCCCACAGGAGAAAACGGCCTAGGGTAATAGAGGACACAGTCCCTTACCTTAGCCTTGCTGGCGTCTTGGCTTGTCACCTTATCCGCTGCATCGATATGCATAGCTGTCTGCAGGCGCGTGGTGAAACGAGCGGTTCCAGATTCGAAAACGCCGCTGCGCTGACCTGGAACCGGAAATAAGGCACCAGGTGACCCTGCCCTCTCCCTCTGCGCTTTGCGGTCGGAAATGACGCATGCACCGACCCAGAAGTGCTGCTTCTTCCCATTACAGGACGTGGCTGAGGCGCTCCTCTGCCACCAGAAACATGTCTGGCAAAAAATTGGAAGCAGCACCCCCAGGCGTACAGGCTCTCCCCGAGCACGGAAGAGGGAGAGGTAGCCCACAGGACCGTCCATCTGGGAGGCAAGTGGGAGGCTCACTCTCCTAGCCAAAAAAAGACCTAACAGGTGAGAACCTGTGTCTCCCAGGAAATATCCTGAGAGATCATGGCTCCCACCAGAGGTGTTCCTCAAGCTGGAGGAAACACAAAAAACTGACTATGCAACGTGGAGGATAATTAACCCTACCTGTATTGTGCAGAGCAGATATCATCTCCTCTATTGTACTAGATTTGAGCACTGTCTATTTTAACAAGAGGTTAAGGGTTTAGGAGTTAATCCAGCCATACATGGATCAAAAAATTCAGCACACAAGTTGATCTTTCATTTGACTTATGAACAACCAGCCTTTCGGGTTTTTCCACAAACAAACAATCAGTACCGCTGCTATAGCCAGCAACAATTGCATCATCATTGCATTCTGCTGGCAGGCAGGGCTTCCCACCTGTAGAATACAATAGCACAGCAGAAAGGATTCCTCCATCAGGACAAAGTGTGTGGATGGGGGAATCTGCACTTTTTTTGTTTAACCTGCTGGTTTAATGAAAAAACAAAAAAGTATAATGTATGGCTTGCTTTAACCACTTGACAACTGGGCACTTAAACCCCCTTCCTAACCAGACCAATTTTCAGCTTTCGGTGCTCTCACACTTTGAATGGCAATTACTCAGTCATGCAACACTGTATCTATATGAAATTTATGTCCTTTTTTTTCACACAAATAGAGCTTTCTTTTGGTGGTATTTAATCACCGCTGGGTTTTTTATTTTTTGCGCTACAAATAAAAAAAAAAGAAAATTCTTTGTTTCTGTTAAAATTTATTGCAGAGTATTGGCAGAGTATTGGCTAGTATTGGCAGAGTATTGGCAGAGTATTGGCAGAGTATAGCAGTATTGCAGTGTGTTGCACAGTGTTGCAGTATTGCAGAGTATTGCCATTATTTATATTGAGCAGCGCTGTGGGCACTAAACATCCAGCCCACAGCACTGCCATCTCTCCCCCCGCACTGTACCAATCGGTACAGAGAGGGGAGGGAGGAATCGGCGTCATGACGTGACGCCGGTTTGTTCACATGTGATCGCTCCATCATTTGACGGAACAATCACGTGGTAAAACGGCCGCGATCAGCGGCTATTTACCGTGATCCATGATGCACCGGGTCCTCCTGACCCGGCGGTCACGGATGTTCCTGAGTGCGTGCCCAGGGGACGCGCGGGAGCAACATTCTGGAATGACGTCCATGGACGTCCACCCAGAAGTAGCCGGCCGCGCTGTTGCCGTCTTTCGGCAATGGCCCGGTCGGCAAGTGGTTAAGCCTGGTACACACAATGAGGTTATCGGACGAATGATTGTCCGTTTATTTTTTTGTTTGCAGGCTAGTCTCCATATCGAAAATTAAGAGGTTACTAAAGTTACGAAAATTCTCATAAAAATAGAATAAAAATTCGGAAGTGATGCAACGTATTAATAAAGCATTTTCGGATGAAAACTACTGATTAAAAACGTAAATCGTACGATCTGGTATCATACAAGAAAAATTTTCGTTAGGGTTGTCCTGATACCACTTTAAGACCGAGTACAAGTACCGATACTTTTTTTCAAGTACTCGCCCATGCAGATACTTTTTTTTAATGTCATGTGACAGTTTGACTGATGGGCACTGATAGGTGGCACTCACTGGTGGCTAGTACTGATAGGCGGCACATATGGGCACCTATAGGTGGCTGGCACTGATAGATGGCACTGACTGGGCACTGATAGGTGGCTGGCACTGATGGGCGGCACTTATGGACAGGCACTGAAATGTAGCACTGATTGACAATTGCAGAATAAATGACATGAATGATGAGAGGAAAGGAAGGATTTTGCAATGCTATATGGCATATCTCATTCATGTCATTTAACATCTAGTAAGTATGCTGCCACGCCCATATTGGCACACCTTGCACTCGGCTGGAGTAAGCCAGCAGAGGACATCTTGTTACACCCAGCCCGGACTATATGGGCTGAGTGTAACAAGATGTCCACTGCTGGCTTACTGCAGGGTGCGCCAAGATGGGCGTTGTGATGTTTACCCTCCGACGGAGACACGGAACGTCACTTCCTGTATCAAATGTGATGGCTCTGGTCACAGTTTTGGACAGAATATGCGGCGGCGCCCTGCATTCCTGCCCTGGCCAGCTTACCCCTAGTTCCACTGCTGCTAGACCGATCTCCGCTCCGCCCTCTCTGCCCGCCGACTTCCAGTTGCAGGTTTTGGATTAAGCATAGGGAGCATTTGTGCGAGTACAAGTACTCGCACAAATGTTCGGTATCGGTCCTGATACTAGTATCGGTATCGGGACAGCCCTAATTTTCGTGCTTGTCCGATTGGATCATTTTGCACAACCTGTCCTGATCGGCTCTCGATAGTTGTGTACCAACGATCAGATTATCATACAATTGATTAGAAAGCGGTATTTTTCGTAAAAATTTCAGATTGTTTGTTCTAGGCTTTAGCAGTGGCGGCTAGTGCTCCATTTTTTTGTGGGGGGGAATGGCAAACAAACCCCCCCGCCGCCGGGTCCGCACTTACATCATCCGCGATCGTGGCTCACGACTCATCTGACTCCCTCCAGGTCTCCGCTCAGTCCGCTGTGTCACCTGAGCCACATGTGATTTGTCCAGCCTTGCCCACCTGTCACACCTGCCCGCATGATACAAGGTATCAGAGATAGTTTATCGTGGATCGGAGAATAGATCGCTATGTGTGATATGGGAGAGATATTCTCCATGTCACCTCCATATACCGAAGAGGAGTCAGGTGTGTCTCAGGAGTCCTCCAGTGACTCCAGGCAACTCTGCCTCTGCACATGTCACCGCCGGAGACTGCACTCTCATTGGCTGACACCAGCCTCCTCCACCGCTGCACACATTACACAAGTGGCCAACCTCAGCGCCCCCTGAGCCCACCCTTTTTGAAGCCAATTAAAGCCTCAGGCTCCAATCATGTGCTTCTGTAAAAAAAACACACACACACAAAAAAAAAAAAAACCCATTGAAATCCATGCGTCCGGCGCCCTGCATTGACATTAGGGTCGGGCGCATGGATCAGGGGAACGTCGCCCCTGCGCCCCTAATGAGCAGGCCACCAATGGGCTTTCTCCATTGTATGGTAATGAGAACTTGACTCGAGACAGCTTATACAGAGCTACTTGAGAAATTCTTGCAATAGCCATGGCACATTCTCCTCAGAAACCATCAAACATCGTGGGGTTTTCTGAAATTTGATTACAAAAGTAAAAATACAGTTTGAACCGCCCCTGTCAGTTTTTTTAAACAAATAAACTAAACAAAGCTTTTTTGTTTGGAGTCCGGCTGATCCATAACAAAACGGTGAATAAACATCTTTTGCCAAATGCCTCAGATTAGCTCATCGATAAAAAGTACTTTAGCAACTGTCCTTTGTTTCACCTAGCTACTTGCCGACCAGTCCTGTACCTGGTACATCGCTGGATTCAAGAGGTTATACTGGAATGATGCCTGCAGCTGCAGGAAGAATCCCACTACCATTTTTTAGAGCCAACAGTTGGCTCTCTTGTAAAAGCAATCCTAGTAGCCAACTAATCGCTGGATTGATTTTACAAGCAGCAGGAGGGGACTTCTCCTGCTGCAGCTTTACAGGGATATCCCATCCCACCGGGAGTCCCGATCGACTAGCCGGTGCTTCCACCAGCTGATCGCAGAGCCGAACAATCGGATCGGCTTTGGGATATAGTAACCTGGAAGCGATGACCTGGCATCATTTCCAGTTTACCTGGATGTAAACGGTGCCATTTTCAAAAATCAAAAAGGTATTCATACACACTGATCTTGGTGTGATCAAATGCTTTTAAAGGGCAGAGCTGGGATCTTATCAACCCCAGATCTCTCCATAAAGAGTACCTGTCACGTGCCTATTGCTATCATAATATATAATAAAAAATTAAAAATGTTTTTTTAAAGTGCCCCCCACCCCCCCGTGCACGCAAAGGCAAACGCACGTGTCTGTCCCACACACAAACAGTGATCGTTCCACATGTCAGATCATGGGCAGTAATTCTAGCATCAGACCTCCAGTGTAAATCTAAAGTAATAACCTGTAAAGGCTTTTAAAGTGTCGCCTATGGATAGTTAAATTGATGTAGTTTGTCGCTGCTGCACGGGCAATTTTAAAGTGTGATATGTTTAGTATCCAGTTACTTGACGTAATTTATATATATATTTTGCAAAAAAAAATGGGTTATGTATTGTGGGGTTTTTTTTGCATTAAAATAAAAAAAAAAAAAAAGTGTATTTTTTCCCCAAAAAATTAATTGCGTTTGAAAACCACAGCGCACATACCGCATCACATAGAAAAATTGCAAAACCTACCAAATTTATTCTATAGACCCTATGCTTTCTATATGCTAGGTTGTACATCATAGAGTGATTAATCTGGAAGCTACATTTTTCAAAGAGTTTGTTGCCCTTATGGCTACTATAACAGTTTCTACAGCACAGGTTACCAAAATACTAAGAACCAAGATGTCAGATTCATGACAGTACACAAGTGTCATTTGTGATTACTTTTTTAAATAAATGGGGTTTTAAATTTAGTCTTTTGAACACTTAAAGTGGTTGTAAACCTCAGACATGTAATATGAACAAAGCATATCCCTCCATAGTGTGTACTTGTCTCAATCCAGAGCACCAAGTGTCATTTCTATCTGCTGTCCAGTTCCTCTGCTATAAGCATAAGTCACTTCTTATGGATTTTTTTTGACACCAAGAGAAAAATGGTGACAGGGGAGGGAGCTACAGCAGATTGACAGCCTCAGCTCTGTTTCTGTGTGAAGGAGGCATGTCCCTTCCCTCCAATCAGATCTCAGAGCTCTCCTCACTGATGTAACTTCAGCTCTCCGCCCCCTTCTTTTCAGAGCTGATAGATGCTGTGTAAATTCTGTACTTTGAATGGATGTAGGGGAAAGACGACTATAGATACACAGGTACAAGTTATGTAGGAGAATTTGTTTTAGCTCTGTGCATCACACTTGGTATATGTAAGGGTTTATGACCACTTTAATGCCTTCCCTCCCACGCTATAGCCAAATAATGGCTACGGCGCAAGCTTACTTTTACGGTAGGCTTTCATATGACGTCCTCCCATGATCGCTCTGCCCGCAATCAGCCGATCACAGATTGGGAAAAAAGGGCCAATCACAGTGGCCCTTTACCAAGTGATCAGCTGTGTACAATGGCAGCTGATCACGATGTAAACACAAGCCATTTACCGGCATTCCTTTCCTCATGCTGAAAGCGTGAGGAGGTGAGAAGGGAGCCGATAACCAGCTTGTGTTAAAGGGATATCTACTCTCATAATCAGGACACTGATTATCAGGTGTCTTGATTATCGGTGTAGTCCTAACAGTGCCCACCAGTGCTGCTTATCAGTGCCCATCAGTGACAGAAAAAATTACCTGTTTGCAAAATTTTATAACAAAGCTATGAGAAAAAATTATTTTTCCAAATGTTCGGCATTTTTTAATTTGTTTAGCAAAAAATAAAAAAACCCAGTGGTGATTAAATGCCACCAGAAGAAAGCTCTATTTTCATGAAAAAAATAAAAATATATGTCACATGGATACATTGTTGCATGACCACGCACTTGCCATTCAAAGTGTGACAGTGCTGAAAGCTGAAAATTTACCTGGGCAGAAAAGGGGGTAAAAGTGCCCAGTAGGCAAGTGGTTAAGAAAACCTGTCCTGCAGGGAAATCAAAATTCCTCATCTACAGGTTTGTCCTGGGTCACAGACTCGAGCAAAAGACACCCAACCAGATAGCATTTTTGGAAGAAATACAGCTATTAACACTGTCCAAGTACAGCGCTCCCTCAACAACATATTTAGGTAATTAAAGCTGACCTCCAGGCAGGTATGGAAGACAAACAAATGCAGGTCAAAATTCATATATATTATATATATACACACACACATAAATTATTTTTATTATACATATACACACACACACACACACGTAGTGCAAGAACCTGGATGTGGTTTTGGTATTAGCACAGGGAACAGTTGTGCTGCAGTGCAAGGTATAAGCTGACAGGAGGAGGAGAGAGAAAAGTTACAGGGACGATAAATTAAACTGCTGCCACTCCTTTTACTATTTGTACTTGAACCCTGAAGGAATAACTAAACAGATGATCCTTCTGGTTTAAACACACCAAGACTTTTTCATTTGGGTGACACCTGTATCTGGGGGGGCATCACCGATTTGTGAAGAGCTGCTAAATTCAAGCCATCTGGCTTTTTTCTGGACTTCTTATTCTTTTAATTAGGGATATATATCCATCGCCTCACTTATTTAACCTCTTGGCGCCAGCCCTTTGGAAGGCATATTTCACAGGTTGAACCATTGTTTTTTTTTTAGGCCTTACTGACAGTAACTATATGGATTTCTTTGTTTTATTTAGCAGTTTGCCTCACACATGCACCACTAAGGTTACAATTAAAAAAAAAGGGATGTTGTTGCTTAAAAATACTCTGCATTTATGGGTATTTAAGCTTCCAAGTTCTGTAATGTTTTGGAATGTTTGTTGGAATAAAATACCATCTTGTTCCTGAAGATAAATTAAAACAAATATTTCTCCTGTTGCCATAAACTGTGTCATTACCTATGTTTGCTGTAGCATTTCAAAACAGGTATTTACAAGCTAGATTTTAACATGAGTAATATTATTTTGGTTGGTTAAACAGTACAGTCATTTGTTTGGATCTAGAAGCTCAGAGAGATCATTGTGGAGGTAAGAGGGACTGAGGAATGTGGGTCAGTGTTGAGCTACGAGGAATCCTTTAACTCGCTCGAACTCCTTAAAGTAATTCAGTACTGAGAAAATATGAACAAACAGATGGCAACCACCCCAACCTATAACTGGCCTTTGCAGCACATAACACACGGAAGGGCAACACATGTCAAAAAAGCAAGAAAAATTCCCAGCTCACTTACCAGCCAACAACAAAACAAATTGTCCGTACAATTCACAGTAAAACCAGGGGTTTAGTTTGCACACATTTGCAAATATATGCGTAAGTTGCAGGGCCAGGGCGTACATTTACCTTTGAGGTGTGGGCTCCCTCCAAGCATACCTTCCATTAATATATCCATTATTATATATCTGCTACAGCTTTGTAGACTCAAAATCTATAGGGAAAGGACTGCAGTACACTAAGGTGCCCTGAAGTCCAGCCTCTTTAAAGTCTGAAGGATAATACATTGGCCCTAAGTTTAGAAACTTTGAAGACCCCTGCTCTATAGTAACTCTTTTTCCCTGCAGGAAAATAATGGGATTCCAAGCAGAAGCAACATACTGTCACTGAGTTCTTGATGAAGGAGAGGTGCAAGCTGTCTGACATCCACAAAAGGCTACAGAAGGTTTACATAGATGACCTCATTGACAAGAGCAATATCTGGTCATTGGCGTCTCTAGTCAATGGTATCTACGAGTTAATGGACAGCCTGAACCCCCCCCCCCTCCTTCATCAAGATTCAATGAGGCACGTTGCTTCTGCTTGGATACCATTCTTTACCTGCAATGAAAAAGAAGAAGAGTTACTATAGAGGAAGATTTACCAACATGTGAAATTTGAACAACCTATGTAAGTTGATTAAAAATGTTTTGTCCACTTAAACATTATTTTTGGTAAAGTCTTTGTATCTTTCGGTAGGTGAACTTTAAAGCTGAACATTTTAAAAGCCTGAATCTAATTGTATTTGACTAATGCATTTTCCATTGTTAAAATTCAGTATGTCACATAAGTAGCGTCAACGCTCCAGTAATTTATATCAATTAATGTTGCCTTATCACATGCTAACAAACAAGCTAAATTATTGGTAGATCCAGTTGCTTTAATACGTAGGAGTGGATTGAGTCACTAAATTCCACTGATGGCATCCAAAATGTTAAAATTAGAGCTACCCTATTCATCACTTAATAAATCTTTAGTTGGCTTTTCTAGTAAAAGCTAGCAAAAAATACTTCAGGTGGAAAAGCAAGTAAGGAAAAAAAAAAAAAAAGTGATATTTTTATTTGAATAATCACTTTATTATGAGCTTAGCTGGCTGATGTGAAGTTCCATTCTGTCTTTTGAAGGAAACAGTGCAATATGTGGATTGTTATATCAAGTGCTTACAACTTTTTAAATTCATGATGTCCATCATAAAAGGCGTCTCGTGTGTTTGAATTGTATAACATATGGGGTGGGTTTACTAAAGGCAAATAGAATGTGCACTTTGCAAGTGCATTTGCTCCAGAACTTAGAAAATGAAGGTAAACTCTGCCGACTTCCATCATTTAATCACGTGCAAGCAAAATGCTTCTTTTTTTTTTTTTTTTTATTTCCTTGTATGAACCATTATATTCTTTGCAAAGTAAAGCTTCACCTTTTAGTAAGCTCTAGAGCAACTGCACTGACAAAGTGCACAGACTATTCACCCCATGGAGTGCTCTGTTAGTTACACTAGGAATGTTGATTATGGATTTTCACATATGTATACGTTTAAATTTATAAGTGATCACATAATCACATCAGGCACAATGCACAATTCACAAAGCTAACACACCTGGGTAAAGATCCAGATTTGAAAAAAAAAAAAATAGCAATTTTCAATTTAGGGGATATTTGAACATTCAGTTTGCATGATTAATATTAAGAGAACTATAAAGCTTTTTGAATTTAGCCTACTGTGTTAGAACTAGGGATGACATTCGGGGTCACCTCTACCATGAGTTTGTACTGATTCCCTGGGATTTTTGCAGCTCATAGGTTGGCCAAAAAGTTTGCAGGCTCCACAACAGAAATAAAGGAACACCCAATGTCAGCTGGGAAGATCACGTAACTGCTCCTCTCCTCCGCAGAATCCCCGTCTCATAGCTGTAAACCCGCCGCGAGTCACGTGACTGGCCTGAAGACAGCTAAAAATCGGTATTTACAACACTCGTTTTAAAAAATGCTTAACACAGTGTGCTATGCCAACCTCTAATAGAGGGGCTGGCAGTGACAATTACAGGTTTATTTTTTCTTAATAATAGCGGTGGACAGAGAGGGCGCTGACAGGCAGGAAGAAGGGAGGTGAGGGGGGAGAGAGGAGAGCAGAGAGTAGGCAGCCTATCACAGAGGGAGGCACTTTGACCACAGTGATCAGGGCATAGCTGCCCTGGTTATCATGGTCTGTTTAGAGAGGTTATACAGGAAGTGGCAGACTCGGGGGGGTTACAATTTAGAGGGAGGTAGATTACATAGCGCAAGCGCTGTACGCAGCCTTACCAGTGCCTAGCAATGCAGTCTCACCACGCCGCCCGTGCCCCAGGACGACGTCAGGTTTGACGAAACGACGTAGGGAGAGCGGCATGCTGACGCCACCACAACACTAACATGCAGTCCCGGAAGCTACGGGCGTTTGCATAGAGAGAGCCGGCCGGCTCGCATACCCAATGTTGCCTGAACTATTTTGGATACATGTAAGTGCATTACCTTTTTATGAATAAAAATCTTATACGTTTTTACACTATGGGAGCCCCTTTTTTCTTTTATGTGACTGGCCATTGGATAAGCTGCTTGGGGGTCATTTAAGAAAAATAGGAGGACCTGATCTGGTGTTTCATCCATCCCATTCTGAGACTGTGACTGGGTTATAAGCCAAAAGGCGTATTTGATCTCCTGACCAGAGATCAAGGGAGCTGGTAAGAGGCAGTTGTTTTGAAGGTGAAGGACTGTCCTATCTCCAACACTATTTTCTGCGGTGATTTTGAGTGTGATGTTACTTTTGCTGGGGATGAAGATTTGTGTCCTATGGTGATCTCCTGCCGGATGACAATTGACACTGTTCTGATGTTTTTGATGGACTCATGAATTTGATGTACATTTACTTCCTTCAAATTTTATTTAGCGCGGTTTCTTTTATTGTTATAGTCTCACCAATGCCCAGCAATGCAGCCTCACCAGTGTCTGGATGGCGCCCTTCCTCCCCTCCCTCGGTCCTCCTCCTGTAGTGGCCACTGTAACAAGGTCCCACCTCCTATAATACGCGTCACTGGAGTCTAGGAGGTGGGACTTTGTTACAGTGGCCACTGGGAGGAGGAGGACAAAGGAAACAGAGGGCGGGATGACACCTGCCCCCCAATGTGTGGCACCCGGGGCGGACTGCCCTCCATTGGCACGGACGCCCTCCCCTTCCCGACACTCACACTGCCTGCCACAGCTCGCAGTCCTGCAGGAAACGGCCGCTAACTGGAACGGCGTTCTCACAGGACCCAGGGCCTGGGTTGATTTACTAAAGGCAATAGGCTGTTCACTATGTAAGGGAATTTTCGCTTAATGAAGGTACCGAAAATTCATTTTGCAAAGTATGTTCAATCACGTGCAAGGGAAATAAAAAAGCAAACAGTATATTAGGTTTGCACATGATTAGATGATGGAAATAAGCAGAGGAACAACTCTTTATCCAACCCTGGGTGTAGGAATCAGTACGCCCCCGTGAATGAGACCATAATGTGTTGTGATTATGTGCACCCTAGGGCCCTGTTCACACTAGGGCGATTTCTCCTGTGTCTACCGTCCCACTGCAATCCATGACAATGAAAATCATATTATTCTCTATGGTGTCTATTCACATTATTGCGACGTGAAGGTTCTTCTGTTGATGCAGCATAGTGCGTTTTTGGCCACATATACTTAAATGGAAACACATGACAAAATGTATGCAGCATAGTGCGTTTGTGTTTAATAACTAGTCTGCTCCTACAAAAAATTCTTAAAGCATTAAAATGCATAAAAACTTGCTAAGAAAACACTCTGAAAAAATGCATAATCATGCAGCAGCACTAGTGTGAACCCAGGGGAAATATTTATCATACAGTATTATGAAAGTTGGTTGTACTAGTGACCATCAGAGTTTTAGTGCAATCAAAGTTTACGATGCTTGCACTGGAAGAACATGGAAATATCAGTAAATCACTGGGATCTTACATGTCACGTTATTGGCCAAGCTGTGGAACACTCTGAACCTGCATAGACTCACGCTTTTGTTAGCTGAAAATAGCAGCTACGAGGAAACAATCTGCTGAAGCTATTTTTACATTTCAAAGTTAATCTGCGCTGGACTCTACAACTACACTGTATCACATGGTGTATGTACCCCATGCTGTATGTATAACATGATACTGAAGAGTTATCTAATGGGCATGAGGTTTTCAGTAACCATAGGTGCTTGATGGACAATATTGGACCTAAATAATAAAAAAAAAAGAAATATGTTTAGACTATAAAGAGATAGATTAGTTGAGACTAGCAGGTGCAGTATGGGCCCTTAAATTTTTTTTATGTTAGTGAATTTAGCTTATTCATTACGGACAAGCTAGGAATATGGTGAACATCTTTGTTCCAAATAAAGATATCATTTAGCATCACTTTTATTTGCCAAAAATAGTCAAAATTTTTAGCAGTCCATCTTCGGAGTAAGAGAGGGTGGCTACATTCCTACATATAGTGGGATTCTGGAGAAGGAACGTAGCCACCCCCTAACAGGACGTCAGATCACAGCAGCAAAAAACAAAAAAGGAATTTTAGAAAATGCTGGGAGCAATAGAAGATACTTCTATTCTCTTCTACTTAAGCTAAGAAAACACAATTGAATATCATTTTTTAACCAGAGTTTAGCGTCACTTTAAATTCTTTGGGCTAGGATGAAATCTATCACTATAAATTGGATATTGGACACATTTAACAGCTGCAAAGCAGGTAATAACATTCATTCTCTTTTTCCTCTTTTTATGTACGAAAGCTTTAGAGCTTTAGTGATGTCACGGATTCCTGCTTTGTTCACATATGATGTCACTAAAAGAACATTCAGGTCTTCCATTCCAAATATAAAATTACAGTTTTGTTACATGACGCTATCATTGAGATATCTGCACTTAAAGGAGAAGTATGGGAATTTGTTTTTTTTGCAGATTCATGCTTACCTAGCTGGATGCAGCACTGATCCGATGCTTTCCCCCGCCAGCTCTAACATCTGTGTCCTGCCGGCTAACACTGAGAACCAAGCGATCAAACACCAGCGATCCCTCAGTTCTCAGGGCTCCCTGAGCAGAGAGCTGGTGACTGTCAGCCATCGGCTCTCTGCTCTGAACTCCCCCCCAACCGCTCAATGGAGTGCTGGTCTGTAGAGAGGGGAGGTGGGGGGGGGGGTTGCAGCGGCCATCTCAGGGTCTCAGCAGCTCACTGAGAGGCTGAGCCAGATGCTGGTCCAGGCGTGTGGGCGATTTCCCGACCATATGATCACGATCTTGCCCGAGCCTGGACCGGCTCTGTGACGTCAGCAGACAGCAGATTTCTGCCCGCTGTCTGCTGAAAACAGGTCACAGGAGTGCAGAACAAACTGCACTCCTGTTATCAACAGGTGAAGTACAGCTAAACAAGCTTTGGTTGTACTTCTTTAAGTTCCGAGGCCTGTTCATGTGCTGTGGACATTAGGAGGGTTTCCATTCTGTCTCTTAGTTTTTTGGGTTTTTTTTGTGTTTATGCATTTTATACTTTGGTGGCTACAGTAGGAAAAGCTGAAACATGTAAATGCTGTTGGGAACACCCAAAAGGTGGAAAGGAATTATGGCAGGGCTATCTCACTGTTAGAGTATGCAAGACATAAAAGCAGCCAGGCATTGATTTAACCCACCAGGCTCTACCAATAATTCAAATATCACAAAAGGGCAGAATGACCCTTTAGAGTAACCCATATAGGTGAACTATTTTCATATTTTTCCTATGCCCATATTTATAAGGTCAAGCAACAATGATGTTGCTGACACATTATATTGAAAATAAACTAATAAATTAAAAAACGATGATGTTGATTTTCACCAGTAAGATACACTGGTGATACAGTGAAGGCTAGGTTAATGTGGGCTGACATTTTGTTACATTTTATTTTATCTGAAGTTGTTAAACCAGCTGTTTTAAGCCCATGTTAGAGGATATGAGGTACTTATTTATATAGAGTGGAAATAAACATAGGGTCCTTGCAAATAGCAGCATAACAACAAGTCTGCAGTCCATGATACTAAGTATTTCTGAATGTTGGCAATCTTTGACCAGCCTTTTGTTCTTTGAAAAATTAGAGTTAGTCAGAAATTAGGCAAAAATTACATTTAGTATCATTCCAGTGATATAATGGCTGTGTGAAAGGGGTTGAATGGTAAGTAGTCTAGTGGGTTGCAGATGGGCATTAATATGCTCAGCTACTGTATGTTACTTGCATTAAAGTATGTGAACTGGATTCTTAGATTATATATGAACATACTGCATATGATAGAGAAAATAAAAAGGAGAGACCACTTTTACATACGGGGGAAAAATACTGGATTGGCAGCCAGCATACTCCAAAATGTGCTATCCCCAAGTATAGTGAGGCAAAGCAATACACATACGAATTAGAAACAAATCCAACTGGGCACTGGTGCTAAGATGAGATGCCAACTACTGTGTCACCGGGCACAAATGGAACAGGAGATATGGAATAGGGACTAGAGCCGAGACTCAAGCCAAGGTTAAATGAGGGAACTGTCTGCTGCTCCAAAACCAGAATCCTCAGCCAATGCAGTCCAGCTGTGGGAAGCAGGTACCCTGCTAGGAGGGCTCATCCCAGCCCACTAAGTACCAAATAAACTGCATAGTTTACTTGTTTGTCTTCCACGATTTATGTGGTTGTATACACGGCTGGATCTAGCCTGTTCAATGTGGGGGTGAAACTGAAATCTGGGGGTCCAGTACCCCTAGATTCGGCCATGATTGTACATAGGCATTGCACCATGGTGGTAGTGATCAGGTGACCTTCAAGTTTACCTACATATTCTTGTACAAAAGGTTTTTATTGAATAAATCAACATGTCAGTACAATTAGATAACGAAAGACACATTTAGTGCACGCAGTCCAGAAAATGGTAAGCCAACATTAATAATGATCTAGAAAATTAGAGTCTGTGACAGGACATCAAATTACATTTGGCTATATATGATATCCGCATACACTGGCACCCGAAGTGCCAGGGCCTGCCACAATTCAAACATAATGGTAATGTATATAATACCAACTGAAAATAAAATTAGAAATGTATAGAATATCTCATTAATGCGAAGATAAACAAAAAAAACAAAAAAAAAAACAACAAATATTCACGAGATAAATCACAGCATGTGTCTGAGCCCGGTAGGACAAGACCTGTGGGCTATAAAAAATCAAGAAGGAGGGAGTAAAAAAGAGAGAAATTACTGAAGATAGAACCCGAAAAAAGACAAAGCAAAAAAGTATAGAATATAGAAAGTGGGGGGAAGTATCATAAAATGAAGAAAGAAAAAGAAAAGAAAAGAAAAGAAAAAAAAAAAAAAGAAGGGGGGAAACGGATAGTCCACGGGGTGGGGAGGACGGAGCCGTGCTAAAGGGAGAGTAAAGTCGAATCAAACCGGGAGGGATGGGAATACGTTACCCATGGTTGCCAAACCCGAAGGAATTTATCATGCGTGTCTGATGCCACTGCCGTCAGTTTTTACCTACATATTCTACACACATTAAGTAGCATAAAAACCCATACACTTATATCCTGTCAGAAACCATGAAATCAGACCAAGACAGAAGTACAGTTAATTTACACTTGTTTAATAATAAAAGTAAATAGAACAAACATAGTCAAAATGTAGCCAGAGTTCAGGAACCAGAACGGATAGTCAGACAAGCCAAATGCCAGGGAGCCGGAGATGAGCATAGTAAAACAGCAAGCAGGATCTGGAGCGAAAAGGGATGTCAGCCAAGCAAGTCTTTTAACAGGAATACAGGATGTTGACTAAAGGCGAAGGCAGAGATCCTCTGGGCTGGACGGCTTAAGTAGGCAGGACTGACGAGCAGGATACCATCAACAGTTGAGTAACTGTGGAGAGATAGGAGCTGGCAATTAGCCAACATCTGAAAGGCCAGCTCAGAGAAGGAAGGGCTGAGCCCAGCCTCGACATATCCTTCATGTGAAGTTTATTGATCTTATGCGACACATATACAGTACGTAAAAAAGTGAGATTTATTGATATAAAATCCACAAGTGAAGAAATATCAACAGCATAGAAATACAGTGCCTCTCAGTCCCCTGGAAGTGATGACAACATCCTGCTAAGCGTCACCCGATTTCATCATAAGGGAATGTCGTCAGAGGCTTTAGGCAGGGCTTAGCAGGCTAATGTCATCATGTCCGTGGGCCTAAGTGGTGCTGTCTTTTCATGCTCTTGATATTTTATCACTTGTGAGCGCACATTGACATCTATATCAATAAATCACAATTTTTTACTGGGTTGCGATATGTGCCCTTCTTTTTTCCTTCTTATGGTCTACATTTGACATCCTTGCGCAGGTGACCACTGGTTTCAGTGTGGTCATTTGCTAGTCGTATTTTCAGTGATGATGCATATGATCTCAATATTTGGAGGTCCTGTGCTTCTGGCAAGAGGCCTGCATTTGTATCAGTGGTGGATCAATGAAGTTGGCACGTGTAAATATTCATTACTCAGAACACTTATTGGACATTAACTTTTGGCTTTGTAGTTTCTATTACATATTTTTTACAGATGTGACCGTTATTACATTTTATTCATATTGCCACTGTAATACACGGTTTGGAGATTTAATTGTTTGCAGTGATGTTTTAGTCATTGCACATTTAAAAAGGGGTAGAGCAACATATTTATTTTTTAGTACCTTGTATTCAGATATTCTTAAGTGCGACTCTCCAGGTGGTGTCTGTTAAACAATATTACACGGTTTATATCTAGAGCAGAGTTTCACTTAGTTTAAAGCGGAGTTCCAACTATGAAAAATATTTTTTTTTTTAGGATGAATATCTTAATATTTATAAATAGGTTACTAGCACTCACGTGTCTGTTTAAATGGTGCTCGATTGCCGATTTAATTGAGAAAGATCTCTTATATTCATTGTTCTTGTCTATTACCATCTTGCTTGTGGGCATGTGAAGCCCACAAGCACTACCTTCTGGGCTCTGGTGCAGCTGAGCAACCAGCATGCACCCCCCATTCTCGTGCATGCGCCGTATGTACTGCGCAGTGCTGAACACTTCTGATGTTGCCATCAGAACGGGCATCGTCGTCGGAAGTGCCTGCCCCCGTTGTGATGGCAACAAAGCCCTCGGCGCTGCCCAGTGACTCCCGGGAAATGATGACAGACATCTCCCAGGAGCACTAGTGAGCACAGGCACCGAGGGAAATGACGTCAGGCGACGTGGAGAGGAAGAGGCAGATTACGAGGGACCCCCTAGCAACAGACCTGAAAAAGGGGAGTAAAAAAAAAAAAAAAATTTTTTCCAAAAGTTGTTAATTGTATTTAAATGCGGCTTAACAATGCAAAATTAATTTTATGAGTGAAACTCCGCTTTAAAAGATATACAGTATCTCACAAAAGTGAGTACACCCCTCACATTTTTGTAAATATATTATATCTTTTCCTGTGACAACACTGAAGAAATGACACTTTGCTACAATGTAAAGTAGTGAGTGTACAGCTTGTATAACAGTGTAAATTTGCTGTCCCCTCAAAATAACTCACACAGCCATTAATGTCTAAACCACTGGCAACAAAAGTAAGTACACCCCTAAGTGAAAATTTTCAAATTGAGCCCAAAGAGTCAATATTTTGTGTAGCCATCATTATTTTCCAGCACTGCCTTAACCCTCTTGAGCATGGAGTTCCCCAGAGCTTCACTGGTTTCCACTGGAGTCCTTTTCCACTCCTCCATGATGACATCCATCATGGAGCTGGTGGATGTTAGAGACCTCCACCTTCCTTTTGAGGATGCCCCACAGATGCTTAATAGGGTTGAGGTCTGGAGAAATGCTTGACCAGTCCATCATCACCTTTACCCTCAGCTTCTTTAGCAAGGCAGTTGATCGTCTTGGATGTGTGTTTGGGGTCGTTATGTTAAAATACTGCCTTGCGGCCCAGTCTTGGCTTTCATGGTACCCTTAATGAACTGTAGCTCCCCAGTGCCGGCAGCACTCATGCAGCCCCAGACCATGACACTCCCACCACCATGCTTAACTGTAGGCAAGACACAATAACACAACAATTATTTTTTTCAGATCCTCTCAGAGTTCTTTGCCATGGGGTGCCATGTTGAACTTCCAGTGACCAGTATAAGAGAGAGCGATAACACTAAATTTAAACACACTTGCTCCGCACTCACACCTGAGACCTTGTAAACAGTAACAAATCACATGACGGGGGGGAGGCAAAAGGCCTAATTGGGCCCAATTTGGACATTTTCACTTAGGGGTGTACTCACTTTCGTTGCCAGTGGTTTAGACATTAATGGCTGTGTGTTAAGTTATTTTGAGGGGACAGCAAATTTACACTGTTATACAGGCTGTACACTCACCACTTTACATTGTAGCAAAGTGTCATTTCTTCAGTGTTGTCACATAAAAAAAGATATAATAAAATATTTACAAAAATGTGATGGATGTAGTCCCTTTTGCGAGATACTGTATATGTAGAAGTCGCTCCATAGAGCATGTCTCTGTGAAAAAGATAAAAGCTGCAATAAATGTGTTCTAAAAACTAAGAAGCTGACATGAATGCAATTACTGTAAAATTCTACACAGACTATTAGTTGGTACTTCACAGTTTCTGAATTTAAAACCTTAAAAAAAAAAAAAAAATAAAAAAAAAAAAAATAAAGAGATCAAAAATGCTTGAAATAAAATCTTTCTACTCATTTAGATAACAATCATACAAATTTAAGTTAGTCATGTATTTCTCCAAATTACTGAGGCGATTTGCAACATCAATGACATCTCTTACAGGAAGTATGTTGTGGCTAGATAGATAAGATGGTCACTTCCTCTGATCTATGACAAGGCTGGAGAGAGAAGTACTATAAGAAAGTTGAAAGAATATAGGAACAGACATCTGGGACAATTGATAGGAAAGGAACAGAGAGCGAGTTCTGGAGCAGCACGTCAAAGTGGAGACGTTGGTAGTAAGAGAGATACTAGGCCCTAATGCAACATTTCCCATATACATCAATGAAATCTAAAACATACAGTATAGGGCCGGTGCACCCAAAGATAAATATTTTAGCTACAAACAAGATGACAAGCTGTTGGTGTATTGAACCACGTACTGTACTTCTTATACCTGTCAGAAACCAAAGTACTTAGATCTCAACCCCCTATTTCTTAGACTGGCCCTCCTGTCATAGACTTCACAAGAGGGATCTTCCTTACCCCACTGGAGTTTACATTTATTTCTTAAATGATACTTCACCATAAAATGGAAGTTCTAATTTAAGTCCTCCTCCCCCCTCCTCTTTAATTTTTTTTTTGGGGGGGGGGGGGGTTACCTAGTTTTGATAGGTACTTGCTCCCCCTTCCGCTTGGATCACAGTCTGCTTCCCACAGTAACCATACTGGCACCAGGAATTGAAGACAGGCGAAGAACTGTTCAACTGGCAAGTGTTCTTTTATTAAGTCGGCAATGACAGTATTTGTAGCTGCTGACATTTATCATCTTTTTCTCTCTAGGGTGAAGATTCTCTTTAACTACAGAAAATGCAGCTGTGAGTTATATCAAGAGGTAATAAACTGGACTAGAAGAGCCAGAGTTGAGGGATGCAGGACAATGAAGATTCATGTTGTAAAACTCAGGCATCAAACCAGTAATTGGTGGGTATGGGGAGAACAAATGACTGTATCAAGTAACTACAGATCATCAGAATTTGAGGCATAGATCATGGGGTGTTCAGCCATAGGCACCCAATGGAGAATAATCAGGCGACTTGCGCAGTGGCGAATTTTCAGTGTGGCAAAACTGGGCTTACATTGGAGGAGGCTGAAGACTTGAGCTTACTCATTGTGTACACAGGACACACCATAGAATACCCATTTTGGTTAATATATAAAAGATGAGGTTGCAATGAGTAAATAGATACCAAACATTCCATGTCTTAAAATTGCGTGCGTCTGCGATATTGCCAAAAATTATCGTGCCCAAAAAATCATCATCAGGTTAGAGGTTACTAGGAGTTCTTGTCCTAGAATTATTGTTCTCACTCTGACGTTCGCGGCGATATGTCACAGGTGTGGTTTAGCTGCAGTTTACATACGCATACACACTCTGGGCTTGTGTTTGCGCAGGTGTGCGGGGCAACGGGGGGGGGGGGGGGTTTACAGCATTTTTTAAAATTATGTTAAATATATTGTATTATATATATATTTTTTTGTTTTTACATTTATTTCTGGTTTACTTGATATCATCACAAGGCAGTTACAGGTACGCTTCACACCATGTGACCAAGCACAGATCCACTTGGTTAGATGCGTGCCCTGTCTGTATTGGCCAGAAAATGGTGGCTCTGAAACTAGAGGTGACATCACTTCCAGCTTCATTGCTTGCATGCGAGATCGATGCATGGATTTGACTCACAGCGATCTGTCTCCCCTAGCCAGCGATTGTGATCTTGGGCTCCGGTAAGAGGGAGAGCCCAGGAATCAAGGGAGAATGGGGGGAGGGGACGGCGCTGCCGGCTCTGTGAAAGTGATCTGCAGCTATGGAGCTGCCGCACCACTTTCACTCTTAATCCAGATTCCGGCTACACAAAACTCACACGGACTGATGGCTGCTACTGCCATCAGCTTGTGATTAAAGGTTCACTCTTTGGATGTATGTAGAGTACGTCCAAAGAGCTGAACTGGTTACATATGCTTTTCTGCACACAGCCTACCTTGAAGAAGAACTAAAATACTAACTACTGAAGCAACCAGCAATATAGAATAAAGTGTGAGGAGGTCAGGAGTGAGTATATAACATACTTAAGAGTGCAGGGGTCAGGAGTATGTCATATACAGCCCAGCGTACAGAGTGCAGTGGTCACGTAAAGTAAACATTTATTATATTGCAGCTTACCAATTCTTAGATGTGATGGCTGCATTTGTTTTCTTTTTTTAATCTTTCTTTCATTTTCATCTGGTGAGCCAACCAGTAAGTCTGCTGTATTTCAACAGAACAAGCTCTCTTGCAGTTCCACAGATGAGACAAAAAACATTAAATACTGGAATTCTGGCAGGCATTGCTCCATTTGGGGGGGGGGGCGGTAAAAAGCCACCCACGGGCAGCTTCGGATCCTTCCTTTCTCCTCCTCCTTAGCGGCTTCACGGCGGCTTTCCCTGCATCGCCTCCTCCTCGGCGGCCAATATGGTCACTTCTCCTCTTGGCCAATCAGGTCTCTTCCTGATTGTCCGGGAGTAGAATCAGGAAGACAATAGCGAATATTAATTCGCTATTGTCACATTACTGTGGGTGGGCTCGGGAAGCAGTGCTCTGCGCCCCAAGCCCACCCTTTTTGAAGCCAATTAGAGCCTCCCGCTCCAATCATGTGCTTCAAAAAAAAAAAAAAAAAAAAAAACCCTCCATTGGAATCCAAGCATCCGGCGCCCTGCATTTAGATTAGGGGCTGGACGCATGGATTCGGAGGGCGGCACCCCTGTGCCCTATATAGACGGGCCGCCACTACTGGCAGGAATGCTTAAAATGATCAGCTTTTATTTAACCCGTTGCCGCTCGCCACCGTCATATGACGGCGGAGCTGTGTGGTTCTCCCATTCACACAGGGCATGCGGGTGATCGCAGGCGCGCAGCCCTGCACTGTTGGTGGCGGCGTGTCCCCGAGTCACAGCGCGTCACCAACAGGGGTGAACAGCCATTGGGCATGGCTGTTTACCACGTGATCGGCCACGATTACATCACAGCCGATCACAAATGGTATTCCCCTCCTAAGACCGTGCGATCGGGAGCGTGCAGCGCGGTCATTTCGGTGGCGGAGGAACACTGCTAGTCATCGACAAGGGTAAACAGCTTTTTACTTAGTTACTAGCTGTTACTGGCTCGTCCTGCCTCACACACCGTTTCCAGTGTGAGGAGAGAAGAGCCAGGAGCAGTGAGTTACCGATCCGTGTAGTGTCAGCGCCTACACCAACACCACACAAGAAAAAGAGAACCTGTCACATTGCCATCACACAGTGCACCTGTCTGCCATCAGTGCCCACAAAGTGCACCTGTCACCCATCAGTGCCCATCATCAGTGACCCTCATCTGTCACCTATCAGTCCCATAAAGTGCACCAGTCACCAGAGACTGCCATCAGTGACCGTCACCCATCAGTAATGGTCATCTGCCACCCGTCACACAGCCCATCAGAAAAATGTCCCTCATCTACCAAAGACAACATTCCACCATCTGTAGCAGGCCAAAGACACCAAAAAAGATGTTGAGTATGCAGCAAAAGAAGATTTCGAAGAGATACCAGCTACCATTGTCCCCAGTGTCCCTCAGAACCTGGCCTTTGCATTGGTGAATGCTTCACACATCCTTAAAATATTAGCCCATATTCTTAACCATTTTCATATTTTTATCATCTGTGCTGACCATTTTCCATGCTTTCTCAAATAAACATGCCACTGCCTTCCACGTGAACTGACCCTGACCTGTTTTATCAACTACACTTCTGCCTACCGCTTGCATGTGAACTAAGCCTGGCCTGTTTTATGGACTATGCTTTTACCTACCGCTTGGACTGATCCGTTGCCCTGCTACTGTAGTACACAGGGGTATCACATGTGAGGGGCTCCAGAAATGTTTTTCTGGATGGAGAAATTTTTTTTGTTGTCTCCGGGTTTCGTAATTTCTGGATTAGGGTCTGGAGTCTTCATAGAGATTTGGGTGGGTGAAGCCTCTACCGTGCCCAGGTCTTACCCGATTGCGGCCCTCAGTCTGCTGCTGACTTGCTGCCATCATGCCTCTGCCTGCCGCATAAACTGACCACACCTCTGCCTGCTACCTGGACTATGGAAATAATTAGCTGTAGCAAGAGGCAGTATGTTTATGAAGGGCTGGAGAGCGGTACAATAATGAGTGCAGGCAGGTAACGGTGTACCAGGACCAATGCTATGGCTGTGCTGGCTGTCTCTGCCTGGACAATTTCTATGGACAAATGCTTTGGCTATGCTGACGAAATCCTTGTGCTGACTATAGACAATAATACTGCCTGCTGCCTGGATAATTACTATTGTTGTTACCAAGCACAACCCTGCCTACTAAAACCACAGGTAATACTTATTTTTTTTACACTTTCCTCAATAGAATTTATTTTGGAGTGTAATTTTTGGTATGTAAATGCTATGTGTTAGAAATATGAAGGGTCTTCAAAAAATGACAGGGTGTCAGGAAATTAGATGTGTAATTTATGCTTGTAGAACGTCTGATGGTGGGCCTCTGTATGTGGTCAGGCTGTGTAAAAAAGTCTTACATATGTGGTATCACCATACCTCGGGAGGAGTAGCAGAATGTATTTTGGGGTGTCATTTTTGCTATGTACATGCTATGTGTTGGAAATCTCTTAAAAATGGACAACTTTGTATTAATAATAATAATGCGTTTTCATTTTTTTGCCACATTTTCCAAAAACTTCTGGAAAAAATGAACTGTTCAAAAGACTCATTATGCCTCATAGATTATACGTTGGGGTGTCTGCTTTCCAAAACAGGGTCATTTTGTTGGTGTTTCCATTGTCCTGGTGCTCCAGGGCCTTCAAAAGTGTGATAGGTAATCATGAAATTATACAGTGGGGACGGAAAGTATTCAGACCCCCTTAAATTTTTCACTCTTTGTTATATTGCAGCCATTTGCTAAAATCATTTAAGTTCATTTTTTTCCTCATTAATGTACACACAGCACCCCATATTGACAGAAAAACACAGAATTGTTGACATTTTTGCAGATTTATTAAAAAAGAAAAACTGAAATATCACATGGTCCTAAGTATTCAGACCCTTTGCTCAGTATTTAGTAGAAGCACCCTTTTGATCTAATACAGCCATGAGTCTTTTTGGGAAAGATGCAACAAGTTTTTCACACCTGGATTTGGGGATCCTCTGCCATTCCTCCTTGTAGATCCTCTCCAGTTCTGTCAGGTTGGATGGTAAACGTTGGTGGACAGCCATTTTTAGGTCTCTCCAGAAATACTCAATTGGGTTTAAGTCAGGGCTCTGGCTGGGCCATTCAAGAACAGTCATGGAGTTGTTGTGAAGCCACTCCTTTGTTATTTTAGCTGTGTGCTTAGGGTCATTGTCTTGTTGGAAGGTAAACCTTCGGCCCAGTCTGAGATCCTGAGCACTCTGGAGAAGATTTTCGTCCAGGATATCCCTGTACTTGGCCGCATTCATCTTTCCCTTGATTGCAACCAGTCGTCCTGTCCCTGCAGCTGAAAAACACCCCCACAGCATGATGCTGCCACCACCATGCTTCACTGTTGGGACTGTATTGGACAGGTGAGCAGTGCCTGGTTTTCTCCACACATACCGCTTAGAATAAAAAAGGACAAAAAGTTTTATCTCGGTCTCATCAGACCAGAGAATCTTATTTCTCATCATCTTGGAGTCCTTCAGGTGTTTTTTTTTTAGCAAACTCCATGCGGGCTTTCATGTGTCTTGCACTGAGGAGAGGCTTCCGTTGGGCCACTCTGCCATAAACCCCCGACTGGTGGAGGGCTGCAGTGATGGTTGACTTTCTACAACTTTCTCCCATCTCCCGACTGCATCTCTGGAGTTCAGCCACAGTGATCCTTGGGTTCTTCTTTACCTCTCTCACCAAGGCTCTGCTCCCCTGATAGTTCAGTTTGGCCGGACAGCCAGCTCTAGGAAGGGTTCTGGTCAGCCCAAATGTCTTCCATTTAGGGATTATGGAGGCTGCTGTGCTCTTAAGAACTTTAAGTGCAGCAGAAATTTTTTTGTAACCTTGGCCAGATCTTTGCCTTGCCACAATTCTGTCTCTAAACTCTTCAGGCAGTTCCTTTGACCTCATGATTCTCATTTGCTCTGACATGCACTGTTAGCTGTAAGGTCTTATATAGACAGGTGTGTGGCTTTTCTAATCAAGTCCAATCAGTATAATCAAACACAGCTGGACTCAAATGAAGGTGTAAAACCATCAAGGATGTTCAGAAGAAAATGGACAGCACCTGAGTTAAATATATGGAGTGTCACAGCAAAGGGTCTGAATACTTAGGACCATGTGATATTTCAGTTTTTTTCTTTTTTTAATAAATCTGCAAAAATGTCAACAATTCTGTGTTTTTCTGTCAATATGGGGTGCTGTGTGTACATTAATGAGGAAAAAAAAAATGAACTTAAATGATTTTAGCAAATGGCTGCAATATAACAAAGAGTGAAAAATTTAAGGGGGTCTGAATACTTTCCGTCCCCACTGTATGTGCAATTCATGTCCCTAGAACACCTCATGGTGCGCCTTGCATGTTAGGCCTCTGTATGTGGCCAGGCTGTGAAAAAGTCTCACACATGTGGTATCGCCATACTCAGGAGTAGCAGAATGTGTTCTGGTGTGTAGTTGCAAGCATGCATATGCTGTGCGAGAGAAATAACCTGTTAAGACGGCAATTTTGTAAAAAAAAAAACAAAACAAAAAAAAAAAACCCCACACAAATCTTCAGTTTGCAAAAAATTGTGGGGAAAAAAAAAAAAAAAAGCAGAAAAAAAAAAAACAAACAAAAAAAAAAGAACTCACCATGCGACTTACTAAATACCTTGGGATGTCTAACTTTCCTACCAAAAATGAGTAATTTGAGGGGTATTTGTACTTTCCTGGCCTGTTAGTGTCTCAATAAATGATAGGCTTCAGTACATCAGGTGTGATCAATTTTCAATGATTGGTACCATAGCTTGTAGGTACCTTTCACAACGACCAAATAACATACACTTAGAGCCCTTTCACACTGGGGCGGGGGCGGCGGTAAAACGCCGCTATTAGCGGCGTTTTACCGTCAGTATGCGGCCGCTAGCGGGGCGGTTTTACCCCCCTGCTAGCGGCCAAGAAAGGGTTAAAACCACCGCAAAGCGCCTCTGCAGAGGCGCTTTGCCGGCGGTATAGCCGCGCCGTCCCATTGATTTTAATGGGCAGGAGCGGTAAAGGAGCGGTATACACTCCGCTCCTTCACCGCTCCAAAGATGCTGCTGGCAGGACTTTTTTTCCCCGTCCTGCCAGCGCATCGCTCCAGTGTGAAAGCCCTCGGGGCTTTCACACTGGAATAAAAGCAGCGGCACTTTCGGGTCGGTTTGCAGGCACTATTATTAGCGCAACAGCGCCTGCAAACCGCCCCAGTGTAAAAGGGCTCTAATTAGGGTTATTTTTACCGAAGATATGTAGCCGTATAACTTTTGGCCAAAATTTATGAAGAAAAAATTACTAATTTGCAAAATTTTATGACAGAAACAAAGAAAAGGGCATTTTTTAAAATTTATAGCACAAAAAATAAAAAACCCACTAAAGACACAAAAGAAAGCTGTGTGAAAAAAAAAAAACCAAAAAGATGCAAATTTAATTTAGGTTCAGTGTTGCATTACTGAGTAATTGTCAAAGTGTGAGAGCGCTGAAAGCTGAAAATTGGTCTGGGCAGGAAGGGGGTGAAAGTGCCCTGTAGGCAAGTGGTTAATTATGTAACGCCTTTATCCCAAAAGGAAAAAAAAATAAAAAAATAAAAATTTTGCTGCAACTGAATTATAAAGTGTTAGCTGGAGTTTGGCCTCAATTTGTTAGTGTATTTAAATCAGATACACCTAACACTCCTCTCCCCCCAGACTAACAATGCTGCTGTCCAAAAGGTGCCCCTGTACTCAATCATCCAGAGTGGGGGCACTTTAATACAGGAGGTGTGTTAACTGGTAAGATCACCAGGAGAAAACAGAGAAAAAAAAAAAAAGCCTAAAAAAAAGAAAAATGAATGCAGCCACCAAATCTAGTGATTGGTAAGATACAATATATTAAATTTTTAGTTTTGGCTTTAAATACCATTGTAATGATCACCTATTAGAATAATTTGTACTGGAATGACTGGTATGCCAGTCACATAGTGCACTAGGTATAAACTGTCATGACCAGGATCTAAACCCATGACCTCCGCCGTGTCCAGTAGTAGCTCTCCTTGCTGAGCCACCTGAGGTGCTGGACAGCCTTGCTCCATCGATGGACTTGTGTACAACCAGCCTGTTGGGTTTTTCCTGAACGATTAGTGCTGCCAGGCTCCCCGCTGGCAGAATACAGAATCGCAGCTGGAGGGATGCCCCAATTAACACTGACTCTGTAGATGGGAGAATTGAGATATTTTCTTTCCTTCTACCTGTAGGCACGTGCAGTCTACTTTCTCCACTGCAGGAGGCGCTCAACCGCAGTGGCCTTGCTGAGGCAGAGTAAGTCAAGAGGAACCTAGTGCCTCTGATTTCCTGACTCACATGGGGCTGCTATCTGATTGGATGCTGGCGCCCCATGTGACTCTGGTGGCCATCTTGGGTCAGGCATAGTCTATTTAAGACCCTGGCTCCTGGGCTTGGCACGCAATTTGCGCGTGGCTAAAGTAGGGACAGGTCACCCATCTGTCAGGGACAATGTTCAGCGTCAAGGAAAGGTTCCAGAGAAGTGGAGAAAGTACAGGGACACGCCGTCCTACCTGGAAGCCTCCCCACTTGGGTACAGACCAGCCAGGCCACATTCAGCTCTTCAAGACAGACACTGTTGGCACACCTGAGACCTACTACTACACATCACTGTTACATCCTGTGAGTGCTCCCGGTCGGGTTGCCTTCCCACCGGGCTTGTTGTGTATTGCGGAACTTCATTTACAATATACTCCTGTTTCTCTGTACCTGAACTCTGTTTTATGTCGCCGCACCATGCTGTACCTACCCACACACCCATGGTGGAAGGAAAGAACATGGCATAATCTATGCGTGTACATAGAGACTATTTGCTGTGTAAGGCAGGTGCATTGTCATGTGTTTCCTTTGTGGGCCGACCTGATTTTTGACATGCATCGACACTCGTTTTCAATTCATTTTTCACTTTAGGATTTGATGTGAATGGCGAATGACCCGGGCTTGTTAACCACTTCCGGACCGCCACATGCCAATATACATTCTTACTTTGACGTGGGATATTGTTGTTAGCTAGCTGCCATAACCCCGGTATCCTCATGTTCGGCTGGCAGTCCGGTTTCTGATAAAAGTGGTCTCTGCGGCAGTTTCGCTGCAAGATCCCCCTCCCGCTATGCTCTGGTGCCCTCCGCCGCTTACCGGATCCGTCGTCAGCGGCGGAGGCAATTGGATCTTTACCCTGGCTGGGCATGGAGAGAAGTGAGGGGAAGATGGCTCCCACCCGTCTCCATAACAATGCAGGGCGGAAGCGATGTCAAAACCTCACTTCCGTCCGCAGCTCTTTAAAAAAAAAAAAGAGTCATTTTTTTTAAATTATTTTTTTAAATGACAATTTTTTTTTTTTAAATTGCATTTTAGTGTAAATATGAGATCTGAGGTCTTTTTTGACCACAGATCTCATATTTAAGAGGTCCTGTCATGCTTTTTATCTAATACAAGGGATGCTTACATTCCTTGTAATAGGAATAAAAGTGACATTTTTTTTTTAAACAGTGTAAAAATAAAAAAAAGGTAAAATGAATAAGAAAAAAAATTTCTTTTTTTTTTTTTTTTTTTTTAAACGTGCCCCGTTCCGCCGAGTTCGCGTGCAGAAGCAAACGCATACGTGAGTAGCGCACGCATTTGAAAACGGTATTCAAACCACATATGTGAGGTATCGCCGCGATCAGTAGAGCAAGAGCAATAATTCTAGCCCTAGACCTCCTCTGTAACTTAAAACATGCAACCTGTAGAAAATTTTAAACGTTGGAGATTTTTAAGCTAAAAGTTTGTCGCCATTCCACGAGCGGGTGCAATTTTGAAGCGTGACATGTTGGGTATCAGTTTACTCGGCGTAACATTATCTTTCACAACATAAAAAAAATTGGTCTATTCTTTAATTCAAAAAACTGTATCCCCCCCCCCAAAAAAAAAAAAAAAGTGCGCTTGTAAGACTGCTTCCCAAATACGGTGTAACAGAAAGTATTGCAACGACCGCCATTTTATTCTCTGGGGTATTATTAAAAATTAAAATGTATAATGTTTGGGGGTTCTAAGTAATTTTCTAGCAAAAAAACAAAAAGAAAACTATTTTTAACTTGTAAACAACACATCTCAAAAAGAGGCTCGGCCCTTAAGTGGTTAATAACTGTTGCCAACACATCAAAACACACCTGTGTTGTTATGTCTATTGACTTCTATGGGCCTACCAATGTACTGATTTGCAGAAGAAAAAAAAAAAAAAAAAAAAAAAATGGGACATGTATTTTTTTTTTAAACATAATGCACTACAATACAGTTCAGTATCCAAGTTTTTTTTAAGATAAAAAGCCTTCTGTGTGCAGCAGCTCCCCTAATACTTACCTGAGCGCCAGCTAGTTCCAGCGATGTTGTAGGAGTGTTTCAGCTGCCCAGGACTCCCCTCCTCATTGGCTGAGACAGCAGCGCAGCGCCATTGGCTAACTGACTTTGACAGCAGAAGGAGCCAATGAGGAGAGAAAGGGGATGGGCTTGGTTCGGGTGTCCCCATAGCAAGCTGCTTGCTGTGGGGGCACTCAACAGGAGGGAGGGCCCAGGAGAGCCGAAGAGGGACCAGATAAGAGGAGGACCTGGGCTACTCTGCAAATCCACTGTACAGAGCAGGTAAGTATAACATGTTTGTTATTTTTAAACTAAGAAAAACGAGACTTTAGCATCACTTAAATTTACACTCTGCAGAGCTCATCGAGGAGAGCTCTGAGAGCTGATTGGAGAAAAGGGACACACCCCTTTACACAGGAACAGAGCTAAGGCTGTCGATCAGCTGGAGATCCCTCCTCTGTCACCTTCTTTCTCTTGGTGTCAGGAAAACATGTCAGAAGTGATTCATGCTGAGAACAAGAGTAACGCGTAAGCAGAAAGAAATGACACTTAGTGCTCTTAATTGAGACACACTATAGAGGGCTATGCTTTGTTCATATTTCGTGTCTGAGGTTTACAACTACTTTAAGCTCACCACACATACAGTATTGCAAGTATGTAGTGCATGAGCCTGCCTGATTGGCTAGAAATTGATTGGATAATTTGGGTAGGTCCTCATATTGCATAGTTTTGGAAGATCTAAAGTTGATTATACGGTCAGATTGTAATGTATCTGCTGGGCCTGACTGTGGTCATCTTTGCTACTTGAGAATTACATTTTTTTTGCCCTTTTTCAAGTCTGTGAACCACAATGAAGGGAAATTCATGAAGGGGATTTTTTTTTCTAACAGAGCCAATGCCTCAAAACCCTTTGTGTACGGTCATCCACGTTTGAGACAGAAAGATTATGCTCGTTTCAGAAACCGTAAATTCTAGGCATTATCTGTAATGCCATCTACAGCCAAAATGTAGTATTTCTGAAATCAAAAACAAATCAAATATTGAACTTTATGAATGTTTTACATATGACACGCTTTATTCAAAAAGCGAATGGTAAGCTACTGTTCTCCTTGTGCTTGGGTTATAACCAGAATATAGGAAGGATATTAGAGAGGTACGAACTAAGTCCTTTATGTGCCCATTTTATGACAAAAGTCTAGATTAACCATTTTACCTAGGCTAGATTGAACATCGACATATGGGAAGCCTGATCAGTTCTACGATGCAGATTCACTGGTTTTAAAGGCCACAGTTAAAGCCTTGGTTTGTCCATTTTTTCCCCTTCTGTTTTTTTTTTTTTTTCTGTCACGCCGATTTGTTTTACATGCTGATGTTCCCTCTCTTCGTCCATTTACATAAGTTGACCGGTTGTAACATTAACACATTAGTCATGTCTTATATGAGTAATGTTTTTGGCTATGGTCAACTATGTTCGATCTTTTGTACCTTTATTGTAGCCATTAATAAAAATAAAAAAAGTGAATGTAAAAACCATTGAGAAGATGAAACCAATTCTATCAATATAAATATATTCTGAATGAAACAAAACCCACTTTAAGTGTATAAATCCAAATTCAGCAATAATTGCCACTCCTATACATATAAAGTGCAAAGTGCAAACATTCAACTAATAAAAGTGCACAGTGCCAAAGGAGGTTAAATGTAAACATTAGTAGTCTACATTAGAAGTGCATAAATAAACATAAAATAGTGCTAAATACTCCATATAAGACACAATAAGTGCCCCAAGCCGCTTGTCACCTTTTTACTTGCTGGAACTCTGCCCAAGTGGAACTACTGGACTTAGTGCCGGTTCACACTGATGCGAGTTCATAACGAATGTGATGCGTCAAAAACATTCTAAATTCGCATGTCATGCATAAAGTCATTGTTTTCAATGACCGTCGTTCACATACATGCGTTGCGATTCCCCTACGAATGCGATGCGTTAAAAAAAAAAAAAAAAAAGTCTTGTGCGAGTTTACTGCGTTGCGAATTTAGCCTCCATAGACATCAATGTAAGTCGTTCTGGAATCGCATTGTTGGTTCAGATATGTGCGAATTCCACCACACTACTCTCCACAAAAAAACAAGAAATACACAGGAAGTTAACACCTTTTTTCTTTTTCCATTATGATTCCATTGGCTAGAACATCAATCGCAGCTATGACCAACTCCTGAAGTTCGCGGTAAAATCGCGTTAAAAAAAAATCGCAGTAAATTCGCCGTAAAAAAATCGCACCTCACACAGGACAAAAAAAACGGAACAAATTCGCAGCGCAGCAGTGTGAACCAGCACTAAGTGCTACATTGAATCCATTTGGAGGAGAATTTCTGATATCACCACTGAGCCCAGAGGTGGCTCCAAAGCGTGTTTGGACTCAGGGTAACAGCTGGGTCACACACTCTGGAGGTGAGCAGATTAACCTAAGGGGGCCACTGAAGTGCACCGGAGCATGTTTTGCAGCACCAAGGATATCTCAGCATGATGATTGTTATCACATTTGGATATCACCTGCACGCACTAGTTTGGAGTGCCATATAGGACTTTCCACACAAAATTTTTTTTTGGAATTAACCATTGGGGCACTTATTGGGTCTTATATGGAGTATTTTGCACTATTTATGTACTTTAATATCCGATGTAGAATATTAATGTTTACATTTAACCTACTTTTGCACTGTGCACTTTTATTAGTTGAATGTTTGCACTTTATATGTATAGGAGTGGCAATTATTGCTGAATTTGGATTTATACACTTAGATCAGCAGATGACCTTGATCAAGAGCACCTAAGTTGGCTGATCAGAACTCCCCCCCCCCCCCCCCCAGCACTGCCACTCATCCCACCCCCCAACACTGCCACTCATCCCATTCTCCCCACACCCCACCAAGGAGTAAGAGAAGAAATAAAAATAGAGAATACATGGAAGGGGGAGGAACAAAGATAAAAGGGAGAGAAAGAATAAAGAGAGAACAAAAAAGACAGCTAGAGAAGGATGGGGGGGAAAAAAACAAGAAATTAGGATAGAGAGATAAGAAAGGAGAACACGGAGGAAGAGTGGTACATCCTAAAATGTACCATAAGGGGTTTTAATACTGTACAAGTGGAAGGGACTCAGGGAGCGCTAAATGTCCGTGGGTTAGAGGCGCAAATTACTTGTCTTACCTTGGGTGCTGACAACCCACACTATGAAAATAATTTTACTGTTAGGGGTCCTCACAACTTGGGAAATTTTTTCAAGGGGGTCACAGCACTAGAAAGGTTGAGAACCACTGCTGTACACTCACTACTTTACATTGTAGCAAAGTGTCATTTCTTCAGTGTTGTCACATGAAAAGATATAATAAAATATTTACAAAAATGAGAGGGGTGTTCTCACTTTTGTGAGATACTGTTTATTATACACAGACATACATGTTTTGCTTGCATTTCTTGAATGGGTTGTTTTTAACAAGGTGAGGGTTCACATATTTTTTAAAAGTGCTGGAAGCAAAGCAGGTCGTATGCAGCCTTTTTTTTTTTCTTTATCAAGCACTTCTATTCAAATATAGCTGCATGTGTTTGAATGTAAAACGCAACGCTTGACTAAAACGCCTGTTGCCATAAACCCTAAAACAATAGGTTCAATTTAGGATACACAGCAGGGTAAGGTTCCTTTCTTTCAATGGGACTGTTATTTATAATAAGATTTGCAAATAACAGTAACGTTGTAGAAAATAATCTATAGCCTTTTGTTAAGTGCCGGTTCACACTGATGCGAGTTCATGGCGAATTTGATGCGCCAAAAACATTCTAAATTCGCATGTCATCCCTAAAGTCATTGTTTTCTATGACCGTCGTTCACATACTTGCGTTGCGATTCCTCTATGAATGCGATGAGATAAAAAAAAAAAAGGGTCTTGTGCGAGTTTACAGCGTTGCGAATTTAGCCTCCATAGACATCAATGTAAATCGTTCTGGAATCGCATTGTTGGTTCAAATATGTGCGAATTCCACCACACTACTCTCCATAAAAAACAGGAAATACACAGGAAGTTAACACCTTTTTTTTTTTTTCCCCCATTATGATTCCATTGGCTAGAACATCAATCGCAGCTATGACCAACTCCTGAAATTCTCGGTAAAATCGCACCTCACACAGGACAAAAGAAAAGAACGGAACAAATTCGCAGCGCAGCAGTGTGAACCGGCACTAAGAGCCCTTTCACACTGGGGCAGTTTGCAGGCGCTATTGCGCTAATAATAGCGCCTGCAAACCGACCCGAAATTGCCGCTGCTGTGTATCCAGTGTGAAAGCACCGAGGGCTTTCACACTGGAGCGATGCGCTGGCAGGACGGTAAAAAAAGTCCTGCCAGCAGCATCTTCGGAGCGGTGAAGGAGCGGTGTGTATACCGCTCCTGCCCATTGAAATCAATGGGACGGCGCGGCTATACCGCCGGCAATGCGCCTCTGCAGAGGCTCTTTGCGGTGGTATTTAACCCCTTCTCGACCGCCCCAGTGTGAAAGGGCTCTAAAGAACTAAATATTGAAAAATGTCATCTAGTCATGAATTACAGACTTTTTTTTTTTCAACTGCCACAAGTAACACAAAAAAAAAAAAAAATCTGTCTCATCCCAGTCTTATAAATCACAGATGCTGAGCTAAAAAAAAGGTGCACCAACATTATTTTTATAGCCATCAAACCATCAGATGCGACTAAAGTGTATTTCATTTAAAAAACGTTTCCAAATTTTGGATAGCGTTCTGAGGGTGTATAAACCTCTGCTAGGAAGATCTAACCTCTCTAATTGTCTTGTGACCACTGTCACCGAAGCTGAACGTCAGGAAATTCCAAAATTTGGAGTTGTCACCAGAACAGCAAACTCCACCAATGTCTTTAGTGTTATGTTTTGGTGACAACTATTCGGGCATTTCCCTCACCTTTACAGTGGTTGCTTTTCACTTCCCGCTGCGTCTACAGGAGAGTGAAGAAAAACTTACCAATGGGACACAAATGGCCAAAAGAAACTTTGCAGGCGTTTTACCTCTTTCCTGCGCTATCCATGAAAAACGTTTTGGTTTTAGCTATACTTTAAATCCATATAAAAGCGGTTGCACTTGACAAGCCTGTTTACATATGTACACGCTGACTCTTTCCTTCCCACTGTATGAGGCTCGGTTCACAATAATGCGACGGCAAAGTTGAAGGACGTTGCGCTGCGACTGTCTTCTGACTTGGATGCTATTTAGTAGCCTGTACAAGGGCTGAAATCACACCCAAGTAGGACCAAAGCAGTGCAGGAACCTTTTCTAAAGTTGAAGCGACCTGTGTAGTATCAGTTAAGATGGCCCTCAATTGGGAGAACCTTGAATTTTACATGTCATGCGACTTGGGGCCTCACAAGTTGGATCCCATGTTGCAGCAGTGTGAACCAAGCCTAAGAAGCTACATGGGACGCATCCTGTCCTGATCAGCTGTTTGAAGGTAGTTTCATTATTCTAAAAAAAAAAAAAAAACTACATCCCCAATTAGAAGTGTAGGGCTTAAGCTGGCCATACACCTATAGATTATCTGCAGATTTTCTATGGTTAGATGGAAAAAGTGCAACAGATTTCTCCATGTTTGCTAAACTGTGTAGATGGAGAAATCTCCCACTTTTTCCATCTAACCATGCAAAATCTGCAGATAATCTATAGGTGTATGGCCAGCTTTAGGCTGGGTTCACACATATGCAGTCGCGGTTTCAATGTGGCAGTCGAGTGTGGTTCTGTTCACAGGTTCTGCTGCGATTCATATGCAAATTGCACCTGAACCGGACCCTAAATTGCAGAGGACCCTTTTTAAAACTACGGCGACCCCGCACACGTGTGAACCGGCTCCATTGAAAGTCGGTCCAATTTACATGTTATGCAAATCAGATGCAGTTAAAAACGCATCCAATTTGCATATATGTGAACCGAGCCCTAAGCAGCCCGTAGATGATGCAATTTTCTTTCCTTCAAGCAGGGGTAGATGACTGTGTTGATGGGGGAATCCCTCACTACCGCAGAGCTATTGTGTTCTGCCGGAGGGCAGCCTTTCCTGCTAGCAGAACACAATGGTCACTGCTGGTGATTGCATGAAAAAAAAAAAAAAAAAAAAAAAAAAAAAAACCAACAGGCTGTTGTACATGAGTAAATTGATAGATCAACTTTGATACAACTAGCCTGCCCATAGATGGATCGAATCTCAGCTGGTCCCTGCTGAACCACCCGAGATTTGATCCATCTATGGCTGGCTTTATGTTACACTTGTGGTTGGGGAGCAGTAAAATCAGGCGGTTTTGCCACCCTTCCTTAATCCAACACAATGACTGCAGGAGGTTGTAAACATACCGTGGGAATTTTTTCTTTTTACCCCCCCATCACTGCCGCTGAACACATTACATTCAAGTGAATAGGGCTGTGCCACAAATGCCCTGCAACCATGTGTCTGTGGGAAACGTTAAAACAGGTGGAGAGACGAACACGTAGCTTCCAGCTGCCTGTATAGGGCCCTCTGAAGAGCGAGCCACTACTGCTCGCTTTTCAGAGGGTGACGCTGGTGTAAACAAGCCCTGAAAGCGCAACAGAAGAATGTAAACAACATCACGTGTCGACTGGGTCTGGCTTTTTGGCAACTCTCAAAACTTGGCTTAGAAGTGTAATCTGCTACTTGTAGTGCCACAGATGGTGGCTTAGATAAATTTACATTTAACGTACATTTATGGCTGTGCTAATCAGAGTGATCTGCGAAAGCAATGACATAGACTGTAATAAAAAAAAAAAGGTACTGAACAGGAGATTGCTGTACATTACCCCAGTGACTCCAGGTCATTTCCATCTGGCTGGTCCTCATAGTCAACCCTTAACTCCTCAAACTCCTGTTCCTTCCAGCTCACCCTGTGTGCCCGGTAGGTCATGTTTTCATATCTTCCATCAGACCCCTGTCATAAATCCAAATGCTCATGCAGTGTGTTCTAGTGATCCCTGCTATTAGTCACAAAAACCACCTGCAAATTAAGCAGGCACTGTGAAACGAAGACAGGCAGACTTACAACACAAACCAGGAAGTCACCCAGGCCCATCCCATTACTCACACACTGAGAACATTACATAAGAACAAGTTCCCAACTAATTATCAGGACGCTTTTACCAACAAAAGCAGATTTATAGGCTGCCCTTGTTTCCAACCCTCATTTTGGATTAAAATAAAACATGACTGTAAAGCTGTTCGCGTTAATAGAGAAAACGTCAGGGAAACAAAATAAGGTCTCACTGACAGAATCGCAGAGTGTAAAAAAAGGAGCATGATTTCTGTGAGTCGCAGGGGTTTGTGTACAGCCTGGAAAAATCTATAAACTCTAGACCACAAATAGATACGCTATTCCTTTAACCACTGGGCACCTAAGCCCCCTTAATAACCAGACCAATTTTCAGCTTTCGGTGCACTCACACTTTGAATGACAATTACTCAGTCATGCAACACTGTATCTATATGAAATCTTTGTCCTTTTTTTCACACAAATAAAGCTTTCTTTTGGTGGTATTTAATCACCGCTGGGTTCTTTATTTTTTGCGCTATAAAAGAAAAAAAGACCGAAAAATCTGTAAAAAAAAAAAAAAAAAAAAGAATTTTTCCTTGTTTCTGTTATAAAATTTAGCAAATTACCGTATTTTTCGGCGTATAACACGCACTTTTTTCCCCCTTAAAAGCAAGGGAAAATTGTGGGTGCGTGTTATACGCTGATCCCCCCCGCTGACTGTGAGCGGAGCGATTGCCGACGAGATACACACATAGCCGAGTGTGCTCGGCTTTCCTCGGCTAGTTCCGCTCACTATCTCGGCAGGTTGTTCTCACGAGAAAAGTGTCCCCCCATCGGATAGTGTCCACCCCGCACTGCGCAGGTGCAGCGCTTGCGCAGTACGGAAGACAAAAGAGACGCCGAAAGTCTCCGAAGAGCCGATCATGAGGCGCCTGCGCCGCAATATTGCACATTCTGTGAAACGCTCCCGCACGGTCGGCTCTGTGTTTATCGGCGGCGCCAAATTTAAAGTGCAGTGTCAATGGGCAAGGCTGGAGATGGACACTGACAAGGGTGCAGCGTCAATGGGCAAGGCTGGAGATGGACACTGACAAGGGTGCAGCGTCAATGGGCAAGGCTGGAGATGGACACTGACAAGGGTGCAAATGACACTAACAAGGCTGGAGATAGACACTGACAAGGGTGCAAATGACACTAACAAGGCTGGAGATGGTCACTGACAAGGCTGCATTTTCCTTAAAAAGTTTTCTCTTTCTTAAAATTCCCTCCTAAAAACTTGGGGTGCGTGTTATATGCCGGCGCGTGTTATACGCCGATAAATACGGTAGTAATTTTTCTTCATATATTTTGGCCAAAATTTATACCGCTACATATCTTTGATAAAAATAACCCAAATCGGTGGATATTATTTGGTCTTTGTGAAAGTTATAGAGTCGAAAAGCTATGGTGCGAATATATGAAAATTGATCACACCTGAAGTACTGACGGCCTATCTCATTTCTTGAGACCCTAACATGCCAGAAAAGTACAAATACCCCCCAAATGACCCCTTTTTTTTGGAAAGAAGACATTCCAAGGTATTTAGTAAGAGGCATGGTGAGTTTTTTGAAGTTGTAATTTTTTCCCACAATTCTTTGAAAAATCAAGTTTTCTTTTTTTTTTTTTCACAAAATTGTCATATTAGCAGGTTTTTTCTCACACACAGCATATGCATACCACAAATTACACCCCAAAACACATTCTGTTATTACTCCCGAGTATGGCGATACCACATGTGTGAGACTTTTACACAGCCTGGCCACATACAGAGGCCCAACGTGCAGGGAGCACCTTCAGGTGTTCTGGAGCACCCAGGGCAATTCTGACATTTCTCTCCTACATGTAAAAATCATCATTTATTTGCTAGAAAATTACATAGAACCCCAAAATATTATATATATTTTTTTTTGGCGGTCATTGCAACTTTTTATCTCACGCGGTATTTGCGCAGCAATTTTTAGAACGCTTTTTTTTGGAAAAAAAACAGTTTTGTGCTTTAAAAAAAAACAAAACAGTAAAGTTAGCCCAATGTTTTTGCATACTGTGAAAGATGTAGTTACGCAGAGTAAATAGATACCCAACATGTCACCTTTCAAAATTGCACACGCTTGTGGAATGGCGCCAAACTTCGCTACTTAAAAATCCCCATAGGCAATGCTTTAAAAATTTTTACTGGTTACATGTTTTGAGTAACAGAGGAGGTCTAGGGCCAAAATTATTGCTCTTGCTCTACCGATGGTAGCGATACCTCACATGTGTGGTTTGAACACTGTCTTCATATGTGGGCGGGACTTACGTATGCGTTCGCTTCTGCATGCGAGCACACAGGGACAGGGGCGCTTTAAATTTTTTTTTTGTTCATTTTACTTTATTTATTTTAGTTTGACGCTTTTTTCCCAAAAAAAAAAAAAAAAATTTTGACCACTTTTATTCCTATTACAAGGAATGTAAACATCCCTTGTAATATGAATATGGCATGACAGGTCCTCTTTACAGTGAGATATGGGGTCAATAAGACCCCACATCTCATCTCTAGGCTGAAAAAAAAAAAAAATGATCCTGGCTTCGATCGTAGCGGTGAGTCGGTAGAAGCACCGGAGGGGGGCGGGAGGGGGGACGTCCCCTCTCGCCTCCCGTAAGAACGATCAAGCAGTGGAACAGCCGCTATGATCATTCCTATGGTGTAGGGAATCGCCGGCTGAAAAAGCTGATGATATCTGAATGATGCCTGTAGCTGCAGGCATCATTCAGATATCCCCGCACAAAGTCAAGAACGTCATATGACAGCCGGTGGGCGGGAAGTGGTTAAAGCTCTTTTTTTTTTTTTTTTTTTTTTAAAAACAAAGTTGTCCATTTATACAATATTTCTAACACATAGCATGTACATACCAAAAATGACACCCCGAAACAGATTCTCCTCCTCCTGAGTACGGCGATACCATGTGTGAGACTTCCACAGCCTGGCCACATACAGAGGTCGAGTATGGCTGGGTATGGCTGGGTATGGCGGGGTATGGCACAGTGTTGTGGGGTATTGCACAGTATTGTTGGGTATTGCAGGGCATTGCAGAGTAGTGCAGGGTTTTGCAGAGTATTGAGGGATGGCTGAGCATGGATGGATGGATGGATGTCACTGAGCAGCGCTGTGGGCACTACATATCCAGCCCACAGCGCTGCACACATCCATCCATTCCCCTCTCCGCTCACATTGTACCGATCGGTACAGAGAGGGGAGGAGAGGAACCAGCGTCATGAGATGACGCCGGTTTGTTTACATGTGAGCGCTCTGTCATTTGACAGAGCGATCACATGGTAAACGGCCGCGATCAGCGGCCAATTACCGGGATCCGTGATGTGCCGGGTCACGGATGTGTTCGGGGAAGCGCAAGAGTGGAATTCTGGGAGGACGTCATAGTACGCCCTCCCGGGGTTAAGCAAACGCCCTGCAGCCGTCATTCGGCTATGGGCCGGTTGTTAAGTGGTTAAAATCAGTGGCCTCCAAACTGCGGCCCTTTGCTTGCCTTTTCCTGGCCCTTGGGGTGCTATTTTATTCACTGAGAACAATGAAGGGCACAATTCCTCCTAATGACACAAATGATGGGGCACAGTTCCTCAGAATGACACCATTAATGAGGCCCAATGACTATGGTTGCCACCTCATCCCTTTAAACCCGAACACATTAATTACACAGGTTCCGTGGCTGATTAAAGGTGGTAATTAAACTCACTTGGTGCCTTTTCTTCATTTAATTAGCCTCAGAACCTGCATAATTCAAAAGGTGTTCGAGTTTAAAGGGATGAGGTAGAAACTCTACCAATGACGTCGCACAATCCCTCCCAATGGCACCAACAATGGGGCCCAACGACGGGGCACATTTCCTCCCACTGACACCAACGATGGGGGATTGTTTACTCCCCTTCACACTGGGACATTTCGTACTCTGGATGGCCGCAGTCAGGCCCCCCCCTAAAGTCTGAAGGACAGTAAACCGGCCCTTTGTTTAGAAAGTAAGGATGAGCTCAGGCGTGTTCGCAAACAGCACGTACAGAGCTCTAATCACAAGCAGTGAGACATTGTCCCGATGCGCGGCTGCAGAGATCGGGAAATGTCTCAATGCCTGTGATTAGCGCTGTGCAGTGCCTGGTGGGCTCTGCATGTGCTGTTTGCGAACACGCCTGAGCTCATCCTTGCTAGAAAGTTTGGAGACCCCTGTTTTAAAATTATAAATACAGTGCTCAAAATGGATTCCTAAACTATAACAAGTAGTGAACTAAATTCACGTATTGTAAACTCAAAACCATATATCTAATCACAAGTGTTCCATTGAATACAATGCAAAGCAAAATTCCCAAACAATCCACTGAATCTAGGTGATGTGCTTAACAACTCAAACAAACTGGTGCCCACCACAAAGTGTCCCACTGGTGAGAAAACAGATGCCACGGCTGTACACGTTCATAGCCCCCAACTGTCCCTCTGTCTCTCATGCAGCTTCAGGTATCCCATTTTTTGTTCTGTGTACATCTTTATACAACATGTACTATTTAATACTACAAACATTTTTGTCTAGGGGAACAAAAAAAAGGATTTACTTACCAAATCCTCCGCACTAGGACCTCAAGACCATAGGCCTGCATTGGATGTGATGATGCCAAGGGATAGTTCACCACTAGAGCATGGGGGAGCGCCATCTACTGGTGGAGCAGAGGGTCAGGTATGTAAAACTGTTTCTCCCCTCCCCTAGACAAAATAAGCTATTAACCCTTGAGTATGGGCACAGCCCCACTGCAAGGGATAGTTTTTTCATTGCCTGGAGTTGGTTTCTAAATCAACACAAGGGACTGTACTTATATTGAATGAGAAATGTATTATGCCTTGGTGACTCCTCTCTTAGTTGAAATCTTAATTTACATCTTTTGTCCTCTGCTCCCCTCCCCTAGCTGCGGGGAAGCTGTGGTCTTCCAGTGCTGCAGGGGTTAATACGAACCGCAGGACCTGTCATAGGTTCCCGTCAAGAGTGCTGACTATGCCGGTCCTCGTCGCACCCCTCCTTCATTTATAGAAGTTGTACTATAGCTTCCACCAATGAAGAGTGCTCTATGAATGGAAGAGGAGGACATTTCTTCTAGGGCTGCAACTAACGATTATTTTCATAATCGATTAGTTGGCCGATTATTGTTTGAATTAATTGGATAATAACCTTAAAAAAAGTGTGGTGTATAATTTCGTTTATATGTAAAGTTTAAAAAAAAGATAATTTATTCTTAAATATCTCTATGGAGTGGTAAATATAAATAACCAATGTGATTAGGGAGTAAAATCTCGAATCCACTCTGAGAATAACTGACAGAAGAGATATATACTGTATATACTATTAGAGGTTGAATTTTTCAGACACAACTGCAATATATTATGTATGACAGACTCCCTTGTCATAAGCAGATGGCTTGATAAAAGTTCTCTGCGCCTGCTGTCACTTATGCTGGCCATACAAAAACAATGTCTTCTTTCAAAAAAAATTTCATTTTAAGAACGTTTGTTTGATTTTCTAATCGTTAGTGGGGTCAAATCGACCGTTTTTGACTACAGTGATGGGAAAATTTGAAGGAGCAGAATAGAAAGTAGAAAACTGAATGTTAAAAGCAAGTGAAATTTTCGAACGGCATTCTTTCATTCAGTGAATGTACAAAGATTTTTCATATGAATATTCTCGTCTGAAAATCGATACGTGTATGGCCAGCATAAGGCTCGATTCACACCTTTGCAACTTTTTGCTGTGCGGTTTGCGTTTTTGCACACACAATTTTTCTGCGATTTTGCGTTTTGCATTTGTTATGCTTTTTTTTGGCTAATTTGTTGTGGGACAGATTAAAAAGCACAAATCGCAGCAAAAACACACTACATGCTTTTCTGCAGCTTCTCCATTGAAGTCTATTAAACCAAAAAAACCCCCACAGTTTTGCATTGAAAAAAAGTCATTGACCTTTAAATATGCAGCGGCTGAAAAAAGCATAGATGTGAACGTGTCCCATAGGAAACCATGTTAACCACTTGACGACCGCCTCACGCCGATGTACGTCGGCAAGGTGGCACGGATAGGCAAAATCACGTACATGTACGTGATTTGCCTTCCGCGGGTGGGGGGTCCGATCGGACCCCCCCCCCGGTGCCCGAGGCGGTCGTCTTTTGTCCAGCGGCGATCAGAGGTGAGGGGGAGACCATCCGTTCGTGGCCCCCCCCCTCGTGATCGCCGCCGGCCAATCGAATCATTCCTTTGCTGCTGTATGCTAAACAGCAGCAAAGGAAATGATGTCATCTCTCCTCGGCTCGGTGATTTCCGTTCCGGCCCGAGGAGAGACGACATGTGAGTGAGTGCACCAACACACACACAGTAGAACATGCCAGGCATACAAAACACCCCGATCCCCCCCCCCCCGATCACCCCCCCCCCTGTCACAAACTGACACCAAGCAGTTTTTTTTTTTTTTTCTGATTACTGCATAGTGTCAGTTTGTGACAGTTACAGTGTTGGGACAGTTACTGTTACCCCCCTTTAGGTCTAGGGTACCCCCCTAACCCCCCCTAATAAAGTTTTAACCCCTTGATCACCCCCTGTCACCAGTGTCGCTAAGCGAACATTTTTCTGATCGCTGTATTAGTGTCGCTGGTGACGCTAGTTAGGGAGGTAAATATTTAGGTTCGCCGTCAGTGTTTTATAGCTTCAGGGACCCCCATATACTACCGAATAAATGTTTTAACCCCTTGATGGCCCCCTAGTTAACCCTTTCACCACTGATCACCGTATAAGTGTTACGGGTGACGCTGGTTAGTTTGTTTATTTTTTATAGTGTCAGGGCACCCGCCGTTTATTACCGAATAAAGGTTTAGCCCCCTGATCGCCCGGCGGTGATATGCGTCGCCCCAGGCAGCGTCAGATTAGCGCCAGTACCGCTAACACCCACGCACGCAGCATACGCCTCCCTTAGTGGTATAGTATCTGTACGGATCAATATCTGATCCGATCAGATCTATAGTAGCGTCCCCAGCAGTTTAGGGTTCCCAAAAACGCAGTGTTAGTGGGATCAGCCCAGATACCTGCTAGCACCTGCGTTTTGCCCCTCCGCCCAGCCCACCCAAGTGCAGTATCGATCGATTACTGTCTCTTACAAAACACTAAAGCATAACTGCAGCGTTCGCAGAGTCAGGCCTGATCCCTGCGATCGCTAACAGTTTTTTTGGTAGTATTTTGGTGAACTGGCAAGCACCAGCCCCAGGCAGCGTCAGGTTAGCGCCAGTAGCGCTAACACCCACGCACGCAGCATGCACCTCCCTTAGTGGTATAGTATCTGAACGGATCAATATCTGATCCGATCAGATCTATACTAGCGTCCCCAGCAGTTTAGGGTTCCCAAAAACGCAGTGTTAGCGGGATCAGCACAGATACCTGCTAGCACCAGCGTTTTGCCCCTCCGCCCGGCCCAGCCCAGCCCACCCAAATGCAGTATCGATCGATCACTGTCACTTACAAAAGACTAAACGCATAAATGCAGCGTTCGCAGAGTCAGGCCTGATCCCTGCGATCGCTAACAGTTTTTTTGGTAGCGTTTTGGTGAACTGGCAAGCGCCAGCGGCCTAGTACACCCCGGTCGTAGTCAAACCAGCACTGCAGTAATACTTGGTGACGTGGCGAGTCCCATAAGTGCAGTTCAAGCTGGTGAGGTGGCAAGCACAAGTAGTGTCCCGCTGCCACCAAAAAGACAAACACAGGCCCGTCGTGCCCGTAATGCCCTTCCTGCTGCATTCGCCAATCCTAAAAGTGTAAAAAAAAAATATATATATATATAATAAAAAAAAATAGTTGTTGTTTTATTGTTCTCTCTCTCTCTATTCTCTCTATTGTTCTGCTCTTTTTTACTGTATTCTATTCTGCAATGTTTTATTGTTATTATGTTTTATCATGTTTGCTTTTCAGGTATGCAATTTTTTTATACTTTACCGTTTACTGTGCTTTATTGTTAACCATTTTTTTGTCTTCAGGTACACCATTCACAACTTTGAGTGGTTATACCAGAATGATGCCTGCAGGTTTAGGTATCATCTTGGTATCATTCTTTTCATCCAGCGGTCGGCTTTCATGTAAAAGCAATCCTAGCGGCTAATTAGCCTCTAGACTGCTTTTACAAGCCGTGGGAGGGAATGCCCCCCCCCCACCGTCTTCCGTGTTTTTCTCTGGCTCTCCTGTCTCAACAGGGAACCTGAGAATGCAGCTGGTGATTCAGCCAGCTGACCATAGAGCTGATCAGAGACCAGAGTGGCTCCAAACATCTCTATGGCCTAAGAAACCGGAAGCTACGAGCATTTTATGACTTAGATTTCGCCGGATGTAAATAGCGCCATTGGGAAATTGGGGAAGAATTTTATCACACCGATCTTGGTGTGGTCAGATGCTTTGAGGGCAGAGGAGAGATCTAGGGTCTAATAGACCCCAATTTTTTCAAAAAAGAGTACCTGTCACTACCTATTGCTATCATAGGGGATATTTACATTCCCCGAGATAACAATAAAAATGATAAAAAAAAAAAAAAAAATGAAAGGAACAGTTTAAAAATAAGATAAAAAAGCAAAAAAATAATAAAGAAAAAAAAAAAAAAAAAGCACCCCTGTCGCCCCCTGCTCTCGCGCTAAGGCGAACGCAAGCGGCGGTCTGTCGTCAAACGTAAACAGCAATTGCACCATGCATGTGAGGTATCACCGCGAAGGTTAGATCGAGGGCAGTAATTGTTGCAGTAGACCTCCTCTGTAAATCTAAAGTGGTAACCTGTATAGGCTTTTAAAGGCTTTTAAAAATGTATTTATTTTGTTGCCACTGCACGTTTGTGCGCAATTGTAAAGCATCTCATGTTTGGTATCCATGTACTCGGCCTAAGATCATCTTTTTTATTTCATCAAACATTTGGGCAATATAGTGTGTTTTAGTGCATTAAAATGTTAAAAAGTGTGTTTTTTCCCCAAAAAATGCGTTTGAAAAATCGCTGCGCAAATACTGTGTAAAAAAAAAAAAATGAAACACCCACCATTTTAATCTGTAGGGCATTTGCTTTAAAAAAATATATAATGTTTGGGGGTTCAAAGTAATTTTCTTGCAAAAAAAAAATAACTTTTTCATGTAAACAATAAGTGTCAGAAAGGGCTTTGTCTTCAAGTGGTTAGAAGAGTGGGTGATGTGTGACATAAGCTTCTAAATGTTGTGCATAAAATGCCAGGACAGTTCAAAACCCCCCCAAATGACCCCATTTTGGAAAGTAGACACCCCAAGCTATTTGCTGAGAGGCATGTCGAGTCCATGGAATATTTTTATATTGCGACACAAGTTGCGGGAAAGAGACACATTTTTTTTTTTTGCACAAAATTGTCACTTAATGATATATTGCTCAAACATGCCATGGGAATATGTGAAATTACACCCCAAAATACATTTAGCTGCTTCTCCTGAGTACGGGGATACCACATGTGTGAGACTTTTGGGAGCCTAGCCGCGTACGGAACCCCGAAAACCAAGCACCGCCTTCAGGCTTTCTAAGGGCGTGAATTTTTGATTTCTCTCTTGACTGCCTATCACAGTTTCGGAGGCCATGGAATGCCCAGGTGGCACAAAACCCCCCCCAAATGACCCCATTTTGGAAAGTAGACACCCAAAGCTATTTGCTGAGAGGTATAGTGAGTATTTTGCAGACCTCACTTTTTGTCACAAAGTTTTGAAAATTGAAAAAAGAAAAAAAAAAAGTTTTTTCTTGTCTTTCTTCATTTTCAAAAACAAATGAGAGCTGCAAAATACTCATCATGCCTCTCAGCAAATAGATTGGGGTGTCTACTTTCCAAAATGGGATCATTTGGGGTGGTTTTGTGCCACCTGGGCATTCCATGGCCTCCGAAACTGTGATAGGCAGTGAAGAGTGAAATCAAAAATTTTCACCCTTAGAAATCCTGAAGGCGGTGATTGGTTTTCGGGGTCCCGTGCACGGCTAGGCTCCCAAAAAGTCCCACACATGTGGTATCCCCGTACTCAGGAGAAGTAGCTAAATGTATTTTGGGGTGCAATTCCACATATGCCCATGGCCTGTGTGAGCAATATATCATTAAGTGACAACTTTGTGCAAAAAAAAAAAAAAAAAATGTGTCACTTTCCCGCAACTTGTGTCAAAATATAAAATATTCCATGGACTCAATATGCCTCTCAGCAAATAGCTTGGGGTGTCTACTTTCCAAAATGGGGTCATTTGGGGGGGGGGGGGTTTGTGCCACCTGAGCATTCCATGGCCTCCGAAACTGTGATAGGCAGTGAAGAGTGAAATCATAAATCTACACCCTTAGAAATCCTGAAGGCGGTGATTGGTTTTCGGGGCCCCGTACGCGGCTAGGCTCCCAAAAAGTCCCACACATGTGGTATCCTCATACTCAGGAGAAGCAGCAGAATGTATTTTGGGGTGCAATTCCACATAGGCCCATGGCCTGTGTGAGCAATATATCATTTAGTGACAACTTTTTGTAAATATTTTTTTTTTTTTTGTCATTATTCAATCACTTGGGACAAAAAAAATAAATATTCAATGGGCTCAACATGCCTCTCAGCAATTTCCTTGGGGTGTCTACTTTCCAAAATGGGGTCATTTGGGGGGGGTTTGTACTGCCCTGCCATTTTAGCACCTCAAGAAATGGCATAGGCAGTCATAAACTAAAAGCTGTGTAAATTACAGAAAATGTACCCTAGTTTGTAGACGCTATAACTTTTGCGCAAACCAATAAATATACGCTTATTGACATTTTTTTTTACCAAAGACATGTGGCCGAATACATTTTGGCCTAAATGTATGACTAAAATTTAGTTTATTGGATTTTTTTTTAACAAAAAGTAGAAAATATCATTTTTTTCTAAATTTTCTGTCTTTTTCCGTTTATAGCGCAAAAAATAAAAACCGCAGAGGTGATCAAATACCATCAAAAGAAAGCTCTATTTGTGGGAAGAAAAGGACGCAAATTTCGTTTGGGTACAGCATTGCATGACCGCGCAATTAGCAGTTAAAGCGACGCAGTGCCAAATTGGAAAAAGACCTCTGGTCCTTAGGCAGCATAATGGTCCGGGGCTCAAGTGGTTAAATGAACTGCAGTGTGTTTCTGCAAAAAGCACCAAAAAACGCATAGGCGTGAACCAGGCCTAAGATGTTTAGTAGCGGCAGCATGCTTTTTTTTTGTATCACCTGTCATAATGGGGTTAAAAAACCTAAAATGGGCCCTTTATAGTGCAAAAAAAACAAAACAGATAATCGCTACTATAAAGGGTTCATCTATACTGTGAAACAGGGAAAGCAATAATATATATTACTTACCGGTATATCATACATAATAACAAATACACCCAGAAGTAGGATATATGGGTATTATAACTAGGAGTCAGACATGAAGCTATATGAAGGGTGGAAGGGAGATATAAATCTTTTATATTAAAGTAGTACTAAAAGCTGAGACTTTTTTTTTTTTTATGATATGATCATTTTAAATAGAATGCACAATACCGGTAAAAGTTTACTTTAAATGTAATTGTAATGCCTTCTATTACCTCCAGTCTATCAAGGTGGTGGGGGCCCCTGGGCTTGAGTCACTTTCGGGCCTTATCTTCTATACATTACTTTATATAGAACAAAATGTTGACTGGTACCGTAGACAGTGTTACATGTTAAAAAAACATAATAATCTATTTATATGACCACTGATTGAAGCTTGAAAAACTTTTTTTCCAATAAATAAATAATGATTAAAAAAGTTCAAAGTGATCATGTGTTTATTGCAATGCACAAATGTCTTGGTCAGAATGAGAATAAAACACTTATTTACATGAAAAACATATTGAAAAACAAACAAATACCTTGTAAGGTTGCAATCATAAAAACCGCGCAATTGTCATTCAGTTAAAGCAACGCAGCGCAGTATCGCCAAAAATGGCCTGGTCATAAGGGGGGGTAAAAGGTTCCGGAGCTGAAGGGGTTCAGATTGAACAAGTCAAGACTAAAGGGGCATTTTTTTTCATACATAATGGCACACATGTATTTTGGTTTTTGACTTGACACATGAATTCATTCTTTTTTTATTTTACTCACTTTTAGTCAATTAATTCGGTGCTCTGGTGGGGGGAGGGGCTCACATGCAGGAGCAATGGAGTCCAGTTGGTTGGGTCCAGTAATTTCACTGTCAGTGTCCGCAGCCTTCTACTTCTTGTATCCACGCCGCTCTGCAGACTGCAAGGTGGACAAGATGGAGGGAGGAGATGGGTGGAGCCAACACTCACCAGGGGCGGAGTCCTGCAGTCAGTGTGAGTGACTGTATGGACAAGATGGAGGAGGTGCTGCCAGTGGGAGGGCCAATACACTCATGGGCGGTGCAGAAGAGGAAGATTGCTGGCCTCTGCCACACAGTGCCAGACTGCAACAACAACTGCCTATCAGCCTGGGAAAAGACAGATACACTTAGGCAGGCTCCTCTGCTCCAGGCAGCTCCTTTCACGGTCACGTCGGCTCTGACTCTGAGACTCTGAGTCTGACGTGACTGACTCAATGACGTCACTCCTTGCTAGACGCCAGGCGGCCCAGGCGCTAGCAACGAATGCAGGGTTGCCAAGCCAACGGCGCAGCTCCACCCACCTCCAGGCTCCTCCTGAGTAATTACACATTAGAGTCTTTCTCTGCGCTGCTGATCGGCTGATGAGACAGAGAGAGAGACTTGGGCAGAGCAACGCTGCAGCCAAGTGAGGACCAGTGTGAGTTACCGCTGTTTCACCCGAACTAGCTGAAGATATTTAAAACGTACACGGGCGGCAGCCCGCTGCCGCGGGGCCCCCTATTGGGCAGGGCCCATGGGCTTGAGCCCAGTCAAGCCTAATGGTAAGTCTGACCCTGCTCCTCTGCTTCCTCCAGCACTCACTTGCTTGCAGAACTCCACTGGCACACCGATAGTTCATCTGACACAGCACGTAGACTGGCCATACAATTCTATTGTACAGTTTTCCTTTAGATTTACCTTAAACTATGTAGTTCAAGGGCCTGCCTAATCGGATACAATTAATGCCGTGTACACACGGGCGGACTTTTCGACCGGACTGGTCCGACGGGACAAATCCGTCAGACAATCTGACCGTGTGTGGGCTTCATTGGACCTGCAGCGGACTTTTTTGGTCCAAAATCAGACAGACTTTAGATTTGGAACATGTTTCAAATCTTTCCGACGGACTCGAGTCCGGTCGAAAAATACGCTCATCTGTATGCTAGTCCGACGGACGAAAACCGACGCTAGGGCAGCTATTGGCTACTGGCTATGAACTTCCTTATTTTAGTCCGGTGTACGTCATCACGTACGAATCCGTCGGGCTTTGGTGTGATCATGTGTAGGTAAGTCCGTTTGTTCGAAAGTCAGTCGGAAGTCCGTCAAAAGTCAGTCGGAAAGACCGTCGGACCTTTGATCCCGAAAAGTCCACCCGTGTGTACACGGCATAAGAGTTGTTTAGTTTTGACCTAATATTATATGTTTTTTGGTAAATCTAAAGGAAACTTGTACAAGACAGTTAAACATGTATGGCCAACCTTAGTCAGATTTTTGAGCAAAAGCCCGTTATAGGAAGGAATCTGAAGTCTCTTAGTTGTGTAGCAAAAAAGTCAGTGTCCAGCATTAATCACTCCTGTGGCTTCTGATCCCAGCGCCACCTCTTCAGGCACTGCCAGCCCGCCTGGCTGCAGCTGCCCCTTTCACTAGCCCTCCTGGCTAACTTCTCTACAGTTCTCCTAAACTGACAATCTCTCCACAGTCTTTGCAGACTGAACACTCACCAGCCCACCCGGCTGACTTCTCAGAAGATCTCTCAGATGTGCTGACTGACCTGCTCCTGCTGTCCGTTAGTAGATCATATTGGTCTTTTTTTTACATGTACATTTTTTTCTACAGATACACCATATGCATCCGCTCCTGATGAGGGAGTACATTCAACGAAACATGTTGAACCTTTCTATTTTCCTTTTATGTTTTTACATATGATATGGTTCATTACATGTTCATTATATGCTTACCCTTACCTTGTTATAATCACTTTATGGAGTTTACTGATTCTTTATGTTCATTTATGCTGACACTTTCACATACTGGTACCCCCTTGTGGATTACTGATATGTTGATGATTAACCATATACAGTATCTCACAAAAGTGAGTACACCCCTCACATTTTTGTAAATATTTTATTCTATCTTTTCATGTGACAACACTGAAGAAATGACACTTTGCTACAATGTAAAGTAGTGAGTGTACAGCTTGTATAACAGTGTAAATTTGCTGTCTCCTCAAAATAACTCAACACACAGCCATTAATGTCTAAACTGAGTACACCCCTAAGTGAAAATGTCCAAATTGGGCCAAATTAGCCATTTTCCCTCCCCGGTGTCTTGTGACTCGTTAGTGTTATAATGTCTCAAATGTGAATGGGGAGCAGGTGTGTTAAATTTGGTGTTATCGCTCTCACTCTCTCATACTGGTCACTGGAAGTTCAACATGGCACCTCATGGCAAAGAACTCTCTGAGAATCTGAAAAAAAGAATTGTTGCTCTACATAAAGATGGCCTAGGCTACAAGAAGACTGGCAAGATCCTGAAACTGAGCTGCAGCACGATGGCCAAGCCCATACAGCAGTTTAACAGGACAGGTTCCACTCAGAACAGACCTCGCCATGGTCGACCAAAGAAGTTGAGTGAACGTGGTCAGTGTCTTATTCAGAGGTTGTCTTTGGGAAATAGACATATGATTGCTGCCAGCATTTCTGCAGAGTTTGAAGGGGGGGGGGTCAGCCTGTCAGTGCTCCGACCATATGCCGTTCACTGCATCAAATTGGTCTGCCAGACTGTCGTCCGAGAAGGAAGCCTCTATTAAAGATGATGCACAAGAAAGCCCACAAACAGTTTGCTGAAGACAAGCAGACTAATGCTATGGATTACTAGAACCATATCCTGTGGTCTGATGAGAACAAGATAAACTTATTTGGTTCAGATGGTGTCAAGCGTGTGTGGCGACAACCAGGTGAGGAGTACAAAGACAAATGTGTCTTGCCTACAGTTAAGCATGGTGGTGGGACTGTCATGGTCTGGGGCTGCATGAGTGCTGCCGGCACTGGGGAGCTACAGTTCATTGAGGGGACCATGAATACCAACATGTACTGTGACATACTGAAGCAGAGCATGATTCCCTCCCTTTGGAGACTGGGCTGTAGGGCAGTATTCCAACATGATAAGGACCCCAAGCACACCTCCAAGATGACCACTGCCTTGCTAAAAAAGCTGAAGGTAAAAGTGATGGACTGGCCAAGCATGTCTTCAGACCTAAACCATATTGAGCATCTGTTGGGCATTCACAAACGGAAGGTGAAGGAGCGCAGGGTCTCTAACATCCACCAGAATGTGTGCGCTTTAAGCTGTTTTGTCATGGAGAAGAGGACTCCAGTGGCAACCTGTGAAGCTCTGGCGAATTCCATGCCCAAGAGGGTTAAGGCAGTGCTGGAAAATGATGGTAGCCACACAAAATATTGACACTTTGGGCCCAATTTGGAAGTTTTTACTTAGGGGTAGTCTCACTTTTGTTGCCAGTGATTTAGACATTAATGGCTGTGTGTTGAGTTAGTTTGAGGGGACAGCAAATTTACACTGTTTTACAAGCTGTACACTCACTACTTTACATTGTAGCAAAGTGTCATTTCTTCAGTGTTATCACATGAAATTTAATAATATTAATAATATATTTACAAAAATGTGAGGGGTGTACTCACTTTTGTGAGATACTGTATATGATACATTTTTAGCTTTGCTGTACTTTGTATTATGTCATGTTTACCTGATTAATAAAACTGTGTTTTTTATTTTACATTAGCTTCTATTTATTTGCCTCATTCGAAGTCCCAAATTCCCCCCTTTTTTTAAATTGACAGGGATGGAGGCACTTATTCCCCAGGTGTTTCATTTAAAGTCCCAATTTCTCCTTTTTTACTGTTTGACAGGGATGGAGACACACAAATGGTTGTTTTTATTGGTATATTGATACTATACAAATCCATTTGGGTTTGTGATCTCGGACATTAGTTTTGGTTTATATCCATCCATATACCTCTATTATTTATTTTACCCACTACTCTTGACTATTTTCATAGTTATTTTGTGTGTTGGGTGATGGTCTGCATTGTCAGGGCTGTTTCTCTGTTCTGTTTGCTCGGGAGGTGCGATGCTCTCCAGGTGCCCTCCTCCTCCCCCTTGCTGTCTATGAGGCGCAGGGGTGAGGGCGGGCTTGCCCCATTTTGCATCGGCACCACGCCGGTTGTGTTACGCTAATCTCTTGCCTCATCACACACCGGCGTTCTTGTTTTCCATCTTTTGGCGCGTTAATGGGGGAGTCTCCCATACTGTTGCCTGTTGCGGCTGGCGGTCGCGGGGGCTTTCGGTTGGGCTGTGCTTATAAGGATTCCCATTTGGTCTGGTTAGTCCATGCTGCTTGTTGGCTGTTGTTTGTGGGTCCATTGCATATCACCTGAGCACCTGATACACAAAGTTAGTATTTCCCATATTACACTATAGTCACTTTCATTCATTATTATTCTCTAGACACCCTTAGAGCCATGACCAGTGTAGTTCAGAGATACCCAACCTGCCTCTTACTGCTATACCACTTGTACTCCAACATCCCAATTTCTTACCCTTCTAAAATGATGAGACCACACCTTAATTTGGAGTATAAATGGCCATAGAAGCCTATTTTTTATTAACACCATATAAATAACTCCAATATAAAATATATACCAAAATATAACATCCGTAACAACTAGTTTAACTCCAATCTGTTGGTCTTTGACGGCACCCCGAGCTCCAAAACCTATTCCACCAATACACTGCAGGAGCTTTTTCCACATGATAGGCCTCCAGCCGCATAATCAGCTCGGACACAACCCCCTTCCCGCAATGCAACCATTACAGTATTCCAGCTAACCTTTCTCTGGAAAACACTGGAGGGGCACATACTACCGATGAGCCCCCCACCTCTTTCCATCACATATGTTTACTGCCACCGTCAAAGACCAACAAAACACCGCCACAGCCTGCAAGGAAGGCCCCACCACACCCGCAGGGCCCGGCGGATCCATCTTGCAGCCCCAGCGCCCAGAGATCAATCCTCACTACCGAGAGTTGTATTCCATCGCCCTCAATTACAGGACCACGTTAGTTTCCATCTCTACTTGCCTAATCACCATGCCCCCGTTCTGAGCCACAAACCTCCCCACCACCTGATAAACTCTGATGCAAGCCTTGTTAATTTTCGCCACGGACTGTGCCATGCGCCTCGTCGTCCGCGCACCAATGTCGGACCACAGCAGCATAGTGTTAGGAAAAACCATACGAAGTTGTAAAATCTGACTTAACGTCCGAGATCATCTCCCTGATCGGCCGTACCCTAAAGCATTACCACCTGAATGCATAACCCAAACGACCGGCGGTCTATCCCGCCGCACCTAACGTTCCACTTCCGATACCACCTTGCTCCACCTCAACCCGTATACCCCTAGCCAGCGAACACCCGCCTCCCTCACAGTCCACACTCTTTTTTGAGGGCTGTGAATGATGCTTGGCTGGGGTCGCTGGGCAGGTGGGCCCCCCCAGGCAAGTGGGGCCCCCGGGCAACTGCCCAGCGTGCCCATGCGAAAAGACGGCCCGCTGGGTACCCTGTACTTTTGGGCCTGATAACAACTTCATGAGTTAATATTATGTAGTTATGTATTTGTAGGCAAACGTGTGCCTTTTGATGATTGTATATTGTTCCACCACACCCAAGCCACTGGTGTTTGCTTACCTATTGGAAGTTTACACAAGAGAGTTTGCCAAAAAAAGCATGCATGAAAAGATTAACATCAAGGTAAAATAAAGTACTTGGAGCTGCCTGTGTGTGCTTTTCCATGAGGTTAGTTTCAGATTTTTGCGTGTCAGAAAGGCACACAAAATCACACGCTTTCCCAACACACAGAGAAATGTGCTGATCTTAAGCAGATATGCCACAGTGCCATTAATTATTCATCTTATGAATCTGTAAACGTGTGTTTTTTTTTGGAAAAGAGTCAGGGACATCTTTTCCACATTTCTCATGCATAGGACAGCCCATTAAAATGAATAGGCTGTCCTATGCAGGAGCACGTTAAAACGAAATGCGTCCATGCTTGGTCGAACCTCCAGATGCGGACCAAGCCCTAGACAGTAACATAGGAGTCTCAGGTAAATTCAAACCCTTACATCCATATGGCTTATTTCAATCTATCATAAAAACTTTAATCTCATTGTCCACCTCTTTGCCCTCCCACTCTTATACATTACACTATGTGTAGGTGTAACCTATAATCTCTCTTTATATTAAAGTGATTGTAAATGTAGAAATAAAAAAAAACAAAAACAGGTTTATACTTACCCATGGAGTTAGGCTGAACATCCCCAGGTTCAGTTTGTGCCAGAACTCTCGAACATCGCAAAAGTTCGGACCCAAACTGTGAACCCTATTAAAGTCTATGGGACCCGAAATTGAAAAATCAAAGTGCCCATTTTGAAGGCATTTTATAATCAAGTTATTGGCCATAAAAAGGGTATGGGGGCCCAGGTACTGCCCTGGGGGAAATGTATCAATGCAAACAGTTTTTTTTTAAAGATCAGTTTTAAAGGAGCAGTGATTTTAATGATGCTTAAAGGGAAACAATAAAAATGAAAAAAGTCTATAGAGCCCGATACAGCAAAACTGACATATAGGAAAATTATGACATTCAAATTGATTTTTCACGGTTGCAAGCTTTCTTTATTTAGTAGATGACGGCATGGAGAGCCAGCCTGTATGATTGGGCCACAATTTAGTGCACTGAGAACAAGAATAGAGATTTTTTGAATGAATTCTGGTGTCTCTTTGGCAGACTTTGGATGGAAATAACACATTTTTGCACTACAGTGAGCAAGCCTTATGCGAAGAAGCCAAATTATAGAGATTAACAAATTTTTTTTAGATAAAGTTTGGTGTCTCTTTCACAGACCTTAGATAGAAGTAACAGGTGTGGAAAAACTGGGCTTTAGATGTTAGTGGTTCCTCTTCAAAAAATACTGTTTATTTTTCTTAACAAAACATACAAAAACAATGTCCAACAATAACCTCAAAAGAGAAGTTTTCAAAATAAATTTACAAAACAAATTGGGAAATTCTCTCATCTCACCATCTTCTACCTCCTCTTCTACTCCTTGTATATGCAATACATTATTACACCTTATCATAACTTCTCCAAGATGCCCAGACAATGCCTTCATCAATATATTCTTCTGTATTGGCAAGCTGCCTGTTCATGTATCCAGCCACAGAGACTAGGTATCCCTTGTATTCTGGGAGATAACAGCTCCACAAGCTGATGGAATAGGTTGGCTGCTCTCTACTGTTCCATGATGGCTGCCTCCGGGGAACATCCTGCCTCATTGGGGTTGGGCCTCCACCATCACTTCCCTCCTCTGCTCTATCCGACACTCAAGTCGCATCAGTGACCTCATCGTCATCAACCCCTTCATCCTCTTTATCCCTGGAGCCAGCTTGACAATATGCTGTAGCTGGGGGAACATGACTGACAATTTGTTGTTTATCAGTGTTCTCCCCTCTCTGTAGGCTCATGTTACTCCCTTCCTCAACCTTAGAACTAGGGATGGGCTTTATGTTCGGGTCAAACATGAGTTCGACTCTAACATTGGCTAATTGTCCTTTGACCAAACAGCGAACAATTTGGGGTGTTCGCGGAAAATTCGAAAGCCACGGAGCACCCTTTAAAAGTCTATGGGAGAAATCAAAAGTGCTAATTTTAAAGGTAATATGCAAGTTATTGTCATTAACTGTGTTTGGGGACCTGGGTCTTGCCCCAGGGGACTTGTATCAATGCAAAAAAAGTTTTTAAAAGGCTGTTTTTTCGGGAGCAGTGATTTTAATAATGCTTAAAGTGAAACAATAAAAGTGTAATATTCCTTTAAATTTCGTACCTGGGGGTCTCCGCTATCTATCTCCACTCCAACAACACACTGCAAAAGATTCCTGTGGGAAGGAACCTTTTATAGTGTGGGGTGGGAGTTTGTGCACTGAGCCGTGATTGGGCAAAATCATCATGACTTTGTCCAATCATGGCTCTGACTGCGCTCTGTGCCCTCCAAATTCTAAATGGAGAAAAATTATGTTGGGTAAATCTCTTGATTGAATGTGAGTATTGCAGCAAACGTTTGGCTTGTTATTTAACCTTTTAACCACTTGACGACCGCCTCACGCCGATGTACGTCGGCAAAGTGGCACGGACAGGCAAAATCACGTACAGGGTACGTGATTTGCCTTCCGCGGGTGGGGGGTCCGATCGGACCCCCCCCGGTGCCCGAGGCGGTCGTCTTTTGTCCAGCGGCGATCGGTGATGAGGGGGAGACCATCCGTTCGTGGCCCCCCCCTCGCGATCGCCGCCGGCCAATGAGAATCTTCCTTTGCTGCTGTATGCTAAACAGCAGCAAAGGAAATGATGTCATCTCTCCTCGGCTCGGTAATTTCCGTTCCGGCCCGAGGAGAGAAGACATCAATGTGAGTGCACAAACACTACACACACAGTAGAACATGCCAGGCACACAAAACACCCCGATCCCCCCCCCCGATCCCCCCCCAATCACCCCCCCCCTGTCACAAACTGACACCAGCAGTTTTTTTTTTTTTTCTGATTACTGCATAGTGTCAGTTTGTGACAGTAAGTGTGTTAGGGCAGTTAGTATTACCCCCCTTTAGGTCTAGGGTACCCCCCTAACCCCCCCTAATAAAGTTTTAACCCCTTGATCACCCCCTGTCACCAGTGTCACTAAGCGATAATTTTTCTGATCGCTGTATTAGTGTCGCTGGTGACGCTAGTTAGTGAGGTAAATATTTAGGTTCGCCGTCAGCGTTTTATAGCGTCAGGGACCCCCATATACTACCTAATAAATGTTTTAACCCCTTGATTGCCCCCTAGTTAACCCTTTCACCACTGATCACCGTATAACCGTTACGGTTGACGCTGGTTAGTTTGTTTATTTTTTATAGTGTCAGGGCACCCGCCGTTTATTACCGAATAAAGGTTTAGCCCCCCGATCGCCCGGCGGTGATATGCGTCGCCCCAGGCAGCGTCAGATTAGCGCCAGTACCGCTAACACCCACGCATGCAGCATGCGCCTCCCTTAGTGGTATAGTATCTGATCGGATCAATATCTGAACCGATCAGATCTATACTAGCGTCCCCAGCAGTTTAGGGTTCCCAAAAACGCAGTGTTAGCGGGATCAGCCCAGATACCTGCTAGCACCTGCGTTTTGCCCCTCCGCCCGGCCCGGCCCAGCCCACCCAAGTGCAGTATCGATCGATCACTGTCACTTACAAAACACTAAACGCATAACTGCAGCGTTCGCAGAGTCAGGCCTGATCCCTGCGATCGCTAACAGTTTTTTTGGTAGCATTTTGGTGAACTGGCAAGCACCAGCCCCAGGCGTCAGGTTAGCGCCAGTACCGCTAACACCCACGCACGCAGCATACGCCTCCCTTAGTGGTATAATATCTGATCGGATCAATATCTGATCCGATCAGATCTATACTAGCGTCACCAGCAGTTTAGGGTTCCCAAAAACGCAGTGTTAGCGGAATCAGCCCAGATACCTGCTAGCACCTGCGTTTTGCCCCTCCGCCCGGCCCAGCCCAGCCCACCCAAGTGCAGTATCGATCGATCACTGACACTTACAAAACACTAAACGCATAACTGCAGCGTTCGCAGAGTCAGGCCTGATCCCTGCGATCGCTAACAGTTTTTTTGGTAGTATTTTGGTGAACTGGCAAGCACCAGCCCCAGGCAGCGTCAGATTAGCGCCAGTACCGCTAACACCCACGCACACACCGTACACCTCCCTTAGTGGTATAGTATCTGATCGCATCAATATCTGATCCGATCAGATCTATACTAGCGTCACCAGCAGTTTAGGGTTCCCAAAAACGCAGTGTTAGCGGGATCAGCCCAGATACCTGCTAGCACCTGCGTTTTGCCCCTCCGCCCAGCCCGGCCCAGCCCACCCAAGTGCAGTATCGATCGATCACTGTCACTTACAAAACACTAAACGCATAACTGCAGCGTTCGCAGAGTCAGGCCTGATCCCTGCGATCGCTATCAGTTTTTTGGTAGCGTTTTGGTGAACTGGCAAGCGCCAGCGGCCTAGTACACCCCGGTCGTAGTCAAACCAGCACTGCAGTAACACGTGGTGACGTGGCGAGTCCCATAAGTGCAGTTGAAGCTGGTGTGGTGGCAAGCACAAGTAGTGTCCCGCTGCCACCAAAAAGACAAACACAGGCCCGTCGTGCCCATAGTGCCCTTCCTGCTGCATTCGCCAATCCTAATTGGGAACCCACCGCTTCTGCAGCGCCCGTACTTCCCCCATTCACATCCCCAACCAAATGCAGTCGGCTGCATGAGAGGCATTTTTATGTCCTCCCGAGTACCCCTACCCAACGAACCCCCCCAAAAAAGATGTCGTGTCTGCAGCAAGCGCGGATATAGGCGTGACACCCACTATTATTGTCCCTCCTGTCCTGACAATCCTGGTCTTTGCATTGGTGAATGTTTTGAACGCTACCATTCACTAGTTGAGTATTAGCGTAGGGTACAGCATTGCACAGACTAGGCGCCATTTCACAGGGTCTCCCAAGATGCCATCGCATTTTGAGAGACCCGAACCTGGAACCGGTTACCGTTATAAAAGTTAGTTACAAAAAAAGTGTAAAAAAAAAAAAAATATGAAATAAAAAAAAATAGTTGTTGTTTTATTGTTCTCTCTCTCTCGATTCTCTCTCTCTATTGTTCTGCTCTTTTTTACTGTATTCTATTCTGCAATGTTTTATTGTTATTGTTATTGTTATTATGTTTTATCATGTTTGTTTTTCAGGTGTGTAATTATTTACACTTTACTGTGCTTTATTGTTAACCATTGTTAACCATTTTTTTGTCTTCAGGTACGCCATTCACGACTTTGAGTGGTTATACCAGAATGATGCCTGCAGGTTTAGGTATCATCTTGATATCATTCTTTTCAGCCAGCGGTCAGCTTTCATGTAAAAGCAATCCTAGCGGCTAATTAGCCTCTAGACTGCTTTTACAAGCCGTGGGAGGGAATGCCCCCCCCCCCCCACCGTCTTCCGTGTTTTTCTCTGGCTCTCCTGTCTCAACAGGGAACCTGAGAATGCAGCCGGTGATTCAACCAGCTGACCATAGAGCTGATCAGAGACCAGAGTGGCTCCAAACATCTCTATGGCCTAAGAAACCGGAAGCTACGAGTATTTCATGACTTAGATTTCGCCGGATGTAAATAGCGCCATTGGGAAATTGGGGAAGCATTTTATCACACCGATCTTGGTGTGGTCAGATGCTTTGAGGGCAGAGGAGAGATCTAGGGTCTAATAGACCACAATTTTTTCAAAAAAGAGTACCTGTCACTACCTATTGCTATCATAGGGGATATTTACATTCCCCGAGATAACAATAAAAATGATTAAAAAAAAAAATATGAAAGGAACAGTTTAAAAGTAAGATTAAAAAAGCAAAAAAATAATAAAGAAAAAAAAAAACAAAAAAAAAAACACCCCTGTCGCCCCCTACTCTCGCGCTAAGGCGAACGCAAGCGGCGGTCTGTCGTCAAACGTAAACAGCAATTGCACCATGCATGTGAGGTATCACCGCGAAGGCCAGATCGAGTGCAGTAATTTTTCCAGTAGACCTCCTCTGTAAATCTAAAGTGGTAACCTGTAAAGGCTTTTGAAGGCTTTTAAACATGTATTTATTTTGTTGCCACTGCATGTTTGTGCGCAATTTTAAAGCATGTCATGTTTGGTATCCATGTACTCGGCCTAAGATCATCTTTTTTATTTCATCAAACATTTGGGCAATATAGTGTGTTTTAGTGCATTAAAATTAAAAAAAGTGTGTTTTTCCCCCAAAAAATGCGTTTGAAAAATCGCTGCGCAATTACTGTGTGAAAAAAAAAAATGAAACACCCACCATTTTAATCTGTAGGGCATTTGCTTTAAAAAAATATATAATGTTTGGGGGTTCAAAGTAATTTTTTTGCAAAAAAAAAAAAACTTTTTCATGTAAACAATAAGTGTCAGAAAGGGCTTTGTCTTCAAGTGGTTAGAAGAGTGGGTGATGTGTGACATAAGCTTCTAAATGTTGTGCATAAAATGCCAGGACAGTTCAAAACCCCCCCAAATGACCCCATTTTGGAAAGTAGACACCCCAAGCTATTTGCTGAGAGGCATGTCGAGTCCATGGAATATTTTATATTGCGACACAAGTTGCGGGAAAGAGACAAATTTTTTTTTTTTTTTTTGCACAAAGTTGTCACTAAATGATATATTGCTCAAACATGCCATGGAAATATGTGAAATTACACCCCAAAATACATTCTGCTGCTTCTCCTGAGTACGGGGATACCACATGTGTGAGACTTTTTGGGAGCCTAGCCGCGTACGGGACCCCGAAAACCAAGCACCGCCTTCAGGCTTTCTAAGGGCGTGAATTTTTGATTTCACTCTTCACTGCCTATCACAGTTTCGGAGGCCATGGAATGCCCAGGTGGCACAAAACCCCCCCAAATGACCCCATTTTGGAAAGTAGACACCCCAAGCTATTTGCTGAGAGGTATAGTGAGTATTTTGCAGACCTCACTTTTTGTCACAAAGTTTTGAAAATTGAAAAAAGAAAAAAAAAAAGTTTTTTCTTGTCTTTCTTCATTTTCAAAAACAAATGAGAGCTGCAAAATACTCACCATGCCTTTCAGCAAATAGCTTGGGGTGTCTACTTTCCAAAATGGGGTCATTTGGGGGGGTTTTGTGCCACCTGGGCATTCCATGGCCTCCGAAACTGTGATAGGCAGTAAAGAGTGAAATCAAAAATTTTCACCCTTAGAAATCCTGAAGGCAGTGATTGGTTTTCGGGGTCCAGTACGCGGCTAGGCTCCCAAAAAGTCCCACACATGTGGTATCCCCATACTCAGGAGAAGCAGCTAAATGTATTTTGGGGTGCAATTCCACATATGCCCATGGCCTGTGTGAGCAATATATCATTTAGTGACAACTTTATGAAAAAAAAAAAAAAAAAAAGTGTCACTTTCCCGCAACTTGTGTCAAAATATAAAATATTCCATGGACTCAATATGCCTCTCAGCAAATAGCTTGGGGTGTCTACTTTCCAAAATGGGGTCATTTTGGGGGGTTTTGTGCCATCTTGGCATTCCATGGCCTCCGAAACTGTGATAGGCAGTGAAGAGTGAAAGCAAAAATTTACACCCTTAGAAATCCTGAAGGCGGTGATTGGTTTTCGGGGCCCCGTACGCGGCTAGGCTCCCAAAAAGTCCCACACATGTGGTATCCCCATACTCAGGAGAAGCAGCAGAATGTATTTTGGGGTGCAATTCCACATAGGCCCATGGCCTGTGTGAGCAATATATCATTTAGTGACGACTTTTTGTAAATATTTTTTTTTTTTTTGTCATTTTTCAATCACTTGGGACAAAAAAAATAAATATTCAATGGGTTCAACATGCCTCTCAGCAATTTCCTTGGGGTGTCTACTTTCCAAAATGGGGTCATTTGGGGGGGTTTTGTACTGCCCTGCCATTTTAGCACCTCAAGAAATGACATAGGCAGTCATAAACTAAAAGCTGTGTAAATTCCAGAAAATGTACCCTAGTTTGTAGACGCTATAACTTTTGCGCAAACCAATAAATATACGCTTATTGACATTTTTTTTACCAAAGACATGTGGCCGAATACATTTTGGCCTAAATGTATGACTAAAATTTAGTTTATTGGATTTTTTTTATAACAAAAAGTAGAAAATATCATTTTTTTTCAAAATTTTCGGTCTTTTTCCGTTTATAGCGCAAAAAATAAAAACAGCAGAGGTGATCAAATACCATCAAAAGAAAGCTCTATTTGTGGGAAGAAAAGGACGCAAATTTCGTTTGGGTACAGCATTGCATGACCGCGCAATTAGCAGTTAAAGCGACGCAGTGCCAAATTGGAAAAAGACCTCTGGTCCTTAGGCAGCATAATGGTCCGGGGCTCAAGTGGTTAAGGAGCTATTATTTTTATCTTGTTTTTTGGCTGCTTTAATCCAATATAAAAAAAAGCATTGGCTTTACTTGTGTTATCCTACAGCTATATTTTGTGCTATGGGAGGAAACTCAAATGCAGTAAGAACAAAAAAACATGCATAAGGTGTTTCTTCTAGGAAGTGAACCTTTAAGACCCGTATACACGATCGGACTTTTTGACAACAAACATGCAAATTAGCTGTTTTGGAGCAACATCCGACCGTTTGTACGCTCCATCGGACAAACTTTTTCTGTTTCCATCGGACTTTTGTTGGCTGTGTGAACGGACAAACTTTCTGGCAACAAAAGTCAGATGGAGCAAAGTCCAATCGTGTGTACACAAAAGCATCGGACTTTTGTACAAACTACAGTACACGGCCGCGAGAATGTTTCCAGTGTGAACCCATCGCGCTGGTTCTCGGCGACAGGTACTGTACATCTCGCGCTGGCTGCAATAGGAAAAACACATTTTCCTATTGCAGTGAGCGCGAGAGGGAATTCCCCTCTGGGGGCATACCAGGCCCTTAGGTCTGGTATGGAATGTAAGGGGTACCCCCTACGCTGAAAAAACGGCGTGGGGTCCCCCCAAAATCCATACCAGACCCTTATCCGAGTATGCAGCCCGGCCGGTCAAGAAAGGGGGTGGGGACAAGCGGGCGGCCTCCCCTCCTGAGCCATACCAGGCCACATGCCCTCAACATGGGGGGTGGGTGCTTTGGGGGAGAGGGCACCCTACTGCCCCCCCCACCCTAAAGCACCTTGTCCCCATGTTGATGAGGAGAAGGGCCTCTTCCCGACAACCCTGGCCGTTGGTTCTCGGGGTCTGCGGGCGGGGGGCTTATCGGAATCCGGGAGCCCCCTTTAATAAGGGAGCCGCAGATCCTGGCCCCCCACCCAATGTGAATGAGTATGGGGTACATGGTACCACTACCCATTCACCTAGGGGAAAAAAAGTGTCAATAAAAAAAACAAACCACAGGTTTTAAAAGTAATTTATTCGGCAGCTCCAGGGGTCTTCTTCTGACTTCGGGGGTCTTCTGCCGACTTCGGGGGTCTCTCAGGCCTCTTCGCCCTCTCTCCGGTGTCGTTTCCATGCTCTCTGGTTCTTCTTCCTTCTGCCGGGCTCCTCCGCTATCTTCTGCTCTTTTGCTAGTGGAGGAGCCCGGACATCTGGATCGTCATATGACCACGCCCCCTTATGACCTCACAGTCCCAGCATGCCCCGGGGCTGTGATGTCATAGGGAGGCGGGGTCACTGCCTATATAAGTCATAGCAGAGCGCACAGACAGCAATACAGCCGGAGAGAGCGTCGTGTCAACATCTCTGGAAGAGAAGAGGGAAGAAGACGATCCAGATGTCCGGGCTCCTCCGCTAGCAAAAGAGCGGCAAAAAAGCAGAAGATAGCGGAGGAGCCTGGCAGAAGGAAGAAGAACCAGAAAGTGCAGAGACGACACAGGAGAGAGGGAGAAGAGGCCTGAGAGACCCCCGAAGTCGGCAGAAAACCCCCAAAGTCGGAAGAAGACCCCTGAAGTCGGAAGAAGACCTCTGGAGCTGCCTAATAAATTACTTTTAAAACCTGTTTAGTGTGTTTTTTTTATTGACACTTTTTTTCTCTAGGTGAATGGGTAGGGGTACCCATACTCATTCACATAGGGTGGGGGGCTGGGATCTGGGGGCGCCCTTATTAAAGGGGGCTCCTGGATTCCGATAAGCCCCCCGCCCGCAGACCCCGACAATCAACGGCCAGGTTGTCGGGAAGAGGCCCTTGTCCTCATCAACATGGGGACAAAGTGCCCACCTCCCATGTTGAGGGCATGCAGCCTGGTACGGCTCAGTAGGGGGGGCGCTCGCTCGCCCCCACCCCCCTTCCTGACCGGCCGGGCTGCGTGCTCAGATAAGGGTATGGTATGGATTTTGGGAGAACCCCCACGCTGGTTTTTTCGGCGTAGGGGGTTCCCCTTAAAATCCATACCAGATCTAAGGGCCTGGTATGCCCCTGGAGGGGAACCCATGCCGGTTTTTTATTTAAAATTTGGCGTGGAGTTCCCCCTCAAGAATCATACCAAACACAGTGCCTGGCATTGGTCAATCTCGCCAATAAAAGTGGCGAGATCGACACAATATCAGACAACAATACAGAAGTTACCAAAGGGTGGTGGTAAAGAGCTGAAAAACCATGTGATTTGGTGAAAGTTGGCTGGAAAAGTCTGTATGCAAGACAAACTTCTGGCCAATGCCCTTTGTAAAAAAATCCAAGGGAAAGTCCTATCGTTGGTATGGGGCTTTAGCCTCACACACACGATCAGACTTTGTACAAACTTTCCCGTGAATTTTTGTACAAAGGGCGTCGGCCGTAAACTAATTAAGCATACACACGGCAGGACTTTTTCAGCCAACTTTTACCAAATCACGTGGTTTTTCAGCTCTTTACCGCCACCCTTTGGTCAACTTCTGTATTGTTGTCTGATCTTTTGCATTGCTTCTGAGCATGCATGTTTGTACTTTGGACTAAAGTCCTATGGACTTGTGTACACAGGATAGGATTTTGCACCATAGGACTTTTGTTGCCAGAAAGTTTGTCTGTTTGCACAGCCAACATTTGTCCGATGAAAAACGAAAACGTTTGTCCGATGGAGCATACACATGGTAGGATGTTGCCTTAAAACAGCTAATTTGCATGTTTGTTGTCAAAAAGTCCTATTGTGTGTATGGGCCTTTAGACCACAGCAGTGCAAATACCTGTCAGGGCTGGGTTCAGCCCTTCATTCTCTGTGCTGGCTGCTCAGCTGTTGGGCAATACCAGCTTATTAACCATGCTGTCCCAAACTTCCTCTATTGATCTGTGTAGCCTCTGCTTCACCTCATGCTTTTTTTATTTCATTAAAGGCAACGCAGACATGAAATATGTCCAGTGAATATAAACCTACAAATATACAGACAATTACACAGCTTCAACTTATATTTTGAATCCTTATAAATATAATGCCAGCATCGTCATGCATTTACTTTAAAACCCCCCTTAGCATTATGGAAATGTGGAGTGACTCCATTAATGACACATAATCTGTGTTTACTGCTGCAGTCATATAACTTTACGAGTTACATATCTGAGTGGCCATCAGCATGTACAAAAAGGTATAAAAGCATTCACATTTACATGTCATCCTTATTTGATATCTTCAGTTGAGGACTTTTTTAGCAGTATATTCCAATCCAAATAATAGCCTTCTTGCAGTCATGCCCAGGATAATCACTTCCTCATATGTCCACAGGGCAGATGGAATGGTGTTGTCAGGATTGATGGATTGGCAGATTAATCTAAGCATGCAATAATATTTCTTTGCAAGTTTGATTAATGTTCATCCTTGCCACCTGGAACTCATGGCAGAACATCTAGGAAGGAAAAATATCATGTAACTATTGGCTTTGTCAACATCAAAAGTTAATACATTCTAAGAAATGTACATGGAGGTGGAAGTCATAATTGCTGATTCAATGAATATAGGATTCTCAGTATGAGCTTGGGTAATACTCTGAAGAAGTAGGACATTGCCAAACACTGCATCATGGTTAAAGTAGCCACAGTGTTAATGGGCTTTCATCTAATGTCAATGCTGGCACCAGCCACAACATAAAGTTCTACAAACTGATATCCCAGGAAAACCCTGTTGCCTTTATCATCAGCCATGTGACCCCTATCTCTGGGATTCTGTCACTGCAGGCCAGGACTGTGGCAGGGGAGAAACTGCTTCAGGTTGCCAGCAACTTTACTGAAACAGGATCTCCCAATCTCAGCTCCTAAATGGTCAGAGCAGCTGTCAAGGATCAAGTAATCACTGAAATCATAGTCCATTGACACCTCCTCCAGTTCTCTAACCAAAAGCCTGTACAAAGGTATGGAAATATTACTGGGGAAAAGTTTGCAGAAGCCTTATGCCCCGTACACATGGTTGGAATTTCCGACAGAAAAAGTCTGATGGGAGCTTTTGGTCGGATATTCCGACCGTGTGTATGCCCCATCGGACTTTTTCTGTCTGCATTTCCAAAGGACATAGATAGAGAACGTCATCATAAATAGTGGCATACCATAATCAGCAAAATAATCATAATAACACACTAAAAACAGCGCTAGTGTTGAGCTAAAAAGGATAATGTGGCCAACTTCACATGCGTTTCGTCATATCCTGACTTCAACAGAGGGCGTGCCTACACGACTAACGGACAGGTCTATATTGTCCAGCCCAATCCACCCTAGCCAATCAGATAAGCGAATGGCGTGACGACAGGTGCAAGTCATCCGCCGAGATACATACTGGCGGCTTCACCACAGGAGAGGGGGGGACAAATAGCCGCTCTGCACAATGGCTCGCATAGGCGAGTATGTACACTCAAAGGCTAAACAGCGCCAGCCAGTGAATGTAAAACAAGTAAAGAATGACATTACACATTATGCTTTTAAAATAGGGGCTCACAGTATATCTTCACATGCAATCAGCACATACGTTGAATCTATCATCTTTAGCCCGCCGATATGCATATACATGCAGCAGCAATCACTAAAAATGAACGCTACATGACACTGCAGCATATCGGGCGATCAATGTAAATGCTCACTGCATGTCAACGCAGCATAATAAGAGCATACAAAAATGAAGCATATGACAAATATAAAGCATATGACAAATATAATTCAATCATTAATAAATCATTAAGTGAAAATAGTGAATATGCAATCAAAAACACATAATAATAAAAACATTCACATTATATTTCTAAATACAGTAGGTTAAAAAAGACCAATAGTGGGTAGTTAATTTCTAAAAACGGACCCCATTCAGGTAAGATAAAACCAATAAACGCTTAAAACGACATACATCAATATATAAAAAAAAAAAAAAAAAAAAAAAAAAAGGACTATATGTATAAATTGTGCGCAAACCTCAACTGTATACAGCATAAGGTAAAGCAGCAGATTCGGCATTACAAAGGCGTTATAAACTGTGCGCAAACCACAACTATATACGGCATAAGATATTTTAAACGGCTGCTGTTTTTGGTCTTACTTGAGTTTTTTTCACTTGTTTGTAACAACAAATCGGTGTTATCTCTATATATTTGTATATGTTCTTTTTTTTATCGATTTATCACTGCTTTGGAACTGCTAGGGTCCCTGGCGCTGAGTGGTGTATTTTTGGGCCTTTAAATACACCTTTTCATAGATAGAGAACATGTTCTAAATTTTTCCGTTGGAAATGCAGACGGAGGTTATCCCGTTGGCGAGTCCGACCATGTGTACACGGCATAACATTGCACCTGTTATCCTATGCAATACACATTTTTCCAGCAAATCTATTTTCATTTATTATTTTTCTGTTGAGGCTAAGGGTCTGGTATGGATTTTTGGCATGGGGTTCCCCTTAAAATGCATACCAGACCCTAAAAGGGCCTATCATGGATTGTGGGGGACCCCCGCGCGTTTTTTTCCTCAATTTTTTATTGCCGGCAAATGCCAATCTCTCCTCTGCTCTCCAGGGTCACAATGCTCAGTTCAGGTTGTGAGTGGGAGCAGGTGAATGGGGCCTCACTGCAAACGCCCTGCGACCTTATGCAGTACAGATTAAGGGGTTAAAGCAAGTGGTAAGGAGGGATTGTATCACTCACTCACCACCTGCTTTAAACCCTTGGACCTTACACTGGTATGCTGCAGCTGAGAGCTTTGCACCAGGTTGTAGGGCATTTGCGGATGGCTCCGTTCATTTGAATAGGTCTCAATCGACGACAGGTGGTATAACACCTGCTGCGGCATGTGTATACCCTCGGTCGCTGCCTCTGTGGCTAAAGGGGGTAGAGGTCTGTGTTCCTGTGTGATTCAGTGTGGTGCAATTTTAGCAGCCCATTAATTTAAATGGGTTGTGTATCGCACCAGACCACATAAAAGGTAGTGCATGCGCTACTTTTCAAAAACACACTGTACCAGATAGCATGGTACTGCAGAACCTTGTGATCTGGTGCAGGCAAACGCACAGTGTTTGCGATATGCATTTGGGGTGCTGTTAATCATGTATTGGCACCCTCAGAAAATCGCAAAGGTAGTGCACCTTACAGTGCAGGAAATGCAGTACAGTTTTGCTGTGAACTGGCCCTAACAACAGGACACTGTGCCGGTGATCTTTGACCTCTCCCATGTTGTTCAGGTAGATCTCCACCTCTGTAAGGTTGCCTACCCCTGCAAAGGGTATCATTTAAACTCCAAACTTTCTATACAGTATGAGGGCTCATACACACAAGCAGAGAAATTGGCACTGATAGGGGCATCTGGCATTTTTTCTTACGTTCATGAACACAGCTGCATGTTATTTAATGTGGCTATGCTTATGCAGACATATATGCATGTGTTCGTGCGCAGCAATCGGGGGCATAAAAAAATGCCCCAAAGCTGCATTTGGAGAGGCGCTTGTGAACATAATTTATGCATAAACACTTTTAAATGCTCATCAAGGCACACATGTGCACGTAAAATTCATCTAATGGCTGAAATAAATGAATATTCTAGCCAATAGAATGAGTTTTACACTAATACGCTTATAAACACCATATGCCTGTAAACGTGCATAAATACGCTCATACACCCACACAAATGCAAGACATTAGAGGACTTTTTTTTTTTTTTGCCAACTTCTTTTTGTGCCTTAGGATATCCAAACATAGACCCAGAATGTCAGCTCATCCAGACATCACATTTCACAACTGTCAATTTCCTTAATGCCAGTGTATTCACTTCCCTCATACTTGGTATGTATAGTAGGCAAACCGGCAAACAGCTAAATACGCAGATTGAATACTTGAGAGTACAGATTGAATATGAGAGCTGTTTTATCTGTTAAAGCATTTATATTTCTTTCCATTTAGTCCTGAGATTAAAAACCCTACCAGGGAGCACAGCCTTGTCATGCAAGAAATAAAAAAAAATGCGGCGCTACTCCAAGCTAATAAAGTGACCATAAAGTGTTGGTGCAGGAAACCCTAAAAAAATATTACGTAAAGTGGACAAGGAATTCAAAAATAGTATCTGTGTGAAAACGATGTGTAAAAAATGCACAACACAACAAACTACCCAGTGAGATCCAACATATATTAAAAAATAGAAAAAATACCCCCCCCCCAGGGGTTAAATGCACTGCAAACCAGAGTATGTGATAAGTGCAATAATGTTGTCACCCTCTATAAATACTATAAAGAACACAGAGCCTATATATGTGTCAAAAACCCTAAAAACAGCAATATGCACAGAAAAAGCAATATAACAATAATGGTGTCACCCTCTGCAAAACCATAAATGCAATGAAAAAATGCAAACCAAAGCGCATACAAGCAATAAAGTGTTATAAAGGAAAATCTAAATAAATACATACATACATATGCATGCATTGGTATTGCAAAAATCGTATGACAATAAAAGTAACACCCCTCTGGGGTTACCAAGACTCAGATTAAAAATAATACGTGTCCATACATATATCCTGTAATCTGTGTAACAGTTCACATATATATTAAGTGTGTGTGATTCATAGAGTGCACTTCTCCTTTAAGACACATGCTTGATCCTGTATATAACACCATGTAAATCCTTCACCAGTAAGGATGGCAGCACACCTCAAAGATTGGACCTAATAGGTATAGGTCTAACGCGCATCACCCTTTTTGAGGTGGGACCAACTCATATACTGATAATCCTCCACTGCGTACTTCCCTAGGATAAGGCTCGGAAGGTCAGCTGGTGTATATTAATCCACTCCTTAACTGGTTCCCGACCAGCCGCCGCAGTTTTACTGCGGCAGAATGACACGGGTTTGGCGAAACGATGTTATCTTACGTAGGGCACGCGGCCGCCTAGGGGCCCGCGATGTTCGGATTCATTTCAGAACTGATCAGTCTTCAGGCCCAGGCCAATGATTTCTGGCCTGGACCTGTTGATCGGTTTTGACAAATTAAATGCTTCCCCTGCCTGTAAGTGTAAACACAGGCAGGGGAAGTGATGTCATCTCCCTCCAGAGAGAGGAGAGAGGACATCCAAACGTGAGTTACACCAACACTACACTGACACAGTACACGTAGGCAAACATTTCATCCCCGATCACCCCCCACCTGTCACGATGTCACCCAGTGCAGTGTTCATATTTTTCTTTGATCACGATACTGGTGTCATTCTTGACACTACACAGCATTAGGGTACTTAGTAGTAGGCCCAGATAGGTCTAGGGACCCCCCCTAATAAAGGTTTAACCCCTTGATCACCCCCTGTCACCAGTGATCACCGTATTAGTGTCACAGGTGACGCTGGTTAGTTAGTTATTTTTTATAGCATCAGGGCACCTGCCGTACATTATCTAATAAAAGGTTTAACCTCCTGATTACCCGACGGGTTTTAGCATCAGTTAGGGTCTGCGTCACCCCAGGCAGCGTCAGATTAGTGCCAGTAGCGCTAACACCCACCATACACCTCCCTTAGTAGTATAGTATCTGAACGGATCAATATCTTTGATCTGATCAGATCTATATTAGCGTCCCTAATAGTTTAGGTTTCCCAAAAATGCAGTGTTAGTGGGATCATCCCAGATACCCGCTAGCACCTGCATTTAGCCCCTCCACCCAGCCCAGCCCACCAAGGTGCAGTATCAATCGATCACTGTCACTTACAAAACACTAAACACATAACTGGAGCATTCGCAGAGTCAGGCTTGATCCCTGCGAACGCTAACAGTTTTTTGGTAGCGTCTGAAGCAGTCGCTGACAGTCAGGTGCTCTTTTTTCCTGTGAGTCTCACTAGTTAGTAAATTTGGAGGATAAAATGTCCAATCAAAGGTACACTAGTGAAGAGGCCTACATGTTTCTGAGCATGACCGATGAGAGTGAAGAGGAACTCACCCATCTGTCAGATTCAGGCTCAGAATACGAACCTGTAGACAGCAGCGGCACCCTGACAGATAGCTCTGATGAAGGAGTAGTGGTCCCTGCCATGGTCAGGCGTACCCAACTCTGTTCTTCTGCTGTTGTTGAGGTTCAAGAATCACAGGGCTCTCATATGGAGCAGAGAGCCAGTATTAGTGCCGCTCATCCTTCTGGTGAACTGGCAAACACAAGCGGCCTAGTACATCCTGGTTGTACATCCAGCACTGCAGTAACACTTGGTGACGCGGCGAGTCCCATAAGTGCAGTTCAAGCTGGGGAGGTGGCTAGCATAACTAGTGTCCCGCAGCCACCAAGAAGACAAAAACAGGCCTGTCAAGCCCATAGTGCACTTCCTGCTGCATTTACCAATCCGCATTGAGAGCCCACCACTTCTGCAGCACCCGTACTTCCCCCATTCACTGGCCAACCCGGAATTCAGGTAGAAACAGTTGATTTTACATCACTTGATTTTTATTCGCTGTTTTTTACAGAAGATCTCTATAGATCTATTGTGGGCCAAAGCAATTTGTATGCTGGTCAATTCATCGCCGCCAATCCCCAGTTGACCCTTGCCAGAGATTGGAGACCTATTACGGTCTCCGAATATAAGACCTTCCTGGGCCTATCCCTCCTTATGGGCATAACTAAAAAAGTGAGTTGCGGTCATATTGTTCCACTGACCCAATTCACCATATGTGTTCTCTGCCTCCATGACCAGGACACGATACGAGCAGATCTTGCAGTTCATGCATTTCAATGATAATGAACTCTGTCGTCCTCGGGGTGACCCTGAATATGATCGGCTCTACAAAATTCGGCCCCTCGTAAACCACTTCAACCAGCAGTTTGCAGCCTTGTTTACTCCCGATCAAGTTGTCTGCGTTGATGAATCCCTGGTTAGGTTTTCTAGCCACTTGTCATTCAAACATTATCTTCCCAGCAAGCATGCCAGATATGGGGTTAAGATGTATAAGCTCTGTGACAGGGCAACAGGCTATACATATAGTTTTATGGTTTACAAGGGAAGAGATAGTTATGTAGAGCCAGGGATCTGCCCAGACTACATAGAGAGCACTGGTAAGATTGTGTGGGACTTGGTGTCACCCTTATTCGGAAAGGGGTATCACTTGTATGTGGCCAATTATTACACAAGTGTGCCACTTTTTAGTCACTTGTTTGATCATGGAATTGGCGAATGTGGCACTGTGAGATCTAATTGCCGGGGCTTACCCCAGCGGCTTGTAGATTCCCGTCTTAGGCTGGGGGAGAGAACCTGCTTGAGATGTAATAATTTGCTCGCTGTGAATTGGAAGGATAACAAGAATGTTTTCGTTCTGTCCTCCCTTCACGCAGACACGATGGTCCATATTCAAACGGCGACTGGTGTTGTGGAGAAACCCCTCTGTGTCCACGAATACAACCTTAACATGGGAGGGGTGGACCTCAACGACTAGTTGTTGGCGCCGTACCTAATTGCCCGTAAGGCCAGACGCTGGTATAAAAAAGTGTCTGTATATTTATTCCAATTGGCTCTGCTGAATGTTTATGTGCTATACAAAGCTTCAGGACGACTGGATCCTTGCTTAAATTCCAGGAAGAGATCATCACAGCCCTTCTGTTTCCAGATGGTGCTGTGACCCAACTTCCCAATCCAAATGCAGTGAGCTGGCTGCATGAGAGGCATTTTCCGTATGTGCTCCTTGGTACCCCTACCCAAAGAAATTCCCAAAGAAGATGTAGGATATAGGCGTGACACCCACTTTTATTGTCCCTCCTGTCCTAACAAACCTGGTCTTTGCAGTGGTGAATGTTTCGAACGCTACCACACACTAGTGGAGTATTAGCGTAGGGTACAGCATTGCACAGTCCTGTGGCACACTTACACAGGGTCTCGAAAGATGAGATGGCCATCACATTTTGAGAGACCCTAATCTGGAACGTATACAGTTTAAATAAAAGTGCAAAAATACAAACAAAACAATAAAAGCACACAAAAACACAAATAAAAAATTAAAAAGCCAAAAATAATTGTGGTTTTATTTTTCCTCTCTCTATTTTTCTCATTCTTATGTTTGCTCTCTATTGTCCGCTCTACTGCTCACCCTCCATAATTCTCTCAATTGTTACTGTACTTTAGAACTGTAATGTTTTATTTTTACTACGTTTTATTGTATTTGCTTTTGCAGGTATGGTATGTCTTACTGTTATACTGTAATGTTACTTTGTTTTATTGTTAATCATTTGCTTAACAGGTACGCCATTCAGCTGCAGCACGGGTTTATTTATTCTGATAGCAACAGCGTTTGCTCCCATGATATGTAAAGCCATGACTTCAGCACTGTACGAGGTGAATTCACCACCACAGTTTAAAAAAATAGCATATATGTCAAAGCATGGGGACAGGTGTGGAGGAGCAATTTGCTCCTAACATTAGTGGCGGATTGCCCCCATGCTTCGGCATATATTTTTTAGGCACAGATTGCGTTAAAAAATCAAGTTGTTTTATTGAGGTAATGCTTTCTTGTTACCATTGTTTACTTTTCAGTAGGGATGAGCTTCGAGTTCGAGTCGAACTCATGTTCTACTCGAACATTGGCTGTTCGCAAGTTCGCCGAACAGCGAACAATTTGGGGTGTTCGCGGCAAATTCGAATGCCGCGGAACACCCTTTAAAAGTCTATGGGAGAAATCAAAAGTGCTAATTTTAAAGGCTTATATGCAAGTTATTGTCATAAAAAGTGTTTGGGGACCCGGGTCCTGCCCCAGGGGACATGGATCAATGCAAAAAAAAGTTTTAAAAACGGACGTTTTTTCAGGAGCAGTGATTTTATTAATGCTTAAAGTCAAACAATAAAAGTGTAATATCCCTTTAAATTTCGTACCTGGGGGGTGTCTATAGTATGCCTGTAAAGGGGCGCATGTTTCCCGTGTTTAGAACAGTCTGACAGCAAAATGACATTTGGAAGGAAAAAACTCATTTAAAACTACCCGCGGCTATTGCATTGCCGACAATACACATAGAAGTTCATTGATAAAAACGGCATGGGAATTCCCTACAGGGGAACCCCGAACCAAAATAAAAAAATAAAAAAATGATGTGGGGGTCCCCCTAAATTCCATACAAGGCCCTTCAGGTCTGGTATGGATATTAAGGGGAACCCCAGCCAAAATTTAAAAAAAAAATTGACGTGGGGTTCCCCCTAAATTCCATACCAGACCCTTCAGGTCTGGTATGGATTTTAAGGGGAACCCCGCGCCAAAAAAAAAAAAAAAAACTGCGTGGGGTCCCCCTAAAAATCCATACCAGACCCTTATCCGAGCACGCAACCTGGCAGGCCGCAGGAAAAGAGGGGGGGACGAGAGTGCGGCCCCCCCCCCTCCTGAACCGTACCAGGCCACATGCCCTCAACATTGGGAGGTTGCTTTGGGGTAGCCCCCCAAAACACCTTGTCCCCATGTTGATGAGGACAAGGGCCTCATCCTCACAACCGTGGCCGGTGGTTGTGGGGGTCTGCGGGCGGGGGGCTTATCGGAATCTGGAAGCTCCCTTTAACAAGGGGACCCCCAGATCCCGGCCCCCCCCCCGTGTGAAATGGTAAGGGGGTACTTACCCCTACCATTTCACTAAAAAACTGTCAAAAATGTTAAAAATGACAAGAGACAGTTTTTGACAATTCCTTTATTTAAATGCTTCTTCTTTCTTCCTTCATCTTCTTCTTCTTCTGGCTCTTCTGGTTCTTCCTCCGGCGTTCTCGTCCAGCATCTTCTCCGCGGCGTCTTCTATCTTCTTCTCCTCGGGCCGCTCCGCACCCATGGCATGAGGGGAGGCTCCCGCTCTTCTCTTCATCTTCTTCTCTTCTTCATCTTCTTCTTCATCTTCTTCTTCATCTTCTTCCTTCTTCTCTTCTTCATGTCTTCTCCGGGCCGCTCCGCAGCCATGCTGTGGCATGGAGGGAGGCTCCCGCTGTGTGACGGCGTCTCTTCGTCTGACGGTTCTTAAATAACGGGGGCGGGGCCACCCGGTGACCCCGCCCCCCTCTGACGCACGGTGACATGACGGGACTTCCCTGTGGCATTCCCCGTGACGTCACAGGGAAGTCCCTCAAGTCACCGTGCGTCAGAGGGGGGCGGGGTCACCGGATGGCCCCGCCCCCCGTTATTTAAGAACCGTCAGACGAAGAGACGCCGTCACACAGCGGGAGCCTCCCTCCATGCCACAGCATGGCTGCGGAGCAGCCCGGAGAAGACATGAAGAAGAGAAGAAGGAAGAAAAGATGAAGAAGAAGAAGAAGATGAAGAAGAAGATGAAGAAGAGAAGAAGATGAAGAGAAGAGCGGGAGCCTCCCCCCCCATGCCATGGGTGCGGAGCGGCCCGAGGAGAAGAAGATAGAAGACGCCGCGGAGAAGATGCTGGACGAGAACGCCGGAGGAAGAACCAGAAGAGCCAGAAGAACCAGAAGAAGAAGAAGATGAAGGAAGAAAGAAGAAGCATTTAAATAAAGGAATTGTCAAAAACTGTCTCTTGTCATTTTTAACATTTTTGACAGTTTTTTAGTGAAATGGTAGGGGTAAGTACCCCCTTACCATTTCACACAGGGGGGGGGGCCGGGATCTGGGGGTCTCCTTGTTAAAGGGGGCTTCCAGATTCCGATAAGCCCCCCGCCCGCAGACCCCGACAACCACCGGCCACGGTTGTGAGGATGAGGCCCTTGTCCTCATCAACATGGGGACAAGGTGTTTTGGGGGCTACCCCAAAGCACCCTCCCAATGTTGAGGGCATGTGGCCTGGTACGGTTCAGGAGGGGGGGGGCCGCACTCTCGTCCCCCCCTCTTTTCCTGCGGCCTGCCAGGTTGCGTGCTCGGATAAGGGTCTGGTATGGATTTTTAGGGGGACCCCACGCCGTTTTTTTTTTTTTTTGGCGCGGGGTTCCCCTTAAAATCCATACCAGACCTGAAGGGTCTGGTATGGAATTTAGGGGGAACCCCACGTCAATTTTTTTTTTAAATTTTGGCTGGGGTTCCCCTTAATATCCATACCAGACCTGAAGGGCCTTGTATGGAATTTAGGGGGACTCCCACATCATTTTTTTTTTTAAATTTTGGTTCGGGGTTGCCCTGTGGGGAATTCCCATGCCGTTTTTATCAATGAACTTCTATGTGTATTGTCGGCAATGCAATAGCCGCGGTAGTTTTAAATGTGTTTTTTCCTTCAAAATGTCATTTTGCTGTCAGACTGTTCTAAACACGGGAAACATGCGCCCCTTTACAGGCATACTATAGACACCCCCCAGGTATGAAATTTAAAGGGATATTACACTTTTATTGTTTGACTTTAAGCATTATTAAAATCACTGCTCCTGAAAAAACGGCCGTTTTTAAAACTTTTTTTTGCATTGATTCATGTCCCCTGGGGCAGGACCCAGGTCCCCAAACACTTTTATTGACAATAACTTGCATATTAGCCTTTAAAATTAGCACTTTTGATTATTCATGTTCGTGTCCCATAGACTTTAACGGTGTTCGCGTGTTCGAACGAATTTTTTTCCTGTTCGCATGTTCTGGTGCGAACCGAACAGGGGGGTGTTCGGCTCATCCCTACTTTTCAGGTACGCCATTCTGCTGCAGCACTGATTTATTCATCTTGACCGCAACAGCGTTTGCTCTCACGATATGAAAATCAGCAACTCCAGCACTGTAGGAGGTGATTTCACCACCACAGTTAAAAAAAAATATGGTGCATGTATGCCCATCATTAGAAGTGGGTGGATGAACGGCGGAATTCTAATGGTGGGCATACCCACCAATCAGTCTTTTTTTTTCATGCAACCCACAGGCTGCATGAAAAAAGAACATTACAATGTATGCCCAACAAGGACCAGCAACATACTGGTATGTTGCTGGACTTTGAGTGGTTATACCAGAATGATGCCTGCAGGTTTAGGTATCATCTTGGTATCATTCTTTTCAGCCAGCAGTTGGCTTTCTTGTAAAATCAATCCTAGTGGCTAATTAGCCTCTAGACTGCTTTTACAAGCAGTGGGAGGGAACATCCCTCCCCTCCCACCGTCTTCCATGGTTTTCTCGGGCTCTCCTGTCCCAACAGAGAATGCAGCCAGCTGACCATAGAGCTGATCGGAGACCAGAACAGCTCCAATCATCTCTATGACATAAGAAACCGGAAGCTACAAGCATTTCATGACTTTCGTCGGATATAAACAGCGCCACTGGGAAATTGGGAAAGCGTTTTATCACACCGATCTTGGTGTGGTCAGATGCTTTGAGGGCAGAGGAAAGATCTAGGGTCTAATAGACCCCAATTTTTTTCAAAAAGGAGTACCTCTCACTACCTATTGCTATCATAGGGGATATTTACATTCCCTGAGATAACAATAAAAATGATAAAAAAAAAAATGAAAGGAACAGTTTAAAAATAAAAAAGAATAAATAAATAATTAAAAAAAAAAAATAATAAAGCACCCCTGTCCCCCCTGCATGCTCATGCGCAAAGTCAAATGCAAGCGTCGGTCTGGTGTCATATGTAAACAGCAATTGCACCATGCATGTGAGGTATTACCGCGAGGTCATATCGAGGGCAGTTATTTCAGCAGTAGACCTCCTCTGTAAATCTAAAGTGGTAACCTGTAAAGGATTTTAAAGGCTTTTAAAAATGTATGAAGTTTGTCGCCACTGCACGTTTGTGCGCAATTTTAAAGCATGTCATGTTTGGTATCCATGTACTCGGCATAAGATCATCTTTTTTTATTTCATCAAACATTTGGGCAATATAGTGTGTTTTAGTGCATTAAAATTTTTTTAAACAAGTGATTTTTTCCCAAAAAAATTGCGTTTGAAAAATCGCTGCGCAAATACTGTGTGAAAAAAAATTCCCACACCCACCATTTTAATCTGTAGGGCCTTTGCTTTAAAGAAATATATAATGTTTGGGGGTTCAAAGCAATTTTCTAGCAAAAAAAAAAATATTTTCATGTAAACAAAAAGTGTCAGAAAGGGTATTCTCTTCGAGTGGTTAGAAGAGCGGGTGATGTGTGACATAAGCTTCTAATGTTGTGCATAAAATGCCAGGACTATTCAAAACCCCCCAAAATACCCCTTTTTGAAAAGTAGACACCCCAAGCTCAACATGCCTCTCAGCAAATAGCTTGGGGTGTCTACTTTCCAAAATGTGGTCATTTGGGAGGGTTTTGTGCTATCTGGGGATTTCATGGCCTCCAAAACTGTGATAGTGAGGAAGTGAAATCACCATTTTACGCCCTTAGAAAGCCTAAAGGCGGTGATTGGTTTTCGGGGTCCTGTACACGGCTAGGCTCCCAAAAAGTTTCACACATGTGGTATCCCTGTACTCAGGAGAAGCGGCAGAATATATTTTGGGGTGTAATTTCACATATGCCCATGGCATGTTTGAGCAATATATCATTTAATGACAACTTTGTGCAAAAAAAAAAAAAGTTTGTCATTTCCCCGCAACTTGTGATAAAATATAAAATATTCCATGGACTCAGCATGCCTCTCAGCAAAAAGCTTGAAGTGTCTACTTTCCAAAATAGGGTCATTTGTGGGAGGGGTTCTGCTATCTTGGCTTTTTTTGGCCTTCGAAACTGTGATAGGTAGTGAGGGGTGAAATCAAAAATTTACGCCCTTAGAAATCCTGAAGGCTGTGCTTGGTTTTGGGGGTCCTGTACGCAGCTAGGCTCACAAAAAGTCTTACACATGTGGTATCCAAATACTAAGGAGAAGCAGCAGAATGTATTTTGGCGTGTAATTCCACATATAACTATGGCATGTGTCAGCAATATATCATTTAGTGACAGCTTTTTTTTTTTTTTTTTTAGTTTTTCAATCACTTGTGACAAAAAAATAAAATATTCAATGGGCTCAACATGCCTCTCAGCACTTTCCTTGGGGTGTCTACTTTCCAAAATCAGGTCATTTGGGGGGTTGCACTATCTTTTTTTTTTTTTTTTTTTAAATTCGGTCTTTTTCCGTTTATATAGCAAAAAAAAAAAAAAAATCACAGAGGCAATCAAATACCATCAAAAGAAAGCTCTATTTGTGGGAAAAAAGGACGCAAATTTTGTTTGGGTACAGCATTGCATGACCACTATTACCAGTTAAAGTAGCACAGTGCCAAATTGTAAAAAGTGTTCTGGTCATTGAGCAGCCAAATCTTCCGGGGCTGAAGTGGTTAAAGGTTAGGTACATGTGCTCAAAGGAACAAGAAAGGAACCATCATCATGCAAAACAACCATAAAAAAACTTGCATAAGATGTATTAAAAGTTTCCTAAAATACACTCAGATTTAAGTGTGCACATAATGGTGCTCACAAATAAAAGCATGTACAGGTGGACACTGGCCCCTTAAGGAGTATAAGACATCGGCATGCATTTCTTGGATTGTGGATGAAGTCACATCTGGTAACGCGATGACGGCATTGGCTCTGCCCCAATGCATTTCATCATGTGACTTTATCAAGGAATGTCATGCAAGGTAGAAGACTCAGAAGGACCCCTCAGAGTATAGCTGGATTGGTTTGGTCAATTATAACCCAACAATGAAACCATCAAATTTTTCTGTACCACGTAGAAATATGTATATAGTTAAGCCATTTACAGTGTTGCTTGTTCCAGTCATTCATGAATAATTGACTTTTACCAAAGATTAGACACATGAAGAAATACTGACATGCTTTAAAATCCAGGGCTGAATTTTATTTTCAATCCAACATTGTCTGGGTAAATTATGTGGAGTAAATATATTATGACAGACGGGCACCCTCAATTTAAAATATGGACTGTGTGTTTTTTAAATTTATATATATATATATACTGTATTCTACACTTTTCTAATGTAAAAACACATCTGCATACAAATAAATGATAGCTAAACACATTAGATTTGTGTTGGTATATACAATTTTGAGATTCACTGAAGTAGAAAAGGGAAGTGAAATCTGGAACCAAACAGAACTAGCAAGTATGTTCTCCGACCTACACCCTGCAGGAAGTAACAGTGCCAAAGAAGGCTGTATTTTTAGATAAACTCTAGGTCCTAATGAAACTTGAACTGGGACTCCAATATGTGTATTCATACTGTATATACAAAGACATTTGTATAAATGCTGCATTTTAGAATATTTGCCATCCACATTTACAGTTGTTCTCATTACACCAAATGTCATAGAAGTCTCATAACTTTTGTAATAAAATAAATTAGAGTGACAATATTAAAGTTTATAGTCACAACCATAAATGCTATGTTGTGGGAGAAGTCAAAAAGGCCTAGTAAGAGCAGTACACTATTGGCCAGCCCTCAAATAGCCCAGGCTGGCGAGGAAGGGCTGCCTAGGAGCGGGGGGGCGAACACCGCTGGCAGCCTGGGTTGAATGGGAAGGAGGGGAAGAGGGAGGAGAGCCACCAGGATGATCAGAGCGCTAGGAACACATTGATAACAGCTTTCATTTCAATTGCTGTGTTCCCCGCCTCTCGCTGTCAGCCTGTCCCATACAGCCCCTCCTCCTGGTCCTGGGACTTTGATAGAGAGATCACCTGTCCATTCCCGGGATGGATGATCTGTCTATCGATGTTCCCCTGGCCAGGAGGAGGGGCTGTATGTGACAGCGAGCAGTGGGAACACAGCAATTGAGATGAAAGCTGTTATCGCTGTGTTCCTTGCGCTCTGATCATCTGGGCGGCAATCCTGTACCTCTCCCCTCTTCCCCTGCACAGGCAGGCTGCATAGTGGGCACAGGCTGCATCGCGGGTACAGGCTGCACAGTGGGCACAGGCTTCATTGATGAACACAGGCTGCATGGTGGGCACAGGCTGCATGGTGGACACAGGCTGCATGGTGGACACAGGCTGCATGGTGGACACAGGCTGCATGGTGGACACAGGCTGCATGGTGGGCATAGGCTGCATTGGTGGACACAGGCTGCATTGGTGGACACAGGCTGCATTGGTGGACACAGGCTGCATTGGTGGACACAGGCTGCATTGGTGGACACAGGCTGCATGGTGGGCACAGGCTGCATTGTTAGATACAGGCTGCATTTATGGGCACAGGCTGCATGGTGGGCACAGGCTGAAGGACACAGGCAGGCTGCATTGATGGAAATGGACAGGCTACGTTGATGGGCATGGACAGGCTGTGTTGATGGACATGGGCAGGCTGCATTGATGGACAGGGGTAGGCTGCATTGATGGACAGGGGTAGGCTGCATTGTTGTTAAAGTTGTTGTTAATATTTATTTTTCTAACTTAATTCTGCTTAAAACATTTAAGTGTCATTTCATGAGATAATTTATAAGGTGGAGTGTTTAGGGGTGGAATTAGAGGCGGCGCAGGGTTGGGGGGTGCAACTGGTGGCGAGTAACCCTTGAGGCCTGACTAGTAGCTCAGGACTTAAAATTTTGAGCCCTGCTTATTGGTACTGTGAAGCATGGATGTGGATCTCTACTGTTTTAGGGGTTTGTGAGCTACAGTGGCACAGGGAATTTAGATAAAATTGATAGCAAGATGAATGTAGCATATTCTCCAGAAATATTGGAAGAAAACTTGCAGTCATTAACCTGGAAGCTGTGCATACATGATATGCAACATGACAATGATCTGAAAATTAAGACCAAGTTGACCCTTTAGTGGCTGCAGTCGAAGTTAAGGTTCTGATGTGACCACCACAATTTTCCAACCTCAATATCATTAAAGTGGTTGTAAACACTTTACAACCACTTTTTCACTACAGGTAAGCCTATAATAAGGCTTACTTGCAGCTACCGTGGATATCTCCTAAACCTGCAAGGTTTAGGAGATATCCTCTGTATCAGTATGTGCCGACATCATGCTATGCATACTAGCTCATTATGCCTTTGTCTTGCAGGTTTTTTAAAATTTTGTTATTGGGTTTACAACCACTTTAAGCCCCTTCGTGGAGATCTCAAACGTAGTTCATGCAAGACAGCAAAATAATTTACGGGACCTGGAGGCCTCTTTTTTTTTTAAAGTATAGGCAGTTTTACCACATTTGAAAATGGGCCTCATTCACAATTGTCACATAAGACTACAAGCCTATTAATAGTACATGGGGCAATACATGATACTGAGAATTAAAGGGTTTTTAACAGAGTTGTGAGGAGCAAAGGAAAGGTATATGATGCTGGCAGGGGTTGCCACTAAAATGATATGTGGTCAAATTATCAATTATTATTTTCCTAAATGTTCTTGCACATTCCATGCACTAATGTTATATTTGTGCTCAGAAACCATGAAACCCTGGGCTTTACTATGCAAGTCTTCCTCAGCAGAGGTTGAAGGCAGGCGCTGGGCTGTGGAGGAGGCGGGGGAGGCTGCCTCAGGCTCTCAGCAGATCACTGAGAGGCTGAGCCAAGTGCCAGTCCAGGTATCTGGGTGGATCTGGATCATATAGTCAGGATCTTTCCTGAGCCTGGACCCGCTGAGCGACATCAGCTGACCGCAGGCTTTAGCCCGCTATTGGCTGAAAATGAACAGAACAAACTGCACTCCTGTGATCCATAGAAGAAGTAAAAAAAAGCTTTGACCATACCTCTCCTTTACGTTGAAGAACCAGAAGTCAGTTGCAGAAGGTGGAAAGGTTTTTGAAACTAATGAAAGTAAGGCCCGGAGCGAAAGAAATAAAATGGAAGGATAGTGAAGGGCCGGCATGACAGGGTGAGAAGGGTAGGTAACTATGGGGTTAAAGAAGTGTAGATGGAGAGAAGGGGAGAGGTAGGATTGGCTGTGAGCAATAGGATGGAGAGGGGTTTTTTGAGTTTATTTAGGGGGGAGGCAGGGTCTCCCAGGCAATAGTGGAGGGACAGGTGACAAAGCAGGCAGTTTCCACGCTGCTGCTTGTCACAGCTACAAAAAAGATGGACGACGTAGACAGGATCCTGGCCCAGATGCTGGCGGCTGCAGCATCCAAGGGGCCTGAGTGGCTGCAAAGCCAGGTGTCAGCCCTGTTGGAGGACCAGGCATCCGGGTCGGCTGCGGGGAGGGAGGGAAATCCCACGCGCCCGGCGGTCTAAGCCGCCAGAGTGTTTTTTCCATGGATCTCCCCCCCCCGAGCTTTGCGCCATGGTAGGAGCCCCGCATGGGACCCATGAGGCCCATCGGCGAAGCAACCACCGGCTTCCGCTGGTGGCGGGCCTATACGGAATCCTCGTCAGAGGCGGAGCTCGGTGGGCGGGGAGTCAGGAAGAGTGCGCACTCCTCCTCCCCCAGTGTGCTCTCCTCCTCCGGAGCCCACGGACTCCTCCCCCTCTGATGTCTCGGTAAGGGGGGAGTCTCAGCGTGGGAGAGGCAATGTCACAACTGCCTGGCCGGTGGCTCCGGTGTGTCCACGATGACACCTGCAAGGAGAGAGAAGGGGGAAAGTGCTACAAGAAAGAGGAGACCGTGGCCAGGGGTACTGGACATGTAGACGATCATAGCAACACTTTGGTGGGCGGATCCGGTGCTGGGAGGCGGAGCCAAATACGGCTCGGATCCATGTCATCGAGGCCCTCCTCGCCTGGGATGCTTCAAATTGATGAACTACAAATGCCAGAAGTGCAGTTGGAAGATGAGCTGTCTTGCTCAGAGGAGGAGGAATCGCAGAGTCAGCCTGCACTGGGGGATTCTGGAGCGGTGGCTGTTGGGAGCATCCCTGGTCAGCCTGGTAAGTCTGCTAACTTATTTACCAGTTCTGTTAACAATGTCTTGGGAAGCTTGTTGGGGTAGTGGATGGGAGAGCGGCGGTAGGAGGTGGAGCCACGCTGCGGGTAGCGGCGGGCTCTGTGTCTGGCCCGCAGGTGGTGGGTGTCCCACCTGCCACGTCCAGTACGGACGTGCAGCTACGTGATTTGTTGGGGGGGGCTGTGGGACTCAGTACAGCGCTTCGCCGGGGAAAAAGTGGGGACAACCCCGCAGGTGTCGCTGTGGGTCCAGTCGGGTAGCAGAGAAGTTGCAGGAGGTGCAGGTACCAGGCTCAGTGTAGTACCCCCCTCCCCCCTGGGTTCGATGGTTGCTCCTTTAACCACGGTGCCCGTTGTATTTCCCCCAGCGCTGGGGGCTACAGTTCCGGAGTCAGGGGATAAGGCCGGATCATCGCA